>OY728163.1:1278208870-1278869870 GCA_963277665.1 Viscum album | reverse complement strand
ATCAAGGTCCAGACTTTATTCATTTTGAATTCATTTATCTCATCTTTCATAGCTTGTATCCAATCATCATCACCTAAAGATTCATCAGTTCTTTTTTGTTTTAATTGGGAAAGGAATGATATATGTTCTACATCATTTCTTAAGGAACTTCTAGTCCGTAAAGGTTTATTTACATCACCAATGATACAATCACTGATATGATTCTTATGAAACAAATGCTTTGGGTTTTGTAAAACCTTATCATCAACAAAGGGTAGGCAATAATCTATGGTAAATGTCTCAGAAACATTTTCTTAAACATTTTTTATTATTAGAGGGATATTCTATCAAGTGATGACAATCAGTTTTTGAAAACACATCCTAAGATATAGGTTGAGTTTGTTTAAATTCAAAAGAATCAGTTCCATCAACTTTGACATGTAATGTTTTTTCACCAGTACATGTATTTTTTTTGAAAACACTAGAAGCCTTAAATGTTGTGGAGTAGCCTAAAAAATTCCTTCATCATATTTTGGTATGAATTTTTATAGATTATCTTCAGTATTCAGAATGAATACTTTGCAACCAAAAACCTTGAAGTAGGAAAGTCTAAGTTTTCTACCATTCCATAACTCAAGAAGAGTTTTATTAAGAAAACTCCTAATCAAAAAATGATTTATAGTATAACAAGATGTACTTACAGCTTCATCCCAAAAAAATTTTGCAACCGAATATTCACTCAACATGGTTCTTATTATCTATTGAAGAATTATATTTCTTCTTTTAACAACACCATTTTGTTGAGGTGTTCAGGGTTCTGAGAAGTTATGAGTAATTCATTTTCTACTACAAAATCTTTCAGAATCTGAATTTTGAAATTCACCTCCATGATCACTATGAATAGTTATGAAAGGAAGGTTTTTATCATTTTTAACATTGTCTCTAAAAATTTTTAAATAAGAAAAAGCTTTGGATTACTTTTCTATAAAATAGAACCATGTAAATCTAATGTAATAATTAACTATGAAAAATACATAAAATTTGCCTCTAATAGTTTCAGTTTGTGTTGGACCAAAAAGATCAACATGCACTAACTGTAATGCATCAGTGGTTTAGACTTTACCAGCTGATTTAGAACATGATTTATGATTCTTTCCATATTGACAAGAATCAAAAAATTTTGAGGAATCAAATCTAACTTCCAGTATATCATATACTAGAATTTTTTTGAGAGTTTTCAATAGTTCCTAAGGTTACAGTGTCCTAACCTTTTATGACACAACCAAGAATGATCTTACATTTCACTAAGTAAAGGTAGATATTGGCTTCTATGGTCTTCTAATTTCAGTGTGTATACATTCTCTTGCCTAAGGGAAGAAATAATAAACTCTTCCTTGTAATTGTGTAATAATCACTTTTCATTACTAAAATTCACAATGTAACCTTCATCAGATAATTGAATTATACTAATGAGATTGTACTTAAGACCTTTAACAAATAAAAAATTTGAAATCAAAGTTTTTGCAAGAAGAATAATGTTACCTATACCAATAATTTCTTCCTTAGCAGTATCTCTGAAAGTTACTTATCCTCCTTTCATCTTTATAATCATTCCAAAGATATTTTTGTTACCAGGAATATTCCGGGAACATCCATTATCCATGTACCATGTATTGTTATTGTAACTTTCTTTATTTTCATGAAAATAAGAGATTTAGTCTTTCATAACCCAAACTTTCTTGGATCTAGAAACTTAAGAAAGAAATATTTTAGGAATCCACATTTTCATTAAAAAATAAGCTTTATGAAAACCTAATGAATGAGTTTTGTTTAAGGAACAATTTTTTCCCATTGCCCACCACACTGACACTTATTGCATAATATAGCACTTTGAGAAACAAAATAATTGTTACTAAACATTGGGTTAGAACATGTATAACCGAAACCAAAATTATTCCTTTGAGGTCGAATTTGGGAATACATTTTATCAAAGTTTTCCTTACCTAAAGTAAAGTTTGAAAAACACTTTCTCAAGAAAAATATTTCTGAATTTAGTCTAATAATTAAGTTCTTATCCTTAAAAACATCATTTTTTGTTCTAGAGTTAAGCTCAAAAAAATGTTTCTTAGAAATTACCTTTTCTAGATCCTTGTCATGTTTCTGCTTTTCATAATTAACTTCCTTGAGGGTTTTTTGAAATAATTTCAAAATAAATGGGTTTCTTATCATGATCTTTAGAAAGATATGAAATTTCCTTAGTAAGAAAATAAATCCTAGAATTTTCCATATTAATCTTTTTTTTGACTTTATAATTTTCATTATCTAAGAGCTTAGAAAGCCTAGAAACTTTTTCATAGTTTGGTAAAGTATTATCTTCATCAGAAGAAGATTATTTATTCGAGGATTCATAGTATTTACTATCACTATAATTATAATTCAATGATACATTGGTTATGGATTCATAATTTTATACCTTTTCCTTTAAACAATGATTTTCAATAGGTAGTTTGGCTATTAGACCAAGATTCTTCTTTCCAGATGATTCGTAATAGGAGGATTCATCAGTAGAGCCTACACCACTAGCACTCCAAGTGTCATTATCTTTAAAAACCTTCTTTACTTTATCTTTGTATTACTTATTTATATTCCCCTTATAATTCTATTACTTTCAATATTTTCGCTTAAGCATAGGACAATCAGGCCTTATATGTCCAGTTCATTTGCATTCATAACAAGTAACTTCAGATTCTTTCTTATCCTTTCTTTATTTCTTGTTGTATCTATATTGAAAGTCTTTATTCCCAACTATCTTGTTAATCCTTCGAGAAATATTAGCTAGTTCATTCTCAGAATGTTCACTTTCACTTGATTAAGATAAAATAGTAACATTCTTAGACTTAGATCTTCTAACTCTCTCATGAGTCTTGGATTTAATATGATTCAAAGTAGTTGTAAAAGAAACACTTCCATTCCCATTATATTTCTTAACATTTTTAGCATCTCTCTTCATTCTAGTGTCATATTGAAAAGTGTTCCAAAAATCTCATCCAGAGTCATCTGTTAGAATTTTCTATTCTCATCTATATTTGTTCTCTTGGATTCCCGTTCATTAGTCATGATGTGTGTAATCTTGTCTACAAGTGCCTTATCATATAAACCTTTTTTACCCATAAATTTTAATCTATTGACAATAGTCATAAATCTCTGGTGTACCTTACATATAGGTTCTTTATAAGGATGGAAAAAACCACGGTACTCAGCTCTATGCATAGCTCTTCCAGTTTCGATAAATTTTGAAGTTCCAAAATGAGTAACTTCAAGATTCTTCAAAATACAATTTGTAGCTTCACAAGAAGAAATTTGGCTATATATATTCCTGTTCATGGAACATAACAATGTATTGTGTACAATATAGTTAAGTTGATATTCATACTTCTCTTGATTAGTGAAATTTATGAATTCTTTATCCAGAATATTGTAATCTCTAGTAAGCATTACAATGTTGTCCACTCTAGTATTAATGAAAAACGTCATTATACGATATCTCCAATATTCATAATCATTTCCCATAAAAAATAGGTGGTCTAGTAGGCTTAATATTTTAAATTGAGCCAACATTCATTCTTTCCATCTAAAGAAAATCTTTTTACACAAACTTGTCAGTAATAGAAGTTTGTAAACAAGGATAAAAATATCCTAAGAAAGGAACATTTAGAACAATGAAAAATCTGAGTAAGAAAACTTATATATAAATATAAGTATTTCATAAACCTCCATATTATAACAATTTTAGGATAAAAATAATGATATATATGCTCAATATACAAGAGAGGGGTGAATTGTATACTTTAAAAAAATCATTTGGAACTTTTAAAGAAGGTAATGTTAAACAAAGTTAAACAAGTTAAGTTCACTATACCTCTTAGTTCAACAAATTTTCTTGATTCCAAAAATGTGGTTCTAGAAATGAAACTTAAGAAAAGTTTACAAAGATAAATATTATAACAAAATACGTATAGAAACTTACCAATCAGAGTACAAGTATATGAAAGCATAAGATAGTTATACATTTTTCAACAAATGAAATGCAGTGGGAAAAAACTTGATACAATACAAGTAACAATTAGAAAATCTTTTAACACAAAGAGTAGGGTATCCAACAACCTTGGATAAAGATTACTTGATTTATACTTTCATGAAATCCTTTCTTACCCACACTAGGGTAATACCTCAATACAAATCTAGAAGTCTGCCTTATAATCCCTGCAAGCCCTCGAACTTCATGGTAGTCGGAACCTCTGTCTTCCTATCCCCAGAAGCCCTCGAATGTACTTAGCAACATTTGGAGTTGCATGAACCAATTTTGAACAAGATGTTCAGTATGCACAAAGCAAGAAATTATCTCTCTAAAATCACTTCAAAATCATGTAATATCTAGAGTCATAGAACAGTTTATCAAATTTGTGATCTCTTTCAAATGGGCTCCTATTTATTGGAACATCTTCAACGGTTGGCTCCCTCCTCCAACAGTCAAATGTTTCCTAGAATTTCAGAGGGATCTGTACATGTGTCACTCAAAAAACAGTTGGTTAGAAATAGAATGTACGAAATTGTTTTATAACTCAAACAAGAGTAAGAAAAATATATTGTTTCTTAACCAAATCCATTTTTCAGAGTGTGAGGAAAAATAAAAGTTCAGAGTCTAACCAAAATCACATTTGGTGTCTAAAATACTTGAATATTAAGATTATGTTTCTTAAAGAATATGGAACCTAAACTCTATAAAATTATAGAGTATGAATTTCAAGAAAATTTAGAGTCTGAATTTATAAGAATTTGGAGTTTGAACTCAGAATGTTCGAAGTTTGAATTCATAGAATTATATGTCTGAACTCAGAAAGTTTGGATTCTGAATTCAGTGATTTCGGAGTCTGAACACTGAATGTTTGGAGTCTGAATTCATAGAATTCAATGTCTAAACTTAGAATGTCCGGAGTCTGAATTCAGAGAATTTAGAACCTGAACTCTGAAAGTTCGAAGTCCGAATTCAGAGAATTCGGAACCTGAATTCAGATCCTGAAAACAGAATGCTCTATATCTAAGTATTTATAAGATTCTGAGGTTTTATATATGAAAATAAATTTTACACTTAGAAATAAAATGAGTTAGGTTTAGAGAAATTAGGATATGAACATTGAAAATATGGTAAGGATAAATTTTCTAAGGGGAAGGAAAATATCCCTTATTAAGATAAAATATAGGGGAAAAGAAATTTTCATTAAGATAGAGTGATTGTGATTTTCAATAAATGAAGGAATAGAAAATTCATAAGGACACCTTATTGACTCAAAATTTTAGAGGTACATTCCATATATGGGGTATAACTGAAGTGTACTAGGACTTGTATTCTTAGCTAAGTACATAGCCTAATAGCCTATGTTGGGGCACATGGTCATGTAAACTACATAGCCATACACCATGTGGGTGGTATGTTGTGTAAAGGTACATGGGTAAGTGATACAAATGTATAGTAAATGTGAGTTACTTGGTAAAGTAACCCATATTGGGTACCCATCATGTACTTGATCAAAACACTATGTATCTAGTATTTTACACCTCATGTCCTTCTAAAGTACACACCCATGTGGAGAATCAAGGGTAAATGCCATGTACTAGGGAACAAAAACCATATACTCATCCTTTTATACACTTTTGATGGACTTTTATATATTGTTTTCTAAGAGATGGAATTGAACCCAATAGTAGTCCATTCTGAGTATCAGTAATCATATATCAAAATGGTGAAACCATTGGAGATATTTACAGAATCCTAGGTGGCATTTCGAGCATTTTATTAAACAGAGGGGTTCTTACCCCAATAATAGAATCTTATTCTATCTTGATATAGATGCCAAGATCTGAGATGGTTAATGAGATATATCTCTTGAAAAATTATTTTTTCTATTTTCCCATTGAGGACATATACCTTACGAGATGTACCTTTTTATCAATAGGCCAAGAGGTTAGTTTCTTCCATGCATCCCATATCAGATTCCTCTACTAACATTTTAAATTAATGGATTTTGAGTAAGATTCCTCCATATTCATTATATTACTAGGGATCCCCTAAGTTATTTCATATCTTATATGATGATCTAGTGAATAACATAAAGTATCCCTTCACCTGTATACCATTTCAAAGAATCCCTTATAAGATACCCCTTCCTCTATTTTCTCAACATTTGAGGATCACATGTAGGATCCCTTTTTTTACCTTCTTATTTGAAGATATTGAGTAGGATGACATTATCTTTCCTCATTCTACATATATCCCATTTAGGATTATTTTGGTAGCTTATCATTTCATAGGATCCCTAGTCGGATGACTCTCTTATGTTTTGACTTGAGGGACCCCGTGGGTGACCTGATGTATAACTAAACATTATTTTTTATTTTGGGGGGTTTGGGAAGCGATAGCAGAAGGTGTCACCTTAGAACCTATTATAATGTTGTATTCCTATGAGGCTATAGTATTAGTGATAGATTTTGGCATTTGGCCACACTCACTCTTTTTTTATACATTAACTTTTTCATACTGATGAAGTGACGATTACTAGAACAGCTTCCCAGTTGGTGGCTGATTGGCCTGATGCAATGCATCTTTCATTCTCTTTGGATTTCCCAAACATATTTCTTGTGATCCATCTTATGATAATTGTCATTTATTATGTTTTTTAACACACCCATAGTATTACCTATGATATAAATTTTTATTTTGTATATTTTTTAACTATTATATTATTGGTATTGTCATAGGTTCTTCATGGTATCTGACTATTGAGACTATGATATATGGTAATGACATCCATAATAATTATTCTCATGGATGATTACCCAATGTTGAGTGATTAGGATCATTAATAACTCTTAAAATTGTTGTATTTTGAGGATGAAAACGATCTCCTCTATTTAATATGTGGTTAGGACGATTATGATCTCCTCAATCAGATATACTAATGGCATATTACATTCTCTCAAGTTATAAGGATGATTATTCTCTCATTGATCAATTAATTAAACCTAGTGTTGGACATGGAGATTCAAATAATTTGATACTCATTGATGATTAAATTATACCAAGTGATGGGGATTATTATTCTCTCCCTGATTAGATACCTCCAGGGGTGGGCATGGAATCTCACTGATGATATCTCCATACATTGCCTACAAGTCAGAATCTTATAGATTATCTGAGTTATAATGTATTCATCCCTATAGACCGTGACCTATGGATTAGAAATTTCACTATACTTAAATATTTATAATGCTATTTCATGAATCTCAATTCCATATTTACATGATCTATAGATGCACATCACTAGAATCCTTATATATAGTGATTGTAGGTGAGTACGAATGAGTCCTATGTTAGGACGAGTATCCCCCGGAAGTGAAATAGATTTCATAGAGACATTTCTGGTTCAATACAGAGAATGTATTATTCTGTGGGATTACGGACCCTGAGATCAACATAATAATACATGACTTGAGTGGAATGTCATGTAGCTCAATAAACCATCACAATATGTCAATTAATTTAGGATTATAAACCTAAGGATCAGATGTTGTTGTTTTATGTTATTTTTCTCACCTTACTCATGTATATTCATATTTATGTATGCATGTATATGTATGGGAATATATATATATATATATATGATTACAAATATAAATATACATTATAGAACATTTCCCTATTAACTAGGATAATGGACATAGTGATTGATTATTGTTTCACATTTTATTTATGTATTTATCTCTCTAGTTGTACCTCAGCTATGATGAGCATATTATATTATCATATAATTATGGAATCATATTATATGTTTATCATTTGTGTGGACAACTATGATTATTTATAACCCATGTACATGAAACTTAGTGTGATTACATAAATTATATATTCTTTTCAGGTAAAAATAGATGTTTGGTGGATAAGGTTAAGGCCTAGAGCATTATGATTATGCAGAGCTTCCCATGTGGGTTATTCTAATCCATAAGGTAGAGTTCGATAGTGTTGGAAGACTGTACATGAGGTCTGGCTTGGAATTACTAGTATTTCCTTTACTTTAATTTTAGTTTCTTTTCTTATTCTAGTGACTATATTGTCAGTCTAGTGGGTGACTAGTGTTTTTTGTATGGCCTAACCATTGGAGATTTATAGATTTTCATTTATTACTACAAAATTTTTTATTTTTGATTATTTATTTCTTCTTCACTGTACCTATTACTTATAGGATAATATCTAGTTATTTTTAATTTTTTGTACTCTAATATGAGTGCATAATCTCTCAATAGACACACCCAAGGCCCTCACTACTAGTAGTTAGCCTCTAGCATATGGATAGGTTTACTTGAGGCCTCATAATGAACCCACTTGATGCACCTGCTTTGTTGAATCCATGTTGGGATTTCAAAAAGTGGTTTCAGAGTGGTCTCTTTTTCCATTGAATTACTAATTGGGATATTGTATACCTATGTATTAGGAATGTGTTGAAACTTGTGATGGATGTTGGACTAGTGTGTTGAGAAAAAAAGTTCAAGTAACAAGTCATGGTTTCCATGGATATTGTATTTTTTTATGATCTATGATGTTACAAATTTATATTATTTTTACTTTTAGTTACACACATGTTTTGTGGATGTTATGATTTATAATATGTTACATGACCTTGGAAATTATAGAAACCCCAGTAATTAAATTTTTACTCTTGATCGGAAAAAGAAAGTTCCATATCATGCAACATATTTAGCTCATAGAATTCAAATGTTATAGGTCAGATAGTGTGTGATTATTACAAATGACAGAGGCCAAATTTTTAAAGATCCAACAAAAACCAAATTGGTTTTCTCCTGTATAGGTTTTTTGTTGGCATTCTATAATGACCCGATATTTTATCAATGGAAATTCTCTTTTTATAATAATGTCACATAAAATAACATTAGGAAACACAATTCTACATCATTCTTAAAAGAAATAATAATTAATATGTGACCTTTATAAAATAGTCTTTAATCATAATTTACCACTTTTTTTATTTGATTTTCAAAAATATGACATATATAGGTGCTATCGGTAAGATATTTGGAGTTTGATAGGACAAGCGTAATTTTTTTTGTGAATAGTAACTAACCATTATGAATATTAATGTGACCCTTTTTAATAGCAATATGACCCTTATGAATGGTAAATCAGCTATGTGAATATTTATTCTACCAATGATTGTAGAAATAAAATTTATCTATCTTATAATAGTCAATATGATATATTTATATCATACTATAAGGAAATAATTTTTTAATAAATTATTAATTAAGTGATGGTATTTTGTAAGCCCTAAATATTTAATTAAAACTTTTTGATTAATTTAATAATTTTAAATAAAATTTCTATTCATAAAATTTATTCATAAATTAATTTTTATTTCTTCTTATCTTTTTAATAAAATTTTATCAAACCTTAAGTTATTTTTCATTGTGTTACAAAATCAGTTATAATTTTAAATTATGTATTTTCTAAGTAAATAGTAATTTTTATGAAAAATTAAAATACTCATATTTAGAAAATTAATTTCATATAACGGAGTTCATCTTTGAATTGAATACATTGAAATTTGTTTGGTGAATTTTAGTGATTTTTCTGAAATAGATGAATTTTTTGTAAATAGTAAAATATGATAATTTATGATAAATGCAAAAAACTTGAATTTTTGAGTCATTCTTGATGTAAGAGACCATTAGTTCAAACTCACACACACCATTTACTATATTTATCCAAAATAATCCTCACTATTTCTTGTATTGATCAAAATAATAAACTAATGATTAAAATAATAAGAAAACACCTCTCTCCTCCACTATAAATACCACCCCTAACACTCTCTTCTCCTCACACATCTAACGCTTTGATAATTTCCTATATTCTTCCCAAAACACATTCCTATTACATCAACCATGATCAGGAGCTATTTTTATCATCCAAAGATCAATCCTAGGATCCTTGACAAGGATCCCAACAGGATAATTCAAGACGTAAATCCTCTCTTTGCCTTTTAATTTCTTTTAAATTTAAATTTCTTTTCTTATTCTCCCCTCACCTACCTTAATCCCAATGGAATGATAACTGTAGTAAATTAAATATACTATAATTATATCATGTTAATGGGAAATAAAACATTAAAATCCTCACTCTATCTCTCTTTTATCTTAAAAATTAATTTTTTTCCCAGGATGTGTCGATTTATCAACATTATGGGTGATGCACATTCATTTTCCTTACACACCTTCATGGATGTTTGAAATTCAATTAAATGGTTCAAAAAATAATTAAAGGTGTATTTTATTCCCTTTATTATGTTTTATAAATAACTTATACTCATATTACTAAATGAGAAAACAAAATTAGTTCATTATGGTCAAAAAACCGCCAAAATAAACCTAAAACGATCATCATTAACTTATATATATTGAATCATCCCCATAGAAAATAATTAAATTCATTATTGGATCATTTAATATTCTTTAGTATCATTAATTACATATAATAAAACTTATTTGCGTACGTACTCATTATAAATTAACTTCAATTCGTTAATTCAAGTGAACCGATCAAGAAACCCATCAAAATGAATTACCACAAAAGATGAAATTAAACTCCATAACTCATCAAAAGGACCATAAAATAATATCATAAATCAATAATAAATAATATTCAAGTAAAAAGGGTTTTTTAATTTCTAATTAATTAATATAGTTTGATTTTATAGGATATTATTGTGAAGGAATATCTCGGACAAAAGGTAGGGGGATTTCTTGAACCCAAATAAATTTCATTGGGTTTTCCAACTTTCACTCCATTATCAGTAAGGAAATTACATAAAAATAATTTCTTCATAATTATCATACGATTTATAGAAAATAATTGTATTATAATTGAGTTTATAACAAACATAAGGGCTTCCCAAAGAACTCTTCTTAAAAAAACACTCCTTTTACTTGTCAATATAGTTTCCTTCACTCAAGGATGATGATTATTATATAAATTATGTTATTACCTCTATTATTTGGACCCAAAGTTTATGATACTATTATAATGAAATTAAAACCATTCCTTTACATGGATTATTTTATTTTCATGATTTATATATTTTCTGTGTGGCATGCATGATAATGTAAATGTTTTATTATACTGGGTGTGACTCGAATTCTAAAGCGTAATGTAAACATTATGATGTGATAGGTGTACCCTAAGTTATATAGAACTCTAATGCACTATATAAAGTGAATAGCCTCATTAAAAAAGTGAAATATGTGTGAAAATGATACTATATTTTTCCAAAACAATTTATGGTAGTTGAAAACCATGACATGATGTTTCATTTTTACACATTTTCATATTCCATGTATTTTCTTAATTCTTTATCTAAGGATTATGATCATATGAGTATGTTATAATGATAATTATTATACTTAAAAAATGTTATATTGCTACATGTTCTTATCTTTCCTCTTACTAGGATTTTTATCTCATCCTTTTAATATATATCCTTAGGTGACTATATGCACTAAGTAGAACACAAGGACCAATAAGAATCAAGAGAATAAGGAACTAAATAAATTCTTATGTTTTATTTTGTAAAGGTTTGTTTGGTCCTAATTTTCCCAAGACACTAAATCTTTGGATCCAGGTTGTGTAAAGGCCTTATGTTGTTTATATTTAAAATGATGTAATAATAATGTAAAAAAAATAAAGGTTTCTATAGTTGGTATAATATGACGATTTAGTTAATTTTGGAATTAGGATCACAGACATTAGGGAAAACTTTCAGTATGAGACTATGTATAAGTGATCCCCTAAGAATATTTGTTTTAGAAAATGATAAACATAAGGATCCCAAATTATATTTCTTATGAGTTAATTTTACAAAGGGATGTATTATTAATGACTTATTGACTTAAGTTTTGTTCTAACCTTTTCAATTTTAGAAAATGGTGTGAACTATGAGAAACTAGGCCAACAACCCATGCGAGGGACAATTCAGTGATTGCTCGAACGACATATCTAATGCTTTGTGAGGTATATTTTAAAATTTTATTGTCATGATTACCCATATTTCTATTGTTATTAACAATAACATGAATAATTTGGAACATACACCTTCACCTAAGATGGAGCAAATGGATATTGAGTGTTTTATGTGACAACGACCACTAACAATCAGTGGATCTTATGAGACACTAGTCGTGAAACAATGGGACAACTATTTAGAGAAGATATTGTTAGTGTTTCTATGTTATGAGATATAGAAGGTGACCCATACAATTTCTCTTCTATATTTATAGGCCAACCAATGATAGGAGTTGATTAAGAACACCAAGCCAACGGTTGAAATTGAAGGGATGGAGGGGGAAGACTTTAATATAATGTTTTATAATATGTATTTTCATCAAAATCTTTGAAATATGATAGAGATAGAATTCGTAGTGATAATATAAAAGGAAGGATAACTTTTCAGGACCTATGAATAAAATTTCACATGGCTTACAAGGTACACTTTAGGTTTTTTTATCAATAATGATAGAAAAAATTTATTGACTCTTTAGTCATTTTAAACCACACCTTCGAAAAGATCTTGAAATTCGATACTTTCGAAGTTATTAAGATATTTGTTGATGTGCTATCAAAGTGGATATGAAGTTTGGATAATGGTATCATGGATATAGTGAATAGAAAGTGAATATTGAGTTTCAAACTGGTGGATCTAATGAGTTAGGTGGAAAGAAAACGGAACCACCCATGTGTCAATAATCTGGGAAGAAGCATCATGAGAACTTCCTCAAAGGAATATGGAAATGATTAATGTGTAAGAGGAAAGGGAACCAAGATCATAATTGTATAAAATACATGATGAATAAAGAAAATGTGGTGATGGGAAGGAGATCACTACCCATTGTCCAATACTACAACTGTATGGAGAAATGCCAGTATGCAAGTTAATGTACTAAACCTCGAGTCCTCAATGGTAATTAGTTTTATCAACCACCAAAATCAAAGGATAAATTAAAGTCTTATTAAACAATTTTTTAAAACATTAAACGAAACATCTTTACTAAAAAATTATTTAACATGATCGCATATAAAACTACACGGGATAACCTAGGGACATTCAGAAGAATGATGTGAGATATAAAGCCAAGTAAGGGAATGAATAAGGAATAAAATGAACGGTATAATATATGTCATAAAATTCATTTAAATTGGGTAATAAATGGATTATTAATCAAATACATGAACAATGAGACATGATATATCATGATAATAGTAAATGCAACATGGGAAACATGGAAATAACTTGAAACATGACACCATAAACGTATGACAAGGATAAAAACAAATATATAATGATTGAAAAAGTACCATAAATGAATAAGGTTCATTATAAGTGCCAAAATAAATTATAATGATACTAAATGTTACCTAATTCATTGGAGGGCTATATTATTTTGGGCTCACCCATCACATTCAATTCATTCTCATATATAAGTGTGCTAAGCAAATCATACAACATGGATGCATACATTATCACATTTTATTATCTAATAATGGAGTGTGGAATAAATACATTTATGTCCCTAATTAAATAATTATATGTGAATAAATATGATTACCCTTGATAAAAAATGAGTACGATATTTACTACACAATTATTTCTGCTTGGAAAATGGAGGTGAAATTTTGGCTGTATAACGTTGTCACATAAAAATTCATATACAGGGTTGATGAGAGAGAAATGGGTCTCTCATAATTTATACATGAAGCTTAATTTAATAGGGACATGAAAATACAGGTCCAAACATATGGACTTTTAAATATAAGTCGTATGATATTAAAGAATATTTAATAAAGAAGACAAATGAATGAACCTTTACTTGAGTGTGTGAATCTAAATTCATGGGAGGGGATTCATGAGAGATTGAGGGTTCCTTGGGAGGACTATAGAGAGGCTATTTTAGAGTATGTAAATTCTTAAAGAAGTTTGGGTGAATATAAATGGGAGCATGGGTGGGATTATATAGAAAATGTGGTGATTTCTTTATTATTATGGTTTTGGACTCTACAAAATAAAAGCACAAAAACCACAAACCTTCCAATGGTTTTTCCCATTCATTGTACCGATTGGGAGTGGGTTTCATTGGTTTGTAATTTTAAGGGATTATAAAAATAAAATAAGGAAATTCCATATATGGAGGTGAGTCATACTCTTAATGAAATTATTTTAAAACCTTAAAATCTATTAATTGTTTTAAGGGATTCATAATGTCTTTCTAAAATTATACAAATAAAGTAAAAAACTCATTATTTTAAATATAATACATAGACGTTGTTTTGGAATCATTTTATAGAATTTATTACATAACTTTTGGGTCATTATAATTTCATAATACACAAAGTATATTTATATGGTATTTAAATTTTACCAAAAATTATAATATCTCATAAATTTTTTGAAAAATTCACCATGGGATAATTTTGTAATTATGATTCCAAAAATAATATTAATTTTAATCTAAATAATTTTCTATATATTTGAATTTTTAGTTTTAAAAAAATGACATTTATTATGAAATAGAAGGTTTTTAAACAATAACATCTTTCAAACCCTTATCAAAATTACATTTGACTTCATAAATATTATATGTTTATTTATATTTAATAATTATTATGTAATAATAATATTTTAATAAAATTTTAATTTTTTTTAAAATCCATTAATTATTCAAAACCATTTCCTTAATTTAATTTGAATATAACCTATAAATACAATTTTTTTATTGTATCAATATAAAAATAATTTATAATGTAATAATAGTAGAATAAAAATACATTCATTATTATATAAACAATAATTCCCATAATCATATTTCTAGGTTCATGATATATCACCATTTGTAAAACTACAGACACCCTAAGTGTATGGTGTGTGATGGTGAAACATTCATGGAGTGGTTTGGAATACATGGTTAAGGCCATGATCACAAGGAGTTTGAACTTCTCACATAAATGATATATCTCATGATTAATTGTAGGATATCATATTTTTATTGGTCAAAGAAAAATCCAAATTTTGTTACCTCACTTAGAAGATCTGATAAATGGTATTCATAGGGTATTCTACAACTTATTCAGTCTATAAAATACGTTTTCTGTGTCAATTAGATTTTATCAAACCATATATTTATGAAAATCATGTGATCACTATTTATTGTCTATATTATTAATTTTAATTACACTTAAAAGTAATTTAAATCTAGTAGGATATAAAAAAACAACTTAGTGTATGTGTTTTTTATAATAATATCATATAATAATACATTTAATTAAATCATAAGGGAAATTTTATTTGAAAAATTTTGGGTCATAATAGTCTGTATTTTTTTATACACTTTGATATTGTTGCTATTTTTTTCTTACAATTAATTTCTTCTATGTTGATCCTTTTTAGATTTCAATATATATAACATTTATAAAAAACATTAAGTAGTTAGAGGAATATATGAATACCAAAGAGTGTGTATTTTTTTAGGTTATTAAAAGAACATTAGTACAAGGAAAGGAAAAAAATTTATTATCATTGTGGGGTTTATTCAAAAGGATATTAAAAAAAATAAGTTGGTTTAAATTTATCTATAAATTACTTATCAATAATAATGGAAAAAATCAAGAACATTAAACTATATTTAGATAAACCAATCCAAGGATAATAACCTATCATAAATTCTATATAAACACCAAGGAATCATATCTATGTTTATTTTGTGATAGAAAAATTAAATAATCATGTATTGACATAATAATTATGAAATATAAAGAGTTATTAAATATTTAAAATAAACTTCTCATGTGTTAAGGTGGAATATTTCCATATTTAAATTCCATGCATAACTCATCTCTTAAAAAATACATATATTTATTTTCTTGATATGTATTATATTGAAAAAATAGCGTTGCATAATAAAAAATTAATGTTAATAAAATTATAATTATTTCTTGTGTCATGAGAAAAAAGAGTAATGTATTTTACATTGTTAATTCATATATATCATGTTAATATCACCATTAAAATTCAATAATGTTCATAATTTTGGGAATATTTTTATTTTTTTATTTTATTTATTATACAATTTGAGGATGTTAGGGAAAAGAAAAAAGAAAAATGAAGAACACATACATCATTTTTTATTTCTTTTATCTTGATGATCATTTCACGATTCTTGTTTTTTATTTCCACCACCTCTATGAAGATCCCAAAAAATGAACAAGGATTTTACTTCATTGAATGAAGTTAGATGATTTTCATAAAAAATATACCTTTTCAATAGAGTGGTGAGGGAGAAGAAATGTTTTCCACACTAACATTCAAATAACAGAATAAATTTGAGTTAAAAAAAATATTTCCTCCTGTGATTCCTATCATATATTGGGAAATAAATTCCTCTCATTAAATAAAAATTAAACTCCCTCAACAATTTCTTGGATTTAATACTTTCATAATGGTTTTGGAATAAAAAAATAAATGATTTCAGAATCACCATTTACACTTTATCTATATAAGGAACCTCATTTTCCTTCATACAATATATATCATCACCACTTCATCACAGCCAACATAAAATATAATATTTATTTTTAATTTAGTCCGAAACATTAATGGATTCGGGGTTCGAATAGTCATCACTAAAATTTTATTGTATCATGGAAAATTTTATCCTATTATTTATAACCACATGCGATAAATTTAGATATGGGTATCTATTTAGGAGTAATAAAATTCTCCAACAAATTGAGTAAAAATAATATATATATATATATATATATAATTTTCTGAAAGACCACAATGCAAAAAATACATGAACCAATATGGAGAAAATAATTGGAAACGTATAAAATAAATTTTAAATGTAATTTTATGAAAAAATTAGGACACTAAAAAAAACTAATTTATGGTCATTTTTTTAAAACAATTAATTTGTCTTCTGCCAGGACATATATAATTATGTTTCCAAAATATATTACTATATACCCCCAACTATAATAGTTTCTTTATAATAGAGACTATAGACCTATACTGAGGGTAAATATTTTAAAATTTATAAAAAAATTAATTAATGTTATAGTGAAGGTTTTATTACATTTATTAGGGGTTTTATATATGGATAAATGGTGAAAATAAAGTAGGGTTTCTTTCCATTTAAATTATTTCCCTTATTCTATTTTTATATTTTCATTACAAATTTTAAGAAAACACCATGTATATTAATTGCAAAATAATAAAAAAAGACATGAATTATATGGTACTTGTAACACCCCAAGCTTCCACGGTACGCTTCTCTTTCAATAATGCAATAGCTTGCATTGTACGCAAGTTTGAGATTCAAACACACCGTGACCAATCAAAGTAGCCATTATGAATACTAATACCCACTTTTTGAAATTATATAAATTTTATATTTCAAAAATGACTTCAGTTTTGGATTCGGAATATCAAAATTAGCCTATGTTGAATTTTTGGTATTTTTCTCAGAACTTCCAATTTTCGATGAATAGTAAAAAAATACTTAAAAACAACTTTTTTAATAAAAATAATTTTTATTGATAAATTATATTATTGAGTGGTTTTAAAATATAATTAGAATATAATTTTTCCATTTTATCCAATATTGGTCATTAGAATTAATTTCACTTTGAAATTGGACATAAATAATTGTCAATCTTTTGATAGATATTGTTTCTTAAAAATACGATATTTATTTTGACAGCGGAAATAATTTTTAAATTAATAACTAAATTTTCTATGTTTAGATTTTGGTAAAATGGATTCCATATTTGGAATCATAAGTTCCAAATTATGTAATTAAGTCTCTCGTTTTTTGGACAATATGAATAGTCATGACGACAATTATCTTTAATTATCATGATTAATTAGTAATCGGGTAGTTAAGGGTAATGAAATAATGTCATAATAATATAAAATGACCCCAGCATGTGTACTAATACTATATTTGTATCATGGTTGACCATGGGATGCCTTCTCCAACTTGGGGACCCCATGGAATAACTTTTTTGTGATAATGACATTTTATCATTTTATTTTTTAAAGAAAGGAAAATATAACAACAGTATGTAACACCTAAGTAAAACAATTTAAATTTTGTATACATAAATGATATCTTAGACTATAAATAGTCATTGGAAATATAAAAATATTTCATACATCATGGTATTATTTTTATAATTTTTAGATATTAAATAAATAAATTTATTTATGACACCATGATGATGTAGTGATTACATCATTAATGAATGATTTAAATAAAATGAAAAGATAAGGTAAAATATAAGACTTACACATGTCTAAATCCTATTAGATGGGTGTTTTTAGAACCCTTATCACCTTATCCTCGAAATATATCATTGTGGGACCTTTAAAAACCAATAATCATTTCATAATAATGTAACATTTCAATCTTTCTAAAAGAGCCCCTCCTCTCCTCTTATAAAAGGACCCCACCTCTACCACCTTATTCACACCTTCAAAGCCATTTGGATCGGCCAAAATATGCCCAAATAGCCTCTCAAATTTCCTACCTTAATCTTAGAAGACTTACCTTAGGTATAAAGTTCTTAAAGAAACCATTTTGGTTCAAACCAAGGGGAGTTACCCGATTTAAAGGTAATGTCTTATCTCATGTTCTTTTGTTTCATTTTGCTTCTACAACCCCCTAAAATCTTTTTACACTTTTATTTGGTAACAAAACGAGTATCCTAAATATAATTAGATGTTTTTCTTAGAAGTATTCTAATTACACTTACACACACCTCTATTTAATGGTTAAAGAACATATTGTTTTTGTGGTTAGAAAATTACTGCCTCATGAAACGATGATTGTTCAATCTTATTTTAACACCTCTCATGGTGGCCATTAGGATGTCACTATATTTTTATATGATATATATTATGTTTATATTTTCCTTATGCTTCTGTATTTTTCATTTATGGCATACCTTTATGATTTCCATTATGGGTAAATGTGATAATTTCATTTTACACCACTACAAATATGGCTTTTATCAGCGCTAAAAATGGCCATTAACAGTGCTAGAAAAAATCTCTATTAATGCCAGCGAAGATAAGGGAGGGGGTCCCCTTTATCAGCACTAAAATGAAGAACTGATAAAGGGTCTTTTATTAGGGCTTACTTCTTAGCACTGATAAAAAACCACTTTTATCAGCGCTTTTTTTAGCGCTGATAAAAATAAAAAAATAAAAAAATAAATAATAAATAAATAAAAAATACTGCCAATTTCGGGGGGGGGGGGCTTTTTACAGCCCTTGAGCCCCCCTTTATCAGCGCTTTCCCATACCTCTAGCACCCGCCTGCACCGCCTACACCCTTTATTAGCGCTATCCCTTTAAATCAACCTTGCACGTGCACCCATGCCTCTACCCAGATTTGATCTCGGACCTCCCCACTGCGCACCTAAAGCCTTTTCCACTACCCTATATTGATTTGTTCTCTTATTCATGATATATATATATATATATATATTTAGTTATATTTATTCGTATAGTAATATATATTTATATTAATATATATATATATATTAATATATATATAGTATATTAAAATATATATATAGTTATATTAATATATACATATAGTTATATTAATATATATATAGTTATATTAATATATATATATTTATATTAATATATAGTAGTTATATAAATATTCATATATTTGTATTTTAAATAAAATAGATATTATTTATTATTTAGATAAAGCTAATTTATTTTATATGTAATTATGTTTAATTATTTCTTTAAAAAAATTAATTTTTAGGTTTGAATATATAAAAAATATGTACATATAGTTATATATTTGATTATAAATAGTATTGAATTATAAAAAAGGATAAAATTTCAAAGAAATAATATCAATATGAATGTAATACCTTGGAATAAATTCAGTCCCCACCAAAAAAAAGCCAATAATACCCCCTTAAACGAGGCTGAAAATTCACAAAATGTTAAAAAATCTGGGTACCCTGACTAAAAACTCAGTCTTGGAGGCCTTCTGGATCACTTTTGGCCTCGAAACATGATTGACTGGGGACACCTCGGGTCACAGCGACGTAGATCTCATCACAATCTTCGATTTGATATGTGGTAGAGTTCAAACGGACACCGGTATCAAAAGTTATGGCCGTTTGAAGTTCGAGTTGCATTTTCAACATATTTTGGATCTTTTTTTATTTTTTTTTAATTTTTATATTCTTCAAATGTTTATTAAATGACTATTAATCAATAATAATTATCAAATTATTAATTAAAAATATTTTTTAAATTTTTTAAGAAACCATTTTCACTAAATATCTTATATATTAAGTTTAATAAGTGTAAATATACATTTATAATTATCTAAAATATATTTAAAAATTACATAATATATTTATATCAATATAAATATCTAACTATATTTATATATTAAATTTTTTTGAATTTTTTTTAAAGTCGAACCTTTATCAGTGCTTTTAAAAAAAGCACTCATAAAGGCCCCCCTTTATCAGTGCTACTAATCTAGCGCTGATAAAGGGGTACTTTTATCATTGCTCTTTTTAGCACTGATAATTTTACACTTTATCAGCACTTTTTTGAGCACTGATAAATCCCCCCCCTTTATCATTTCTTTTTCGTTAGCACTGATAAAGGGGGGCGCTGGCCTTGCCCAGTTTTGTGGTAGTGTTAGGAAGTGTGGACTACCGCCCCCTCAATGTGATTTAAATCGATAATGCCATATATGGGACGTATAAAGGATATAGTTAATGAAATTATATATGATAATATATTGTAATTATAATATACCTTTATATTATTATGATTTCATTCCATTAAATATGAAATAGAAATGAAAGTAGCGTTCATGCGTATGTACGACTTACCGTCTCCCTGAATGGTGCATTTCATTTCTTACCTCTAAATGATATGTAATATTATAAATGAATGTATATAATGGATATATATGATATATATGATATCTAAATCATGAGTATAATTCTAGAGATGATGTATATTTTACCACATAAACAACTTGTAATTATAAGAAGTTTATTTTTGACTCAAGTACAAAGGATCGACAAAACAACCGTTATTAAATTAAATGATTACATAATGTTGATAACATGGTAATAAGTTATGTAAAAGGAATAATTAACATGAAAAAGGTTCTTAAGAAAATAGAAATTAACTATAGTTTATTATTCAGGAGATTAAAGAACGATCGAGTCAAGTCAGACACAAGGTAAGGGACTTCGTCTCAAATTCCTTTCATTGAGGCATATTTTGTTTTATAAACAACTTTCTTTTATACGGTGTATAAACCCCATTGACTTTTACTTTTATTAAAAAGGAATCTTTTTATACTAAGCATTTTTACAAAAAGAAAAAAGGAATGTTTTGTCTTATGTATGCGGAAAGAAAGACTTCTCCGCCGTCGTGACCATTATTTGAGTTTCGGCTTCCTCTACAAGCCATAACATTTTTTTAAATGAAAAATAAATACCCTGATTTACTTTTATTTTTTTTGGTACTGAAAATGGTTTGGTTATTTTTTTATTATATCAATGTGTTGTATTGATATCTTGTGATTGAAATGTGTAAATTTTATGTTTCCTTTATTCATATTTTATGTGATACCATTATGTTATGGTTCTTGGGCATTGTTTATGATATATTGAAACCTTTTCATATAAGGAATGCATTGGACTTTGTAAGTTACGGGTGGAGCCTACTATATCTTCATGATGCATCAGTAGGTCTCATGAGACAAACTAGTGTCTTGGCACAAGGCCTTGACAAAATCTTATTTGTAGTCTTGGCACAAGGCCTTGACTATGTGGTTATGATAGTATGGAATTATGCATTCCATCATTATGAAAGTGGTTATTGATATTTCATGTGATTATTCAACTACTATAATATCCATGTGAATAAGTAAATGGAATTATTTCATTTTATCTTTTCCATATTATGTTGGAGTTCATGTTTAAAAGGCTTTGGTTTTAGTTATACATTACCTTAAAAGTTTATGTTTATTTATAAATGTTTTTTCTTTATTTTTATCCTTACTAAGCATCTGAGCTCACCCCTTTCAATGTTTTAATTTTTCCCAGGATGTGAAGAATTATTTTATGAATGACCTGCATGGATAGTATGAGGGGATATGAATACAAGATGTTGTTGTAGTTTTTTTTCACTTTATGATGTAATGTAAGACTTATGAATATATCTAGTGTTTCCAAGGATACTAAACTAATTGGTATTTCAAGACATGATATTTTGTGATCATTCAAATATTATGTAATAATGCACCAACTCTAGGTAACTGGGGTCGGGGTGTTACAGTTAGTATCAGAGGGAGGTTTAGTACTAACCTTGGAAGCTAGATTTAGATAAACTCTGATTATAGCACATAACCCTAAGATAGACTTTGGGGATTAGTATAGAAGAACTTCCTAGAATTTGGGTATTGTAGAGATTTTTTGAGTTTTCCGAGCAATACATCCCTGTCTGGATACGAGCAGGTAGAGGCATCTCTGGAACAGATGTACCTAGGGGTAAAACCCAAAAACACCGCTTTGAGCAAGACTCAAACGAGAACTGGTGCACAACAACGGGCCTTTCTGCACTCTTGGTTACGACACTCCTGGGGAATATGCTTAGGATAATTCCCATTTTCTTTACAAACCATTATGAAGGTTTTATGAGTATATAATTCCTCAAAGAAAACATTTCTTTTTATAATTATGGATTATATCTATAAATAGTTCAATTTTTGTTAAGTGTTTTACAAGTATGGAATTCTGTATTTTGATTCATGAAATGATCAAATTTATTCCACTATTTATAAATGGATCCAAGTGGAAGTAATGGAAACCATTTCAATGCATGAACTCTATGAAGGTATTTCCCTTATGCTCAAGATAATTATGCTGGAGCTGGTGACACAACTGCTGCTGATCAGCTTATCACCACACTGGGACAACTCACATAGGTTATGAATAATAACCTTACTTGTATGGAGCACCCTGATCTGTAATGTGGAGGATCAATGTTATATCACTTCATGAGGAGAAAACCACCAACATTCAATGGGAGTATAAATCCCTTAGTAGCTGATCAATGGATAAATTCGTTAGAGAAAATATTTCAGGTTTTAGGGAGTAGTGAAAGGGAAAAAGTTTTCATGGAAGTTTACCTCCTCATTGGAGATGCTGATCAATGGTGGTCATAGATTCAAAATATAATGTAAGATGAAGAAGTATCAAGTATGGAATGGAGAGATTTTAAAGAGATTTTTTTGAATAATAATTTCCTCAGGACCATCGAGCGGATATTGAAAGACAATTTCTGAGTCTGAGGCAAAAGGGGGATGATAATGTTGCAAAGTATGAGTCTAACTTTACAAGGTTAGCGAGACATTCTACCAATTATATATGTAACCCAAGAAGAATTATTGATCGTTTCGTTGATGGGTTAAAACCATTTCTCTGTCATGTTTTTAGTATCACAATCCATCTCATCGAACGAAGATATCGTCTCCTGTGTTATCAATATAGAAAAGGAATTCTCTAATTCTTATGAAAACTAATTAAAACAAGAGAAGAAGATAACAGTGGATCAAGAGATAGATAAATGGAAAAATGGAAATAAGGATTTTCCATTATGTGATAATTGTGGTAAGAAACACCTCGGTACTTGCCTAAAAGGAATGGGAGTTTGTTACAAAAGTGGAGAAGAGGTCCCCAGACTCGTGATTGTAAGGGAAAGAAAGAGGCTATCAATTTTGAATGCTAAAATTGTAGAGAAATGGTTCATTATGCAAATGATTTCCCTAAGCGCCAAGGAAACTTACCTCAGAAAAGACCAAGAGAGCAAGGCTAAGTTTATACTGTTATTACAGATGAAGTTGAATAATTATTTTATTTGTGTTTTTGGACTCAAGAACTATATTATGGTTATAATAATATTGTGATATATATATATAAGTATTGTACTGTAGTTCTTGTTGTTTTCATTAAGGTTTTAATATGATGAAGGTAATCATATTTTTAGTATACGACAATAAAATAATCTTTACTTTGTTTAGGGAATCTAATGTTACAATTGATTTTGGAATTTAGAGACCTTTTAGAGAATGTCTGGAGGGACGTATTTTGGATAACTATAAAGGTTGGAATGGATTAAGTTGAACTTTGTATATTTTTGTTTAAGGTTAAAACATTTCTGAAGATTATTTTTGGAATATTATAATACTATAGTTTTAGGAAAAGGAAAACCTAAAGGTTGGGGGATAACCCATTGCATTGGAAAAAGGTGCAGGAATCGAACCCACAACCATAGTGCGATAGGCCTTTACTACCTACCACTAGCCTACAGGAAGTCCCTGGTTATTACAAAATAGTTTTCCTAATCTAAATGGTATGTGTTAATATTTGGAACCTTGTACAATTAGGATAAATATAATATTATTGAGTTCTATTATCTTTTTTGAGGGAAAGATGAGTTTGTGGTAGAAATTAGTTGAAAGTTGAAACTCTACTTGTAAATTATATATATATACCTCTCTCTTATTCTATAAATAAATTAATTCTTATACTTTAGGAATGGGATATTAAAACAAATTTTTTTATCCTAATACCTTATGTTTTGTTGAACTGATGATGTTTTAAATCACCATAGATTGAAGTCTTTGAGGCCCTTAATTTTTCACTTGTTTGTGATTGATGACCTCAATCACTCCCTACAAATATTTATGTTTTTTCTCTAATTATGTGTCTCTAGTTTCCACTAATGTTCTCCTAATCGAGATCATAATTTGGTGTTGACTTTTTCATTTCCCTTTCCCTCTTATTAAGGCTAAATTTTATTAACCTTATTTTCGTTGTGGTTTTTCCACAATAGTACTTTCTGTTTTCAACATTTTATTTTCGAAGAACAATTTTAAATTGCGAGGACGCAATTTATTGAATGAGGGGAGAATGTAACACACCAAACTTCCACGGTACGCTTCTCTTTCAATAATGCAATAGCTTGCATTGTATGCAAGTTCGAGATTCTAACACACCACGACCAATCAAGGTAGCCATTATGAATATTAATACCCATTTTTTGAAATTATATAAATTTTATATTCCAAAATGTACTTCATTTTTGGATTCGGAATATTGAAATTAGCCTATGTTGATTTTTTGGTATTTTTCTGAGAACTTCTAATTTTTTATGAATAGTAAAAAAATACTTAAAAACAACTTTTTTAATAAAAATAATTTATAGTGATAAATTATACCATTGAGTGGTTTTAAAGTATAATTAGAATATAAGTTTACCATTTTATCCAATAGTGGTCATTATAATTAATTTCACTCTGAAATTGGACATAAAAAATTTCCAATCTTTTGATAGATATTGTTTCTTAAAAACACGCTATTTGTTTTGACAGCGGGGATAATTTTTAAATTAATTATTGTAATTTCTATGTTTATAATTTGGTAAAATAGATTCCATATTTGGAATCACAAGGTCCAGAATTTTTATTTAAGACTCTTTTTTTGGACATTATAAATAGTAACGCCAACAATTATCTTGAATTATCATGATTAATTAGTAATCTAATAGTTAAGGGTAATGAAATAATATCATAATAATATAAAATGACTCCAACATGTGTCCTAATGATATTGTTTGTGTCATGGATGACCATGGGATTCCATGGGCCATCTTAGGAACCCCATGGAATCACTTTTGTGTGATAGTGACATTTTATCATTTTATTTTTTAAAGAAAGGATAATATAACAAAAGTATGTAACAGCAAAGTAAAAAAATTTAATTTTGACTACATAAATGATATCTTAGACTATAAATTATCATTGGAAAGCTAAAAATATTTCCTACATCATGGTACTTTTTTTATAATTTTTAGACATTAAATAAATAAATTTATTTATGACACCATGATGATGTAGCGATTACCTAATTAATGAATGATTTAAATAAAATGAAAAGAGAAGGTAAAATATAAGACATAAACTTGTCTAAATCCTCTTGTATGGGTGTATTACGAACCCTTATCACCTTATCCTAGAAATATATAATTTTGGTACCTTTAAAATCCTAAAATCATTTCATAATAAAATAACATTTCAATCTTTCCAAAAGATCCCCTCCCCTCCTCTTATAAAATGCCCCCACCTATACCACCTTATTTATAACATAAAATCCATTTGTATCGAAAGCCCTGTAACCAATTACCCTTTAAACTTTCCTACCTTCATTCTATAAGCACTACCATAGGTATAAATCACTTCAAGAAACCTTTTTGGTTCAAACCATGGGGAGTTACCCGATTTAAAGGTAATATCTTCTCTTATGTTTTTTTGTTTTATTTTTCTTATCCACCTCCCTAAACTCATTTTATTATTTTATTTTGTAACAAAAATAGTATCCTAAATATACTAGTATGTTTTTATTAGAATTATTCTAATTACACTTACACAGACCTCCATCTAATGGTTAAAGAGCATACTGTTTCTGTGGATGGAAAATTACTGCCTCATGAAACGATGATTATTCAATCTTCTTTTAACAACTCTCATGGTGGCCATTAAGCTGTCACTATATTTTTATATGATATATATTATGTTTATTTTTTCTTTATGCTTATTTATTTTTCATTTATGACATACCTTTATGATTTCCATTATGGTTAAAGGTGGTAATTCCATTTTTGGAAGTGCGGACTACCGCCCCCTCAAAGTGATTTGAATCGTTAATGAAATATGTGGGACATATAAATGATGGAGTTAATGATATTATATATTATACTATATTGTAATTATAATATACCTTTATATTATTATGATTTAATTCCATTAAATATGAAATAGAAATGAAAGTAGCGTTCATGCGTACGTACAGCGTACCGTCTCCATGAATGGTGAATTTCATTTCATAGATCTAAATGTTATGTAATATTATAAATGCATGTATATACTGGATATATATTATATATATGATATCTACATCATGAATAAAATTCTGGAGATGATGGGTACTTTACCACATAAACAACTTGTAATTATAAGACGTTTATTTTTGACTCAAGTACCAAGGATCGACAAAATGACTGTTATTAAATTAAATGATTACATAATGTTCATAACATGGTAATAAGTGATGTAAAAGGAATAATGAACTTGAAAAATGTTCTTAAGAATATATGAATTATCTATAGGTTTTTATTTAGGAGATTAAAGAACGATCGAGTCAAGTCGGACACGAGGTAAGGGACTTCATCTCAATCTCCTTTTATTGAGGCATATTTTGTTTTATACACAACTTTATTTTATATGGTGTATAAAACCCTTTGAATTTTACTTTTATTCAAAAGGAATCTCTTAATACTAATCATTTTTACTAAATGACAAAAAGAATGTTTTGTCATACGTATGCGGCGATAAGGACTTCTTCGCTGCCGTGACCATTATTTGAGTTTCATCTACCTCTACAATCCATAACTTTTTTTAAATGAAAAATAAATACCTTGTTTTACTTTTCTTTTATTTTGGTATTGAAAATGGTTTTGATAGTTTTTTGATTATATCAATGTGTTGTATTGATATCTTGTGATTTAAATATGGAAATGTTATGTTTCATTTATGTATATTTTATGTGATACGATTATGTTATGGTTCTTGGGAATTGTTTATGATATGTTTAAAACATTTCATATAAAAAATTCATTGGACTTAGTATGTGATGGGTGGAGTCCTCTATAGATCCTTGATGCATTGGTAGTTCTCATGAGACAAACTAGTGTCATGGCATAAGTCCTGGACAAAATCTTATTTGTAGTCTTGGCACAAGTCCTTGACAATGTGGTTATGATAGTCTGGAATTATGGGTTCCATCATTATGAAAGTGGTTATTGATATTGCATGTGATTATTCGACTAGTAGAACATCCATGTTAATAATTAAATGGAATTATTTCATTTTATCTTTTCCATATTATGTTGGAGTTTAAGTTTAAAAGGTTTTGGTTTTAGTTATACATTTCCTCAAATGTTTATATTTATTTATGAAAGTTTCTGCTATATTGTTATCCTTCCTAAGCATATGAGCTCACCCCTTTCAATGTTTTAATTTTTCCAAGGATGTGAAGAAGTATTTTATGAATGAACTACAGGGATAGTATGAGGGGAAATGAAAACAAGATGTTGTTGTAGTTTTTTTCACTTTATGATGTAATGTAAGACTTATGAATATATCTAGTGTTTCTAAGGCAATAAACAATCGTTCTTCCGAGACTTGATATTTTTTGATCATTCCAATATTATGTAATAATGCACCAACTCTGGGTAACTAGGGTCGGGGCGTTATAGTACTTCTATAGTGTATTTGTACATTGTTTATAATATGTATATTATCTCTCTTCTCATTGTGACACATATTAATGAAGTCAGGTCTACCCATCGATGAGGTCATTGAAATTCATTAATTATGCTCATCTTTATAAATGGGTAGTTAATATTAGAATTAATATATACATATTTATTTTTATTCTTTTGTGATTAATTTGAGTAATAAATATATATTAATGGATAAAAACTATGAAATTGAAACAAAAATGGAACAATTCAAACAAAAACATCATCGAACCAATTTATCAACAATGAAATACTAATAAATAAATTCAAATTATGATAATTGATCATGAATTATATATGTTAATGATATATACATCCAGATTAATGTGTTGATAAATTTTATTTAGTTATATAGGAGGTGTGGATGTGATGAATCAAAACAGTTTCTAATGAATGGGACTCCCAAACCCATTCATATTATTTTAGGTTTATCCTTTATTTATCTCTCCTTTACCCGTGATTCATCAAAATATTCACTAAATATATACCTTATTTTTCTTATTTAATTATTCTTAATATTATTTTGGTGATATTTATGATTTACATCCATGGGATGGATTCTTAGCCACCTCTAATGATTTTTTATAATTATTTTCTTTTCAAAATATCTCATTGATTCTTCGGGAGTCGGTTATTCTTTAAGTAATGACCCACAATAATTAATTACCCAATTTAATAAAAAAATTAGTTTTTACCTTTTTATTTTAGGAACCAAAAATATTTTCTGATTAATTATTATTTATGACATTATTATGGAACCAGTTCTATTCTCAAGTGTTTATCTCAAGATCATGCTTAATTTATATTTCCTTTATATATGGATTCCATGTTTGTTTTCATGGTATGATATGAAATGTGGGATTGAAATTTTATATTCCACTATTTCATTGGACAATTTACTATAATTCATGAGACTATTATTCATAGACATGATGTAGTACGTTATGTCAATAATTTTATTCATGCACCTAATAAAATTTGTTTGTCTATAATTTTACATTATATTGGTAATGAGTATTGAATTATGATGTTCTATTTTTATGAAAATTACACATTCCATGACATCTCTATGTGTGTTGTATGATTATGATGATATCCTTATGATATGATGGTGATGATGACGCTCACTCATGTACTCATCTCGATTCATGTCATATGAGCCTCTATATTTTCTCTTCACCCTATGGAATTTTAGCTCACCCTTTATTTGATGTATTTACAAAATTTATTACATATATTAAGATGATTATGATAGATAATAGGATCAATATTATGAAATAGTTAAATAAAATTTTTACTTTTAAGGTTTTATGTTTTTTTAACATCATTTTTCCAATACACTAAACCTACTGATTTTGGGAGATGTAATATTTAACCTAATTTCATTAAATATTATATAAAAATTATATGTTTATGTTGCACGTAATTATAGTTTGTATAGTACAAGGGTTTATCTAATATTTTAATTTTTTATAAAAAAAACCATGGTAAAATTTTGGTATTTCAGAAGTTAATTACTATGTATTGACTTACAGTTTTTAATAAAAAAATTTCATTAATTGTTAACTTATATTTAGTTCTATCATTTTTTATTTTAGAATTTCATAATAACCATTCAAACAACTAATGTGATGGTTAATGTAATGATAATCTAATAAAAATATCTAATACAAGTTCAAAACCACATGAAAATATTTAGCCATGTGGCCTAAGTTATAAATAATAACATGAACCTTTAAGAATGTTCAACTTGAGCCCAAGAATGAGAAATTATGAGTTTTTAGCTCAACGATACAACAATAAAGATAATTTATTATATTTTGTGATATAATTATTTATAATACATGGGTAATCTATTTAGAAAATAAATTTATCATACTTCATTACTTGAATTAAGATAAATATACAGTAGCCATGTATAATTTAAAACTAGAATTTGATAAATGGTGGGCAGTGACTATGAATTTAAATCTGAAAGATTAATTTGATGTAATGAAATGGAAATAATTCCTGAAATTCTTTATTAAATATTATTTCCCTTAAAGCCATAATACTATTATTGTGAGATAATTTAAGGATCATATGAAAAAGTTGAATGAGTATGTTTCAACAAATGAGGTGAGTTTTACATGTCTTACAAGGAAAACCTTCAATTTGTTTAACAAATATAATAGAAAAATAAATATATTACTTAGTGATATAAAAACAAATATATATTATTCAAAAGAAATCCTAGAATATGGGACTAATGAATATGTTTTCCATTAATCTTCCAATTTAGATATGTATTATGAAGAATGGTCATATATACATTGAGATAACAAACAAATGACGGAGTTCCATGTTAGAGGATCAAATAGAAGCGGACATGTAAGTAAGAAAAAAAACTACCCACACATAAAATATATTTAAATTGTAAATTCATAAATACCTCTAATGGAATGAGGAAATTATTTGTTTGAGGAAAATTAGGACATCATGTTTAGGAATATCAATGGAACAAAAAAAAGTACACTCTATTTAATAAAGGGAATGAAGATTCTTCAGACTAATTTACCCTGTTCTATAATATTTCAATTGAATAGATCCTATGAACTATGAATGATTGTGCACCAAAAAAACATTATTTGGGGGTAATTAGTGTTATCCTCCACATAACTCAAGGGAGGATGAGAATGATTTCTCCAACACCACTACTGAGTTATAGTGATAACATGTAGTGGGGAAAGTGCACTTACTCTTCACTCAATAATAGAAATATTTTTATTCAATTTTTGATCAAAACATTCCTTTATATCTTGACTGATTTATAAATATATTGAATTACCTATCTGATACCTTTATGTAGATATATCTTTTACAATATATAATGCTTCCTTATATTCCATAAAATCATTGGAATATTCTATTATTAGCATATAAGGAAATTTTATTTTAGAAATTCCATAAATAATCCTTTTTTATTTTATTTTGTTCTTGGAATGCATTAGATATCATAATTTATAGATATCAAATTCTAGGAAATTTAAATCACATTCAATATCTAATCCAATCCTAGGGTCCAATAAAAATGAAAGGAGGATTCAGATCCAACTTTGAAAATTCCTTCAAACATACGTTCATTGATACCAAATAAAGAATCATATCTCATTCAAATGATTTGAAAAATATAAATTTAAACAATTAATAAATTACTATTGTATGTTTATATATTTATGCATTTACCCTAATATTTTCCTAAACATCTTCATCCCTATGAGGTAGAATTATCATTTAAAATTATACCTAATGAAAAACTTATATTCAAAATCCTTAATAGAAACAAGATATTTAAATAATAAAATAAAATTTTATTTAGAAAAAAAAATTATATAAAATTGTGAGTTACCTTGGGTTGTACCTATTCTAATTTTCCTAAACAAGAATATCTTAGTGCAGGTTTTCATAAATTACAATGTGCTCAACTAAATCACCCTAATGACTAATTATCCACTTACATGGATTGATGACTTTTTTAATCAACATTCAAGAGACCTATTCTTACCAAAGTGGATCTTTATTCTGAATATATTCAACTAATGTTAAAGAGAGGTGATATTCAATCGATATAATCCAATACAATATACTAAAACTGTGAGTTCATTGTGATTCAATTTATAGTTATAAGTCCCATATATATACACATTTTCGTGATGAATAGGATCTTTAGTGGCTACATTGATAACGTTTTGGTTGAAATTATTGATTATATTCTCAAATACTACAGTATTGAAGAATAATATAATGAACATTAAAGAATTATGTTCAAGACATTAATGAAGGTTTATTCGTATTCCATGTTTGGAAAATGTGACATATATATTTAATAAATCACATAATGATGGAATTTTATCAAAGGTAATGGAATTTATAGTGGCTATTAAATGAAAATGTAAATTAAGGTATATACTAGGACAACACACATTAGAGAGATCCATAGTTTTCTTTGATTACATGGGTACTGCACATAGTATGAAAAATTTATCATGGTTTTATATCCCACTAACATTTCAAAAAAGTTATTAATATATATATGGATTGAAAAATATATGTGGAGTTAAAATAAACTCATTAAGGGTTCATTTAATACACATATACCAATACAAACCTCTAGTGGAGAAGGCGGTTCAATATAAAAAAATCATTAATAATGTGATTTGGTTTTAAAATTATGAAAAATGATTAAATGATTTGTTATATAGAATGATAGATGATGTTACAAGAATAGAATCACCTTATGTATGATCTAATGTAATAAATTTTTATATTCTCCTTAATAATTTGAAGGCATTACCTCTAAAGATGAAAAAGTAATATATTTACTAATCACAAGAGTTATAAAAATATATTCACAAGGAAGGAGTAGAACATGTGTAAATGAATATGGTTTGAGTTGATAAAGTACTATAGACAATCAATACATATCCACCTTTTGAGGAAAAATAATAATACTTTGACACCAAGATGATTTGAACTCACATCCCTATTTGTGATGATGACTTAAAAACACCCTATCTTTATAGATATGAAATGGATATATATGGAAATAAAATAAGGAATGTAAGACATAATAAATTTTCTAAAATGAGAAAAAACATTCAATCTAATAGAAAATAATTGAGATGCATAGGAATGATATGGGGATTTAAAAGAAGTTGAAAACCTCCATATAATGGAAGTTTTAGGAATTAAAAATTGTTGAGCCCTCTGGAAGATTGTTGATTTCTTGTCAATGATTTATGTTTTAATAATAACAAATCATCACATACCATTAATGCTTAATCTGGTTTGATTTCTCATAAACTTAATTACAATCTGTTAATGAATCTGTTATCATGTTTTTTTTCTATGCTTATTGACTTACAAAGTATTTTGGAAGTCTTCTAAATTCAACAGACATCGGAAGCACTGATCCATATCAACAGACATCGGAAGCACCGATCCATATCAACAGACATCGGAAGCACCGATCCATATCAACAGACATCGGAAGCACCGATCCATATCAACAGACATCGGAAGCACCGATCAATCTAACTCACCGATCAATATGACTCACCGATGAAAATGAGTCACCGATGACGATCAATCTGACTCACCGATGCATCTGACTCACCGATCAATATGACTCACCGATGCAAATGAGTCACCGATGCCGATCAATCTGACTCACCGATGCATCTGACTCACCAATCAATATGACTCACCGATGCAAATGAGTCACCAATGTCGATCAATCTGACTCACCTATCAATATGACTCACCGATGCAAATGAGTCACCGATGCCGATCAATCTGACTCACCGATCAAATGAATCACCGATGCAAACTGACTCACCGATGCATTTGACTCACCGATGCAAATGAGCCACCGATCAAATGATTCACCGATGCTGATTTATCTGAGTCACCGATCATTACTCACTAATGCTGATGACCTACCGATCACTTGATTCTTCAATAGTCATAAAAAACTGTTTGAATTTATTTATCTTTATCTTTATTTAATCTAACCAACGGTCATATTAGGTATATTTTAATGCTCTGACAATTAATTAATAAAGGTTGTCGAATGTCATGAAACCGTACCTCGTACCTGCGGAAATGAAACTATTTCTGTCTTTCGAAGCACGAGACATAAATACAAGAAGACTCTACTGAAGTAAAAAAATGACGAGAGCTTTTCGGTTGACAGAAGAACACAAGAGGAATATCAAGAAGTGTTCTGTGCATACAAAAGAACATTGAAGAACTTCATCGACTACATCTCACTGCCTTTGAGCCTGAAGCATACGACACTCTTCTTCTCAAACAAAAACGAGAAGAGGACTCAGAATAAATTCTGACCAAATACAAAAGAGTCCAGAGCTACACTGAAATCACCAGAGCCATTTCTAAACTCTATATCTCTGCTCTGTGATACATTTGTTTTACATTTTGAAGCAGTGTGTGTTATCTTCTGTATTAAACACACACACTGACTCCTGTACTTTCACTGGAGGATCTGTAAATCCTCAGCAAACCTTTTTACACTTCATTTCCCACTGTGAATAGTGGTAGAGGTCATGTGAGACCTGGACAGCTTTAAGCTGTTGTTTGTTTTCCCACGCAGAACTGTGGTAGAGGTCTTGTGACCTGGACAGTGTGTTCACTGTTGTTAACCCCAATCCAGGGTGTGGATCATTTTTATATAAACTTTTGAGAGGACTATATCTCGGCTTGAGACTGAACCTCTTGGTTAATTCTCTATGTTTGTAGCTACATACTATATCCATACTACATATTTATTTCATATTCCGCTGCTATTACTTTGAAATATAATTTATTTTCAAAGCTACTTTGATAGTTAAACTCGCATGTGTTTATATTTATTATAGACCAGTAAGTTAGTTTCAAAAGTTAATTTAATCATAAGATTAAGTTAACTGAGAACTAATCAATCTTTGAGAAACTAATTGAACCTTTATAATCTATATAAATTCACTACAGTTTAATCTTTTTTTGAAATAGGGGGATTTTAATCAAAATTGTTTTGAACAGAAAATTTCAATTGGAACTCAATTCACCCCCCTCTTGAGTATCCACTCCGACCAACATTTGGTATCAAAGGTTTGGAAAATATTTTCTAAAGTACTCTGTTTTGCAACTGTGATTTTTGTTGTATTTTAAATTTCTTAAAATTTCTGTTATTTCTAAATTTTTATCTCTTTAAAATTCTTTTTGTAACATCATGGATAATAGACTTGAGGGTGCTGCTACTAACTGGCCACCTTTCTTTAATGGAAACATCTATGCTCAGTGGAAGCTAAAAATGAGATTTCACTTAGAAAGTATGAGCTTTGATATTTCGACTGTCATTGAAGCTGAATATAAAATTCCCAGTAATGATATATCTACTTGGGATGAACCTACAAAGACTTCTTACAATAATAATTGTAAAGCTATGAATGCTTTGTACTGTGCTCTAGGAGATGAAGAATTTAATAGAATTTCTGCATGTAAAACTGCATATGAAATTTGGGATACCTTAGCTGTTTCTCATGAAGGAACAACTAATGTTAAGGAGATGAGATTGAATACCTATACTATTAAGTATGATAATTTTAAGATGAAGCCTGATGGACCCATTTCTGATATGTATCTCAGGTTCAATGAGATAGTAAATACAATGAGCTCACTCGGAAAGATTGTTCCTGCAAAAGAACAAATCATGAGGATTTTGAGATGTCTACCTGAAAGATGGAGAGGAACCTCTGTCTCCATTAGAGAATCGTGTGACATTGGAGAACTTCCAGTCAAGGAACTAATTGGTAATTTGATGATGTATGAAGAAGAACTCAAGGTAAATAAAGAAGAAGATGATGAACCTAAAAGGAAGTCTATTGCCTTCAAGACTATAACCTCAAAGAATAAGGATAAGGAAAAGCCTCAAGCTATAAATGAAAGTTCAAGCAGTGAGGAAAGTGAGAATGATTCTGACAGGGATGCTGAGATGGCACACATTGCTAGAAGATTTAAGAAATTCTATAGGAAGAAGAAGTTTTTCAGAAAGTCAAACTACAAAGGCAAGTATGATAACAAAGGACACTGGAAAAAGGATTGGAAGAAGGCTGACAGAACTGATGAAGTTGTCTGCTATGAATGCAAGCAAAAAGGACATATCAAAGCAGACTGTCCAAAGTTAAAATTCAAAAACAAATATGATTACAAAGACAAGAAGTACAAGAAATCCATGAAGGCTACCTAGAGTGCTTCAGAAGACAGCACTAGTGAAGCCGAATCTTCAGACTCTGAAAGGAATCGAGCCAACATGTGTTTCATGACAAACACTTCTGAGGGAACATCAGAAACTCCTACTTCAAATTCATATTATTCTGGAGATGATTCTGATTCAGAAAACATGTCTATATCTGAACTGTTTGAATATTGTGATATGGTTTAAGAAACCTGTAATGAGCTTAAAGATAAATATAAAGGTTTAAAGAAACAGTATGCTTTAAGTGTTAAGAATCAATCTGATCTGGATATAGAAGTAGAAAAGAGTGCTCAGTTGCTTAAATAGAATACTGAACTAAAATTGTCAAATGAGCAACTCAGAAAATACTTAGAAAAGTTCACAAATGGCAAGAATACTCTAACTCAAATGCTAGGAAAGCAAGTTCACCTAGATATACTACTGGTATAGGATACCAACCTGGACAAAGAAAAGTTGCCAACACTAGATTCATTCCTAAATCTGGACAGAAGATAGTTAATTCTGGAACATCATATGCCTCAACCAGTTATATTCATAGTTATGGATCTAATAAGGTTTATCTTTCAAAATATGTTAATTCTACAAATTACATTAGACCCATTAGACAAATATGGGTACCTAAAGTATCATTGACTAACATGTCTGGACCCAAGAAGATCTGGGTACCAAAATCATCTTCCATCTAAATCTGTTTTGTAGGAGACCTGCTTGAAGAGCTGTCACAAGAAGATATGGTACTTAGACAGTGGGTGTTCAAGACATATGTCAGGAGACGTTTCATGTTTCAAGAGCTTAGTAAAAGTTGATGGAGGCTTTGTCACTTTTGGTGATAATTCAAAAGGAAAAATCATCGGCTTAGGCCAGATTGGTAACACTGATTCAATCTTAGTTTCTGAAGTTTTATTTGTCGATGGACTTAAATATAACCTGTTAAGCATTTCTCAGTTGTGTGATGATGTTTTTTATGTGAAATTTAAAAATGATTCTTGCAATGTTTTTAACTCTAAAAATGTTTTAGTATTTTCTACTTTAAGAAATGAAAATGTTTATGCTGTTGATTTAGATTCTTTAGCTAAGCAGAATATTCCTTGTTTAAATGCTTTTCATAAAGAGTCTTGGCTTTGGCACAGAAGATTAGGACACTGTAATGTACACTCACTTAGAAAAATTTCTAGGAAGAACTTAATTAGAGACCTACCCAAACTTGAATTTCCAGCAGACAAAGTTTGTAATCCCTATCAAAAAGGAAAGCAACATAAAGTTTCTTTTAAATCAAAGAAAGAAGTGTCAACTTCTCAACCTCTCGAGTTGGTTCACATGGATTTATTTGAACCTTCAAGAGTTTCTAGTTTGAATGGGAAGCACTATGTCTATGTTCTTATAGATGACTTTTCTAGATATACTTGGGTATATTTTCTAGCTCACAAAAGTGAAGCTTGTTCTTATTTGTTAAATACTCCAAGTCTGTAGAAAATCTTAGTGGACTCAAGATTAAGACCCTGAGAAGTGATCATGGTCGTGAGTTTGAAAATCATGAGTTTGATTCTTACTGCTCACACAATGGCTATAGTCACAATTTCTCTACCCCTAGGACACCCCAACAAAATGGTGTAGTAGAGAGAAGGAATAGAACCCTGCAAGAAATAGCTAGAACTATGATCAATGAATATGATCTGGCTATTTACTTTTGGGCTGCAGCTGTAAATACAGCTTGTTATGTCATTAATAGAGTCTTGATCAGACCAGTTCTTAAGAGGACCCCTTATGAGTTGTGGAACCATAGGAAACCTAAGGTTAACTACTTCAAAGTTTTTGGCTGCAAAGTCTTCATTCTCAATACTAAAGATAATATTGACAAATTTGCATCCAAGAGTGATGAAGGAATTTTCCTAGGTTACTCTATCTCTAGTAAAGCCTATAGAGTTTTCAATAAAAGAACCAAATGTGTGGAAGAATCTGTTCACATCAAATTTGATGAAACTGATCCACATGAACCTAAAATCTCTCTTGAAGATGATCTCTCTGGTTTGAATCTCAATGATAAAGACAATGGACCTATAGTTAAATCATCCAACTCTGGAAATTCTCTAGAACCTGCTTCTGTTGAACCTCAATCTGTAGATGAATCTGAAATCTCTAGCCCTATCTTTTCAAGACCATCTAGGACTCTAAAGAACCATCCTTTAGATGCTGTTGTAGGAAATCTGGATAGAGGAACATAGACTAGAGCTTCTTTAAGAAATCAGGTTGAACATCAAGCTTTTCTTTCACAGTTAGAACCTAAAAATATCAATGATGCTATCAATGATGAATTTTGTGTAATGGCTATGCAAGAAGAACTAAATCAATTTGAAAGAAACGAAGTCTGGAAATTAGTAGAAAGATCTAAGGACATTTTGACCATAGGCACAAAATGGGTGTTTAGAAACAAAGTTGATGAATCTGGAAACATCATTAGAAATAAAGCTAGGCTAGTTGCACAAGGTTACAATCAAGAAGAAGGAATTGACTATGAGGAAACCTTTTCACCTGTAGCTAGATTAGAGGCTATCAGGATCTTACTTGCCTATGCATCACATCTGAATTTCAAGATATATCAAATGGATGTCAAAAGTGCTTTTCTAAATGGTTTTATTGTTGAAGATGTTTTTGTAGAAAAACCACTACGTTTTTTAAATCCTCATTTTCCAAATCATGTTTTTAAACTTTCTAAAGCTTTATATGGTTTAAAACAAGCTCCAAGAGCTTGGTATGAAAGGCTTTCAAACTTTCTTATCTCAAAAGGATTTACAAAAGGAGTAGCTGATCCCACTCTTTTTATAAAAAGGATTTCAAAAGATGTATTAATAGTACAAATCTATGTTGATGATATTATTTTTGGATCTTCTAAAAATTCTTTATGTACGGATTTTTCAAAGGTTATGCAAAATGAATTTCAAATGAGCTTAATGGGAGAGCTTAAGTATTTTCTTGGTTTTCAAATTTTTCAAACTAAAGATGGAATTATTTTAAATCAAAGTAAATATACAAAGGATATTTTAAAACGTTTTGGATTGGATAGTATTAATGAAAGTGATACACCTATGAGTACTACCTGTAAATTGGATACAGATGAAGCTGGGAAACCAGTGGAACAAACCAATTACAGAGGTATGATTGAAGGCTTACTTTATCTTACTGCTAATCGACCAAACATTATGTTCAGTGTATGTATGTGTGCTAGATTTCAAGCTAATCTTAAAGAATCACACTTACTGGCTGTTAAAAGGATTTTTAAATATATTAAGTATACTGTAAATTTAGGTCTATTTTATCTAAAAGGACAATCATTTAACCTAACTAGCTATTCAGATGCTGACTTTTCTGGATGTAATTTAGATAGGAAGAGCACATCTAGAACATGTCATTTGCTTGGAAACTCCCTAGTGTCATGGTGTAGTAAGAAACAGAACTCTGTTGCATTGTCTACTGCCGAGGCAGAATACATATCTGCTGGTAGTTGCTGTGCACAAATTCTGTGGATGAAACACACTTTATTGGATTATGGATTTGATCTTAAACGTGTGTCAATTAACTGTGACAATACTAGTGCAATCAATATATCTAAGAACCCTGTGTCTCACTCTAGAACTAAGCACATTGATGTCAGACATCACTTTCTAAGAGATCATTATGAAAAAGGTGATATTTCTTTGAAATTTATTAGTTCTGAACATCAATTAGCTGATATCTTCACAAAGCCTTTATGCTCTAAAAGAATGAAATTTATTAAAAAAGAGTTGTGTATGATTGATCTGTGAAACTGATCTGTGAAACTGATATGTGAAACCGATCTGTGAAACCGATCTGTGCAACCGATCTGTCGTACCAATATTATTTTATTATTATTATATATTGTAAGTAATGAGTAAATTTCTCTTACACTTTTTATGGGAACCCTAAATGATAAAATAAATGATACGCGGCTATTTATCTTTCCTAAACCTTTGACCTTTCATTTTCCGCCGAACCTTTCAACTTCTCTTCCCCTCTACTTCGAACCTTCGAACTCCTGCCTTCCCAAAATCCTCGAATGGCTAAGCAAAAGAGACTGAGCAAAGGACCAGATAGCCATGTACCTTCAAAGCGTGCTCGAGGAAAGTCGAGTAGTACCTCTCAATGATCAGTAAATCCAAACCTGGAAACTCGGATTGTTGCTGTAGAAAAAGAAGTCAGCTCTGCGTGGCTTTTGTCAAGTAAGTCACTATTACTGCAAGTTCTTGAATCGCAAGGATGGATAGACTGGTTTTCAAACAACTCTCGAATAGACTACCCTAAGCTGGTACATGAGTTCTACATGAATCTGAAAATCACTCTAGATGGTGTGGAGGCTTCCAGAATGTCGTCTGTGGTAAAAGGAAAGAAAATTTCCTTCTCATCTAAGCAGTGGGCTGAGTGCTTGAATGTACCTCATGAAGGTCGGTATGAGGATTATGCTGGGAATATTCCTCCAACATCTGATTACTTCTCTTATAAATTATCTCTAGAGCTTCTGACCGGAAACAGAGAGTCACAGAGAATCACAGCTTCAGAATTTGATGGTTAATGCAGACTTTTTTTCAAGTTTATTCAGCACCAACTTTGCCCTAGGAGAGGAGATTTTGCTGCTGTAAAGTACCAGGATGTTTTCCTGTTGTTTCTTCTGAAAACACATAAAAATATCAATTTGTGTAGATATGTGATGGTGCACAAAGATGGAATGGTAAAACCGTCCAAGAAAGCCACTGCCTTGTTTTATTCAAAGATGATATCTACCATGCTCAAGAATCTAGAATGTATTGATGAAGATGATGAAGTTAATGAAACAGATCATACCTTCTGTCTCAACAAAGAGATCTGCAAGAGGATGAAAATCAATTGGAATCCATGGAAGAAGTGCTGGGTTGCAGATGAAGATAAATTGTATGAAGCCTACAATCCCTTAGATCATGGAAAGAGGCCAAAGGAGTTGAGAGACCCTGGCTTGAAACCAAATGAGGAACCAGTTTATTCTGATGATGATGAGCAAGAAGAAGGAAAGGATGAGGCCACCGAAGCCAAAGAGCAAGAAGAAGCTGCGACTAAGGAAGGAAGTGTGTCATCTCCTGATGATAGGAGTGATCCTGACACTGCCAGTCCCAAAAAAAGAATAGAATTTGGACCTGCTAGTCCACCCTTAGCCCTACCAGAATCAGAACCTATTCTTGGAGATGATGAAGATTCTGATACTGAAGAATATCACAGTGAAGCTTCTGAGAAAAGTGATGATGGACATGCTGATGATGCTGAGGCTGTTGTTGATGGTGATAACAGACCAGTGGATGGTCTGTCTGAAGATCAAATCGAATCACCTCAGTCAGTACAAGGAATACATATCAGTGGCAAGGTTGATTCACCAAAAATCAGTGGAACAACAAGCTATGAGAAACCAAATTACACCCTGTGTGCTACTGTCTGGGATGACTACCCTGGTTATGCTGTGTTGGGCTTAGAATATTCTGAAGAAGAAGAAGCAATGCCAGAATCTACTGCAACTGTGAAGAGGAACCTCCCAAGAGAAGCAAGGTCTGTTCCTGCTGTTGATCCTACAAATGCTAATTTATCAGGTTCTGGAATCTCTCAAGCAGATCTTGATAAGTTTAATATTGAATTGCTAACTGCTGTGAGAAACATCGTTAGAGAAGAAGTTTCTAATTCTCTTTCTCAAGTGTCTCTACAAGTTTCTGAAAATTCATTGGAATCCTTCTCACAAAGGGTATCTAATGCTGTGAAGCTAGACCTGGCCAATACTAGTGAACTTATTGGCAGGCACATAGCCTTTTTGAATCAGACTATGAAGGATCTTCACACCGGCCTGGTATCTCTATCAAGCGAATTCCGATCAACCATCTCTGGAATGATGGATGTTTTGAGAAATTTGATTGAACATCTCAACAAGTCTGACCTGAGGAAGTTGAAAGCTGAGTTAACTCACATAGTTGGCCAACCCAGTACAGGCAAGGTAACCAAGATCACTACCCGTGAGCTAGACGCTCTAAGAGAAGTTGTGCATAATGAGTTAGCTGCTGTTAGACAAATTCTTGATTTAGAATCCTTGAGGAAGATGAAAGAGATCTGTGATAACAGTCATAAGATGGCATTGGTGTATTCAGCAGATGCTAAGAAAGCTCTCCAAGAGATCAAAGAAAAAGTTGATAATTACTTTTCCAAGATTTATACAAAACATGAGATGGCTGCCAACATCAAGGTGTTGGCAGAGAATCTGAAATTACCTCCAGTCACTCAGGCCTTCAAAAATCAAGTTCATCAGTTGAAAGATTTTATCCCTTCCTTGGCACAGTTCATGGAGAATAAAGATGATTTTGAAAAAGCTATGAAGTGTGGAGAAGAAGTAATTCAAGACTTTATTCATCTTTTGAAGCCCTATTTTCATGCACAGGCAACTGAAATAGTCGTTCTTATGTCTGCACCTCTCAGTGACTCTGATGTCGCTCCCAATCAGCTATCTGTTGCTCAAGATCTATCTCAGTTTAGACCAATCCCTCAGCAAGCTTCTCAACCAGCTCCTGTTTCTCAACAACAACTCTCTGTGGCACCTGCTCCTACACCTGCCCGAGTTGTCCTACCACCACTTCAGATTCGCCAAGACCAGCCTGCCTCCAAGCCTTCAAACTTACCCACTATTGATCCCAAAGACAAAGGCAAAGCCCCTTTGTATCCCAACAAATAGTTGTGTCTTGTTTTTGATAGGGTGACCAATGTGCTGCTTGTCATAGTCTGTACTTTATCAAATATTTTTCTATCTATACTCTCTGCTGACTACTTTTACGTTCACTTTCTCTTATCTGTTTTCCCTCCTTTTTGATTATCCCAAAGGGGGAGAAGAAAAATGGTATATCTGGGGGAGAAGAAATAGAATGGTATATCTGGGGGAGAAGAAAAAGAATGGTATATGGGAGATATCTGTATAAGATTAATGGGAGAAGAAAGATATATGGGAGAGATATATGAGCGATGTATATATCTCAGGGGGAGAAATCTGTATAATATATATGGGTAATCTAAATTAAGGTGGAGATTTATATCTCTTTATATTTATTCTCTTTATGGTTTAAATCTCATTATGTTTTTATTAATGATATATCATATTATTTATATTTAATGATAAAGATTTGTGATTATCAAAAAGGGGGAGATTGTTGAGCCCTCTGGATGATTGTTGATTTCTTGTCTATGATTGATGTTTTAATAATCACAAATCATCACATACCATTAATGCTTAATCTGGTTTGATTTATCATAAACTTAATTACAAACTGTTAATGAATCTGTTATCATGTTTTTTTTTCTATGCTTATTGACTTACAAAGTATTTTGGAAGTCTTCTGGATTCAACAGACATCGGAAGCACTGATCCATATCAACAGACATCGGAAGCACTGATCCATATCAACAGACATCGGAAGCACCGATCCATATCAACAGACATCGGAAGCACCGATCCATATCAACAGACATCGGAAGCACCGATCAATCTGACTCACCGATTAATATGACTCACCGATGCAAATGAGTCACTGATGGCGATCAATCTGACTCACCGATGCATCTGACTCACCGATCAATATGACTCACCGATGCAAATGAGTCACCGATGCCGATCAATCTGACTCACAGATGCATCTGACTCACCGATCTATATGACTCACCGATGCAAATGAGTCACCAAAGCCGATCAATCTGACTCACCGATCAATATGACTCACCGATGCAAATGAGTCACCGATGCCGATCAATCTGACTCACCGATCAAATGACTCACCGATGCAAACTGACTCACCGATGTATCTGACTCACCGATTCAAATGATCCACCGATCAAATGATTCACCGATGCTGATTTATCTGAGTCACCGATCATTACTCACTAATGCTGATGACCTACCGATCACTTGATTCTTCAATAGTCATAAACAACTATTTGAATTTATTTATCTTTATCTTTATTTAATCTAACCAACGGTCATATTAGGTATATTTTAATGCTCTGACAATTAATTAATAAAGGTTTTCGGATGTCAGGAAACCGTACCTCGTACCTGCGGAAATGAAACTATTTCTGTCTTCCAAAGCACGAGACATAAATACAAGAAGACTCTGCTGAAGTAAAAAAATGACGAGAGCTTTTCGGTTGACAGAAGAACGCAAGAGGAATATCAAGAAAAGTTATGTGCATACAAAAGAACATTGAAGAACTTCATCAACTACATCTCACTACCTTTGAGCCTGAAGCATACGACACTCTTCTTCTCAAACAAAAACGAGAAGAGGACTCAGAATAAATTCTGACCAAATACAAAAGAGTCCAGAGCTACACTGAAATCACCAGAGCCATTTCTAAACTCTACATCTCTGCTCTGTGATACATTTGTGTTACATTTTGAAGCAGTGTGTGTTATCTGCTGTATTAAACACACACATTGACTCCTGTACTTTCACTGGAGGATCTTTAAATCCTCAGCAAACCTTTTTACACTTCATTTCCCACTGTGAATAGTGGTAGAGGTCGTGTGAGACCTGGACAGCTTTAAGCTGTTGTTTGTTTTCCCACGCAGAACTGTGGTAGAGGTCTTGTGACCTGGACAGTGTGTTCACTGTTGTTAACCCCAATCCAGGGTGTGGATCAGTTTTATATAAACTTTTGGGAGGACTATGTCTCGGCTTGAGACTGAACCTCTTGGTTAATTCTCTGTGTTTGTAGCTACATACTATATCCATACTACATATTTATTTCATATTCCGCTGCTATTACTTTGAAATATAATTTATTTTCAAAGCTACATTGATAGTTAAACTCGCAAGTGTTTATATTTATTATAGACCAGTAAGTTAGTTTCAAAAGTAAATTTAATCATAAGATTAAGTTAACTGAGAACTAATAAATCTTTGAAAAACTAATTGAACCTTTATAATCTGTATAAATTCACTACAGTTTAATCTGTTTTTGAAATAGGGGGATTTTAATCATCATTGTTTTTAATAGAAAATTTCAATTGGAACTCAATTCACCCCCCTCTTGAGTATCCACTCCGACCAACAAAAATAAAAAACGATATTCATTTAATTTGGAACTAGATTATTTTTTCTATAAATATCAGAAATAAATAAGGATATTAAAGATTATACATATAAACAATATTTGATTACCCACCCAGGAAGTACCAAGATATACCAAGGTCTTCAAATAATCTTATTGTAGGATAGAATAAAAAATGAATTTATTGAGAACACCTAAATTTAATTGGTATGAATGTATGTTATGGAAGTGATCCCAAATCCAAGGGGATTCTACCAATGTTCTTGAAACCAATGTGGAAATGAGATAACATCACAATAATATTTTTTATAGTTATTATAAATATATCTAAATTAAATAGTGTTAAATAGTTTATGGTATAATTACATTATATTTTTTCTCAATTCCACACCTTAATAAATTATTTCTCACTAGATTAAATCTTTATGATTTATATTAAAGAGGTGGTGAGGAAACATGGGGAAGCTATTTTTATTGAATCTAATATACATATATGTTCAACTTATTTTTTCTATAGGATTATTTAAAATTCTATGAACTACGATTTGAAAATTAATAAATCTTATCACCCCTAACAAATTTTCAATTCAAAACTACCATATAGATACTTTTCCAAATGTTAACAACTACCTTAATAGTCTTAAAAATATTTTTGAGATCAATATATTTACCTGGTTGATTCCTCATTCAATAATAGATTCCACTCATGTATCCATATGGACCCATATGATGCTCTATGTGAGATTTGATGTACAAATCCAATATTGTGGTATGATGTTAGTAAATGAAAGCTGTTAGGGCCTAATCTCTTTTAGAATATGACAAATAATGATAGAGAAAATTAATTTAACATTAATGTTGGAAATAGAAGGTACAATAGTTATGATGATAATAAATAAAAATATATTATCTCTTACCTCATAGAAAAATTGTTCCTCTAAATATCTCCCTTGAAGAGAGTCATGAGGTTTGGAATGAAGGGAAAGAACATCCCTTGGAATAATAAACCCTTCATGATATATGAATATATAGGAGTTGAGTCATATCCACCGTAAAATATAGTAAAAAATCTCATGTGGAAAATTTGATCCACATAAATATCTTAAGAAGGTACATACCGAATCCCCCACATAATATAAAGTTGATATGACTAAATAATAACCTCTCTTATAAGGATCATCCAATGATGATATTTGATCATAGAGAAACATTTCCATGAAATTAAAAAATGATTCTGTAAAATTAATTTTGTGAAACTATATGTTTTAATTGAAATAAATGGGTTCTGAGGGTGTAATAAAAAATTACCCACATCTATTCTCAAAAAACAGATATTAGATGAAATTCAATGGAAGAAATTTATATAGTGGGGGGAAATGTGACACTAAAAATTTTTTATATGAAAATTTCTTTCATCATTTATGTTTTTAATATATTTTATAATATAAAGAATATGTATCATTTAATGAAAAAATGTTTTTATATTTCATTGATGTAGATAATTTTATGTAGAGATCAATTAATGGTCACTTAAAAATATCACACATTTGAACAAACCTATAAATAGAAAAATATAACATTACAAACATGGTTGGAATTTTAGAAAAGGTTTAACAAAATATTATTGAAAATAAATATTATGATGAATGAAGTAAACAATTGGTATTTTTGTAAATATAATAGAAATATGACTGTCGGAATAGTAACACATCTTCTATAATGGTGATTGGGATTCTATAATAGTAACTTGGTTGTTAGAATAGTAACATAGTATTTAGAATAGTATAATTAGTACTAAAGAATATGTATAATAATAAAATAAGTAAATAAACTTATAATAATATCATATGATAAATATTTAAATTTGGAACCTCAATGTGTGTACATGTATATAATTATAATGAAGAATATTTTAAATTATTTTGTAAAATAATTATTTTAATTTTTTTGTATGCAACTATTTAAATTAACCAGGATATAATATTACTTTCATAAAATAAATTTAATTTTAGTTATCACTACATTGAAATTATAATGGATCTATTTTTTTTTTTGATTTTTTAAAAAACATGAATAATCATATGATTAGTAAGAATATAATTTTTCAAATGAAATATGTTTTATAACATGATTATGATGTACTATTTAACTAATAAATTTTAAAATGGTTTTACCAATAAAATTTATGTAATTACTAAAAATATTTTTTTAAAACAAAGTAATTTAAAATTTTATTACTAAAAGTTAATTTCAAATGCATAAAAATATATAGTATTCAATAAAAACTATTTCCCATTTTTTCGAACTTTATATTGTTTTAAAAAATAAATTGTGTTGTAGAAGTGTTTAATTTGATTTGAATCCTATATTTTTAATTAAATAATTATAATATTCCTATATAACACTTATATTTGAGTTCATGGTCTTTGAAGAAAAATTTATTAATTATTTTTAAACAAAAACATGTATCCCCTTACAGTATAAATACCCCCATGCCTGTATGGAAAATAATATTCCAAATATTTTTTATTACCAATTAATTGCTCAAATATTCTATATAAATCCTTATAGGATAATTATAAATTTTCTAGTCTCAGCAACCCCAAAACCTTCAGGGAATTAAGTGTCTTCACATACGAGAAAATTCCTAGACTAGGTTGCATATCTTTATGTATCCATTCATTTTTTATTCTTCCCTTTTTATATTAAAATTATCACTTATAAAAATTTCCCGAAAAATTAATTAATTGTTACATGAATATTAAATAAATTATATTAAATTAACGGATATATTTCTAAAACTATTTTAAATTCAAATATTATCCCTCATCTTATTTTTTTTCATGTCCCATTATTGGTCAGTTTACTCACCTAGAAGGACAGTCTCAATTATTTAATTACTACACAAATTATAGAACATTAGTGTAACATATATATGTATATATATATATAGTGATTTGATAAATTAAAATTATTAAATAATTATTATTACATCAAAATATCTATTTTGTGGATTCTTAAATGGTCACATTAATGGTCATTTTAACCACCTGTGTGAGCATTAAAAATTATTTACATATCACTGACTTAATGAGTAGGTAGATTATCTTATGAATAATATATTAATGTGTAATTTTATATATTTTTATTTTTTTATAGGTGATTTTATGAATAAATAAATTAATAAAATAAAAACCATCAAATCAAAATGAAAATGGAATAATTCAAAAAAACATGACAACAATCAATTTTTTCTTCAATTAACTGATAATAAATTTATTCCAATGATTATAATTGAAAACATATATGATAAATGATTATAATACTTTATTATATCAATGTTTTTAACAAATTTAATTTTTTTATGTAGGAGGTTTAAATATGATTCAAAAAAACAAGTCCATATGTTAGGGGACTCTCAAACAAATTTCAATTCATTTGATTTAATCCACTATGTCTCCCACATCATACTTATGATTCTTATAAATCATTATTAAATCAATTATAAATTTCCTTCATATAATTTATAATTTTTTTCGTCAAGGTATGTTCATATTTTATTTATTTAGGATGGATTGTTAGCCACATCAAATAATTTTTTATAGACACATTCTATCCCTAACATCACGATAATTCTCATTAGGGGTTTTTCACTTCCATATATGACCTATTATATGCAATTCCAAAATTTAATGTCCAAAATTATGTTTTAATATTTCATTTTGGTAACCTCAAATATAATTCCTTAACAAATTCCTTTTGAAATTATTATGAATCCCATTCATTTATTACTAGTTTATTTCATTATTATGATTGATTTATATTGCCTTTCAATATAGCATGCATGATTATGATCATATTATTATTTCATTGGTGCACCTAAAATTATATATCCCTATAATGTATTAGGTAAATATTTCATTATCATGGTATTATTATGTGTAAACATGATTAAATTATATATTTTCTATAATATTATTTTTTGACCTGATGGTGTTAACGTTTTCCACATAATTATGATATTTTGAAAGTGAGTACTGACTTATAATGATTTATTTTTTTGTATATGACACATTATATGAAATATTCAAATGAATATTTTGATTATGATACTATAATAATGATATGATTATGATGATTATGCTCACATTCATCCATATTATTCTTCCCCTTATTGAGAGTTTAGAATACTCAATCATTAAGTTATGGACCTAGGTGATTACTTTTATTAAGAGGATTATGAAATATTATATGAGGAATGAGGAGAAAAAATTTAATTTAATTTAATATCTAATACACTATACATATCTATTTTAGAAGGTGTAATATTTTTTATATTTTTCTTAAAATGATGTAATGATCCCAAATGTAAGGCACAAAATACTATAATATTGGCTAAAATGAATAATAAATAAGTAATAAACAATAATAAATAATTAAGAATAATTAATATAAACATGAATAATGTTCTTATATAGATTAATAATAATCCAATAATAATTATACAGGGATTTTGATAATAATATAGGAAACATGTATATCAGGTAAGTTGATTTCTTAACACAATCAACATTCATTGAGTTTTACAATCTAATATATAAATTTTTTATTCTATGATATTAATTTTCTATAATTTTAACTATAACATATTTTATTTATGATTTTCTCTAAAGAATTTATTTTTCCTTCTCATAATCACCATTCTAATAATTTATTACCTCATAAAATATGATGTTGTTAGAAAAACATTCACACTCTATTCTGGGTATTTGTACCCATATATATTAATTCTGATAACATGTCATTATTTTTATTATTTTTAATGTTAGATAAGTATTTTATTCTACACATATCATATTACTTATAAATTCTATTTAAAATTGAATTGTATTTCCCTTTCATCTATATGGGTTACTTCCAACTATTTAAAATATTTAAAAAGAATGTTTTTAACATCTATATCATTTCTTGTCTTTATATACTTGTTAATTTTACTTTAACTTAAATTATTTTAAAATTTATATTATTATGATTTTTTATTATAAAATTAATATTTTTAAATTTTATTTTTAAAATTTTAAAAAAAAAATCAGAAAAACTTATATCTTTATTTTTATTCCAACATTACCCAGATATTGAGAAACAAATCACATGATTTCACCTACATATTCATTTTTTCTCAAAAAGAGTCATCATAGATGAAAAATATCATTACGACACTGTAATCTAAACTCTCTTAATATATGTTTCATTTGGGTGATTTAATTTTTCTAATCATCAGATCAAATTACTGAACACTTTTTAAGTGATATCCCTTGAAAATGTTTCGTAACTCTTTTTATTTATAATTATTATTCTTGTAATATCTTTATCATATTATTAATTTTATTATAAAAAAATATGTATATACATATCATTATGTGATATATGGACTTGGAATTATATTATTGAAACACCCAATATTTTTAGTGTAAATATCATTGGAATAATTCCTATGTGTTGGGTAGCTTGTTATATAGGAAACACAGAACTGAAATAAAAAATTCAATATTTTATTATGATAGAATCCAATAATATATATGAGGCAATATAAGAAATATAATTGATATATAAATAGTAAAACATCAATATTAATGAAACAATAATTAATTTAATATATGAAAATATTAATTTATTCAAACTCATAGTCTCCCAAGAAGATCATAACATTGAATATAACTTTATAAAGAATGATAATCATTAGAAATATAATGAATCTCTTGAGAAATAAATAAATAATTGTATAAATTATTTTAGTGAAGTATGTAAGGTTATTTCTAGGAATAGAATGGGTAACATGACTGTATTATAGTCATTGGACATATAGGGTCATTGGGAATTTATAGTTGTTGAGGATATATAGATGGTCAGATAACCATTTTGTAAAAATTATCAATGTAATTATTTATTTAATCAGTTTAAAGAGTCTAAGAAGATAAATTAAACAAATTAACATTTTTAATCATTATAATATGTTTACTGGCTCTTATTTTAGGTACATGGACCTTTATTCATGAATATTCAGTCCGTATATGGTTTGGTTTATGTTTTGGGAGGTTTTGAGGGGATTTGGATTTCTTTGGAGACATTTCTAGAGGTTCGCATATTGGGCATGGTTAGTACAAACAATGCACCCCATCCAAGAAACTATGTGGCTTGTTTAAGGTGGGACAATATCTATACAAGGATGGAACATGGTTCTACCAAAATATATGGATTGCTATGGGAAACAACACATATATTGGATTAGGTGAAAAGAAACATTATTTCCTTGTTTTTCTAAATGTGCGAGCCATCTATTTGAGGGGATATCTTAAGGAATTATCACTACCTTTTAACTCATATTTTTCCAAACCATGGGTCTTAATAGTGCATCATAGAGTTTTTTCCCCTTAATAAGTGGATCTAATTTGAATTAGCTACTGAAGTCATTTTTTTCAAATAGTCCTCCAATAACTCAAATCAATTTCTCACCGAAGGCATGTGGGATGATCCACTTCTACCCAAGAGAGATCCTTAAGTGAACCAAAGTTTTTCAAATGCCTTTATTTATTAATAAGTTCATGTTCTTATTTATTCTTCATATATCCAAGGTCATTATCCCTCTTAGAACCAGGGATCTAGTACTCTATATTCTTATATAATTTTTTTTTAAATTATTTATACCAAAATTTTGTTGTATATAGTCGTAGGAAAGTGGGTTTGGTTTATATATTGAATTTTGTTTGTTCCATTTATTGTTTTCACTAATTTTTATAAGGTAGGTGTCTTTTCTATCAACTATTATTAACTTAGAAAATATATTTATAGTTTTAATTTGATAAATTTCATGAAATGATTGTGAAAACTTTATGTGAATTTTGATGAAATACTCTATATTGATGGTTTTGGAAATTTTGGATAGTGTATGTTTTATGGAAAATCATCTTCAACGATAATTTTTAAAATTATAATTTAAATATATATATATATCTGTAATTGTGGAAATTTTTTCATAAACAATACTTATATTATTCTTATTATAAATGCGTATTTGGCCAGTTTTTGGATGTTTTGGGAAAATTGGTTAGATTATGGAAGTCTCCTTTGGTTTGTGATGTGAAAATTTGTATTTTTAATTTATTTTTTTATTTTGATATAAGGAATTTTATGTTAAAATGGTTTAAGGAAAGAAAGGATTCTTGAATGGTTTTATATTGTTTTTGTATGCATAGATTTTTTAGTTAATTAGAAATGGACAAAACCATATGGATGGTACTTTTAACATTAGGGTAGCCAGAATTATTTACCTTATCCTAACATGGTAGATGTACAAGAGATAGATCATGGGTATGGATTTTTCACCTATGCATGCATTATGTGTGTAGAGACATGGTTATGAGTGTGAAAAATTACTGTAGAAAGTGTATTTAGGATTTGATTACATCATTTCATGGAAAATTGATATGGTTTTGTTTTAAAATATTTAACTATGTGAATTTATTTTATAAAATGTTCTAAAAATTATTTACCAAGTGGTTTGATTTGCGATGTCATTAGAAAGATACTATTATGTTTAGACTCAAACCCTATATAGAAACTGTTGATTTGGGTGTTTAGGGTTAATGTCACTTTGGTGTTTTGAGTTTGATAGTCATTTTTCCCCTTTTGAGTGTGTATTTTGGTTTCATTTTTACTCTAATATGGTTATTGGTTTGGTTATGTTAAGAGTCTTATTTTATACTCATGAATCATATATAGGTTTGTTTGGTTACTGTATTTTTTATTTGGATGTTTATCTTTCAAATGAAAAATTCATCCCCTGTATGTACATAAGGCCCTTTAAATTTTATTCCTAACTTTAGTGTCATGGGGATGTCACCATTGACCTAGTATTAACCCCGTCTCCTCAGAGGAAAATGGGTGAGGGGTAGGATATTACAAATGCTACCAATCTTGGTCTGTCTAAATATAATACTGAGAAAACTTGTATCAGTTTAATCAATCCATTATATAAAAAATGTTGTTAGTTGGTTTGATCATGGGGTTCTAAATATTACCAATTTATCTCTTAGGATGGTAGTAAGGCATAGGTTTTCTAAAACATAAAATATAGAGCATAAATGGAAAATAAAACAACTTTATGATGACCTTTAGGTTACTAGGGAGTTTAGGTACATTGGTTTTTTAAACACATCTAGGTGACTTGTTACCTCATAGTCATGGGATTATCCAATGAGAGTTTTATGAAATGAATATTTAATAAGGCATCCCAATAGGAATAAATTGTTTATCATGAGTTTAGTGGTTTATTAAATGGAAGAAATATTTATTTTTTAAAATAAATAAATGGTTGTTTCAAAAACCATGGTTGTAATATTTTTATAAATTTTTGAAATGTTAATTATGGTTGAATTGTGGAATTTTATTTTATGATATGTGTTAATGTGGTAAATTGGAGTCACTAATCTGTTATTTTATAATAAATTATATTAATTGTAGTTTTTTAGTTATAGATAATGGCAATAGGTTGGCATTGTAAAAATCAATCAGAAGAGGCTGCTGAAAATGTGGTTGAACCTAAGCCATAAGTGATCCAAGAGCATGTTTAGAGCATTTTCAAGGATTTCCATGCCCTAGTTATGTGTAATAGTAATGATGAAAAATTACATGATAATTTCTCACTAAATGAAAATGTGTTTAAATTCACGAATTTGACATTCTTTTTCCTAGAAGTTCTTGCAACTGAATCATTCAAGGAAAAAAATTTAGTCAAGATTTGAAACATAAATTCTTTCAATTATTTTTGGTATTTTTTTAAAAAATTATATAGAGATGTTTAATAGAGTAAATGTATTGTAAATGTATATATTGGTAAATATAGCTTTGAAGAGAATGATTATTCCTATTGAGATAGGTGGTAACTCTAATGATGAGAATAAGAAGAAGTGGGACACCAACATCTAGAGTATTGGTACACCTCAAAATAAAGCAGTGAGAACAATAAACATTCAACCATAACTAAAACTATTCCATGATGTTTGCAGTGTGGTGAAATAGATCACATCAAGAGAGATTGTATGGAACCAACTACATAATGTCAAAATTTCAATAATATGGGATATATGAAAACTATTTTCATAGTTCTCTAAGGTCAGGTGGTAAAGGAACATCTCATTCTTATAGGGAATTATATATTTCTACAGTATGAGTATATAATAATAATTCTCATCATTATAATAGATATATCCATGGCGATTCTTAGAACAACCATTCTTATAGTGGAATTCTACACCCACTTTTTTCTTCTTGGGTTATTGATAATATTGGTTTTTTATGTCGAGATGATTATTTTTTTAAAAAACATTCTATATATGGATGAAGAAAAGGTTGATCGATTATGTGTAAATCTTGTTCCATAACTGTTAATGGGGATAAGTTTATTTGATATTTATCTATACCTGATATGTATTTTTTGGACTGGATTTTGTGTAAGTATTAGTTAACATTATTCAAGTCCAACATCAACTATTACACACAAATAGTTATTTTCACATATTTAGATGGAATCATGCATCTATTTAAAGGATATTAGGTTATAATGGTAAGTATAGAATGAATTTTAGAACCATTTTTTTGAAACATATTTTATTAGTTGACAGTTCTTACCTTATATTCATTGGATGATATTCTTAATGGATAGTTTCCATTAATTACCCATTAGTTACCTAGTGTTTTCTCCAAATATGTCTTCGGGATTCAACCCAAAAATAGAGTTTAAGATAATATCCTACAATAGACTAGTAATATCACAATTTTATATTATATAATGTAACTAATGGAATTTATGGATCTGAATGTTCACTTTCATGATTTGGAAATGAATGCATTAATTTGACCTAGTATGTCGCCATGGGATGTACTGGTTCTAATTTTATAGAATACAGATTAAAATCATAGAATTTCTGTGGATTATCATTACCTTAAAAATGTTTTGATAAATAATTAGTATCTTCTTTCTTTTCATTGATGATTTGTTCGATCAATTAATGGGATCTCAGTTTTTCTGAAAAATTGAATTAAATTTGAAAACCTACCAATTGTGAGTTCAGAAGGTGGGAATTACATAAACATATTTCAAAAGTAGATATGAATATTTTGATTATGTATTTATTCTTTTTGGTCTTTTTAATTTACCAACTATATTTTTTTAAATGATGAATCAAATATTTCATTGATATTTGGATTCATTTGGGGGGTCTTATGAATTATATACTAGTTATTTATTATACAAAAGATGATGATGAGAAATGTTTGACAATGGTGTTGGGTATCTAGAGGGAACATCATTTATATGAAATGTTATAAATATTTGTCTTCTAAATACAAGAGGTACATTTCCTTGCCCATGTCACTTTTGGGAAAGGCATTTTGGAATATCCAAAAAAGATTGAAGTTTCTATCTTTTAGAAACTCCAAAAGAATGTCTTTTAGATACATATTTTACTAGGATTATAAGGATACAACATAAATTTTTTATTGGATTTTTTACATTTAGAAACACAAATGACATGATTGAGAAGTAATATCCTTTCTTTTCAATGGAACGAGAAATGTTATAAATCATTTAAATAACATAATGTTAGCCATACATCATCACCTAACCTCATGTTCCTAGATTTGGTTTGGTCTACATAGTATCTTGTGACGCATCAGTATTTGGGTTGGGATGTTTTATCATGAAGGGATATCATGTTGTTTCTAATGGTTTATGATAGTTATAGTTTCATGAGAATAACTACCCATCATATGACTTTGAATTACATAATATGGTCTATGATTTGGTGAATTTCTCTAATACCTCATTGGTGATAAATTCACAGTGTTTACAGATCATAAGAGTTTGGAACACATTTTCTTACAAAGATATTTTAATCTAGGACATCAGAAATGGTTGGAGTGTATGAATATGTTTGTATTCAACTTTATGTATACACTGGGAAAAAAGAATTTTGTGGTGGATGCATAGAGTATAAATTCATATGGTTAATTGGCTATGGGGACTTCAAACCAATGGAACCCAATGTCTTTCATATTTGATATACATCTAGATTTCTTAGACCAAGGTTGTGTTGCAGTTTTATTTATAATTTTTTCCCTAATTTAGTTCATCAAGTTATATTTTCTTTGACATATGATCCTAATTTTGTTAAAATGAGGTTAAAAAAATGGTGACAAGACCATTAAGGGACTTATACTTGATAGTAATTAACTGTTTTTTGTTTAATGATCATATGGTTGTACCTTTGGATTTTCATGAACTATATACTAATACCTACCACCATTCTAGATGGGTTGGTCACCCTAGGATTTAGAAAATGCAAAAATCATTGATATAATAGTATTTGTGTCGAATTTTATAAGGGTATATGGTGGAGTATTTCTTGAGATGTTTCGCCTATTGGTAGTTCAAGGTAGAGAATCAAGGACTAGTAGGTATGCTTAAGTCTTTACTAATTTTTGGGTGACAATGACAGTATATAGCCATGGATTTTGTAACAAGTCATCCAAGGACTGTTAGAAAACATGATTCCATGTGGGTGGTAATGAATTTTCTCACAAAGTCTTCTCACTTGATTCTGACTATTGAAAATAACCGATGGTATGAATATTCTAAAATATATATTTAGGAAATTGTAAAGATTCATGGAATTCCTATTAATATTGAATTGAACAGGGACCCTAAGTTTACATCTCCTTTTTTTGGAAACCCTTAAAGCGTACCCTTCGAACACAGTTGACTATGAGTATGGATTATCATACCCAAATGGATGGAGATGCTTAACAGACAATCCAAATATAAGAGGAAATGCTTAGGGTTAGGCTGATGGATTTTGGTGGCTAATGGGAGGAGCATTTAACATTAGTTTGTTTATCATACAATATGGTTTACCAAACCATGATACATATGTATCATTTGGAAGCATTGTAGAGGATTCCTTGTTATTATCCAATTTTTTGGTTGGAAATTAGTGATATTAAATTAATTGGACCAATCCTTATTCAAGAGACAATGAAGAAGAATAGGTTTATTAGAAAATGAATTGAGACTACATAGAGTTATTAGAAATTGTCTATGGATCATTATCAATGGTCATTCTCGTTTGATATGATTGATCATGTATTATTGAAAATCTCTCTAAGGAATGCGCATCATTGTTTTGGTAGGCATGTAATGTTATATCCTTAATACATATCCCATTTTGAGATACTTGAAATATTTAGTGTGGTGGAATATTTTTTAGCATTTACACCAAGGTTCAGTTTTGTACAGATTTTGTTTCATGTATCTCAGTTGAGAAAGTAACAACCTAATCCTGACCATGTGATTTGATGGGATAATGTTGACATATATTTGGATCCTACATTAATGAATGTTCTAGCACAGACTGTGGAAAGTATTAAAAAGACAATTCCATTGCAAAACCCCATCCTAGTGTGGATTTTTTGTTATCAAAGTCAGATTTAGGAAGAAACTTGGGCTCATGATAGAAAAATGGTGGGGAAATGAACTAAAATCTTTAAGGATAATAAGGGTTTTATACTTTCTATAAATGTAATGTCCAATGGTGGTAAGAATTTAGTACCCATAGTTTTCAATATATGTCCTTTTAATCATGTATTTTGAGTATATATAATGATTGGGTTATGTTTTAGGATGTTTTGAGGGGTTTTGGAATGCCTTGGTGTTTTTTTTCAGGAGGTACACGATTTGGTAATGGTTATGACAACCCATACACCCTGCCTAGGATGATTTTTATCAGGTGGAAGGTTGGACAGTTGCTCCTCACATTAGTAACATGGTTACTCCAAACTGTGATGATTTATTTGGGAAACCATTCATTTCTTAAAAGATGATAAATTCATGATTTTCACAAAGTTTGTCTAACCGTGTAAGTAAATCATGTTAGGGGTTTCATTATAGAACTAGCACTACATGGTTGTTATATGATTTTCCAAATCATGTAGCCTTACCATTTAGCATACATGTGTCCATCCATAAAGGTGGATCTTATCCAAATTATCTCCTAATGAATTTTCTACCTAACCTTCTAATAAATAAAATTCTATTGGCATCCAAGGCATGAGATATGGCCCCTTCAATCCCAAAGCGATCCTTATTTTAATCAAACTGTATTGGAAGCCCAGATTCATCAGTAATTTCCTATTATTTCTAGTTATTATTCGATCAAATGTTATTATCTCTATATCTATCAAAACAATATATCTAGTCTTTTGTGGATGAATCTATATTTTATGAATTGTTATATGATTAAATATTTTTTGATTTACGGTAGGGAACATGGGTTTTGTTTGGATAATGAGGTTTTTTTGTTTCTTTATTTGTTTTCACCAATTTTTTGAGGTATGTGGATTCTCTCTTGAATCATCTTAACATAGACCTTGATGTATTAGTGTTCCTTAAATGAATTTATAGCAAATATTATGAAAACCTCAGGTTATTCTTAATGGAAACCAATTTAGTGATGGTTTTTGAATTATTAGAATGTTAATGGTTTGTGGGAAATGTTTTCGAATTATAATGTTTAAAATTATGATTTTAAAATAATGGATTTTGTTTCGATTTGTGCAATAAAAATTTGAATATTGTTTCGGAAATTATGAGGTGTAAATCTAGATATTGTTTTTCTTTTGGTGATTGTTATAAAATTATTTGGATGTTGGAAAACTCAATTGGTATATCACTTTAAATTATTGATTTTAAAATTATGGATTTATTTTGATACATGAAATTGGTCTGTTTATATGGTTTAAAGAATGAATGTTTTGTGGATTTTTTTACATTTTTTTATATAAGGGGTTTTTATGAATACTTTTTCATTAGATGAGACCCTATAAAATGGGAGTGTTACATTGGGGAACATGGTATTGGTTACCTTGTGATGATTTAGAGAATCAATGAGAGACCTCTCATGTGTATAGAACCATCACCAATTAATTCATGATATGTGTGGATACAAGGTTATGGGTATTAAAATGATTGTAATTTTTTTATGATTCAAGTGTTGGTTCGACTGAAGATTTACTTTTAGCATCCCATATTTAAAATTACCCTACTTCGAAATGAGTATACTATAAGAATGGGGTAGATAAATAGGGAGACATAGGGTGTTTTTTAACCTATGTTCATTATTGATTTATTTATGATATAATGAATTTAGTATTGTTTTTTATGGTTATAAGTGTTTTTCAATATCCTGGATAGTTAACATTCAAATCTTTATAGTGTTTTTTGTAACATAAATCATGATGTACAAAAATTTATTTTAACACTGAATAAGGGGAACACATCAAGGATGTGAAATAATATTAAGATCACCTGAAATCAATTTTCTTATTATTTTGTTTCGGTCATAACAAATAACACCCATGTAATGGATTCATGGTTTAGTTAACCATGTACAGATAGTGTGTGTGGTTCTATCTCATCTAGTTACAACTCAAATGCATTTAGGTTTGGTCTCCACTATTAGTTTAACCATGTAGAAAGCATGTGATTCCCTACCATCTCCTCAAAAGAAACCCCCACATGGTTTGATGGAGGACCAATAGGGTATTTTAGTCTTATAGAGGTATTCATGTGAAGACAATTTCTGTATCTAGGCATTGAATTATTTCTTGTTATGGGTTTCAAGGTTTTTTTTGTCTTTGTAGAAACCATATTCTGAAGAAAAAGGGACCAAACACCACTTATTTCCCTATAGAATGTCTCGTTTACATCAGATCCATTAAAATATTAATTTCAAGACTAATTACTTCATATAAATACATATTATTAAAGTAAAAAAATTAAATAATAGCTTAATAACCATTTTTTATTTTAATTTAGATAAGGAAATAACACATACACACATTTTCATCAAACTCCATCACACTTGATCAAATGTTTGTCCTGAAAAAAACACCTAGAAAATAATCTCCATTGAATATCAATGAAATATGTTGAAATATTAATGATTATAAAAACTAATTGAATTCCAATTTTGGATGAATAATTTTTTAAATTTATATATATATTTTCAATGACTCACTATTCTTTGATGTTAGCCAAAAAACTAGTCTCAATTAAAAAAAATCCAAAAATTCTTTCTTAAATATTATTTTTCTTAATTATGAAATTATAATTATTAATTTAAAATAAATTTCCACCCCCACTTCTATAACATCAAACACTTATATATATTAGTCCAAGATCATGTTGATACTAATTACAAGCCTATAAATTTTAGAGGTCACACAACTCATTGACTTAAAAATTTAAATAATATTTAAGGGTTATAATCTTCTTGGTCAAGATTTCATAGTTATTAAATTATATAAATTGGTGGGAGATAATAGAAATTATATTTTTGTGCCCATATTTCTCCGTGATTCATATTAATAGATTGGGAAAGAAATTCAAGATCCCATGAGATTAAGAACATTTAAAAACCACTTTTTCGATATTAAAAATTGAAATCCATCACTTCCCTCATGAAAAAGCAAACTTCTATTTTAAGGGGTTACTTAATTTAAATGAATCCATCACAAAATTAATATTTTATCATATTTTTCTATGAATGGTGATCTAAAATACTTTAACCATGTTTTCCAAAGAATATTCACATGAAATACAGACGTATCATTCCAGACATATGAGGAATTTCATAAATAGTTATCGAAAATCAATTTTATTTATTTGATTTAAATGTGGGATACCTATACCATCCATTTAAAAATATTATAAGAAAAAAATTAATCATTGAAAATTATGAGGAAAATTAACATATATGGTGAAAATGTAATTTCTATCCCAAATATATAAAACCATGCATGACCCCCCATGAGCACATTTAGGTGAAGAAGGATAAAAAAGTAAATACATGAAAGGGGTGGGAATGAAAAATATTAAAGAACGAGAATAGCATAATATTTAAAACCACATTGGATTATTGTTATAGAATTTTTATTAATTGGTGTGTGTGATCCCCCTGAGGAGAAGAGTGTATTCATTCCATATTAGTCATAAAACACCCATCGTAGAAAAATAAACCATAAAACATAAATCCAGAAAAGAATAGTAATAGTTAGGGGAACAAATTAAAGCACACAATCACTCAGTAAATGAAAAAACAACCAAAAAACATAGAAATAATCAAATAATAATAGAGGCACAATCAAAGTAATGTAGAAATAGCATGGATTTAAAAAATTTAGTGCTATCTCATTGGAGGGTCAATGCCAAACAGGTATTGGAATTGTTCATGGGAGTCATCATCCAAAGTCAAATATCTAGTGGCCTGATCATAGTTCATTCCATCAAATAGTGGATGATTGGGATTACTTCCCTCTAAAACAGTTGTTACCAGTTTTCCTCCTCTATTATAGGAGTCTCAAGAAGGATTAAGGTGGAAGGAAGATCACCCATACAAATAGTAAGAAAGGGGTTGGATCGGTATGGGTTTGTAGATATTTGGGGTATGAAAATATAGAATTCTAATTCCCACCGTCTATCTTCGTGTAAAATAAACCTACCATTTGAACATCACATAAAATTATTTTTCCCTATTCTATTGTAAATTATGGTCTCAAAAGGGGCTTCCCTCAAGATTTGGGTAGTTAGAGTATACAAATTATTCCAGTGGATTCATAGAGGTGGATGAACTGGAGGGATGGATAGAGGCATGTTAAGCGGGATTATGTTCATATGCTAGTGTGGTTTGGGAGTGATGAGAAGTAGCTGGTGGGGTTGGCACTTCAAAAGAAGACAATGGGAACTATTTTTGGGATCCTTGAAATCATAAGTGGTGGCCATCATACTGAATCATTTAGATATGAAATACTAATATAATTTCAATACGTATGGGTAACATGCTTAGTGAATTCTTCCTTTTAAAAGTGGATTTCTAATTACTCTATCAAGATAATGATATAAGTACTGACAAGAACATCCCCTATTGGATTTTAAAACCTATATTGAAGGTATTTACTGACCATATAGGAAAAATCTATGGTTTGGATCGAAATCATGGAATAGAGAAGAAAAAAATCACAGAGCCTCAGATTTTCATCACTATCTAAGGGGGTGGTAAAATCAGTGGTTAGGATCCAGTGAAGTAAATGATGGTATGGGCTAAGAAACATTAAATGAATGGTATATTGGGTTACATAGAATAGTCCTAGTTTTCCAAAGGTGTCCCAAAACTCTCACGTGACATACGTGTCCCAAGTGAGTATAGTCGTTGGATAATCCTAGCTCTCCACAAAATCATCATCATAAATGCATACCATCATAAAGAAGGTACCCAATTCTATATCGTAAAACTTCTTATGAAGGCAGAATCAGCCATCCCTGACATCCTCTATGAAATACCAATTTTATTTGTATTGTAACATTCCTAGAACTAAAATGCATATGTATACCCCAGCACTAGTTCTTTATAACTATTTTTTTTCACCAAAGGATCTCTATTAAGGTAACAATAAAACATTTGCACACTCAACTGATTTTTTATGCTAAGAGACATGAGGGATAGGGCCTAAAGAAGAATATGGGGGATGAACTCCAAATTTTCAAAGACTTGGTATCTATCAATTTCCTTCTGTTTTGATAATTTTATGGTTGGAATTGTTACGGTATCAGCTATGGCACTATGGGAATTTTTGAAGGTGGAGGGCATGGAACGTGTTGGTTTCATGTAAGTAGAACAATAAAAATACTCATAAATGATTAAAATTATTAATTGATAGATATAAAATTAAATTTACTTTATGAAATTCCAAAATAAATTCTATGGAATCTAATAAATCATGTCAATAAGAAAAGAAAAATTGGGATTTTAGGAATGTTGGTTTGTGAAACGGGTGTGTTATGATGATTTAAAATTAATTAATTGTATAAATAAAGAAAAAAATAATAAATGAAAACAAATCAAGAAATATTGAAAGGGGACGATGAAAAACTTGGGGTATCTTAAAAACAAAGGAAACGAAGTAGAAATATGAATTTAATGTAAATACATTATAATATAAGAGGAAATGATAACATAAGTGAAGAGTAAACATACCATTTAACATTGATCTACTGGAAAAAGATAATTTTATAGAAGAGAAATATGATGATAAGGAATAGAGGAGGGTGCACATGATTTGGGAGGGTGAGGTTTAATAATTTGGGGAATGAAATTGTGGGTTTGAATTTGGTTTTTGAAAAGAATTGAGGGATTCTAAAATCCATATGTTGTACTAGCACAGATTGTTTTACTTTGTGAAACCTATCTGAATGCTTCTAGAAAGTGTTCCCACTTCACATAGTTAAAGAACACATTTAGTTTAACCGTTCCCAAATGTGCCTTTTGAATTATCTTTGAAAACTATCAGTTTTACCCCACTTTAAAATTCATTTCCTCCCATAAAATTAATATATATACTCCACAACCATTATAATATGTGATTTGATGTTTCTATAAGATGTATAAAATTTTATTAAAGTGATTGAATCATAATCGAATTACTTATTATTATTCCTAATATTTTTAACATAAAATATTAAAAAAAATTGAGCATGCTCTCATAGGAAACAAAAAAACACTCAATTATTTTTATTAATTTTTGAAATTATAAGTTACCTCATGGTTAGTGCTACATTTTTTTCTATATCATGACATACCAGAGGCTCTAAGTCACCCAAATTGCATGGTGGAGATCATTAACACCCATTATTCCATTTGAAAATAATGTTTCATTTTTTCTATTAACATTGATCAAAATAACATATTCTACACCAAATTACACCAAAACATTATGAAATAATTTGACTATATTAAATAAACCCAACCATAAAGACTTAGGTTTCCCTAGAAACAATTTCAACTATGATTTGAACACAATTATCCCATCAGCAGTCTAAAAATATTTTCTTGAAATCGTGAATTCATGATCCTCCATTGTCTTTCCCTTTTAGAGAACAGTGTTTTCATTTTCATCCCTTCAGATCACATCATGTTTTGATAAAAAAAATTCCACTTTTCTTCAATGATTTTATGATCAAGATTTAATGATTTGATTTCCTAGTATTATTAATATTTTAGATCTAGAATAAAATGTAAAATCATTCTATAAATTAGCAAGAATAGAGACATTAAAAATAGTGTTTTAAATTTTTCTAGTAGGACCATAAATCCTCATCATGATTTTTAGACCATTATTTTTTGGATACACCCAAAAAATTTTATCAAAATAAATTTTTCTATTCATGGTCCATAAAACTCGAAAATGTAATCCTTTGTAAATATATTATTTTTTGGATGATTTTTTTCTCAAAAATACATGTTGAACCGATAGTATAAGTCCTCATATCCTAAAAAGATATTGATTGATCAGACTGATGATGGTATGGTATGGATGTATATGACTTCATGTTTAGTTATATCAATCTCTTCCCTTTTCTTGAAATAAGTTTGCCCAAAAAAATATCATTTTAAAACATTATATGTTTTTTTACCTAGTTCAAAACCTGTTTTTTCTACTCAAAACTCTATATAATGAACTCTAGATTCTTCAAAAAACATGTCAAAATATTTTCCATAGATAGAAACATCATCCAATAAAAGATACATTATATTATCGACCATGTCAAGGAAAACATCCAACATACATTATTGTAATGTGATGAGAGCATTACACATCCCAACATACATGCGTCAATAAGAAAATCATCTATTGGGTAATGTGAAAGTTTATTTCTACTAATATTTAGGGTATATAAAATGATGGTTATATTAGGAATATACATATATAAATAAAAATTATTCTTTCCCTACAAACAATTCTAATATTTGATCCATGAATAGAAGTAGAAAGTGGTCTTTTTATATGGCACCGTTTAAATATGGTAATCAATACCCACCCTCTATCCTATAACTGTTCTAGTTAGAATAACCTTGTTATTTTCATTGGATATCATAGTAATTCCCACTCGATAGAGTTACTTCCTTAGATTCCTCTTGATGGTTATATTCATAATTATATGGTTTTGTACAGTGTTTTCTCATGGAGAGTTGATATGTATGGTTCCCAATCTATTGTTTTGGGCTCTGAATAGTCGCCTCTTGATTTTAAAACCACATTTCTAGAGTTATGATGAACTCAAACATTATTTATATTTTTTTAATGTTGTTTCTATTATTTTTTAATTAATTACATACTTCTACTATTTTTTTATGAGTATTGGGTGTATCATGAGGGTTTTGATACCATTTTTGTTGATACAAACCATACTGGTTGTAATTTCTTTATTTTTTCCTTAGGAACAAATTTTGATATTACAACTGGACATACCTGAGTTGATTTTGAGGTCTTGGTTGATGGGTTTTTTATTCCTTATCCGAAAATGAATTTGAATGTTCTTTCTACATGGGGTTGTGTTTTGATGAATCATGTCAAGTCCTTTGTTTTGAGCAATGTATCGCACTTCATATGTAGAGGGTATGGCACATGTCCATGGATATTCACCCATGATGGGTTGTCTGCACAATCCCTGCAAGTTGAATGGTCATATTCGTGAACATTAAAACATATGTTAAAATTCAAAACATCAATATTTTTGAAATCACATCTAAATGGAAAATATTATTGGGTTGGAATCAGAATTAAACATCTATATTTTTTTATTTCTAATCTAAAAATTTCATTTGTAGTTTTTCATTGACTATCTTTCAAGAGGTAAGACAATTCTTCATGCAATTTCTGCATGACAGTTAGAAATAATATTTATTGTGGGACCCCAACAAAATTTATGATCTTTAATCCACAATTGGAGTCCATGGTGATGTAATTTTCATATAGTTTCATTTATATTTTCACATGATTTTTACGATGACTCAGAGTCATGTTGTTGGATGTTTTAAATTATGTTCCTCAATGTAAAAATTTTGAGTAGGGGAAAGTATTATTTCAGAAACTCTTGATCCCAAAACTCTTAAATGAGGATGGAATAGTGGAATACCCCCTTGATCCAATCCTTTTAATTATCCCTCAATGAAAAGGAAAATAGATGAATCCTGATAACATTATATGAAACTCTATGGTCACAGAACATGTCTCAAAAATAAAGATTGTTTTATACATGAGATTTGAAATCATCACATCAAAATTCCCCGAATTTAATTGTATTTTGTTTCAGTTTCATGATGATAGTATTGGTTTGAATGTTTTTTTCTTACAATGATTATGTCAACCATTATATTTAATACAAATTAATTATTAATTTATTATATATAATCACATATAATAAAATCTCAAATAATAAGAATCCTAGTGTCTTTGGGAAATATGTACATTATAGATCAACTTTAAATAAGTAATACATCATCATTATTGAAAACCCCCTTAACATGTTCATAATATTCATTCATACATAAAACATATTGGGATAACCTAGGGACATACATAAAAAAGGGGTGAGCTATAAATCCCAATAATGAAATACACCTGTAAAAACCTGAAGAAATTAATATATGTAAAAAATTAGGTATATCAATGGTATATAAAAGGGGTGAATATCATAAACATGAATAATTAATGATTGAAATTTAAAGGAATCAATGATGATTTCCAAGACATCATGATGAAAAAAATCGCATAAATAAATCTAGTTTACTCTTTATCCAACTATGAAATATCCAGAGACTAAACATTACCCAATGCATTGTAGTGCTATATAATTCTGGATGCACTCATCACATTCATTTCATTATAATTCTTAAATGTTCCCATAATTCATAAAACATGGAATCATTTATTATCAAATTTTATTCCAAGATCATGGTGTGTAGAATACATACATGTAAGTCCCTAATAAATATGTACATGTTCTTAAAAGTGAACACACATGTTAGAAAATGAGTATATGTATTCACTATTCAATTGTTCGACATAGAAAATCATGGTGGACATTCAACAGCATAATTATGTTGCATAAAAAACACAAAATAGTTTAATGAGAGGGAAAAGGGACTCTCATAATTTGGATAGAAAATGGATAATAATATGTACACGGAGAAAATACCATCAATTATAATTGGAAATAAAAGTAATAAGATAATGATGAAACTTTAATAAAGAGAATAAGTTAAATATCTGTTGCCTTGAAAGTGTGAATTGAAATGGTTGGAAAAAAATTCTTGAGAGTGTGGGGGAACCATTTGGGGACTTTTGAGAGGGATGGAAGGTTTATGAACATAATCCTTGGATTTTTATTAAAGTGAAGTGGGATTTTTGGTGATTTTATATAAGAAATGAGTGGGTATTTCTTTATTGTTTCTCAAACACAGTTTTTGGACTCTATATAATAAAATTAAAAAAAACAAAAAACCTTCCCATTGGTTTTACCATGGTTTCTTCCAAGGGGGTTTAATAATTTTATAAAGAAAATGGATAAAAATAACAAAATAATACTCTTGCTAATGTTGATGTGATTCATACTCTTAAATAAATTATTTTCAAACCATAAAATATACTAATGGTTTTGGAGGACTCAGAAAGGATTTATAAAATTATTAAATTAAACATAAAATCACATTAGTTTTAAGGGAAAAATATATTTTTTAGTATATAACCATTATATTATTTATTACACAACTTTTGAGTCATTATGATGTCATATTACTCCACGTGTATTTATACAATATTTAATTTTTACCAAAAAATTTAATATATTAGATAATTACGACTAATTAACCACACAAAAATTTTGATGTTATAAATCAAAAACTAAAGTTCCTTTTTTCAAAAGAATATTAAGAATATTTTAATTTAAACCTTTGAAAAAATAATCGACTTTTATTGAAAAATGTAGGGTTTCTTCCAATAACAGCTTTTTTACCCTTATAAATATTACCTTTGACTTCATAAAAATTAGGCGAAAGTTTATAATTAATAAAATATATTTAATAATAATAATTTTTAAAAGTAACATTTATTTCAAAAATTAATTAAATAATCAAAATAAATGTCTCAACTATAATTGAAAACTAATTAAAAACATTATTTTTTTATTGTATAAAATTAAAAAACATTTCTAAATTAAAGATAACTATAAAAGTATGAACATTATTATATTAAAAATTATATATATATATATATTTATATTATTATGGCCATGATATATATCCCTTTAATAAATCCAAAAACACTATATTGGTAAGGTGAACGATGGTGAGACCTTCATGGGATGTTTTAGAATACATGGTTTGGGTTGTGATCTCAATAAACATAAACTTCCCCTGAAAATTATTTCACTCATTAGAAAGTTGATAGATCTTAGTATGGGATTAGTAAAGGGAAAATACGAGTTATTCTATCTCCCTATGATGATTTGATAAATGGGATTCATAGGGTATGATCCTAGGGATTGTGTCCATCACTTCCTTTGACTACGTCAATTAGATTTTTTTTAAAACCCTATCATTATACTAATAAAGCGGTAACTATTAAGAATATATATTATTAACAGTAAAGATTCATAATGGTATTTTTAATCTGATTGGATGTTATAAAACCAGATAAGTTCATGTGTTTTCTATATTCAAAATATATAATATGAAATATGACTAAAATTAATGAGGAATTTTATTTATAAATGCAATGGTCTTTATAATTTTAACCCATTTATAAGTTATGCCCTTAAAATGCTCATTTACCACATTAAAATAGATTATTGTAATTCAGTTTCATCACTTACTTTTGTTCCCACATATCTTACTCATACATTTGATTTCTCCACAGCACTATAACGAGGTTCATTTTCATATTTCATAGATATTTTTCTCTATGATCTAAGATATTCAACAACTGATCATCATGTGAGAGAACATTGTCCAATCGTACCACCTTTGGATTGAGTACATGTTTGGGGTTGGGTATGTACATCCGCAAGAGAGATTCATGGAATACAACATGTATTGATATATGTTATGTGGGTATTCTAGATGATAGGGAGCCACTTTGATGTGATCACAGATCTCAAAGGGGATGATGTATCTTATACTAAGCTTTCCCTTCATCCCAAATCTATTGACTTTCTTTCATAGGGATCTATGTATGAATACAATGTCCTAAACATCAAATTCTATGTCTCATCTAAGATTGTACTCATGGATCTTCTAGAGACTCTGAGTAGCCATGATGTGCTATTGAATGGTCTTATCATTTTATACAATTTCCTAAACCATTTTATGAAATAATTGTTTCCATTCCCCAACTTCAACCCATCATATAGGTGTTCTTCAAATCTTCCTATAAATGGATTCTAATGGATCCATTTGTATGCTTTAGTGGAAACTATTATTGTATGAGAACTCAACCAGTAGACGATGTTGATCATGTCCTAATTTGAATTATATTGACCATGATATCAAAATTTCCTCAGATTCTTAGATAGTCATCTTATATGGGATATTATTTTGTGGGTGATAAGTCATTCTTAATTTCAAATGTTTATTTAAAGCATGATAGATACTCCTCTAGAAACTAGAGGTAAATTTTGTATATCAATCAGATACAGTCTATAGAGGTGTTCTGTATAGCCTCACAACTTTTCTAATGTATATCCATGCATGTTTATTGAGTGATAAATAATCTTGAATCATAATTAAGTTTTTTGGCCTTATAAGATGATCCAAAGAAACCTAGATAGAATTTTTTTGTCCTAATGACATCAAAATAATAATGACAAAGTCCATGATGATTTTTCCCATTTCCATGTAGGTAGGGGTAATGGCCCCATCATCCCCTTGTATTTTCTCATTTTCTCCTTCAATTGAAAACATATAATTTATCCTGATGTATATTTTATGATATCCTTCTTCATATTTTCCTACCAACAGTTCTCTCAGAGATCATGATACATCTTTTTGCTTCCAAGATGGATAGATATGTTCGAACTTTGTGTATCATCTAACAACTCCTTATTTGACTCAGTATTTTATGGTAAACATATCCATGATCCAAATATTTAAACTACATGTTCCTTAATGTTAAAAAATGAGGATTTCCCTTTTCTTATACATTCAATTTTCTTCTAAATTACCACATAATATCTTTAATCAAATCTTATCTTCTTCAAAATTGATGGTTGAGAAATCATTTGTTAAAAGATTGATGATGTTACTTCCATTATGATTCCACTTTTTATCATTTCAAAATATAACAATATTGAATACCTATCAATTCCCATCACAGAAATAATTACTAGATTCTTTTCTATAGAGAGTGTTTGTAAAATTATTTTCTTTCCTAGGTTGCTAGTGTATTGATATTCCATATTACTTGATCATCTTTATCAATATTCATTGGAACATATTCAAATCTTTATATTTGAATTTATACTTTAGGATTATCTGGTTTGTATTCACACGTCTTCCCAATGAGATAATTCTGCCATTTTCAAAATAAAATATCACATCAGCTAACTTAATATAATGTGTTGGGTAGTTATGTTCATGAAATCTCATTTTCTTTGAAGCATAGTCTCTCACTTTATCATTCTACATTAATAAGAAACCCATGCCATTCTTGAAGCAACACCTAATACCCTAAAAACTTCTCCACTTGTGGGTAGTGTGATTACAAATGCAGTTATAAGCCTCCATTTTAAATCCCTGAAGCTCTCACACATTCCTCAGTCCAAGATAAAGTGACTCCATTTCAAGTTAACCTAGTTAGATGTTTTGAAATATGTGAGAAATGTATCACAAATCAATGATAGTACCTAGAGAATCCAATGAAACTATGAATATTTATCACAGATGTTGGCCTCATCCATCCTTCTATTTCTTTGGTTTTTGAAGGGTCTATAGAAATCCCATTGATTATAATGATATGTCCAAATAATTATAATCCCTTCAATAAGAACTCAAATTTTCTATACATGACATACAAATTTATCTTTTGTATGATCTTTAGAAAAGTTCTTAGATGCTTCACATGATCCATCATGCTTTTAGGGTTTATTAGATTATCATCTATAAATAATAAAATAATTTTTTTGGGATAAACTCTAAATATTTTAATCATAATGACTATAAATATTTCTAAAGCATTACTGAGTCTCAAATGAATATTTAGAAATCACAGTGTCGGTACCTTGTACAAATAAATATTGGGGATATCATCCTTCTTCACCCTAACATAGTAATTTCCTGATTGGAGATCCACCTTGGAGAAGTATTGTTCTCCACGTAGCAAATTGAAGAAGTCATAAATCCATGGTAGAGGATACTTTTTCTATATCATGATCATTTTGGGATAATTATAATCAATGAAAATGTGCATTGACCAATCCTTCTTCTTATTATATAGAACCGGTAAACCCCATGGGGAAGCACTTGGGCATATAATAACTTTAACCAGATTCTCCCATAGTTGTTTTATCATCTCCTCATGTTCCATAATATAAAATTTATATATTGTTTGGGATAATGTAATTCCCTGGGTATAATCATAATTGAAAATTCAACCTCTCAGTTAAGAAGAAGTTAAGGAAATTATTTGGGAAACACATCATCTTATTCCCTCACAATGGAAATATCTTCAAGATTGATTCATTCCATAGACTCTATAATTTGTTCTATATATTATTTCTTGTAGGTAAATAATATATATTCATGATATATAATGTCTCGTAAATTCTGCATAATGTTTTTGAAATATACAAGAATTATTCTGAGACCACTCGCTTTTATGGCATGCGATTCTGAGGCCTCGTGAGACTAGAATAGAATTTTGAATTTTTTTTGTTCACTCAAGTAAATGTTTTAACAGGTTTTTCATAACTTTTGATCTAGTTCTTGGATTAAAAATCGAAGGGCATCATTGATGGTGATCTTGGTGTGAGCATTTTGCAGGTCTCGATAGGGAGATGGTGGAGATTGACCACCCTGAAGAATGATGAAGCGACCCTCACTCGGGAAGACTTCTAGTAGCTTTTCCAAGAATATTTTTCCCACGACCTTGTGCTCTGTGCACATTTAGGAGTTACTTCACCTATAACAGGGCATCATGAAATTGGCAGAGTACTTAGAGAGGTTCACTGAAATTTCCCACTATTCGACAGATATGGTGCGAGACCCTTTAATTAGGGCAGGATACATTGAGCAGCGACTCGGGCGGGAGACTAGGGCATCAGTGTTTTCTCTCAGCATCTCTAATCTAGATGGGGTTATAGAGAGAGCCCTTCTGGTGGAGAGATTAATGGGGGAGAAAGTGCCCATAGCTAGAACTACCAGTGACCCCAAGTGTCAGAGTCTTTAGCAGGAATCTAGGTAGTGCTTCGCATACAGTGGGTAGAGATACATGGCTCATGATTGCCTAAACCACCGCAAAAATGAAAATTAGATAGTCAAGGGTCAATAGAGACAGAGTTAGTGGTTCCATAAAGGAGTTATGTAGGTTTTAAGATGTGGAAAGAGAGTAGGATGAGAAGTAGTAGGTGGGTGATGGTTTGAGGTGTTACTTCCACCAACCCCAGGTGGTCCACCTTGACCTCAGGGTGAAGTTGGACATGAGAGACCACAACTTCTAGTAGTGGAGGCTTATGACCAAGATTCTCTATAGATAATTTGAGCCATGATATGTGTCTTATCGACCCTAGATTCAGTGTTTATTGAAACAAGTTCTACTCACTCTTTTCTTTCCATAGCCCTTGTTCAGAGCATAATCATTCTGGGGGAGTCGTAGGCTAGATATTTATGGATAGAGACTCCTATGGGAAGGGATTAAAGTATTAAACACTAGTTCCACTAGTGTTAGATTACTCTAGGAGGTGAAAGTTTCATTTGGGATCTCTTAGTAGATGCGTTGAGGCCTTATGACATCATCTTGGGTATGGACTGGTTATCCACAGTCCATGCTCAGATCAACTACTTTAGGCATACATTGTGGTGTGTCTATAAATATGGGACAAGGTATTCCTTCACCGATGAGAAGGAAACCCTTACAGCACAGGATAGAATTTGTCAGAGGAGGGTGCAGCTGATCACTCACCAGTTGGCTAGCCTAACCCTCGGTGCAATGGATGAGAAGAGTCCATGATTTCTTATAATGGTGGATGAGTTTGAAGATATTTTTCCTGAGGATTTTCTAGGACTACCTACATATAGATAGGTAGAAATTTTCCCTGACATATACCATAGGAAGACACTAATATCTACAACAGCATATTAGAAAGCTCCCATGGAGCTTTGCGAGATGAGGGTACAACAGGAGGACCTGCACGAGAAGGGGTTCGTAAGTCCTAGAGTTTCACCATGGGTAGCCCTAGTGAATTTTTCCAAGAAATAAGATAGTATTTTGAGGTTGTGTATGAAATTATGATGCATGAACCAGGTCACAACGAAGAACATGTATCCAATGTCTTGGATCGATGACCTCTTCGACAAGCTGAAAGGAGTGAGGTGGTTCTTGAAGATAGACCTCATATCAAGCTATCACCAGCTTTGAGTACGATATGATGATGTACCGAAGATATCCTTCAGATGCTGATATGACTACTATGAGTTCTTGTTGATTCCTTTAAGCATGAATAATTCCTCAATACTGTTCATGGGAGTCATGAATAGGATCTTCCATCCTTACCTTGACTGGTTTGTTGAGGTCTTCATTGATAGCATCATAGTGTACTCAGTGTTAGATGAGGATCACACTACCCACATTAAGATAGTCTTGGATTCACTAAGAGAGAACCATATTTATGGTATGATATTGAACTGACTATTTTGGATATAGGAGGTCCACTTATTGGGACATGTCATCTCAGAGGCTGGAGTTGTAGTAGATCCATAGATGATAGAGGCAATTATTTCTTTGGAGCCACCCAGAAGTGTGACTATGGTGAAAATATTCTTGCGGTTGGCTGGTTACTATTGGAGGTTCATGCCCTAATATTCCAGAGTAACAGCACCCTTAACAGCTTTGAAACAGAGGGGAAAACACTTCATGTGGATAGATATATGTTAGCAGAGTTTCCAGGAGCTGAGGAAGAGAATGAATTGTGCCCCCATCTTGAGACTACCAAAGTAGGGCATTGGGTATATAGTTTAATACGATGCATAAGAGACTGGAATGGGTTGTGTCCTGATGTATGAGTGATCAGTGACTGCCTACACCTCACAATAGTTGAGGAAACATGAGAAGAACTCTATGACCTACAACCTAGTGTTAACAACAATGGTCATTTTCTTAAAGATGTGGTTGAACTACTTGATGGGTGAATTCATTACAGTTTACACTGACCACAAGTGTCTTAGGTATATCTTCCCCTAGAAGGACCTCAAAATGAGATAGTAGAGATGGATAGAGTTTATCGATGACTATGAATTTGAGATAGTATATACTCCTGAGAAGGAGAACGTGGTGGGAGACACACTCATCAAGAGGAATGGTTTATAGTTGATGAGTGAGAAAATTTAGTAGTTAGCCACGATGCGATATCCTTCATGGATGATGGTGGAGCTTCTTACCCTCAGTTAATGATTGTTACTCCTACACTATTATAGTCAGTTAGGGAGGAAAAAATAGTGGATGTTGACTTCGAGCCCCGATGTGCCCATTTATCCCCAGGATGGTCTCCTGATGGATTTTCCATAGGTTGGAGCATGTCATCCATTTCATAGGGTGCACTATAGTGCCAATGAAATTGCAAGAGGAGGTGTTGAGAGAGTTTTATACAGCCAATTTTTCAGTACATCTTGGATTGGAAAATATGTACCATAGCCTTAGACATCAATAATGGTGGCTAAGGATGAATAAATCGGCATTCGAGTTCATTTCACAATACCTCACAAGTCATTATGTGAAATCCGAACATCAGGCTGCAGTAGTCTTGGCCCAGCCACTCGATGTTCAATATTGGAAATGGGATGGTATCATGATGGAGTTTCTGATGGGATTACCATGTACATCTGGGATACAAGACTCTATCTTGGTGATCCTTGACCAACTCACCAAGTCATCTAAATTCATACATTTTTGGTAGAAGGGACTGGTAGATGGATTGGGATGCCTCCATGTTCAGGAGATAGTGCGAGTTCACGGGGTGCGTTCCATGATTGTCTCAGATTGTGATGCTCACTTTACATCCTGTCTGTGAAGGGGATTACATGAGGCATTCGGGATGCAGCTGCGCTTGAACACATATTTTCATCCCTAGATAGATGTTCATATGGATAAGATCATATAGATCTTTGATGACATGATATGTTCTTGCATCTGGGATTTTGGTCAGAGTTGTTAGGACCACCTACCACTAGTGGAGTTTTCATCCAAAAAAAACTATCACTCCATCATTGGCATGGAATCGTTTGAGGCCCTGTATAGGTGGAATTACAGATCGCCCCTATACTGGACACACCTAGGGGAGTAGGCACTAATGGGTCCAAAGATGGTTCAGGCGACCACTGAGAGGGTTTAGATCATCCAGGAGCGTATGAGGAATGCACAGATCCAGAAAAAGTATTTTGTCGATAGGAGATGGAGACCCTTGGAGTTTGAGGAGATAAATCATGTATTTCTTTGGGTCTCACCCCAATGGGGATTATAGAGATTTTTTTGGGGTGGTAAGATATTTTTGAGGTACATCAGACCCTTTCAGATCCTGTGAAGAGTTAGCAAGGTGGGGTATCACCTAGCTCTTCTCCCAATAGTAGCACCAAGTGCATGATTTTTTTCATGTTTCATAGCTGAGAAGGTAGATGCATGATCCATTACACATAATCAACTGGAGTGAGCTGGGCATTGAAGATGGGGCAACATTTGAGGAGTTCATAATGGAGATAGAGGATCGATAGGAGTGGGTCCTACGTGGGTGGTCAATTCCTTTGGTGTGTGTTCGGTGGCATCATGAGAATCTCTAGGAGAGCACTTCAGAGAAAGATGATCAGATTCAAGCTCAATACCCCCATTAGTGGGGAGAATGTAATATATCAAAAAATCTGATTAAAATTTTATTAATTTTATTGAATTATTATGATACCACATGCTTTGACAACATGTGATATTAAAACATGGTGATCCTGAAATGTAATTTTAAACATTTTTTAGTTCACTTAAGTAAACATGCGAGTGGGTTTTCTAACATTGGAATCGGTGATAAGATAGAAAATATGAGTGCAACATTTATCTCAGAATGCTGGGATTCTCTTATAAAGTACTTAACTTCAGCCAGCAAGGGCCGAACATAAATTTTAATTTTTAGACTTTTCAAAAAATAATAAAATATATTTAAAAAGTTATTTTATTTTATTATCCCATCGTTCATCGACGGATAGAGACACTGCAGTGTAGCAACAAAGTGCATTTATGATGATCACTAATGGCTCATTAACTCACATCATAATGACACTTTAATGATTTGTAACAATGATGTAGTTTCATAAATTAAACATCGTAACAATGTGACATTGTAGCATAAAAGAAACATTGCGACGTGTTTTCCTTTTATTTTGGCTCACGAATTGGTGGGTTGAGAAATTAAACTTGGGGGATTCTCTAACAAACCTCCAGAAAATGTCCTCCCTAATAAAGAATGAAAACTTACAATGAACATCAAACATCTTTGATGGATGTTGAAGAACAGAGTCGGAAGTGACAAATGAAGTTGATGTATTGAATACTCAAGGACATAACGCTAAGGAAACAAACATCAAAGAGGTATAGGTTTAATTTGTGCATGTTATTCCTCATTCTTATTCAAGAAATTATGAACGCGAATCAACCCACAAATAGTTTTATTTGTGAATCTTGTGTTTATTCGGGGGGGGGGGGGTGGTGGTGGTGAATTTTCTATTAGGAGTTATTATCTGGAATTATTTTATAACCAATTTGATTATGACATTATCCCCATGCCTCCCTAATATTATAAACATCTAATGCAAGAAGGAACAGGTAGACAAGAACAAGGCCCAAACCCCTCCGCAAGTGGGCTCCTTATGAATGGATTTTCCAAATCGACGATAGGGGGTTTGAGACCTTCCTAGTGAAGAGAATGCTTCCTGGAGGCTGTAGGTATAGGTGGCGCAAAGAATGGACCACCGATGTGCTTCTAGTGATTTGCCGAATAATCTTCCAGTGTGTCAGTTCCAGACAGTGTGACAACAGGCAACCATCCATGCTAGTGACTGGGTGGAGTGGCATTCCAATATGGTGGAAGGAGTGGAGCCAACTGGTGCCGCATGGAGTGGTGGACCATGTTAGGGATACCTAGGTGGTTGGAGATCCATGTTCGGCCAACCATGGATGGAGGATCCCCACACGTCCATGGGGAATGCAGGATGATTGATGCGACCGACTACTGCATCCCAAGAGAACCCCACTTGCCTACCGTGCGACTACTATTTGAGTCGGTAGGCCATTCCCCAAACAAGTGGGCCAGGCTGGTCCCATGCATAGTGGGTCAGACATGCACCCAGTGTGTCGAACTGGACTCGACCGGGTCCTTGGTTAAACTAGTGAGCTGGTACATTGGGAAAATCGGGCTAGGTCTAGTGAGGCCCATTAAGCCTGGCCCACTGGCCAAGATGAACCTGAATGACTAAGACCCGAACTGGGTCAGGTCATGTCAATTGAATTAAACTAGGTTATGTGGAACCCCCAGTCTGGGTTGGTGGGTTCTGTCCAACCGGGTCAGATCGAGCTTAGATGCAACCAACCCCTGTTTACTAAAACACTCGTATCATGAACATTGAGCGTTTGATGGATGAGCTGTTTACGGCATTGGGACCCTCTCAATGAGAATAATCTATTCTAATGATCTATGATGACATTAATGGATGTTGAGAGGCAAATAATTTCTTGAGGGTCGGTTATCCTAGATGAGCTATCTATAAAACCAAGTGGTTGGATGAGACATAAAGATAGCTGACTATCGACTCTGTGTGCCTCAATGATGACCCAGTGGGAAGCGACTCTGTGTGAACTTGTAGGCCCATAGTGGTGAATAACTCTGTGTGTCCCGGCATACCCATGGTACTCGATAGGTGGAGTACCTCAGCCTGGACAAGGTGTGAAACGACACTGTGTGTCCTAGCATACCCACGGTACACATCACAGGTGAGTACTACAACAGTCCAAGGATAGTGAAAAGTGGATTTTTTTGACCCGACATGACCACTGTACTTGATAGATGATGATTTCTCTATCATCCATGGGGTTCTATGATGCGACTGATGTTACTACTATCACTACCCTAAATGCATACCTGATGCAATCTATCTTGGGCTTAATGCTTTACATTGAGTATTTTTGTGTGGTCTTCCATATTTGTTTTGGGGTCCCTAATGAGTATCATGTTACTCATCCTTGCATTTGCTCTACCTACTCATGTCGTCTCCCATGCAGGTGATCAGCATTTCAATAGAGACTTTATTGGACCATGACCCGGAGGTACTCAAAGATACAAGACAGACATATGCTACAATGGTGGAATTTTTGGCCTAGGACAAGGTGGTATCCTATAGGATCGTTTGGACATGATATTCTACATCAGCGTCCAGTAGCTACACCACTCTCATGATCAGGTGGGGTTTTCCATAGATGACCAACAAGGTTCTATTTTGTACTTTTCTATTATTAGTTCTTTTGTTGGGTTGTATTATGGCCCAAATGTATTAGCATTACATCTACATAGATCTATTTTAGTGATACATGTTTTCTTTTCATTGTGTGGGACATTGTTGGGCATGTGTGTATATATAGGTAGTCCAGAATATGCCTCTCACTTGCAGGTTGACGCCTTTGCCACTAGTCGACATCCCCTGGCCTTCGGGTGGTGGGCTTGGGGTAGCCACAACATGGTCCCTAAGGGATGGGTCTTAAATTGATATGTAGGTTCTAAATATGATTCATACTCATCCATCCAATTGTATATAATCATGGGTCAATACGAAGAGTGATTTCCTTCTCACAAAAACTTATGTTTGATATATATAGGGAAAGAAAATACATTACCAAAATTTCATCAAATTCCTCTAAAGGGAGGTCAAAATGGTTCACTAGGAATTTTAACCCAATAATATTGACAAGGGAGGATTTATACACGTGGGATGAAATACATTCCCCATTTTCCATTTTCACCAACTACTCTACTTACATTCCTTGTGGGGAGGTGGGTGTTGGAATATTTCTCATATACTTTCATGAAATGAAAGAAGGCATAGAACAAGAATCCAAAAAGTATATTTTCTATCCTTAAATGAATAACTAGTGTACCTTTCACCACATCATTATTGCGGTCTAAATCAGTAGTTGTGATGGAAAAAGATCACCCTTTCTACATTTGAGGTTATTGGTTGTCTCCGAAAACCCTTTTCATAGTTCATTTGTTTGAAAATTCCTATTGTTCATTGTAGTTGATGCAATGAAAAATATGATGAGGGTTGACCGGAGAATTCCTATCCTCCAACACATTTGTGGGTTTCTCTTATCAAAAAATTCTATTTATCTTTCCTTCATCCAACACGTAAAAAAATTTCTCATCCCACATAGGAATTTTTTGTGATTCTTTCTACACCTATGAAATGTGAGATGTTGATATTTCTTAGGACTATTATATTTCTCCATCGGACTACCAGAATTACATGTCACTTTCCATTTAATATACCTATTATACCCTTGAGATTCACCAATATCCATTTCAACTTTGAGGGAGCATAAGAGAATTTCATCATAGCTATCAATGTCTTTGACAACCACATCTTTTCATATAATAGGTTTTATTCCACCAAAAAAGTATTTGACCTTGAATTTTAGGGTAACGACAAATCTTAAGGTGTATCATGAATGTCTTGTTAATTTTTCCGTATATTCCTATGTGGATTCATCATCATTTTTCTTGAGGGAAGTTAAATCCTTTCCCATATTAAGTTAAATAATGTGAGGAAAATATTTATCAAAAAACGTTTTCTAGAATTCCTTCAACCCCATCACTTCAATCTCATCTTAAGGATTTTTATGCTATATCAATTTCCAAAAATGATAAGATTCACCCTCAATATGATAAACATAATGTAGAATATTCTCATTCTCATAGCATTGGAGGATGGGGAACATTATATCAATTTAGTTGATTCATTGTTCTGTGATTAAGCTATTACATGATCCATTTAATGTATGATGTATTTATCGTATAAAGGTATCAATTAAAACCTTTTCATTTATAGGGGGTTTGGGAACTATTTTTGTTCCATTATTATTTTTATAACCTGATTCATCTATGAAATAATCATTATAAATCTTTTTATTCTCCCTCCTATCATATTGGGCATTTCTTTGGGGTAGTCATTACATTTCCCCTCACATTGGTTGATTACCTAATCCTCATATTTCAATCCATTGGCTAGGATAAATGGAAAATTAGAGATGATTATTTAAAAACTATTAAACAAATAAATGGGAAGAAAATAACATTCAAGATATAACTTATAAATTAAATATATTTTCTTCACATATGAATTTCTAGGTTTGAATTTATGTTATCCTCGATCTATATCATAACATATATTCTTATGATTATTTTTCCCTGAATAATAGTTCATAATTAGATTATAAATTTACTAATTAATAACCTTTATGTGTCTCAATATATGTGTGCAAAAAGGCCTATTATCATGCATAAGTCTCTGGTCAAACATTGCTCAATGAGCTGTTTTTTGGTTTTACCCATTTGTACATCTGTGCTAGAGCCACCTCAACTTAAAATATCCAGACATGGATGTAATTTCATGAAAAACCATATACTCTAAACATACCAAACATTAGGGTTGTTTTATTATATTTAGTATTTTCCCTACGTCTTATTCTATAGTTTTCTATTCAAAATCCAAAAAAATAGAAAAACTTTTACTTTGATAACAACTATGATAACAGTTCTCTTTATTACACATGAATTCTTAATTTTATTACATAGAAGTACATATAATAAAACCTATAATATCAATAAGAATAGTTTATTTTGGAATCACGTAAAATACACTAAAACATAAACTAAGGAATACATCATCTTTATTGAAAACGCCTTTATCACTATCATTATATTCCTTTTTATTTAAAACCGAATGGGATAACCTTAGGACATGCATAAGAAAATGGTGAGATATAAATCTCATTAACATAATAAACATGGAATAAAAAGAAGAATGTAATACATGTTATAAAATAGGTATATCAATGGTACATAGAATGTGTAAGAAACATAAACATGAAAATGAGGCATCATATAGCATGTAATCCTAAAGGTAACATGGGAAATGTGGAAACAACTTAAAACGTTGCATCATAAACACATGTCATGGATAAAAAACAATATATCATGATGGAAAAATTACCATAAAAGAATCAATTTTAGTCTGTTTCCCATCATGAAATCTAATGAGACAAAACATTAACCAATATGTTGGGGAACTATATAATTCCACGTGCAACCATCACATTCAATTCATTATCATGATAAAGTGTGCCACATAGATCATAAAAGATGGAATCATTTATCATTAAATTTTGTTACATGATAATTTTGTGCAAAATACATACATGTAAGTCCCCAATATATAAGTATTGGTTCATAATGGTGAACAACGTTGATAGGAAATTTGTATGGGTATTCACTAAACAATTGTTTGGCATATAAAATTTCAGTGCAATTTTGGAATCATAACATCATCACATAAAAATTCAAAAATTGGGTTAATTAGAGTTAAAGGGGTATATCATAGTTCAGAGAAAATATAGATAGTAATAGGGTCAAAGGAAAATATATCCCAAAAATTAATTGGAAATAGAAGGTATAAGATAATGAAGAAACATGAATAATGAGGAGAAGGAAAAATCTCTTACCTTGTGTGTGTGAATTCTAATGCCTATGAGGTGATTCTTGAGATCTTATGGGAAATTGGGGAGGAATATAGAGAGGGTATAGAATAGTAAGGTCATTCTACAATGAGTTTCAATGAATATAAGTGTAATATTTTATTGGTTTATATAGGAAAGGTGTGGGGTATTATTTATCATTTCTCAAACAAAGGTCTTGAACTCTAAACAATAAAATAACAAGAACCACAAGCATTAACAAGGTTTAGGCCCATGTTTTTATTAAAAGGGTTGTTATTTTCAATGTTTTTTAATTCCAAAGTCCAAACATAATAAAATAATACCATTTTTGTTGTGTAAGTGATTCATACTCCTAAATAATTGACATTAAATTCCAGTAGTATATTAATGGATTTGGAGGATTCATAAAGGAATTATAAAAATAGTTAAATAAATACAACATAAAATTAATTTAAATTTAAAAATTTATTTGTTCTTGGATATGATTTATAGTATTTATTACATCTCTTTTGGGTTAATATGATTTCATAAAACACACCATATATTTATGCGGTATTTAAATTTTAACAAAAAATTCATCTGTCTAAGAAAATTATGAAAAACACATTGTTGGAATATTTCAACATTATGATTCAAAAAATAATATTAATGTTATAAAAATATTTTTTTAATATTTGAATTTTCATTTTTAAATTAACAATTGATATTTGTTGAAAAATAATGTGTTTTTTACCATAATAGTTTTCAAGAATCTATAAAAGTTTCATTTGAATTCATGAAAATTATATGATCATTTATATCTAATAAAAAATATTTAATAATAATATTTTATTACAATATTATTTATCTAAAAAAACCATTAATTTATCCAAATAAATGCCTTAATTAAAATTTAATACTCATTAAAAATTCAATTTTTAATTTATTATATGAAAATCAAAATAATTTATAATGAAATAATAAAAAGAATATATAAACATAATTCTATTGAAAATAAAATATAACTATACATATTATTATGGTCATGATACATATGCCATTAATAATTCTTCAAACACCCGAAGTGTAAGGTTCATGATGGCGAGATTTTCATGGGGTGATTCAACATACATGGTTTTGGTTGGGATATCCATAAGTCTGAACTTCCCACATAAATGGTTTTGTTTGTGCTGAAGTTATTGGATCTAATATTGGGATTCAATAGGGGAAAATATCAAGGATTATATATCCATTAGAATCTCTGATATGTGAGATTTGTAAGGAATGATCCTACTCATTCAGGTCATCACTTCCTTTGTCTGTGTAAATTGGTTTTTTGAACCCCATATTTATACTAATCATGTGGTCATTGGTAAACATTTATATTATCCTTGGTAAATATTCTTAATGATTTTTTAAACCAATAGAATACATTAGAACCAAATAATTTTCTGTGTTTTAAATATCCATAATATATAATAATACATTTGATTAAAATAAAAGGGGAATTTTATTTATAAATGTTTGGGTTGTTATAACGGTTACAAAACAATTCTCATATCATCTCTATTAGTTGAATGTAATATACACTCCATAATAGTATGGTTCTAATGACCCAAGAAAGATGAACATGGGCATTAGATTTATTTTGAGGAATACATAATAACTTAAAAAAATATAGGCCCAAATACCATATTAGTTTTGTGTCTTTGGAAACATGGAAGATAATCTTCTAACATGGGGAAAGATATTCAACATCTACCATAATGATCTTACTCTTTTAGTTTTATTAACTAACACCATTCTTTAAATACAAGGGAAAAGAAAACATAAAAAAGGTGAGATCCAATGTTTAGTAAGTATAAACTTTGAGAACATAAAACAGACAATAAATATAAGAATGTAAAAACAAGAATATAATATTTAAATATAAAAATATCGTGTCATGAAATAATTATTTGAATTACATAATGCATAGATCATAATGGAATATTAACCATGATAAAATAAAATTATAATAAAACATGTAATTGTGGAAAACACATAAGCACATAATATTATTCCTATTATAGCCAAAGAATTTCTGCCAATACCATTATAGTGGAAAAATTCAATTACTAAACCAGGTTTACATTCCATTCCAGCCATGTATTACTGAACCAGATTTACTTACCATTCTTGCCCTATATTACTAAACCAGATTTACATTTCATTCTAGAAATGTCTATCTCATGGGATTTAAATCATTACACAATTCACTGGTGGGAGATATAGTTCAAACCAATCTCATAATTAAATAATTCTTACATGTTCCCCAAAACATAAACCATTCACCATAGCATAACCCAAGGAACAAAAAATTTGGTTCTTAAACATAATTCCATCATAATCCATATAAAATTAATAGATCTCATAAAAATACTTCTATCATAACAAAATAAAATCAATGTAATAATAAGGATATAAACATTACTATAGGTTATATTTTAGGGAAAATATTTTTTCTAAAATACTTGAACATACTTTTTTAGGAAAATATCCTCTATTATTTAAAAATGTTTTCTTTTCCCAAAATGTCATGAAATTTTATTTGAAAAAAAATTAGTTGAAAATAATCTTTAAATCATATATAGTAAGCATCGTGGAAATAAGTTGTTATGAAGCTAAAAAAATCTATTCATACCTTATAATTAAAAAAACATTCTCCTCGTACTCTTACTGGAAAAGTCAAAAAGTACCTCATATAAAAAAATGATTCCTTCCATACCGTTTAATATAAATTCACCAATGGGTTAAATTGAATTTAAAAAATATTATAATAATTGAAATAATCTTAAATATTTAGGAAAAATGTACATGAAAGGTAAATATAGCCCAGTAAATACTTACGAATAAACAGTCACATATAATAATGAGATTGCATAATTATCCCTTACCTTAGGTCTAATATAATTTATATGTATCTAAAAATAATTTATAATGATTTTAGTAATGTTATTAACTTAATTAAAAATCGTATTAATTTATGTGATATCATATATGATTCACTTATGACTTTATATTACCTACTTATTTATCAATTCCATGTTAAAGTAATGTTTTGGTTAATAATCATTTTATCTGTCGTACGTGTTTTGACTTATTATTCTTGATATTATTACATAGATCATGATTGAAATACACCAATAATGTAAAAAATGTTTTATATATCATATATATTCTGTATATAAATATATATAATAGATAGATAAATGAAATAGAATACATTGTTCATGGAGACGGTAGGTCATACGTATGCATGAATGTTGTTTCTGTTTCCTTATTTAATTGAATAGAAGAGGGTAAATGATATATATATATATATATCCATTAGAATTATTATGTCATATGTTTCATGCTTATTTATTATATATACATTATAATCATTCTTGGATGGTTGATGTTGAGAATGAATCTCATCATGTTGTGGAGACGGTAGGTTGTACGTACACAAGAGCGATGATATCATTCACTTAATAGTTAAATTTTATGAAATTGGATGTTATATTAATTATAAAGAATAATTATAATTTTATATTAATTATTTAAATCCATTATACTCATCAATATACCCTTCTAAATTATGTATTTTTGAATAACAAATTACACTATGACGTGGATACGGTAAGCCGTACGTACGCATGGATGGTGATATTTTTATTCATTGGATAGATAAAAAGAGGTAAAAGGTTATACCATAATTATAATGACATCTAAAAACTTATAATATACTTGGTTTATTAACTTAGTATGGAAAAAACATAATAAGAGTTATTGTAAGAAGAAAAGGATTTTGAAAGATGTGATAAAACAATTACCTCTTTTTTGAGTATCTCCTTCTGTTTTTCACAAAACGTATCCCTAGGAGAGATTTATGTCCAAAGTGTGGAATAAAGGATGAATTGAGTGAATACTGGAGGAGATTTTTCTAGGTTTTTGCCTATATGAATGGACTTGGAGGTGTGAATAAAAGAGAAGGATAAGATTCGTTTTATCGGAGAGGTGAGGGGCACTTTAGGAAAGTCTTTAAATATTAAATTATTATAAACTTATTTTCAGTTTATAATGTTCTCAAACTCATTTATTTCTAATATAAGATGAGTATAGGTGAAACCATCTCAAACAATATGTTTTATGAAAGGTTATGTCACAAACATAACCTTATCTTTTAGCATTATCCCATAGTTAAAAACATCAACTCTTACCGTGTATTGTTATATTTCCATAATATATGGTTATTATAGTTACTATAAAATGACAATAGAACCTCAAGGGGATCATTAAATAAATTTTTAACATTATCTATGTAATTTTTTTGAATATTATATTTTTATAACTGTTATATCATTTATAAAAATTGTATTTGTTCAAAAAACTCATTTGTGTCAATTTTAACACTATTTAATACTTGATTTTTGATAATTCCATAACAAATTTATTACTGAAAAAAGGAATAAATCATCCCTCACATGTCAATTTAATCCAGAAAATCCATCTATATCATCAAAAGTTTCAAATTGAAATATTTTAATATTTATAATATCATTTATTTGAATATTTCATTAATAAGGTAATCACTACATCATCATTGTGTCATAAATAAATATATTTATATAGTGTCTAAAAATTTTAAATAAAATACCATGATAGAGAAAATAATTTTATATTTCTAATTACTATTTATAGTCTAATTTATCATATAAATAAACAAAAATAAAATTGTTTTAGTAAAAATATACATTTTTATGTTATATTTCCCTTTACTTTAAATTAATTATTATAAAAGGTCATTATCACACACAAGTGTGTCCATGTGGTTCTAAAATATACCCAAGGATGTTAATAATCAGATATATCACATAAAATAGTATTATGACACTTTTTATGGTAGTTTTATATTACTGTAATATTATTTGTTACAATTATTTACATGATTTACTCTTTAGCCATGGTAAATAAAAATAATTACTGATGATAAAATTCATAATATCCAAAACTAAAAGGCACATATATATACAATTTGGACCCTATGATTCAAATATGGAATCCATATTTCCAAAATAAAAACTCATAATTGGTATAAATATATTTAAAATGAATTCTTGTTGTCAAAACTAGAAAGCGGGTTTTTAAGATGTAAAGACAATCAAGAGATTGACATGTGTTTATATCCTATTAAAATGTAATATTAAATCCATTAACCAATATTAGAGTAAGTGATAAAAATATTATATTAAAACTTTAAAACAAATTAAAAATATAATCTATCTATATAAATAAATGATATGAAAAGTCAGCTCTGAATTAAAATGCAGTATTTTTCACTATTCACTAAAATATGATTTTTTGTAGAAAAATTACAAATTTTCAACCAAGGTAAATTTTGATGTCTCATTTCAATATAAGAATATTATTATAATTAATATAACTTATAAAATTCTCATAAACTACATTTAAAAAAGGTTTTCCATAAAAGGGAGATAAAATTGTATAGTATTTTTTAAAAGAAATTCTTTTATCCAAAAAATTTAATTTGTTATTATATCATATCTAGAAAACATATAAGATGAATTTAAAAAATTACATTGAATATATTAAATATATATTTCACTAATAAAATCCATAAATATTGATTTTATTATTTTTACAGACTCACTTATTTTCATTCTAATAGTTTGTTTTTTAGAAGGAAGTTAATATTATTCATACATTTTGTTATAATCACCAGGTTGTAATATTTATTTATCACTTATAATAATTCTTGTTTGAATTTAATTATATCAAAATTATGTTAAATTATGTTTAATGCAACCCAAGAATAGTTTTGTGTATACTTCAAGATAATATGTTGTTTTGTATAATGTAAGCTAATCTTTGTGTAGCGTAAAACACAAGACATAAATGAAATTAAAAAGAATAATTATCATAAAATCTCAGTGTGTTACATTATACCCCCTTTTAAAATTATCTTTTCCCTCAAAATTTATTGGGGTTATAAAAGGTTTACAAATTAAGGGTTTCTTTCATAGAATCCCACAACGTAAAATTTTTTACTAAAAATTCATTTTAAAAGAGAATGTTAGAAACATAACAATTACCCAAGTAACTCATCACTGGGTTTCGACATAAGAGAACATTGGTGGGATTTGAAAACATGTATATGGATGAAAAATATAAAAATCTAGTTCTGATGGATAGTGAAAGAGAATAGGGTTTGGAGAAATTTAATAACCAAAAATCCAAAAATATGTGATGATTTAAGGGACCATATGATTCATCAGATAATAAGGTATTAGGATAACAATATTTGTTATCAAGATCCTCTTCTAAAAGATGAATAACATGAGAAGAAATACTTATCTGATTTCATTATAACCTCTTCATTGGTGGTTCCTTGAAAAATTTCAACTTCACCTTTGAATCAAAAAAATTAAGTTGAATTTTTTCACTCTTGATGTTTTAAAAGATCATGTGATCCATAAATAGAAAGATTGAACATTCCATCTATCTAAAAAAAGTTTTTACATGTTATCAGACATGAATAATTCCATATATGGTGAAATAACACATTATTCTAAAAAACACCATCTGATTGTTTACTTAAACTTTTCAAAGATTTAATAACCTTACAATCTTTTTAAAAGACGAAAATACAAAACTATATAAAATGGTTCACAAAATCAGATTAACCTTTATCCCTCATATATCATAAGAAATCTCTTTTTGGTAATATTAAAAAAAGTGAACATCTTCATCATATATTCTCTTGAGTCATAGTGACAACCTGAATTATCCTATATCCTTGTTAAGAAAATGTATTTTTTCTTGTTATAATAAATAGTGAATTATTCCTTAAGTCCTGAAAATCCATATACTTCATCCATGGTAGCATAACCCTCTTATCCACAATACCATAATTAGTTCTTAAGAAACAAGCATCATCCCATTTAATTATTAAAATCCAAAATATCATTATCCAAATATCATTATATTAACATAAGGGACATATTAAGGGTTATCTTTCCCTTAATCATGTTTTCTCTAAGTATATCACCCTACCCTTAAATACATTTAAGTCTCCTTAGAAATATTCAAAATTTCCTTTTCAGTCCCTGAAGAAATTTTTTTACAAAAACACTTATATATTAAATGATTCATATAACATAATCCTTGAATTCTGAAACATATACACCATAATCATCAAACATTATTATTAAATCATTACTGAAGATCCATCATCTTTGTATTTCCAAAAATTTAAATCATGTAATAAGGTTTATACAGCTCAATATTCTTTTGGGTTAATGTAAAAAATACTGGAAGAACATCACATAACTTTCACATGTCATTTACAATCTCTTTATCCTTAGTAGTATGACCAATACTCGTACCATCATCATGATTTTCTTCATGATGTTTCCACATAGAAAATAAATATTCATAATTCCCATACTTATCAAATATATAACATTCAATGGTTAACTATGTTCTATGTAGTTCTGGCTATTGACTATGACTATAAAGAATAATGTGAGAAATGCATATAAGATATTAGAAAAACATAATAATGGTAAAATACTTATAATATTTAAATCTATTATATATTCAGTTTAATCATAGGTTAGTTAGGATTATCAAAAAACCTAGAATTTTAACCTATACTTGATTTATTTTTAGGACATCTTTAGAAATATCCTCAGAAATATTTTTAGGAATCTCACTAATGTTTTTGCATCATAGTTTACAAAGGTTGATTGAACCTTTGATCTGATACCGACTCTAACAACCCAAGATTGACATAGATGGACATTACATTTCTTTTGGAGAATACTTAATACATTACAAAAATATTGGCCCAATAAACACAATAGTTTAGTGTCTATGAAAATTTGTAATATAATCATCTAACATGATTAATGATTTTCAATATCAACCATAATGATCTTCCCCTTTTTCCTACTTAAAACAATTCTTTATATCCTGGGGAAAAGAAAACATAAAAATAGTGAGCTCAAATTCTCAGTATGGGTAAACATGGAAAACATAAAACAAACCATAAACATAAGAATGTAAAAACATGAACACAATTTTTAAATATCAAAATCTTGGGTCATGTAATAAATCATGGTAGTACATAATGCATGTATCTTAAAGCTATTTTAGCCATGATAAAGTAACAAATGCATAAAAAATGGAATTGTGGAAAACAAATAAGTACATAACATGATTTCCATAGTAGCCAAGACATTTCATCCAAGACCATTATAGTGGAAAAATTCTATTACTAAACCAGGTTTAATTTCCCTTCTATCCATGTATTACTTAACATGTTTTACTTACATTTCCAGCCCTGTATTACTAAATTGGATTTACTTGTCATTATATTCATTTCAATCTCATTAGATATAAAACATTACCCAATTAATTTGATAGATATATACATTACACCCATCTCATGATGAAATAATTCTGACATGTGCTACAAAAACATAATCCATTCATCATAGCATAAACTAAGGAATAAAAAATGGATTTCTTAATCATTATTCCATCATTATACGAATAAAATAAATGGATTTAATAAAAATAATTACATTTGAAAAAAAATCAATTCAAATTAATAATAGTGATATAAAAATAAACATATGTCATCTTAGATGGAAAATAATTGGGATAAATTACATGAATATAATTATTGAGGAAAATATCTTTTCTTATTCAAAAACTTTTTCTCTTCTCAAAATGTCATGAAATTTTAAAATAATTTTATTTATTTTAAAATAAACATGAAATTTTGTAGAGGAAGCTTTATGGAAATATGGAATTATGACAGTGTAAAAATATGTTCATGGAGTATAAGTTAAAAATCATTCTTCTTATACTCTTTCTAGAAAAGTCTAAAAGTACCTCATATGAATGAAAGATTTCTTCCAAACCATTTAACAAAAATTCACCAATAGGTAAAATTAACATTAAATTTTCTTATAAGAATAGAAATAATATTATATATTTAGGAAACATGTATGTGAATGATTAATATACCCTTTTAAATACCTATGAATAAAAAATCTCAGATAATAATTAGATTAAAAAATTATCCCTTACCATAGGTCTGATATGCTTCGTATGTTTCTGAACCTCTAGTATAATAAAAAAAATATTGTTATTGACTTATTAAAAAATGATATTCAATTTTATGATATCATATATGATTCACTTATGACTTTATATTACCCGTTTATTTATCAATTTCATGTTAAAGGAACATTTTGGGTAATAACCAGTTTACTTATCATACATGTTTTGACTTGTTATTATTGATATTTCTACTTATATTATGATTTAATTACTTCTAGAATAAAAAATGAATTATATATAATAAATATTTAATATATAAATATATATATAATAGATAGAAAAATTAAATGGAGTACACAACTCATGGAGACTGTAGGTCGTATATACGAATGGATGTTCTTTCTGTTTCCTTATTTAATTGAATAGAATAAACTAAATGAAATATATATATATATATATATCTAATAGCATTATTATGTCCTATATTTCATTATTATTTATTATATATACTTTATAATAACTCTTGAATGGTTTATGTGGAGAATGAATCTCATCGCGTCGTGAAGACGGTAAGTCGTACGTACGCACGAGCGAGGATATCATTCACTTAATGGTTACATGGTATAAAATTGGATGGTATATTAATGATAAATAATAATTATCTATTTATATTCATTATTTATAAGACTTAAACACATAATTATACCCTTTCAAATTATTTATTTTTGAATAACATATCACACCATCGTGTGGTGACGGTAAGTTCTACATACGCACATATGGTGATATTGTTTTTTATAGGATGAAAAAAAGGATGTATAATGTTTTCACATAATTATAATAAAAAATTAGTATCTATAAGATACAATATTTATCACTTTTTATGTGAAAACATAAGTATAGGAAGTAAAAGAATAAATTAATTTTGAAATATGTGATAATATAATTACCTCTTCTTTGAGTATCTAATTTTAATTTTCACAAAAGGCATCCATATGAGGGTTTTATTCCAAAAGTATGGAATCTAGGATGAAGTGAATGAATATTGGATGATATTTGGGAAGGTTTTTTAGAGATTAATGGATTTTATCTATGAATAAAAGAGATTGAGAAGAGCCCTTTTATAGGAGAGGTGAGGGGAACTTTATGAAAGTCTTTAAATATTAATTTATTATAAATGTATTTTCGTTTTATAATTGTTACAGACTTATATATTTCAAATATATAATGATTTTGGGTTAAAATAATTTCAACCAATTGGTTTTAGACAAATTTAGGCCACCAAATTATCCTTAACTTTTAGCTTTAACACTTAGCTAAAAACATTATGTCTTACCATGTCTTCTTGTATTTTCATAATATATGGTTACTGTAGTTACTATAATATTTCAAGAAAACTCTATAGGATGATTAATGAAATTTATAACATTATCTAAGTTAGTTTTTGGAATATTAAATATTATATAATATTATATCATTTAATAAAATATTATTTGTTTTAAAATCACATTTATGTCAGTTTTAACACTATTTATAACATATTTTTTTTAAAGTCATTAAAGATTTATTAATTTTTACCAAATGCCTCAAATCATCCATCACAAGTGAATTTAATTCATGAAATTCTTGGATTGAATTAAAATGTACAAATTACATTTATTTTATTATTTATAATATCATTTTTTGAATATTTAATTGATGAGGTAATCACTACATCATGATTGTGACATAAATAAATTTATTTATCTAACATATAAAAATTATAAATAAAATACCATGATATATGAATTTTTTTAAAGTTCTAATTACTATTTATATTTGAAGATATAATTTATATAAACCAAAATAAAATTGTTTTAGAAATAATATACATGTTTATGTTATATTTCCCTTTACTTAAAATTAATTATTATAAAAGGTCATTATCAAACCCATGTGGCTCCATGTGGTACTAAAATCTACCCAAGGATTCTTATGGTCAACCATATCTCATCTAATTGGATTAATACATGGTTTAGGGTAGTTTTATATTATTATAAAATTATTTTTCACCCTTATTTACCGGATTTACCCTTTAACCGTGGTAAATAAAAATAATTACTGAAATTATTGTTTATAATATGTAAAAATAAAAGGTAATTATTTAATAAATTTGGAACAACTGATTCAAAATATGAAATCCATTTTTCTAAATTCAAAATACATAACTGGAATAAATTAATTTAAAATTAGTTATCCTTGTCAGAACCAAAAAGCAGGTTTTTAAAAAGTAAAAACTATCAAACGATTAACACGTGTTTATTTTTAATTTAAATGTGAAATTACATCCAGTGAACAACATTGGAGTAAATGATAAAACAATATTATAATTAAATTTAAAACCAGTTAATAAGATAATATATTTACAAAAATAAATTAAAACAAAAGGTCGTTTAGAATTAAAATTCTGCATTTTTTACAATTCATTAAAATATGAATTTAATTATAAAAATACAAAAACATTCAACTAAGGTAAATTTATATGTCCCTTTTCCCAATAAGAATCTTATTATGACAAATATTACTTATTAGATTTTCAAAAACTAGATTTAAAAAAAATTCACTATTAAAAGGTGGTAAATTGGTATTTTTCTGAAAAACACTTCTTTTATTTAATAAGTTAAATTTATTCTTACAACATAACTTGAAAAAATATAAGATGAATTTAAAAGAATACATTAAATATATTAAATATATATTGAACTAATAAAATCCATAATGAGTTTTTTTTGTTTTACAGAACCATTTATTTTCATTCAAATTTTTTTTAGAATAAAGTTAATACTATTCATACTTTCCATTATAATGATTAGGCTATAATATTTAGTTATAACTTATAGTCAATAATATTTGATATTTAATCTATCAAAATAACATGAAATTTTGTGTAACAGAAGCCATGAATATTGTTGCATATACTGCAATCTAAGAAAGTGTTTTGTATAACACATGTTAATCTTGTTGTAGCATAAAAAACAAGACATAAATGAAATTTAAAATATTATAACTCCTAAAATATAGGGGTGTTATAGAGGTGTAGTGGCAGTTTTTCATGAGTAGGTTACTGTAACTATACTCTTTTGGGAAATAATTCAATTATTAAAGATCGATGTATTCTTTACACTCTTGTTGAAAATGTTGTTTCATCTCTTATTTTTCACTGATTATCAAAAATGGAGTTAATGGTTATTGATGTTTCCTTGGGACAAACTTGAAAAATTATCCAATTAATGTTGAATTTTTTTCCCATATACTTTAAGATCTTGGTTTTTTTACCTTTAAGATTAAATTATTTTCAATTCCACAGAAATAATTCTTTTTTCTACATCCTTATGTTCCATTGGATCATTCCGGATGTCTTATAAATTAAGTTCTTAGTGTATCCTAGATATATTTCATTCAATTTTATTGTCTAAAAAATGTAATTTTTCTAACTCTATGCTCTTAGAATGAGGGATGGAACTTCTCTTTCCCCTATGGTACAAAAAATCACCACACAAATTACTAAAAATAAAATGGAAAAAAATATATCTGAAAATAGAAATGTGGTTATGTGTAGAATATTTCCAAATTTATGATTTCTATTTCAAAAATAATTAACCCCAAAATCAAATTAAATAAAACCATTTAAAATGACCCAGAAACAAAACCATAATTTGGTATTGTTCTGATAGCTGAGTTACTTTTGGAAACTTTTATTGAAAACATCCCAACATAACGATGAGTATAGTGTAAGTAGGAGGTCAATCAAAAGAAAGACTTATGGTGTTTGTTAACAAGAGTTAGTGATTGATTAATTAAAGATTTATTTATTCTTTAATTATGTATTAATTTTTGTAAGATTCATTCAAGATCTTGATCAATTCACTTAAAAATATCTTTGTATGATTTCGTTACATAAGACCAGGCACACAAATACTAATTTTAAAACTCAACAAGGGGAACCCTTGTGGTAGTGTAAATTCACAATGATAATTAGAAATCATTTTTTATAGTTTTATTGTTCATAATAAATATCATCTCTGGGATTTAATTTTATTGAATAATAATTGTTTTAGTATCTTCTTTTTAGGTTTATAAAAATTAATTTAATGTTCCAATAATTATATTTTAAAAACATTTATAGAAAAATCCTTTGTAAATGATGTATGAGCCCAATTTTCATATGATTATTTATCATAGTTACCCTATAGATTCTTAGAAAATTTATTATAGATCATATATTAAGTGAAAAATGAGTAAATGGAAGAAAAATCAAGGGAATTAAATGAAATAAGAAAGACACAACACAAACTCAAAAATGTTCTATCAATTACCCATAATTACTTATTATCCACAACATAATTGCATTATAGAGATTTCATAATAATAGAAAAAATAGAAATAAAATATATCATTCTACCTTTGGTATTCATTATATTAATAATAGAAGAAAATATAAGACACCATAAGAAAAATTCTCAAAAAATACCTTACAAAGAGTTTCAAGATGTATTTCCACTAGATGATTTCCTCCTGGATGATTCCCCTCTTCTAAAATGGTCATTGGATCATTAAATGACAGTCCCCCAATTTCAAATTATGGTTAGTGGTCAGAATACCAATTCAAATGATTGTTACAGAGGTATATTGAAGGCATGTGGTTTTCTATTAAATAGTGCATGCTTAAGGCACATATTTAGTTTAATTGTGCTCCAAATGTGATCTTCATTCTATTTTTCTAAATTTGATTCATATGATCCCATGGATGTGCAACATAATTTAATTAACCATAGAAATACCAAACGAAAATTAATATCTCATCTTGTTCTTGATCACACAACTTGAGGTTTAGTCCCACTATTAGTTGAATAGTGTAGAAAGTGTGATATTCCACACTATCACCTTAAAGCATAATTTGAATAGTGTGATGGAGGACCCACATGGTTTATTTATCTCTAATGAGTTTCTGTGACAGAACATATTTCCATGCTCTTTCATATCATATTTTCTTAGGCTAGGGTTCATAGTTTGAATGATTATAGAGAAACCATGGACCATGGAAAAATGGTTTAAACACGTCTGATTTCCCTCCTAAATCTCTTATTATCACATTATACTATAAAATCATCATTTCATGATTAATTTCCCCCCTGTAATGAAATAGTAATGCAATAAATACTTGAATATTGAGCTCAATAACACTTTCCAATGTTAATTTAGTTATCTAAATAATACATCCGCACAATTGCATCATATTCCATTATTTCTTTCCATGGAAAATGCTATGGTTTTATTATAAAATGGTTTACAACTTAAAAATATTTTTTACAATTGTGATAATATGTTTTTTTCTAGTGTAATGGTTTGGTAAGTAATTGGGTAAACCTACTAAGTTTAAACTCACCCCCGGCTATGGAATTTTTGCGTATTTGACTTTGTGATATATCAAGACAAAGGTAATGGAAATGTATCTTAGTTCATTATAGATTATTCATGATAATATGGGTGTGATGTGTGGTGATAGATATTGTAATAGGTTGTTTGTTTTTCATTGATTTTACTTTTTTACTTTTCAGTTTGATGGTTTTTTCTTTATAGAATACCATTTTGTTTCTGCTTGTACATTAATATTGTTGTTTGTTTGGTTATGTTCTGAGTTTTATTTTGTACTCATGAATCATATTTATATTTGGATATTGTCATTGTGGTTTAGATGTATATATTTTATATGGAAAATCATCCCCCAAATCATCATAAGGCCCTTGGAATTTATTTATATCCTTTGGTGTCTTGGGGATGTCACCTATGGCTAAGTAACACCACTTTCTCTTACCAATCCAATGGGTGAGGGGTGGGATGTTTCAAATGCTATTACCTATAGTAGGTACAAATATAATTTCAAGAGAAATAATATACTCAATTATGATCTATTACATAATAAATGGTGTTAGTTTGTATTATCGTAAAGATGGAAATAGTATCACACTACTTATAGGGATAGTAGTAAGGAGTGTTATTATTAGTGTATGAATTGTATATCATTGAAAGGCATAACTAACCACTTTATGTTGAACATCATATAACCTAGTATTTTGGGTACCTTAGTGTTTTTACACACCTATAGGTGAGAATTAACCTCATTATCATGGGTTTAGTTGATGGGAGAGGTATGATTTGAATTTTGATTAAGACTACCTAATAAGACTTCATTGTTTATTCTAAGTTCAGTGGATTATAAAATCAAAAAAATATTTGATTTCTAAAAATAATGAATTCATTGTAGTGAAAAATATTGATATAGTATTTATAAAAATGATTTAAATGTTTATGATGTATAAATTGTGTAAATCTATGTTTTTTCATGTTTTAATTGAGTAAATTGGAATAACATTCTAATTAGTTTCAATGGAGTGATATTAAGAGGAGTTTTTTCTGGTTATATGAAATGGAAATAGGTAGGCGTCCTAGAAATAAACTAGAAGAGGATGCTGAAAATGAGGTTTCACATGAATATTAAGTGAACCAATAGTAGGTTCTATGAATTTATAGGGTGTTTAGGATAAGGATATGGGTAATATTAATGATGAAATGTGGAAATAGATTCTCTTAGTGAAAAAATATATATCCAAATTTATGAATTTTGTTCACTTTACCCCAAAAGTTGTGGTAGGTTCATCCTTGATGGAAAACTAATTTAGTTGATATTAAGACTACATATTTAGTCAATAATTTCCATTCATTTTAAAATATATTATAAAGAGATGTTCAAAAGATTAGTGGTTGAAGAATGAGATATTATAGGAAATGTTGTTATGAAGAGAATTTTTATTCTTATAGTTATAAGTGAGAACTCTAATTCTAGGAATAAATGAAAAATGGACACCTACATTGACAGTGTTTGGACACCTTAGATTTAGTCTATGGGTCTATTAAACATTCCCCACTGAGAAGAAACTAATACATGATGTTTTTATTGTGGTTTACTAGACCACATCAAGTAAAATTTTACAATACCACCTAGAGAAAGTCACAATTGTAACATGATGAGACATATTCAACACTTTTGTCATTGTTCCCCAATGCTAGGTACTGATTAGACATCTCATGCCTCTCAGGTATAATACCTATTCATTTTTGGTTTTTTTGATATACTATTGTTTTCTATGAAACAAATTGGTCATGTAAAACAATTAATGATATTGTTGGGTATCTTGGGGGCCATATTTTTGTATCCCATGTTATCTGTGTCTAATTTATGGATTCATTGATTACTTTTCTAGGGCCATTTAATTTATGATAATGAAATTTTGGTAGATCTAGGAAATATTATAGCTATTATCTCTTGGAAACTAATGAAAAATTTCTGTGAGATATGTAGTTTACTTTATTTTTTGGGATACTACAATATTTTATGTGCCTTTTCACATTTGGTATAACAAATGGGATATTTTTCAATGAAATGCGTTCATTCTCAATGGAATGAGAAATTTTTTGAATCCATTCAAAAACTCCAGGTTATACTTCCATCATCACCAATACTCAAATTTTTAAAGTTCGTATGTTGCTCTATATTCTAATTTGATGCATTGAGATCCGGTTTGTGAGGTGTTTTCATGCAAGGTAACCATGTTATCACTGATCCTTTATAAAAATTATGATTTCATGAAAATAATTACCCAACAAATGATTTATAATTACCTATTATTGTTAATGATTTTATGACTTGGCATAATTACCCCTTTGGTGAGAAATTAATATTTTTTATAGATCATAAGTGATTGAGACACATTTTATAATAATGATATTTATATATTAAACAACAAAGATAGATGGAGTATTTGAATTTGTTTGAATTTGAAATAATGTTTAATCCTATGAAAATTAATCATTTTGGGGGATTCAATGAGCAGGAAGTTATATGATTACTTTTGTAAAGAGTCTCTCGAATAGTGGAAAATAATGTAAGTCATATAAGATATCAATCAAGATGTCTCTGTCAAAGATAGAATTGCAGTTTTCTTTCATGTTTCACATGTACATGATATAGTTGGGGAAGTTATGTTTTATCATAAATCTAATCTTGTTTCTGGGAAAATGATGTCAAAAATCAATGAAGGGGAGACCATTAAAATATGGAAACCTGATGGTAATTTTTCATTTTGGTTTGAAGATTATAATGTCACAAATTTTTATTTTCAAGAATAACATTTTACGTCTTACCAAAATATGGGGTAGACTGTTCACCCTAGGATTCAAAAAACATATAAATAGTTGAATGAATGGTTTTGGTGGGTTAGTATGAAAAGATTTATGGTAGAGTATGTTTCAAGATGCATCACCTATCAATTGGTTAAGGAAGTGCATCAACGACTACCCTGTTTGTTTCAAACATTAGCAATTCACATGTGCAAGTGGGAGTATATATGTATGTATTTTGTATCATGTTCTCCAAATAATGTTAAGAAACATGATTTCATATGGTTCATAGTTGATCAACTGAAAAAGTTGTCTTCATTTATCCTAAATCATGTACATAATTTCATTGAATACTTCTCTTAAATCTATATTCATTAAATTGTAAAGATACATGGAATTACAATATTTATTGTATCAGATGGAGAACCTAGGTGTAGTATTAATTTTTAAAAATCAATTCAGAAATACCTTAGAACATAGATGAATATTATTATGTCTTATTATCCCTAAAATTATGGAATTTCAGGAAAAAAATCCAAATAATAGAGACAATGTTTACATCTTGTGTGATATATACACGTGGATAATAAGAAGAATATTTACCACTATTATAGTTATCGTATGATAACAATTACCAGACCTCGATACATAGGGATCATTTTGAAGCTTAGTATGTGTTTACTTGTCATTATATTCTTTATATGGTGAAAATATGTGAGAATTTATTAAATGTACTAAGCCTTATTCCAGAGACAACAAATAAAATTTAGTATATTAGAATAAAAAGGGATATGAATTAGAGTCTTTAGAAATCATGTGTGGATCATTTTTTATGACTATTTTCATTTTTCATGAGGGATAATATATATTTGATAATCTATCTATGGTTTGGGAATCATCATTTTGGTATGTAGGTAAATACATCTCTTTGATAAATATTTCCTTTTTAGATACTTGAATGAGTTGGTGAGGTGGAATATTGGTTGAATTTTACACTATGGATCAGTTTATTGGAAAATTTGTTTTGTGTAACTCAGTTGAAAAATTATAAACCTAATCCTAACCATGTGATTTGATGGGATCACATTGACCAAGATCTAAGTGCTATGTTGAATCATGTGTTTGTATGTATTATGGATAGGAAGGAGAAGATCTTGTGTGGAAAAAGCAATAGTTTTGTGTGGGTTTTCTAGCAACATGGTCACACTCTGGATGAAATTTGGGAGCATGAAATGGAAATCCTAGAGATATTGACCAGACCCTTTATTCAAGTATTTTGAGTTTATATATGTTTCATGATATTTTTTAGAGATTCAGATGAGTTTTGGCATGCTTTGGAGAATTTTTTAGAGGTTCACCATTAGATAACAATTAGTACAATCAATTCACCCCATCCTAGAAACCAAACAACTTTTGGAAGAATAGACCATATCTTTTCATAGTTGGAACATGGTTTTTAAAAGTGATGATTTTTTTTATTGGAAACTATGTATTGTTAGGAATATAGGAGGCTAAGGATAGATCCTGATTTTTATAAATGCATGATCCAACTGTGTGATGGGGTTAGATTATGTTACTAGCACTACATATTTGTTACATGATTTACCAAATAATGCACCCTAACCATGAATTGTACAAGTGGACCTCTATAAAAAGTGTATCTAATACTAATCAGATCCTTATGAACTTGTTTTTTTTTCACAAATCCAACCATAACATGAATTCATTTTTCTCACATGGCCTGAGATCCAATCCCCTTTAGTTGAGAATAGATTCTTAGGTGAATCAATGATTGTTGGAGGCCTGGATTCATCGATGAATGACCATTCATCTTCATTCTTATTAGGTATTAGGTTCTTATTTCTTTTAGAACCATATATCCAGTACAATATTTATATATCTATTTGTTATTAATGGTTTGGTGGTGAAATTTTTTTGTATCTTATAGAGTAAATGTGGGGATTTTTTGATCTTGAAGTATTATTTTTTCATTCATAGTTTTAACTAATATTTGTGATGTAAGTGAGTTCTTTGTGAGATCCTATTTTGATAGAAATTTAAGTATTATATTTCAATAAATTAATTGATTTAAATAATTTTCAATCCTTCATATGATTCTTGATGGAAACCGCATTAGAGTTGGTTTTTCAAATTTTGGAAAGTGAATGGTTTATGGAAAAGGATCTTGAATTATAATTTATAAAATGATTATTTTATAATTATTTATTTGGTTTTGAATCATAAAAAATGTTTTTTTGAAGAATACTAGTGTGATTCTTGGTCAAAATAGCAATTTGAATTTGTTTTTGGAAGTTGTGGTAATCTTGGTTGAAATTCATATTTATCTTATGGTTTATGACATTAAAATATGGATTTTAAAACAATTGTTTTATTTCTATTCATATAATTAGATTATGGAAATTTTCTAAAGAATGAATGTTTTATGTAATATTTTTGTGTTTGTTTAGAATACATGGTTTGTGTTTGTTAATTTAAATTATGCACGACCATACGGAATTGGTTTGTAACATTGGGTCACATAGTATTGGTTACCTTGTGACGACTTAGTATATCGATGAGAGACCACTCATGATTACAAAGCTATCACTTGGGAATACATGGTGTCTGTAGAGACATGGTTATGGGTATTTAAAAAGTTTATAAAAATAGTTTATCTGAATAATTTATTTCATTCAATGGAAAATATATTTTGTTTTTTTGTAAACTATTTTACTATTTGAAACTGGTTTATAAAATGTGATAATGTGTTTTTTCCTATCAATGTGAGCTAGGAATTTATTGGAGATATCCTATTGAGTCTAGACTCACCTCAGAATTGGGACGTGTTGTTCATTTGAATATTTTATCTATAAAAAATTGATAAATAAATGGTATCTTATTTATTTGGTGATGCTTCTTGATATTGTGTTATTAACATGTAGAGTTTGAGCTTCGAGTGGGGTGGGTGTTGCTAGTTGTTGTCCCTTTGGAGGTTGAGATTGATGGTCTTTTTGGTTCACTTTAGTATTCGTTTTGGTTTTCACTTTTACTCTGATATGGATATCAGTATGGTCATGTTTTGAGTTTTATTTTGTACTCATGCATCATATAGAGGCATTTATGGTTATTTTATTTATGTTTTTTATTTTTATCTCTCTTAGGGAAACCCCCCCATGATTTCTTGAGACACTTGTAATTTATTTACATCCTTTAGTGTCTTAACGATGTCACTTAAGGACTAGTAACACCACCACCAGTTGTTTTACCAATTTGTCAGGGGTGGGATGTTACATTATAATTGTTAATAAACAGAGTATAAATAGACAAAATCAAATTATGAAATTTATATAGAAAGGAAAAATCCATAGATTCATATGGTTAGAGCATTTATTAAAGGGGTTTTTAATCATGGGTTATAGCATCATCACTATGGGTTTCATATTACCAATCCTAACCTGAACATCAAAAAATAAGGGTTGAGAGAAATCTTTCGTGGAAGAAGTTCCTATTTGTAAAGATAACTAAGAGAATCATACTAACTTAATCACTACTCGTGACTACCACCATTTCTTATCTAATCCTTCTGTATTATGTAGTGAACTTGATGGTTTCTGAATATAGAGGGTAGGATGTTATCATTATGTTATTATTAATATAATAATAATATTATTTTTGTAAAAATAAATTTATGTTTTATTTCATTATTATGTTGGTATTTTATAAATTTTTTATTTCCATTTAATACATCACATTTAAATAATTATTTTATTGAAATAAATTATATATATAAATATATATTAGTTAATTAATATTAATATAAAAAATTATTAATTCATGTTAAATAAGAATAAATTCATTTAATATTTATAATTTTTTTCTAAAAACATTATTTCATGTTCTATGAGTTTTTATTTTAATATATATTTTAATCACATTTATAAATTTAGTTTATTTAAATGAAATATAAATTCAACATCAAAATTCTGGAATTAGATAAAAAGATTAATTGAATCATTAATAAAAAAAATCTAAAGTAAAAAGTGAGATATAATGATAAAATATAAATTATGGTAAAAGAGTCACAATTATGTTTAAATTTATAATATATCTATAAAAAATAACTCTAAATTATACAGATAATTTTATACCTGACCTTCCCTTATATTTCTTAATTTTTATTCACATTCTCTATATATAACGTTCCTTATACATTAAGAAATTGGTATTTGTAAATTTTCCACTCAAAATATTCTACAAATGGATCCCTCTTCTACCCACTCCAAAATTTATTTATACATTTGTTTACTATATAATGGTTTCATAAATTACCTAAATAACATTCCTGTTACATTTTTGGAATCCCATAGTCTCATAAAGGACCCTAATATCCTTCAAAATAAAAGAAGGTTTTGAAAGGAAATCTGGTTCCTATATAGTAGGAAAAAACCCCATTTATCAATTTTATATCTATCTTCTCATACTAACACTTGTTAAATGTTATTAATCACATTTATCTAATATCAAAAATGTCACTATTATTCTACTATAATGATAATATAATAAAATAAGATCTTACTCATCCATTAATATATAGTGTGTTCTAGTTTTGGTCGGCTAAACCTATTTTGTGAATAACATAATACTATTTTTTTATGGATGATAATGAAAACATAATTATTTTTATATATTTTATTTAAAATGAAATTGGGTTATACTTTCATATCAATTGTGGTAACATTTATCATTATATTTATTAACAATATGAATTATTTTATTTGATACAATAATAAAAAATCGGGTAAATTTTGTTACTTTTCTTTAAAAACATTTTCTTTGAAATTCATGAAATAATCATCAGTATATAGATAAATATAAAAAACATCTATATAAAATCCAGGAATAATATAGACGTTATTAACACAAGATCAAAGTGATAATACTTTAACCACCAAACTGATGAAAGCCTGGAATAAATTGTATAGTTAATACCTAATGAATAATATGAAAATTGTACAATTAATTAATTGGTAAAAAATATACATTAATGAATGTAATTTAGAAAAAATATATTTAAATTACTTATATAGACTAGTAAAATTTTTATGTTGACTACTGAAGGATTTAGAGTGCTTATAATAATACAGAAATGAAAGGTTAGGGGATTCTTAAATAAATCTACTTAAATTGAGTCATACTCTTCTTTCTTTGATTATTTTAACTTATGTTTTATAAATCATATCGTTAGTATATGTCATATTATGTTTTCTTATCACCTTTTAAAGTTATTACATTTTATTATTAGAATATAACTTAAATTGATTCTTATATCATTTAATATATTATTGTAAAGGAAAACTTCTGAATTACTGACAACTGAAATCATTTGTAAAAAATTATTGATGAAAAAAATAATCAAAATAAATAAAATAGAAATATAGGTTGAATGTGGTGGAGAACAAGGAAACCCCTCACACAACCCTAGCATAATTAATAAGAATAGATGAGTAGTATGAGAAAAAAGTAATCCTTCATTTCACTTTAGTTAATTGGAAGATACCCCATCAAGGAATATTTTCTTGTTCCCCATGTACCACCCTCTAAATTCCCATATGATATGCTTCATTTGTGTTATTAAATATTTATGTATCTTCTGATTTATGATTTGACAACTTTTTATGTGATTATATTAAAAATGTTATTCATCCCATTTTATAAAAATGTATTAATTATGAAATAATTTTTTATCAATGTTAAAATGGATTAATATTGAATACATCTATATAGTTATAACATTATGTGATAGATGGGTCTATAATTATACATCCCTATAATAAATTAGGTAAGGCTTTTATCTCATTAGATTTTATGTCAATGTACATGGAAGGTTATCCTAGTCCATTATGTTATGAGACATGAGTGATAATAATTATCCAACATTATAAATAAGGGGATGATATGGATATCATTTTATATTATTTTATGATGGACATTTTAGAAGGAATTGATATATGTTATGATTTTATACTTCTATTCATGTGACACATTCTTAATTTACGTCACTATGGTTCTTGTTTTTTGATGTGACTCATTGGTATATTTTTCTATTACTATGAATTTAGACTCACCCTTTTATTATGATTTCATTTCACTATCCAATGAATATTAATATTATGTATGATTCTTCTATAAGAGTGTTTAGTATAAAAAAATTCAATAGAATAAATGCACGGTGTCCATTAAAATTTTGTATCTATGCAACTAATCTCAAAATACATTGAATCATTATGTCATGGAAGTGTGCTTCATTCATGAATTCATGAATTATAATTATATAAAATGATTTAAAATATATTTGGTTTATGTTTGGGTCATGTTTATTGGTATCAAAACTAGGTTTATTTAATTTTGGATATTTTGATATGAAGTGTATGAAAACAAAACCCAAATTAACCTAAGTTAAAACAAAATTTTCATAGGTTTAAATGAATTTATAACAAGATAATACATATTAGAATTTATTTTTCATATTCATATTCTTTTTTAAACTATTTTTGTGAAAATATTCATGTTTATTACACATATTAAAACTTTTTCCTTTTGTATACTGCTAGAACTAAGAGGAACTGAGTACACAATGAATGCAACACACAATATGAAGATTCCCCCAATGAAAAACTAAATGGAATCAAAGCCAGTGTAAAAAAAATATATATATATTAACCAAAATATATTATATTATAATTAACAACCCATACCATATTAAACTCCCAAATATAGTAAAGATGGATGTTTTTTGGGTTGGTTCCTTAAATACAACTTATTTGTAATTTATGATTACTTTCAATCATTATGAAGAACATTAATAAAAATATCATCATGCCATAATTGTTCATATGTGTGAAATAGCATATTATATAGTTCTTAATGTTATTTTTTTAATTAAAAGGTTATAGAAGTCCCCCTCTATGAAAGAAATCTATTAGTGAAATGAAAATATTCTTAAATGTTGATATCCTATAGAAATATGATATAATTTGACGGGAAAAATCATAAAGTTTATCAATTGTGGAGACTAATGGTACATTGAGTATGTTTTTTAAGATTTAACCCCATGGTGATTTCAGGTGTAAGAGATTATGAGAACACAACCCATCGGTATAAAATCCATACACATATATGACATTTATTGTTCTGCTTTGTGAATGTTTGTATTGATTATTAGACATTATGATTATCAATAATGGATATCATTGGTCACATTCATTGATTTATTGATGATAATCATAGAAAAATATGTCTATATTAATGTAAGATAAGTTTGGTGTGTCATGAGTGATATTTTATTAAGGAATAATATGAGAAATTATTTTTCCTTTTGGTTCTTTTATATACATTTGTATCTTTCTAAAATTGATGGGAATGGAATAGTAGAATTAAATCAACAGGCATGGTGTTTAATGGGTAATTTCAATTATAGAAATTAAAATATAGAGAAAACAATCACATGGGTTGATGAAACTAACCCACATTGTGTTTGATTTGAGACATTCTGGTAAAGAGATAATATAAGATATTGATTGTTTGTATGGGAATATATTGAATTAAGATATTAAATTATTTATTTATGGTTTCCTTGGATTTTTGGTTAATGTTATCCTTTGACTTTGGGAATTCTATCGTAATAACACTAATAATTTGGAAAATAGGGTCACACACTACCTATATCCGAAATCTTAGTTAAATTCTATTTCAATATAATATGTTAGGATAAATATTATTCTCATTTTGTGGTATAATTATGATTGATGAATGGTATATCTTGATTATTTAATTATGAGTTGTCTAGAATAATAAATATTTGAGTTAAATAATAATAAATATTTACTACAAATGTTTATTAAATACATTATTTGTTATATTTATTAATGATTAACATAGTGACACTTATTTTTTTAAAAAAATATTCATTATTTAAGGATAGATAAATATTTTTGAGGGTTGTGAATAATTTTTAATGTATTTTCAAGAAAAGCTATATTAAATATATTTTTGTAAATATTAATTTTTTATTTAATAATTGTTCTTTATTTATCCAAGGGTGATGCACATGTTGATAAATAATAGTATTTTTTATATTATTTTTAGACACGGGAATCGTTAAACAAAAAGGAATTTTATAAGATCCTATGTTAAATTATCAACCCTATCCTAGCTCTATAAATACCCAGTTATATCACAATATATATTTATAATATTTTTATCCATAATAAACCTATAGATAATTACCTCAGGTATTAGAGAAAATCCACCCAATAACATGCTTAATAAGAATAGAACCAACCGACCTCCAGTATCACAATCCTTGGATAGATCCTTATGAATATTTCATCCATGAAGACAATCATCATATAGTAAATGGAAAATGATCCATGCAATTAGAATCAATCGTTATAGTAGACAATGATTCCACAATGACATTTAAATAATTTTCATAACGTTTGAAGCACTACTAGAGGGGTTTCACCCTTGGATCTTCTAATACAATGATGGTATGATGAGAAATGTCAAATTAATTATCCATAATGAACTTATGTCAAGGTAATGTAATTATAAATATATTTATAAATTAATTATAAATTATATGTGATGATTTTTCATTCTGGTTCTTGTATAAGGAATAAAATTAATATAAAATTTAATTGTGATTGTCATGATATTATTTTTAATGTACATCCCAAATTATTTATTGATGTAGAACCCCACTATGAATTCTATATAACCAATTATTTGGTTTGATTGACCACTTTACTTTATGCATGCCTCCCTGTATGCCAAATGATGTCAAATATAAATGATGGTGTAAAGTGGTGATGGTGATGAAGATACACACTAAAATGTTGATAATAATTTTGGTATATGTTTATAAAGAAGTGGAAAAAGGCCATAAATCCATGGAACTAATAAAATGAAGTAGCAGAATCAGAAAAAGACATCAGTAGTATTAGTAACAGAATTACTAACTCATAAAATTTATAGAAATAAAAAACAACATGACATAACAGGTTATAAAAAATTGATAATTTGAAGGGTCTCCCATAGCTAGCCATTATAACATTAAAATATATAAGCATGATGGAATAAAATTATAACTCAAAAATAAACTCTAGCTTATTAAATAATCATCATGGTCCCTTTCCAACAGTCCAATGAAAATGTACTAGCTTGACCATTGAGGTAAGGCTTTAGAGCCTTGTCCCTTAAACGATCATAGATATATAAATTATAAAAGAATCCTAAAAGTTCCTTGTAGGGTGTAGGAATAAATATCAGTATTACAACAACAACTTGTTCCTAAAAAACATCAATCACAATGTATTTTTTTATAAAAAATATATATGTAAGAACCACATATATATTTAATAAATTTCATACTCTTATTATTCTCAAAAACCTCAATGAAGAGATCACCATCTTCAACCATTGCCGATAATGTTTAATCTGATAAAAAAATATGTAAATATTATCAATTAATTTTGTGGATTTAGAAACCGATGGATTATCCTAATTATTTATCTATTATTTAGAATCTTTCACTATAAAATTAAATTCCTTATAAATTATTGAATGTGTAATTCCATATCTACCCCACAAACACATATATATTATGTCCCCTCCTATTCATACTCTAAAAGTATAATATTTTATTTATTCTGATATATTGCTTATAAATATTTCCTCCAAAATAATAATATTAATTTTTTGAAAGACCCAGGTCTCAATAGGGATCCTCTAATCTTTCAAAATGAAATATTTTTGCAAAGGAGGTCACGTTTAACAGTTTTAAGATGCAACATCCCTTGTTTATTTCCAATTTATCTTATCATCTTAACTTTTATTAAATGTTATTTATAACTATAATATTGACTGAAAAAATAGAATTTCTATTTTTTTATGATGATATTATAATAAAATAAGATACTTATTTTCAATTAAACTATAGTTAATTCTTGTTTGTGTTGGGTTAACTTCCAAGATGAACTATGATGAAATATTTTCATTATAAATCATAATAAAAATGAAATTTGTATAATATGTGGTTTTATTGATAAATTTATGTTATGTTTCAAATTTTATAATGGTATCATATATAATTATATATTTTAATACAGATAATACATTTAATTGATTTTATAATCATAAAAGGGGATCCTTTTTAATAGTTATTTACAGGCCTTTACTGTAGAATTAACAAACTAATCATTGGAATATAAATATATTTAATATATATATAATCACCATGATAAATTTTTCAATGATTAATAATTGTGAAGGGTTAAATAATATATTCCTCCATACTGAAGAAAGTATGAAACACATGGAACACTAAACACCCATTGATTAACATTAACTTCGAATGATTAAATAATGGGTAATAAACATATATAAATGATTTATATTATCTAAAATAAATATAAATAAGGTTATTATTCAAAAAATAAACATATGTTGATTAATCATGGACTTAGAGTGTTCTTGATCCATAAAGAATCTAATGTAATGATTTTGTTAACTTTACATCATTTTATTGAGTTATATTATTTCTTCAAAGAATATGTTCTTATATGAATGATATATTGTACCCCCTTTATACCTAATAACTAATTTAATTTAATTTATTATGATATTATATTCCTCTATAAATTTTTTTTAATAGATTCTTAATTTATAATATATGTTTGAAAATTACAATTTCTATTCTCTATTTTGTTATTTCTCTACGATATCCATGTTCTTTCTAAACATAAATTATTATTATTATTTAAATAGATAAATATTTATTACCTTATATATCAAAAATATTTATATTTAATTATATTTTAAATGATATTTCATATCCTCTTAGTCTATTTGGGTTATTTGACAAGATTATGAAAAAGTTAAAATGTAATTTTTTCAACTTCGATCCCATTTCTATACATTTATATAAATTATAATTCTAATTTAAATTTATTTATTTTCAACATTCCATTATTAATAAATTATTTATGAAAATAATATTTCAAATGTTTTTTTATCCTTGGGAATGTTATTTAAAAGTGACTTATAACATTGATTTTATGAATAGATCTCCTAAATTTAAAGAAGTATTATTCCAAAATTACACACACATTTTCCTTTATTTTTCTTAATGATATATCATATATGAAAATTCTATAGACCTCATATATAACCATATAAATAATAAAATGACGTATTTATTCTGGATGAATTAATTTTTTGGGTATCTTTGGATCCAATGTTCAAAACATCGTATGTGATACCCTATTAAAATGTTATAAAAACCATTTTATTTTTATTAGTTTCTAAAAATATTATTTTTGATATATTTATTATTGATTTCATGTGGTTAAAAAATTTATATTTACATAATTATGTGAATTTTGGGACCAAAATTATATATACCTATATCAGATCATGTAATTATTATATCTCATATAATGTTTTGTTATGGGATATGGGTGGTTATCCTTCTCTACTATGTTATAGGATATGGGAGGTTATCCCAGTATACTATGTTATAAATGAACATTATGAGGCTAAAATTATCCATTATAATATTATGTTCTTTGTATATATTGTTGAAATATGTTATGATTTTACATTCTTATGCATGAGACACATTTCTATCTAATTACACCAAAATTCATGACTACTTTTTCACATTATTATGTCATGATATTTGATATGATTTTGTGATAATACTTCCTTATTTTGATTTTAATATTATATGGAACATGACTATGTTTTCATTATTATATATTCTTAGGATTTTATATTAATGATCTTGTTTATCCTTAATTTTTTCTAGGTTCATCTTTTCTTATATGTTATTGATTTAATCTTATAAGAAACATTGAAATATTTATTTTACTAAGAAATTGTTCTGACTCATTTTCTAAATTTATATTTCCCCTGGAAATTAACACGCATATTTTTTATGATATTTCTAGAAGGTAATTAAGTGATATAATTTTAGGTATGAAATTATTATTCTATGATAAAGTGATATGGTTTTATTTTTAATATCTAAATATACTAAACCTTTGTGTGTTGTAAATGTATTAAATTTGAGAGATGTAATTTATAATTATTTGAAATGATATAAAATAATTTACATTATGTTTATTACATCTCAACATACATAAAAGTTATATAGTAATTCATTATATCATATGAGATGAAATTTATTCAATATTTAAATTATCCTAGTCTACTATGTTAGGGGTCTTATTTTTCTATTATGTTATTTTTGTCTTGGTAGATATCCTCAACAAATGTTATGATTTTTATGCTTATAAATGTTAAATATTCATATTTTATTTCAGAATGTTTTATGATTATTGAATCAATTTATCAATTTCATGATGTATGACCTTTTTTATGGTTATTATTATTTGAAAAAATGATTCTAATATGCAGTCCAATATTATTCTTTCCTACCTCCTGTTATGTTTTTATGATTCCATGATATTATTCCATTAATCATTACATGTATATCATATTAAATTTTTTCATATATTTATGATCTAATAATTAATCATCTATATCTCATTTATATTAATTTACACCTTATTATGAATTTGAGATCATACTTTTCTTGTATTACCCTTTTCCCAAAGTAATGTATAAGAATTTTATTTATTATTTATATAAAAGGAAAAAAAAATCAAGAATTTTATGTAAGAAATATATATTGAATTTTACTTAGAGATCAAATAGTGTATAATCAATGAATTTATTATAGCTTTGGGGTTCTAGAAGTTTGATTTAATTTTGAGTTTTAATGATTGATAAAATAAAATATATTTATTTCACAGAAAATCATGTCATTTTTAAATATTATAACATTATTTGTAACATAAATATAAAATAAGTACAACATAATTATCAAGTGTCATATTTTATTTTGAATAATGTATTTATAATATATCAAAGAAAATCTAAAATATGAAAAAATTAAAATAATCTCTAATAAATATCTCTTAAATCTATTTGATAACCTACAACTATATAGGATATCCTATGGAATATATAAACAAATGAGGAGAGATAAAATCCTAGTCAGTGAATAAACATGAAATAAAATCATATCATATTAGTCAAAAGGAATAACAAGATATAATAAATGAAACATCTCCTTGATAATACTATGGTAGCATAAAATAAATAATATGGAATCAAAAGTTCATGGAAAAAGTGGAATATGGTAGAAAAAATAACACACAATATTAGTATAAGCCATGAATAACTGCCAAAAAATAATCACATGGATGATAGAATTGCTTCATGGATTGTGTTTCCTCTCTAATCCCATGTATATCATCTCACGAGACAAAAAAAACATTACCTAATATGTTAGAGAACTATCTGGGAACACCCATCATAACATGTACTTGTTTATGTGTTTCATATAAGTAAATTACTCATGAGGCATAAATATAAAAATTACACATGGAATGTTACTAGATTGAAAATTATTTATTATAACATTGAAAAAAGGCATATCACAATGAATTTCATGAAAGAAGGGATTAAATATTTATTGGACGTTCATAGGTAAATAAATAAGAATATGTTATGAAATTTGCCTCCAATTTCATAGAATGCATAAAATTAAGTGGATAAATAATTTTTTAAATATTTTTTTATGTGGGGTTTTTAGAAGAAAGGTAGATACTAATTAAATAGGGAAAGGTGAAAATAAATATTATAAAACCAAAAATAAAATATAATTTTTTTCCACACAAAAACTTTAAATTTTATAACCATAGTTATTTTAAAATACATTATTAACTAGTACATGAAAAGAGGTAAGAAACAGTTAAGTTCCTTTTAATGAGGTTTTATTAATAATACTAATTGAGAATAATTGCATTAAAATATGTATATCCACATCAAATAATGGTAAAATAAACTAGATATATATGTGTGAGACATATATATAGAATATATAAAGAGTAAGTTATAATAATAAAAAAAATTGAGGTAAATAGAGAGAAATCACAACCCATTAAAAATTGGAAGGTTTAGAGAGATCCCATACCGTATGTTATAGAATCATTATGCACATGCTATTAACATCCAAAATAATTAATGTAGATCAATTAATTACATAACTCATAATATAGTAGATCTATATTTTATTTACTATATTTATATTATGTATATTTAGAACTATTTTAATGATATATAAAGTTTAATTTGTTCATACAGAGGGTGTTTGCTTCATGGTTCCAAGGTCAGATCATTTATTCATAATTATTGAAGTTCTTATTAAATGAAACTATATCTAGGTAAGTGAAATAAACTAGTATTCATGTTCTTATATAAACTCAAATGATTACAAATTAATGTATATATTTTAGTGTATGGATGATTCATTTACTAAAATGCTTTTGTTTTACAACTAACCCATTTAATCAGTTTTACACACCATTATGTACATGTTTCATTTTATTTAATATTATGTAATGAAATTAATTAAATATTATGAAAAAATATAAAATATAAACATTTGGGCCACCTTAAACTGTTAAAAATTAATTTAATCCTTCTATAAAGGAGGAACATGAAATGAAAAACTCATTGTCCAAGGTAGCGATTAATCGATATAATACGTAAAATGTTTTTTAGAATAATAGGGGAAAAAGATGTTAGATGATATATATTCCATTACAATAATAAAATAATATTATATATATTATACTGGAATGATTGTTCTATTTTTATTGAATTGTTTTGTAGGATAAGGAAGAAAAAAATTAAAAGACATTGTTAATGGAATTAACTTTGACATTGGATGTATCATCCTCATCATCTACATAAGAACCATTATATTGTAATTTTAATAAGACCAATATTCTTGTTTTTTTGAAAAAATATGTAAAATGTGGAATTTAAAAGTATCAGAAGTCTGGTTGGGAAGGTTATGATTAGATGCTGGAGCCACATGTTGGAGTCGAAAAGGGTACATGTAAGGTAGAAGATGGAACTCATTCATTACTTGTGAACTTATGTAAGAAGGCTCAAGAGACCATGAAAAGGAATCAAGACTCATACCCCATCCAACTAGCTTCTTTATAGGTCCTAATGGAGGTTGATAAACAGGATCTGGTTCCACATAAAGGCCCAAAACCAAGTCTCTACTCCTTTCCCACACACATTTCTTAAAAAATATAGAATGGTCTTATTACTCATTATCTAGATTGGAAATATCATCCCGATCCCTCAAACTAAATGTTATTTTTTTCTTATGTTCTCTCTTGGTGAAGTGGATCTTTTCTTTTCATGTATTTTATACAACTTCTTTGCTCTATTCTTGTACTTTTTTCTTTTAATGATTTTTAGTTGGGTCTTTTGGCATGATGGTTTTCATGTAATGTCCCTATTCTACCTCAATTTGGTTTATTAAAATTTTAAAAATGTATTTTTGTGGTTCTAACATAATCAAAAATTCAATTAATCATTTAAATTACTTATAATATTAAATATTTTATTTTAATGCCATTTAATATTCAACAAAAAATCAATTGTTTTAGAAGAATATGATATTTCACACTTAAGACTTTTCAATGTGATGATTTTAAAAATGAAATCCATTTTATGAAAATAATTTTATAAATATGAGAAATTTAATTTATTTTAAGATCATTATTTAAATGAAAAAAATCAATTTTAATATTATGATCAATTTTTTTGATCTTTGAAAAATTAATTATGGTGTAATAATTTTACATTATCATTATAATACATTTTAACCTTAATTTATAAACCCATTATAAGAAAATGAACATTATTTTTAATTTATTTATATTTTAAAAATTCTTAAAAAAATTTAGGTTTTAGAAAAGTATATACAATTATTTTATAATTTTTAAAACATTTTTTTTACTTGTACCATGATATAAATTTGTCGTATTATTATTTATAAGAAAAATAAATTTAATTTCACACATACATATGATAGGAAACTATTCTAATGGTCAGTTTTCTATTTATATTGGTGAGATTACTAGGAAAATTGTTAATGTTTTAACAATAATATGGGTTCTCTACTTTCTATAAATACCTTATATTTAATTCATTATTCATTAACTTTTATTTTCTCTTGAGGATATATATATGTTTATTTTCAAAAAATATATATCATTACAACTATTTTTTCTTCATTTCAACTATGTTGTTCTTAATTGTCTTTATTCTTTTTTATCTAGCATGTTTAAATTTTTATAATTTAGTTATCTTGTTTTCTATTAATTATCCAATTTAAATATTTTTAATTATTATGGAAATATTTATTATCTAAATTTAATATTAAAATTCATATAACATAATGTAATATAAACCCCCAATGTATTTAAAATATATTTATTTTAGAATACATTTCATTTTATTGATATCTTTTGACGCATGAAACACATGGTTTAAATAAAACATGATACTCTATTAAAAGATTATTTAAAAATGACCACTATAACAAATTCATTAAGTTATATGGAACTAATATAACTAAAATAATAATAAAAACATATATATTTTTTCACATATAAATTTCGTATCTATTTATTATAAATAAAATTATATTAATTTTAATGAAAAAGAAATTTATTTCTGAAGAAAATGTTTTTTCTAAAAGAAGGTTTAGTCATGCTTTGCGTACAACATTTAAAATTAAATTTTTACAATTTTAGAATACTTATTTTAAAAAATTATATTATTTTTTAAATAATCATATAAAAACTAACCTAGAATGATTTTTGGGATTTTTCTAAGAACATCTATTTTTTATGAATAGTGGAGAATACCGAATTTACTGAAAACTAACTTTTCATTTAAATTATATATTATGAAAAATTATATTTTAATTTTTTTAATGTTATATTATTTCAATTACATGTAAATTAATAAAAATTATTTTATTTTAATCATTTTAATATCTAATTTCTATATAAAAATTTCATAACAATTTGATCATTTCTCTTCAAAAAATAATCATTGTTGTCGCTTATATGGGATAAATATTAAATAATTTTTTGAAATATTGTTAATAGAATTTGGAAAATTAAATTCCCTATTTGGAACCCTAAATTTTTATCTTTTCTAATTATTTCAACTTAATTTTTTCCCAAAATAAATATTGAAAATAATAAATAGTAATTATTATGGGTCTGGTTAAAAAATTTTAATAGGGGTTAGACTAAGAGGATAAGGGTTAAAATATAAAATTAACTTAAAAAATATTATTTTATATCCATATTCCCACATTATCCTCTCCATTTTCCAATATAGGATTATTTGTAACCATTTTTCATGTGAATGACATTATCATTTTAGAATCTTTTAGAAAATTTCTATATAATCTCTATAGAGTTCCCCTCTCCCAACATATATAATAGAACTCCCTCCCCTTAATTATTTAAACCTTCTAATACAAATTAATTAACCCTAACACTCAAAATTTATGTCCCCATAATCATTCTTCTCATTGTAGATATTATTTTACTCCCTAAATACCATCGATATAGGCATTGAGAGGATATCCAAATGGCATTTCTATTAGAGAAGCTTATTATATTAAGAAATATAATTCATTTTAATTCTTATTTTTACACCATAAATTATTTATTAACAAATAAAATATAATAACATAATTATATCCGATGTATTAATATTTACTTATTTTTATAGGCTAATTTATTTCCATCTTTACTTTTATCAAATGGAAAATGAAATCACATTTTCTGTTTATGGCAAACAATAGCCGCACGAACTGATTTAATTAATTTTATGTCACCACCATTTATGTATGGATATAATTATGGATTTAAAATATTTATATTATATTATTATACTTCCTAAATATTAAAATCACACATACCTTTTTTTTAAATTCTATTTAAAATATTATAATGTCACTCATGTGTGTGATGGACTACCGCCTCACGAAGTGATGTGAATAGTTTTCAATTTATGATTTACATGGGATTTAATATGAAAAAAATTAATGATTATATGTGATATAAATATGAGAGTATATTGTTTAAGGATATTTAATATACCACTAACTTATTTTCCCTTTTACCTTTTATGGGAATGTTGTCATCCCTCATATGAATGTATGGCTTATTATATTTTTAAAGGGATGTCATTAATTATCCATGGAAAACCTTTAAGAGTGTTTAAAATAATTTTTATACTGATTAGATACTAAAATTATACCATTACTATCATTTTGGTGATGAAGTAGTTATATCCTATACACATTAATAAAAACATTCATTACAAAACACGCTTGAGAAAAAACGCAATTGACACACAAAAAATTGAAAATAATGGATATTATTAAAAAAGGAGTGGTAAAATACTATAAAAGGATAATATATGATATTTTAAATATAATTATAATTTATGTAAAATTAATATCAGGATTAATTAAATTATTATGAGTCTAAATCATCATCAACTAATGGGAAGCAAGAGGTAAAGTTATTTTGTCTCAATTTCATTTCATTAAGATGTATTGTAATGTTATGCACCTACTTTATTTTATATAGTGTATATAATTCCCCATGAAAATTAATATCGTGATTAATTAATAATTCAATGTATTTTATGTTTCAATTTTTATTATTCCATCCAAGGTATTTGACTTGAAAATTATTAGGTGGTGAAAATTATTCAACAGTTCTTCTTTCTTTTGTGGTTGTTAGCTTTCTCTAAAAAATCACATTATTATTAAAAAATTTATTTTAAAAAATACTTATATTAAATATATATTATTTTATAATGGATATTATTTTTTCTAAAATTTATACCATTTTTACATATGGTATTTAGGTGACCGATATTTTATTAACTGGGAAAGTATTTATAAATTTTTATTCTTTTTTAAATATAGATATTTTATTATAATGAATATTAATTCATAAAAAAATTATTTGATATATGAGTAATTTTTTGTACATGAAACATATGTGGGGAATAGTTATAGGATGCCCCTTGATGCATCAAAAGGCGTCATGAGACAAATCAGTTGGCCAAATTTAATAGGTTTCAACTTATAGTCTTAAACTGTTTAGATGAAATATCTTTACAATAAAGTATTCATGATGATTAATATCATGATTTTGAATAACTAATCATAAAATTCCCTGACTATATGTTTATTATTAATATCCACGATAATTTATCGATGATATTATCTCTATATTCATTATAATCAAATATTATTGATTAAGTGAAATATGTTTTCAATTATTTACACTTCTATAATAATTATGCCATTTTTTTCAAGATAGTAAAATTATTTAAATGTGTTGTGTGTTTTGTTATTTAACATTACCTATTAGAGATGTTTATTGATTCATGATATCTTCTTTTATATGTTACCCTTATTTGTCATTTTATCTCACCCCTATTTTTTCCCAAGGATATGATGATGAATTATTGGAAATGGTTTTCAATTATGAATTTCATTTTCATTTTTTATATATTATGTTTTGTTTTCGTTTTACAATGTGATATAGGGTCATGAAAATATCTAGTTCTATAAAACATCTAAATTGTTCGGTACTTCAATATTTGACCCTTTGTATCTATTCCAACGTATTAAAGTAGACCCCGACTCTAGGTTACTCAGGTCTGGGTCATTGCAGTTTGTATTTGGGGGAGTTTACTAGAAACATTTGGAACTAGATTATGGAAAACATCTATTATAAAATATGAACCAATTATAGATATTTGTGACAATCATAAAAGAGCCTCTTAATGTTTTTATAAGGAGATATTAAGTTGGTTTTCCAAGAAATACATCCTTGATTGAAATGTACAAGTAGAGGTGGTTCTAGACCAGTGGTACTTAGGGATAAAAAAAATGAAAAGGTAACTTTAGTATTGATGTAATCATCACCTGGTACTCAGAAATTGGCATTAATTTCACCTGGTTTGACACTCCCATTGGGTATGATTACGATAATTCACAATTTCATTACAAACCATTATAAAGGATTTAAAATTAAGGATATCCTTATAGAAACCATGTTTAAGATTCTGAGATTAATAATGGATAAATATTAATTTATGCTATATGTTACACCATATTTTGTCTTTTGAATTATGATTTAAAATTAATAATTTATTATTAAATATAAATTAGGTCTTTATTTAAAAAAAGGATCTTGTAAGTAATTAGGGTATCAATACTCACGGACAATGTAGATATTTACTTGTTAATGAAGACAATATTGTTAGTATTGGAATTGATAAAATTATTGCAATATAAGGGAAAATTAATAAGGTGTTGAAAAATAAAATATTCTATATGGATAAACATCCAAATAGTGTTATTATTCTATGTCGTATCGCTTCATGCGATAGAGAATTCGATCAATTGAAGGGACTACTAATCCAATGGTAGCTGAGTAACGGATTATGTTTCTAGAGTTGATATTCATAGACCAAGGATATGTTGAAAAGTAATAGGTTACACATGTATTATATTTTCTCAAAGGTAATACTGATCAATGGTGGTAATTGATCTAGAATACCAAAGGGGAAGATGAAATATATCTCTTATAATTGAATAATTTTAAGGAGAAATTATTGGAAAAATATTTCCATCAAGCGAACCAAACTGAAATGAAGATAAAGTTCCTTAGATTATGTCAAAAGTAAGAAGAATGTTTTTTTAGTATATGGATACCATTAGAAGGTTATATATGTATGATATATATTACATACTCTATACAAAGTAAAATATTGACCATTTCATTGAAGGGATTTAGCCAAGTATCTTATGGAAACTGGTCTTTCAAACCATTTCATCATATGATGAAATATTTTTATATGAAATCAAAAACTATTATGAATTATCAGTATCTTATATATTCAATGTATACCAAGGAAAAAAGAAAAGATATAAAATCCATGAAAAAGGGTATTCATCAAATAATAATAATAAAACAAAAAAAATTCCATATTGTAAAGATTATTGAAAGAATCGTCCAAATAAATTCATAAAGAGATTATTAGTTTGTTATAAAAGCAAGGATAAGTTTAACCTAGAAAAATAATGAAAATGTAAGAAATAAAAAAATGTTATGCGGTGTTTTATCTATTGGGAGATGGTGAATAGAGAAAATTAATGGCCTAATAATCAAGGGAATCCACCATATAATAAACCAAGGGGAGAAGTCAATGCATGTGGGATCACTAAAATAGAGGTGGAAGTAACCAATTATGTGGTGGAAGGTTCTTTAATTCAATATTTGTATATACCTAATGCTTTATTTGATTTTAAATCCTTACACTCATTTATATCTACCATGTATTCCATTAAAATAAAAAATTTATCATTTTACTTAAAAAGGGAGTTTATATTGAAAACTCTAAGGTTATGTCTCTATACACAAAGGATGTATTAGGAAGTCCTCTTTATGACACATAAATGTAATTTATTTTTTGAAATATATATCTCAACTATGATTGAATTTAATATAATCCCTTATATGGATTGGATTTCAAAATATTATGAAAAATTTTAGTTTAATAAGAAGGAAATTTTTATTTTTAAGGAAGACCCACAATTCATTATATTTAAAGCATATGATTTTTTGTATGAGTAATATCAAGATTCACCCCCAGTAGTTATACAAAATGGAATTCTTGAAGATGATGAGAAAAAACAATATTGGGATAGATAAGGTAATATTCAAACTTATGATTAACCAATTGTACATGAAGACATTAATATGTATCATAAGTAATTACATGTACATCCCATAGAGTAGGAAGTTTTGTTATTCATTAATTTAACCACTGATGCAAGACCAATATCGATGATTCCCTATAGAATGTCCACTATTGAATTATTGTAGTCGAAGAAACAGCTAGATATGTTTTGTTGTAAATGATTTTTTCACCCTATTGAATCTATAAGGGGATACCCTATTCTATTCATTTTTACGAAATATGGATACATCAGGCTATTCAAATATAATAATTAAATTAATTCTATTTTGATAAATAAAAAAGTATATTTGGCATTAAATTCATGACCTATTAGATAAAATTCATTGAAACCAATACTTTTCAATGAATTATATTAATTCTTGGTATTAACAATTGTGATTAATTAAGGAACACATTCTGAAGATAGATTTTAGAATGAGGGGTGAACAAAATGAATATATAGTAATTCCATTTTTATTGACTAATGCACCTTCTATTTTATAGATATAATTAATAGATTACTAATGTTATATATTGCTGATTTTTTATGGTATTAATTTATTATGTTTTAGTATATTTTAAAATATATATAGACTACGGCAGTAAATTATAGACGATTCCTAAGACTTTTGGAACGAATGAGTTATATGGTATATACAGTATGTGTGATTTCTAGCTAAAATGAGTTTTTTTCTTGTTTATATTGTCTCAAATGATGGAATCTAAGTTAATACTTTGAATAAAAATACATTAAGGGAATGAAATACACTAACTAACATAATTTTGGCATGTATTTTTAGTGGTTTGGATACTCACTATCAGTAATTCCTTCATGAATTTTGCCTAATTTGCTAACCCATTAACCAATATTATAGGTAATTGTGTTATGTTTGTGTGGATAACGGAATTTAAAGATTTATTTTATGAAATAAATATGACATTGGTCAATGATCTAACTTTGACCCTACTATCTTGAAATGATGGGTTGGGGATATAAAGTGATGCCTAAAAAAAGAAAATCATTACTATCCTAATGAAAAAAAAAATGTTATTGTGTATGAATCATGGTAATTTGAGACCCATGAATGGAACTATCCATCCCACGATCTGGAGTTTGGAAATATAATATTTTCATTGAAAATATGAAGACATTAGCTCTATGTGAAATATGTGAGACATACATGGATATAAAATACTAAAATATATAATTTCACAAAAATATATAAATATAAAACAAAATAAATAGATTTAGGTACTCAAGGATTATGATTTCTCAATACAATACCATCCAAGGAAAGAAAATAACGTAGTGTATTGATTGAGTAGAAAAGATCATGGAGTTTTGAACCAAACGAGGATTGAGAGAGATAATTTTTTCATGGGTCTAGTAAATATGGATATGGTAATTATTAAGGAACAAGTGACATAAATCATCTTTCAGATAATTGTGAAACCATATTTATTATTAAATATAAAAACATTTTAATTTGAGGATTAGAATATTCATACTAAAATTAATGTTGTGAATGATGAGAAATTAACATACATTAATTATGAAGATGTTTTTTCTGAAATTTTTAAAGAGATTGGGTGTTCCATATATACCTAAGCTAAAAATGGTACCTTTTTATTATTATCATAGGTCAAAATTTTTTACACCATTCAATCACAATTTTTATAGGGATTTGAGGGAAAATTTTGATTAAAGAACAGGAAGAGATAAAATAATGATTATCCATCTGGATGTTTTTTTAACAAGTGAAATATATTAGAAAAAATAATTGATGATTCATGAAATCTATTCATATACCTCTGTGTAAATGGAATGAAATTACTATGAAATTTGTTAAACGACTATGAAATACTCCTAGAATGAATAATGTAATATGGGTTATTGTTGATCCCCTAACCAAATGTAAACATTTACTTGAAATAAGATAATATTTACCTATTTATAACCTATAAAGGGTATATATTTATGATGTTATATAACTTCACACTGCACATATTTCAATTTTTCTTGATCATGACACCTTCTTTACATCATAATTATAGAAGATTCTTTAAAAGTCTATTCATACTAAATTGAATTTGAGGAAAACATTATATCCTCAAACTGATGGATATTCCAAAAGAATGATTAAATAAATTTAATTTATTTTGAATATGGATGGAGGTGTCAGATTTGGGGCATGTGAAGCGAACTGCACATGGCCTGAGATTGGGGATGTTTTCATTTAAAAGTTGAAATTTGAAATTTGAAATTTTATGGGCGCGGTTCTTTGGGTGATTGTAGTGGCGGGTTATGATTTCTTATCTAGTTGGATTTGTGGTGGGTTCACACTTTGCCTTTAAAGTGTCACGTTAAAATATATATATACGGGTTATAGTCATATTTAATTCATTATAAAATTACTTTCAAGGTATTTTTTATTTGTATTTAACTTTGGTATTTTTTTCATATAACAATAGTTTCCGTTCAAGTATTCAAATGTCATCATATAAAGAATTGTATGAAAAAAGATGTTGTAATTCGGCTTTTATGGATGATATTGGTAAACATAAACTTATTGGGATTTATCTTGTTGAAGATAAAATAATAAAGGTTAGGGTTATTCATCCTCACATTATGGGATCACAAAATAGGAAAAAGAGTTTTACCAATAATTGGAGGTATGATTTATAATTCTAAGTGGGAGATCATGTTATCGTGAATTTATCTCCAAGGAAGGGTGTTATATAGTTTACTATGAAATGAAAACGGATCCCCAGTTATGTAGGACACCTTTAAATTATTTAATTAATTGGGGTTGTTACTTGTCATTTTGAAATCCCACCAACTCTCTCAAAATTATATGATGTGTGCATATATCACTATTAAAAATGTAGATGTTAGAACCAATTAATGTTCTCAAATATAATGAAAAAATTATAAACTAATATATATTACTATATATAACCCTTGAAAATTATTGATACTATATATAATTTTTTTAGGAATCATTTATATTATGTTTTAATGGTACTTTAAATAAATCACATAGTGGATGAAAATAAATGGTAACCAGAGGATGCTATATAGAAGAACTACCCTCATCTATTTAAATGATAAATACATGAAATTTTGATGGAGAAATTTGTTAATGAGGGAATAATTTAACCCCAATAAATTATCATATATTTCATTTAGGATAAATTTAAGGTCATTAATAGTCGGCAATGCATGTACCATTGGGTTTAAATAAAACACGATACTTCATTAAAATATTATTTATAAATGACCATTATAGTATATAAATTAAATTAGTGGGTATGAAAATAAATAATTATATTATGAATAATATATATCTAACACATGTACATTTTTATCTATTTATTATAAATTAAATAATATTAATTTAAAATAAAAAGAAATGTTTTTTGAAAAACTTAATTTTTTATAAAGATGGTTTATCCATGCCCTGCATCTATAATTTACCTTCAGTTTTTACCAATTTTAGAAAGGAAAACTGAAAAAATAAATTTTAATTTTTAAACAATCCAATAAAATTTAACATAGGGTTAATTTTTTATATTTTTCTAAGAAGATTCATTTTTCAATGAATAGTAAAAAATACCCACTTTTACTAAAAACTATAGTTTCGTTTTAATTAATTATAAATTTAAATTATATTTGAAATTGATTTTTAATTAAAATTAGTTCAATTATATATCAAAAAAATATAATTTATGTTATTTTAATAAGTTTTATACTAACTTTTTATATAACAGCTTTTTAAAAGGTTGAATATTTTCTCATTGAGAACTAGCTTTCTCATCACACGTGTGATATTCCTTTAAAATAAAAAAATTTCACTAATTTGAATCAAATATGAAAAAATGGATTCCATTTAATGATTTAGAAAAAAAAATTATATAATAATTTCAAATTAATTTTTAAACAAAATGAAGAGTGAAAAAAGTAAAATTCAATTACCACGATTAATGTAAAAATGGTTCTACTGAGGAGTTAAATTATGAAGACAATAGTTTAAATATCCTAAAAACATATGAGAACCTTATTATGTTGATACAATTCCACTTTATACTTCAAATTATTTATATGGGTTTATTTTGATCCTCCAGTACTAAGAATGACATTATCATTTTGGAATTTTTTGGGAAATTTTAATGTAATTTGCATCGAGCTCCCCTTTTTTCCACATATAAAAGGGAAATCCATCACCATGATTATTCATACATCATAAGACCTTTTTATCAAAAAAAACCATAAAAAATTTCATTCCAGAATCCTTATTCATATTATATAGATTCTTGTCCTCCCAAAAGACCATCCCTAGGGTCCTTAGGTTGAGATCTGATGTTGGTTTCTCTTAGATAAGGTACTTAACTAAACCATGCCCTTTAACTTCCATTTTTCATTTTCCACTATAAATTTTTTATTAATAAATATAATTTAACAACAGCGGTATATCACATATACAAATATGTTATTATGTTGATTTAATATTCATTATATGTCCCCACGTGTATCAAATGGGAAACGAAATCATCAATCATGTACATGGAAGACTACCACCTTGTGAACCAATTTAATTCATTTTCCATATCCACCATTAAAATATTGATATAATGGTGGATTTAAAACATGTATATTATATTTAGGAAATTATTATACTTATTTAATTTTAATATAAAATACACATTTTTATATTACATGATATTTAATATATGATAGCATCGCTCGTTTGTATGGCATACTGCACCTTTTGAAGGGATGTGAATCATTTTTCACTTACTATATACATAGTATTTAATAAAGACAAAAATAATAAATATATATGATATAAATAAGAGATTATATTTATATATAAATTAAATATGTCACCCACCTCATTACCCTTTCACCCATTATGGGAATGATATTGTCACCCATGCGTACGTAGGACCTACCATCTCCATGAAGTGCTATTATTAATTTTCCATGACCAAATACTAAGAGTGGTACTAAAAATATATAAACTAATTAAATATCATATTTATACAATTATAATCATTATTTAGGTGATTTACTTATATCCTATGTATATTTACTTGATTATTCTTTATAAAACATGTTTGAGAAAATAAGGAGACTAACACCCAAAATAATGAAAATAGTGGAAAATTATTAACAATTTGGTTGTAGAATGTTATAATAGAATAATATATAATATTATTAATATTATTATGGTTCATGTAAAAATAAATAACATTCTTAAAAGCATTATATTAGAGTTTAAATAATATTTCCCAAATGAAAATCATAATTAAAGGTATTTCATCTCAATTAAATTTCATTGAGGCATATTGCAATCTTAAGTGCCTAATTTATTTTATATGATGTATATACTTCCCCTGCAAACTTACCATAATTAATAATTAATAATTATATGTATTTTAAGTTTAAATTTTAATAATTTTGTCTAATGGGATGTGAAATGAAAATTACTAAGTGGTAACTATTATTATACAATATCAATTTATTTTGTGATTGTTATCTTTCTCATGAAAAAACAATTTCATGTTGTCATTTTTAATTATAAATTACACATATCATAAATATAAATTTTATTTTATAATGGATATCATTATTTACATTAATTTTTACCATTATTAGAAATGGTATTTACTTGATAGTTATTTTATTAACTCTAGAAATATTGTTTTATCTATATCCTTTACTCAATACAGATATTTTATGATAAGGCATATTTAGTCATGAATTAAATTGATTTTTTGATATATGGGTAATGATTTCAACATTTTATATACTAGTGTTATTAGATATAGATATCCCCTTAATGCATCGATAGGTCTCATTATCCAAATCAGTTGGCCAAATTAAATGGGATCTACTAATAGTTTTACTTTATCTTGAGGAACGAACATGATGGTAAAGGTATCATGATGCATGATATCATGATGTTTAGTGATTATTAATTTTCTTTAATTGAGACTAATGTTATTATTTTTACCCATGATTTTTTACCTATGGTATTATCTCTCTATTAATTTAATTCTTATATTATTAACTAAATGGAATGTGTGTTCACTTATTTACCGTGTCAGATAGATTATACCATATATTTTCATTAAATTAATGTTATTTAAATTGAAATCGTGTTTAGTTATTTATCATTCCATTTTTATTATTTTTATTATTTTATGGTAACTTTTTTTTACATAACCCTTAGTAAGTATTTAAACTCACCCTTATTTTTATTATGTTCCCCATGATATGAAAGATAATTCATAGAATGAGTTTTTATGAATGTAGTTCTTTTGATTTTGTTATTTTTTATGTATTATTCTCTTTTCCCAATATAAAATCGATACTATTTATATATTCGGTTCTCCAAATCTACCAAACTGGTTGACACTTTTCAATTTTACCCTTAGTATCTATGCCAATGTAATAAAGAAGGCACTATATCCTGGTTACTAGAGTTGGGGTTGCTATAGTTATTAGTTTTATCATTCGGTTTGTGTGAATTATATAATACTATATTAAAAAGTTTGATTCATTGTATTAAAAGGAAAATCCCAATGAGAAAATTTTGGTTTATCACCTTTGTTAGGTCTGATTCATTTAATTTCCATTAATGTGGGGTTTACTGAATTTTAGTGCTTGGGTTAGGAAAAATAATAGGAAAAAACCTAAAGAAACCAATATTGAATAAAATTATTCCTAAGATGATAAAATGGTGTCATAGTATAGAACATAATAGTATTTTTTATATTTGAATATTTATACCAAAATTTTTATTATTGTTTATTACATAGATAAACCATTTTTTATTTAGAAAATGAAATAAATCAAAATGAACATAATAGAAAATTAATGTAATTATTGCCAAATAAACCAATGAATGGTATGTGAGAATTATTGAGACTCATTATGTATATTTTCATGGACCAATGTCAACTTATGTATAATAAATAAAACCTTGATGTACTCTAAAATTTAGTAATGAAGTAAAAAACACACTATATAATCTACTATGTGACAATGACATTCGGAGTTTAGTGGACATTAGGAAACATTAATTGCTGATTAATGGATCGATGTGTTAAAAAAGATATTTTCTATATTTATTATTTTGGAGTATCAAAATGTGGATTTTAGTTATTTATCTTTTATTATATAAAGTAAACCCCTGATAAACATTGACCTAGAGAATAAACAAAATGGATATTTACTCTATGGAATGATATGAGTTTAAGAAAATATATTTTCAATTTTTTTTTCTAAACTCTTTATATCGTAAAGGTGTGAGAATTATTTGATATTAATAAAAAGAAGGTTGGATCAACTAGTTACTATAAGGTGAAATTCATCAAACTCTGATGGTACAACTTTAGTTTTATGATTTATCAGAAATTAATTTAGATTAATTATATAGTGGCCTAAACCCAAGGATTATAAAAACATTAGTGATAATTGAAAAAGAGGCTATAAAGTGCTCAATGTTTTAAACAGATAGAAATAGGTTGATAAACACAATAGAGGAGAAGTAATTTTCTACAAATTAACCACTAATAGATAAGAGTTTCAACTATATATTATATATCTTTTCTACAAAATAATTATTAAAAATAAGGATATATTTGGAAAATCAAAATAATGAACCTCAAAAACCAGGGATTAATGAAGATATTATATAGTCACTAATAACAAAGTGGATCGTGAAAGTTATTCACTTAATGTTACACATATTATCTCCCCAATAATTTTTAATTCTATTATATATTATATTTTTTGGATATTGTTGACATACAACATCATGGATTTGATATTGAGTTTTCAATCAAAAAAGTGGATTTCTGATTGCATCTTAGTATATAATTCATCCTATATTAACAATTGTGAAAGCATACAACTTGTATATCTTGAAATTCTTACATTAGTATAATTTTATGTGATATTTTAAATGGGTTATTTATCACAATATATATATCATTTAAACTGTTGAGATAGTGAAATATAGTTTCATATCCAAAATAATCCAGTGAAAAAATTTAGTTTGAAGTATAATTATGACTTCTTTTGGAATGTAGTTCCTGAATGTGGTTCGTAATACCCAATAATGAAGGATAGATGGATCAAATAGTTATTAAAAACACAAAATTTCATATGGACCAATTGTTTGGGAACATCACAATGTAATTCCCAATTAATTTTACTTTATTTATTTATATTTTGATGTTTCATTTTAATGAGAATTCATACTTTTATTTATTTTTTTATCATAGGGTCATTATATAATTTCCCCTTTTGAACGATAGAGAAAATTTTAGGGGTGTACAAGTTGGATTTATTTAAAATAATGATGGTTCAATGCATATTTTAATTTTTTTACCATGAAAATAAAAATACAAATATCAATAACAAATATTCTATGCAATATATTTACATCTTGATCAATAGAATTCATGCCTCTCAATGTTTGCTAATGGTGTTTTTAGATATACATGTCATCAAGTAAGGATAAAAAGGGTGGATATATTTAATAAAACCATATATAGAAGATATTAAAACTATTAAATTATATTAATGAATTTTGTACTTGTAAATGTTGCTTCAATGTTCACGTATTTAGTGAATAGAGTCTTTCAAGACTACTTTGATAATGCTTTGGAAATCTTTATTTAAGATATTATCATATATTCTAATAGAATATAAGAAGATAAATATTTTTTAAATATTGTTTTAAATACTATAGGAATGGATAAGTTTTGTAAAAAAATTATAATGTGTTAATGATGGACTAAAAAACAATCACTATTGGGTCATATAATCACAAGAAAGTGTATATATATGGATCCTTCAAAGGAAATGATGATTCAATACTATACTACACCAAAAAAATTAACCCTATTATTTAGTTTCATTATATTTAATGAATTTTATAAACCCTTTATGATAAATAGTTCATTATTTTCAAATTCACTAACCATGTTAACTTAAAATAGAGTAAGGATTCCCTACATAAAAGAATATTAAGATAGCATGCTTGATATTGAGAATGTATTCCCCACTACACCTGTACTCAGATTAACCTATCGTAAATAACATTATATGGTATATAGTGATGCTTCTATAAAGTTATTAGGTAGTGTTTTTATATAAATTGAAAATGTGATATGATATACCTCACATCAATTAAAAACCCCATAGAAAAATTTCCTGACACATAATTTGATGTCCACAATTGTAAAATTTTTCATTAAGATTTGGTTTCATCATCTCTATAGGGATAAGATTAATATATATATAAATCACAAGAACATAATTTATATATATATATCAACATTTATGGATTAGAACATGTTTAAAATGAGATTGTTATAGTTGATCAAAGATTTTGATTTCCCAATCCATTACCAAGCTATGAATAAAAAAATGCATCAGATCCTCCTAGTATGAAGGATCATGCTACCTTATGCAGGACGAGGACTGAAAGAGACCAAATATAAAAAATAATATAGGAATGGAAATAAAAAAATCTTGGTGAAATCATGCCTTTCACAAATGATTTATCAACCATACATCTATGTTAAGATCATGGAGGCATAAAAAATATGATATATATATATATATATATATAATTATGGAAAATATTTACGAGTTTAATCATAAAAAATTGAGTTATATGATTTAGAAAATGAATCTGTGTTTCATAAATACCAATACTAAAAAATGATCGTTGGGATATGCACATATATCTTCATTCACTATTCACCCATGAAGCATGAAAATGTATAGATATTTCAAATTAAACTTCATGTATACAAATTTGAAGAGGGATATTTCATAGTATACATAATTATTATTATCTATCCAATAAATTAATGTTTAATGTATAATTTATAAGGGATTAATGAATCTACTAACCATACCTGTATGAAAATAGGAAATCATCTCTACAAATTATGATCTAAGACATTATAATAAATCAAAAGAAAATAATTCCAATATTCATATTGTTCATTATAATATACATTTGTCTCACATCATTGCTATTTTAGGAAATTTATCACTAAATAAAATTGAATATATATATTGTAATTTGAAAGGATTGATGGAGTAATAATTTCAATTATATATGATATTTGTCAAAGTTTTAAATCGAATTATTGATGATTTTTTTATAACAATTGAATAAAAAAAATACATTAAAATTGGGTATCGTCCACAATTGGATGGTTGATCTAAAAATTTAATTTAGACTCAGGATGAAATATTTGGATATTACTTGATGAATTTCAATGGAGACTGGGATCAACATCTTCCCCAAGTCGAATTATTATATATTAATAGATTCTACTCATGTATTAGATTTTCACTATATGTTCTTACGTATTATAAGAGATATAGAACTGAAAATGTTTTGAATGATGTTGGAGGGAAAATTTATTAGAACCAAATATTTTTTAATAAATGATTTTTAAACCCATTCATTGTTATATTAAAGAAAAATAATTTATAAAAGAGATATAAAGATAATTTTCAATGAGATATGGAGTCACTACTAAAAATTTGGGCTATAGCCACAGTTTTATAGGTCCGTGGCTATATCTTTTTTATTTCCATGGTTTAATTCCATCTCTGTGGCTAAATAAATAACACACTGCGAGTGTTGTTTTTTCCCAACCTGTGTCGGGATCCTTCTACTCCCCCAATCCACAGCCCTCCTCCTCCTCCCCCAATTCACACCCCTATCACCGCGCATCCCTCCTCCCTGACGACGTCTCCTCCTCCCCGCAGCCCTCCTCTCTACCCCCGATTCGCAGCCCTATCACCGTGCAGCCCTCCTCCCCAATGATGTCTCCTCCTCCCCACAGCCCTCCACCACCTCCATCGGTTCGTAGCCCTACCACCACACAGTCCTCCTCCCCGATGATGTATCCTTCTCCTGACGATCTCCCCGGAAATCTCACCATGCATCCCTCTCTCATAGCGGTGCCCTCCTCCCTGACGAACTCTCCCATAGTGGCGCCCTGAACCCAACGACCTCTGCTCAGCGGTCTCACCATTTGTAGGTAGAAGCATATCGCTCTTCATGCGATTGAGTTCGGGTGTTAGGGTGGCCTTTGTAGTATGATGGATATGTATTGGGTATGGTTTGGATTTGTCCTTGGGGGTTTGGGATGGTGGTAATCCCTCACGTTGGTGGTTCTTGTTGTGGTTTTTCTTGATGTTCTGATGTAAAACTCTCGATATAGATAATTTTGGTGATTTCTGGGTGATTTGATTGTATATTTTTATTAGGAAGTTGCCTGTTTGATCAGTTAAGGTGGTAGAGGGTTTCTTATTATCAAGGGTGAATGTGTGGGGTTTGGTTGTTATGCTTGGTGTGTAGGTGAGTAACCCTTATATTATTATGATAAACCTTAGGGTTTGGTGTTTTGGAAAAGATATTTTGTTATGAAGTAATAATTAAAGGTAGTTTCATGATTTTTTGGTAATAATGCATGCTTAGGATTGTAGCGTGATGGGTTTATAATTAGTAATGTTGTTATTACGAGATGATGTTGTGTCAAAATTCATCAACAAAGCATCTAATTAGGATGACATTGTGCTCTCATGTGAAATATGATCAAGTGGTTGTTTCCCTCATATTATGTTACAACTACTTTGATCCATTGACCAAGGCCTTTAAAAAGGAAAAGAAATGGTTTTCTAAGTTATCCAGGAGTTCTAGGAGTATCAGTATCTAATTTTCAATAGTGACATGGGATCATAGGATGTTTAGAATATGTTGAAGAAAGTTTAGTTCCTATTTGAAAGGATTGGAACTCTATAGGATATATGGGTGAAACTAGAGGTTTCTAAATTCAAAGGAGATGAATCAGAATTGATAAATACATTTGATAATAAAAGAAGGAATGAGGAGGTTTTATGGATCAAGTTTCATTCCCTCTTTTATGAGAGGCTATGGTAGATTTACAGAATAAGGGCATGTTTTGGGGATTCATGGAGCTATATCATTATGGGAATTAGTACTGGAGTATACCACTAAATTTTTAAGGTTTATTCATTTCATGCCATCCTTCAAATTAAATTTATTCATAAAGGAATTCTAGTTTTTAAATGGTCTTATATACTCATTATGGGCATGAGTAGCTTCCTTTTATCTGGACACCTACTAGGAGAAATTCAAGAAATACTGATCTATCTATGTAGATACATCCATTACATAGGAAGGTTCATGGAGGAGGATGGAAACTGGGTAGGAATGAATATTGGTTGGTGAGCCTCAGTATGAGGGTAACAGAGTAAATTGAATGAGTAATATCTCAGCTCAATATTAGAAAAATAAATAAACCATGGTCTATTTTTCATGTATCAAGAATGTGTGTGCATTCCCTTAGTATTGGGATGGGAAAAATAGGTTTCATGTATGTGTTGAGATGTGGGTTTATATATTATTTTATTGGGATACGCCATCCTAGGTGAAGTTACTTTTAGTACCATAATTAATGAGGTATTCCTAAATTTATTATTTTTTTCTATAATTTGGATTTCTCTATTTAATATCTTTTAATGTATTATTTTTGTTGGATATAATGTGTGTTTGAAAGATGATAGTTTTTAAATGAAGAAATTTTGTTGATATTATTGGTCTAGGATCTTCTATAGTGATCATAATTTGATATGAGGCACTTGACATGTGTATATAGGATTAACGATGGAATCGATAATACTATAGTGGGGAGATTCATACTTGTCCTTTTTAATTGAAATCCATATCAAGGGATGGTGATCATTATCAAGGTTCAAAAATGTATGAACTTAGACAGTAAATGGATGAATTTAGTGTCTAGAGATGGATGTTGGATGAGCCATATTTGCTTCCAAGACCACACCAAAATTAATGACTTAGCTATAGTGGTTGGTATAGTCAATGTATTCAGTTAATTATGAGGAGTTTATATTGGAAAATATGGTATTTAGAACTTCTGTATTTCTAAGATGTCATTTAGATCAATGTGTTGGGTTAAGTATCAGTATTTGATATTGTAGTGGGTAGTTCTTGACAATTCTAGTGTGGAGTTTGAAAGGGAGAATAAAAAAGGGTACTCTAAAGGCTGTTTAATGTGTGTGTGGAAGGAAAACCAATTAGTCCAAATTGTTAAGAATTTATGACATAGATTCCATAATAATAATAACTTTTTAATGATAAAAGGAAAGAAACAATTATCGCATGTTCAAAAATAGTTTCTACAAAGAAGGAATATACAATCAATAAGAAGGAAGATCATGCACCAAAATATTTTCCAATCATATTAGCAAACCGGTTTGAGAAATCCATGTGGATTGAGTAAGAATAAAAGAAGGAAAATTCTCTACTTTATTAAATTGATAAACCTATATAAACTAAGAATAAAGGTGAATTCTAGAAGAAGAACATGATAAAAAATGAGGTTTAAATCTCGAAAATTAAGAAGGATTTATGCATGAAGAGTTTTAGGTATTTTATACATTCAAGGAATGGATTTTCTACGTTATGAACAATGTATAATCCCTATTTCTTGCTTTTAAGTGATGATGGAGGTTTACATTATTCTCATATTTTGGTGATTTTTGATTTTTTAATAGGCAATTGAAGGTGATGTTTGAAAAATAAAGATCTTTATTAATGATCATGTTATTTAGTGTTGGGATATACATATCAATTTGAATATTATTTTTTCATTGTTGGTTATGGATTCATGTATCATTTATCATGTACAGTTGTCACACTAATCACATATATATAAGAAGTTGTTATATCTCATTTTTTTCCCACTATTTTCTTATAGGTGGTTTATTATGATAAGACTGGTTCTATCCACCACCATTTAAGACAATGATTTCATGATTTGTGTAATATTTATTCCATTTTTATTCATTGTCCCAATTTTAATTACGACATTTTTTATTTTTGTTGTGTGTTTCGGATTTCATTGAGGTGGATTCGAGTCACCGTTGACAAAGGCTTACATGTGTATACATAGGTACGCATATGCATATATAAGTTCCACCTTTATATATATTCACTCATGGAAGTATGAATATATATATTGGGGCTAGGTGTCCTTATATATAGATATAAAAAATTAATACGCGTGTAAGTGTAAAGGGGTATATGCAAGTTTAAACATATATCTAAGGACTCCCTTGTGCATATTTGGTGATGAAATTATATACATAGGGGATAGATGTCCTTATATATATGTTAAGTTGCATATGTGTGCAAGTGGAAAAAAGGAAGATTCGAGTTGTCGTCGTTGAAAGAAAACACTCCTTGAGGTTGAGGTAGGGTCCCTCTTCTAGCCTATTTAATTCAAGAATATTTTAAATTTCATTTAGTTGCCTTTTTAATTTTTCATGTTTATATTAAATTGAAATTCATGAATGAGTGTTAGTTAATATAATTTTTCCGTTTGGTAAATAAGTCATGGTTTTGTAATAAAACCCCTCCAACGGAGGTGCACTGTCTGCAAAAACTCACAGTGGTATACCTTGCTTAACATTATTGCTTTGATTTTTTCCTTATACATGATATCATTGTTAGTCATAAAGAACACATCATACTTGACCTTTTTATATCCCAGTATGGGGTTTCCATCTTTTTATTAAAATGTTTGTTTGAACCAAGACACTCTTTAAGTGTCGTTAGACTTTTAAGATGGGTCCCATGTTGTGTGACCATGTCACATGTCATGTGATATTTAAATCCAACCTAAATCCTAGTTCCACAGCCCAGGGGTCCCACAGTATGAGTAATGTCAGATTACATGTTATGTAACCTATGATTTTTTTATCACATGGGGTATTCCTCTAGGTATTCCTACACATTTCTAGATCTACAAACCTCACCGAATTTGGTATATCATGGGTCATCCAATCCTCTACTCATCACATATTAGTATTAATTTCTTTAAATATTCTGAGAAAACATACTCTCATGCCATCCATATCATCTTATTTGAAACTAATTGGAAGATTATTCCCTACAGATGTCGCTGGACTAGGCCAACATGCCGCGGTCACATCATGATTTGGCCCTGCTCCACGACGACACCATGCGGCGGTTCGCAGTGATAGTATTCCATGAGTCTTGTGATCAATGTTGACACTGACTAATCATAATTTCTACCGGTGGGGCGATGACCGGAATGTTCCCCTGCCTCCTCTTGCTCCCTTCTCTCATGGCCAGAAGATGCTGCCCTGCGGATGTCGTTGGACCAGGCCAACACGCCGCGGTCACACTGCGGTCATGCCGCGGTCACGCTGCTGTCACGTCGCGGTCATGATGCAGTGATGTTGCAGTCACTCCATGATTTGTCCCTCCTCTCTGATGAACTCTCTCACTGAGGCTCCCTCCTACCATGATCTGGACATTGAATCATAAATTCATTAAATCTATCTCAGGCATCATTAAAGCTCTCCTTACTAACTCAAAATGAAATTGGTGATCAAGATCCTATGGTGACAATGTCTCTGGATATTTATTCTATGCATTTTTGAAAAATGTAAAAGCTGTTATTAAAAGGAAAAAATATTCCACAACAGAAAATTCACAGAGAAAAACAGATGTATATGTAATTACAGCAGATAAAAACAATTTCTAGTGGATTTTTATGAATTTCAGGCCCAAAAACTGTAGCGATTTTTTTATTTTTTTATTTTAATCTAGACACTCATCACCAAGCCTTCCCTGGAAATGATGCCAGATTTTTGATAGCTTGTCATTTATACTATCAAATAAAATTTATATCACATGATCTTACTAGATAGTGGCAACTAGGGTTGAACCATAGGGAAGATAGATAAGAGTCTAAGGGCTTATTTAAAACCAAAACTACTAAAACTGGGAAATAAAATACTAAAGGAAAAGTGAAAGATTGTGATAGGAGAAGAAGAATGCTTGTATATATATATGTGAATAGAATCAGATAACTACAGTGGAGTGGAAGAAGAATGAAGAGGACACTTCGAGAGGGCAAGTGCTGTTCACCCCAGCCAGAAAGTTGATCCAAGCTGAAGCTGATTCGAGGTTAATTCTCACTGCCTCCCCTCACCCCCTTTCTACTTATTTATAATAGCACGCCCTTCATTAATGTGGTCCCATCCCAGAAAAATACTAACCACATTATACCAATTAATATTCCTCTACTATAATGACATTTTTTCTCTCTCTCCTATAGTCAGGTGTTTATCACTTGCAGCACCTTGAAAAGTAGTCTTGTCCTCAAGACTGGGGAAAGGTGTCCTGTATGCAAACGAGTCAGGAGATCTTCCAAATTCTTCTCCATACGCGTATGTGTTGAGTAGTACCAAACATCAGCTAGATTCCCAGCACTTCTAATGGAGTAATATGTTGTTAAAGTCCTTGAAAAAACATCATGCAAGCACTTGGTGCCAAGAAATATCTTATATTAGTCATCCTTCATGATCGCAAATACGATGTGGTACTTCTCTACAGAGCTAGAATGCAAATCCCTCCTCTGTCACAAAATTCATAAATTCTTGAGTGGTGCATCTCAATCGTTAATCAAGGACTGAACTGTCATATACGGTGTAATTGAATCTACCATTGTCTCCAAATAAGATAGTGTCAATGCAAAACGCTTTTGCACCTCTAAATCACCAGACATCTTAGATGTACTGTAGGCAGTGTGAAGGGGTGAGGCAGTGGAGGCAGCTCTAGGTGAACTGTGTGTTGCACTTGCGGCCCAGAACAAAATTGATGGTCCAAGAACTTTTCCCAGACATTTGTCTCGAGCTGCGGCATCCACTCTCGGCGACGTCCTACAGCTTCAAAGAATTATCAAACTATCATTCCGGAAGTCATCACCAGTTCATGGTCCAGCTGGAATTTTTGGATCAAGATGAGAGTCACATGAAGCTTCTTGAGTTTATGGAGCACCTCATCTCTCGATATCATCATCATCCCATGAGAGCAATACTCTCCTCCAAAACAAAAACTCAGAATACCCTGTTTAACTCCCCCTGTTTTTTCAATGGAAATATCAAGCTCCGGACTCACTGTTTTTTCTTCTATCCCGAAAAAAAATTCGGGCAGCCACCATGGGGTGCACACTCCATCTAACGAGTTGTGGAAAAGTGTCCCATTACTGAACATGAGGCGTCTGATGCAAATAAACCTCTGTAGCACGATTGTCCAATGAAGGGAACCATCAGCGCATTGTGGATAAGTATAGAAATAGATAATAAGAATGTAGATTTATAAATAACCCATAAGGGGAATATCAATAGTATTATCAAAAGGTTAGGCATGAATAGATGGAGAAATAGTGACTACCCATATTGAATGCCACTTCATCTTGACCAAGGTATAAGAAGACACAATGGATGAAGAGTGCCAATACATGGAGAAAGTTTCATATTCCTCAGGTGTTCGAATTTTAATGTATACAATGATATTTACTAAATAATGTTTTGTGCTTATAGTGGTATTTGTTATCATAATCATGTAAAAGCATGTAAAGGGACATTAGGATGTCATTATATAGAAAAACAACATTTTTGTACATGTCTATTACAGAATTTTTAAGATAAATAACATAATAATACATTCAAGGATATAAATGTTTAGTATCATAGGAAATTAGGTTCATAAAACACTTGTACATAATACAAAAACATTATTTAGAAATTGGGAATGGATGGCGGGGGGTGAAGGGGGTTGTGCAGGCTAGGGGGCTTGGGGGATGGGGTGAGGGGGGTAGGGTGGAGGGGGGAAGGGCGCAGGGGGCAGGGGCAGGGGGCAGGGGCAGGGGGCAGGGTGCAGGGTGCAGGGTGCAGGGGGAGCTGTGGAGGCTAGGGGGCTGGGTGTAGGGGGGCATGGGGCAGGGTTCCGGGTGGAGGGGTGCAGGGGGCAAGGAGAAGGGTGGAGGGGGGTAGGGGGCAGGGGTTGTAGGGGTGTGTAGGCTAGAACCTCATGCACCTGTTGATGTTTGAATGATATTGTTGTTGGAAGCATAAAAAACAATGAGGTTCGTGTTTCTACATTTTTTTCAATGTTTTTTATAATAATGGTTCGCTATAAGTCTTCCCAATTTCTTGTCAGTCATTTTTATTTTAATGTAGGTAATGAAAAACTACTGCCAATTCGGTAGAATATTTTTGATGGCAGTGGTGTGTGGGCTTTACAAAATAGGAATGGGGGAGACTGCATTCGAAAATGTGAAGTTATTTAACTTGACATGTTTGGTTCAGAAATGTTTACATAATGAATTGTGATATGAATTTTGGACAATTTTTTTTATTAAAATGTTTCACTAACAAGAATGTGGTGATTTTTTTCAATATAATGCAGTTAGTGGTGAGTCTATCATGTGTGTGTGCATGAAATGGAGAAGCATTTCTAGGGTGGGATGCGCCCTTTAGAATTGGGTGAGTAATTGTATTTTTAATTGTGTATTGAAATTATTTTCTAAAAAAGTATTACAGGGGTGATTGGTGCGGATATAATCCTGGTGAATGTAAGGATCTTCCTTGGTTGGCCATGTATTTATGAGAGTGTGTATTTTCTGTGAGCTATAGATCATTGTAATGGAAAGGGATTTTAATGAAAACAGGAGAACTATTTTTTATTTTTGAGCATTGTTATTGTTAGTGGTCTGTTACTGTTTGTTGTTTTTAGTGATAGGGTTCTTAATTGTAGTTTTATTTCTTGAAGCATTCATAATTGATTTTGTTCTGTTTGTGTTACATAGCATCAAAGAAGAGGTGTTTTGTTTTTTTAACAGAATACCAGGCCATCCAGAAAAGTTATTATTATCTACATATTGAACACCATCAAAAGTTAAATTAATAGATTGAGGAGTATGAGTACCTGGGTCCTTTGAAGCATTTATATCCTACTATTTGACATCATCCATAACTGATGTATGGTGCCTCTGCCTGGTGGATTCAGGAATTACCTGCATAAGCAAGGGGACCTGTATCGAGGGACTGATATTTTTATGTTTTACAAGTTATGGTGTTATGGAATCTTGTTTGAAAGTGTTAGTATGTTTGGTTTGTGTCTTAGCCTGAATAGACTTTGGACTAATATTAGGACTCCCTGAATTTATAGGACATTCATTGGTCTCCATCTCATTAGTACTATTGATAGATTTAATATTATTAGTGTGAGAAGTATTTATAGTTGATTCTATAGAGGTCAAATTACATGGAATCAAGGGATCATTATAGTCTTTTCCTACATCTTGAGTAGCTGAATGAGGAAAAGTGGGAAGCAGTGTACCTGGAATCACTTCCACAGCAGAAGTTTCTGTTATATAGGGTGCCTGGATAGTGTCCAAAGCATCTTTGGGAAAATGTTTCTAATCACCAAAGTCACTATTATCCTGTATTTGTAGAAGAACTCCCACAGTAGGTGTGTTCTCATTTATATAATTAAAATATTCTAAGGCTTTAGTACCAGAATTAACCTTGGCGATATTTGATTGTGTCATTTTTTGAACAGAGGGAAGAGAACCTAAGCCATTTGTCTTATGTATGGTCCCATTTATTTTCTCTTGAGTAGCAGTAGAAGTCAGTAGGGAGGGTTTTTGGTTTTGTCCAGAAATATTATCTGAGTAGCTGGGTTCAACCATAGCTTGTAGAAAATGATCAACATTGTTCTTAGTTGTAGTTCTTAAGCTATAATCATTTCCTTTTATGTGAACAGGTGGAGATATTGTATCCCTCCTACCAAGTGTGGGTTTAGAATTTTTGGTGAGGTTAGAGTTGGGTACCTGCTTGGATGGACAAGTAAAGATGCAAGTAAAAAATTTCCCACACCCAGAATCTATTAGATGAATTCCCTGTTGTATTCTCTTTTAATGGGTTTTTAGGTACACTAAAAAAATTCAAAGTTTAAAAAACATGACACATAATGATGTATTTATATAGAAGTGAAAACATCCATAAAATGAATATATCATAGAAACAACATACACCATAATAGCAACCCAAGAACAACCCAAGCAACAAAATCACCACAAAATCACTAAACTAGACCACATAAAGCTAGGAAAAACATACAACTGAAAATTGCTTCTTTTTGTACATGCTTTTTTTCAATGAAGGAGACTGTCACTAACAACAATTCAACTTCTCCCAATCAGTCATGCTAAGGATTCATTTCTATTCGGAAACAGGCCCATGGTATTACCCTTCCTGTCAACACTACAAGGAGATAAACAGTTCAGTGGACTAGGAAAAGACCAGGTAAGAATACATGTGGCGCCAATAATTGGCAGTAGTGTGGGCACACATTAAAATAATGGGTTATGATTAGAAAAAATCTGATTTCTAGATGATAAAGAACAAAAAAACCCAAAAAAAGCTTGCAGGCTAAGTGGAATAGTCAGCTAGGCCGGTCCACATGCAAACCAGACCAGGCAAAATTTTTTTATCCCAGGCCCAGTCCATGTCAGGTTTCACCCAGCCCATTAAACAACCATACTTTTTACCACATGAGGACTAGTACCTATCAGCAGCTATGTCTTCAAAAAGATTATGGCTTGCATCTTCACCTTGTTTCCTCTTCTTTTTATTCTCCAGCCGCCTAGAAGGAGAATCAACACCTTTACTGGAAAATGATCCCTTATCTCTCTTTCTCTTGTCTACATAAAACCCTGGCTCAGAATGTGAATGGGAATAACCTTCACTTGCATCAGCCTAAATTCCCGAGTTCAAATTCAAAACTTCTTTAACAATAGAAGGAACTTCAAGTATTAATTTCGGCTCATTCACCCACTCCTTCACTTCACCATTGCCTTCATCCCCATTTTCATCCCACTTTTTTTCTTCAAATCCATTTGATTGATTCAAATGTTCTTCAATGGCACAACATTCATCTTTAAATTTAGATATTGAAGGCATTCCATCATTGCACTTTGCAAGCTTCTCTTAAGAATTCTTAAATATCAGATCAACACACCGCTTGACCCATCCATAATGAGTCTCACTAATAGGAAACTCATCGTCGATTTTGAGATATGAAGGCACACATGCTGGTGAATCCACCTTAGGCTTCTGCCTCACTGATTTTTTTGCATATACTCTCGGCCGTCTACCACCCAAACCAGAATTATTCATCTTCGACTACAACTAAACTGTTCGAAACTAGTTTCACATTCTCCATTTTTTCAGACGCTCAAAATGAGCAAGAATCTTTTCATGGTCAGCATGCAACGATTCTCTATGCTACTCTAATTTCCCCTTCTACTATTTAAGTTCCTAAATCGAGTTACTAAAATCTGAAAATTCAACTGTTAATAGAGGTTTTGTTTTCCTTGATGTCATCATGGGATGTTTTTGGTTTTTCAATGCATAAATTTGCATTTCTATTGGGTTAGTCTCTCGAATGACTGGTGGGGGGAGGGGGTAAACAGAAGGGGGGTACAAGGGGTGGGGTGTCCAAGTCTGGGGGGGTCCAGGGGGATCTGTCAAAGGTCTGGGGGTGTCCAGGTTCTGGGGGGTGTCCATGGGGTGGCCAGGGTTTGGGGGGGCCTGTACTGGGGGGTCTATCCAAGGTCTATCTGGGGGGATTTGTCAAGGGGGTCTGGGGGTGTCTAGGTTTGGGGGGGGTGGCAGGACTGGCAGGGGGGACTAGAAGGGGAGGGGAAAACTAGCAGAGGGAGGGGATTGGTATGGGGTAATTTGTGAGGGGGGTGCAAGGGTTGGGGTGTCCAGGTTCTAGGGGCAGGACTGGTAGGGGGAACTGGCAGGGGGAGGGGACTGGTAGGGGGACTGGCAGGGGGAGGGGGTAACTGTAAGGGGGTGCAAGGGGTGGGGTGTCCAGGTTCTGGGTGGGGGGGGGGGTCTATCCAGGGTCTATCTGGGGGGGGGGGGGGTTTCCAGGGGGTTTGGGGGGTGTCTAGGTTTTTTTTGGGGGGGGGGAGGACTGGAAGGGGGGAACTTGCAGGGGGAGGGGGGAAATTAGCAGGGGGAGGGGACTGGTAGGGGGAGGGGGTAACTGGAAAGGGGGTGTAGGGGGTGGGGTGTCCAGCTTCCGGGGGGGAAAGACTGGCCGGGGGAGGGGGGGAACTAGTAGGGGAGGGGTGAATTAGAAGGGGGAGGGGACTGGTAGGGGGTGCAATGGGTGGGGTGTTCAGGTTCTTGGGGGTGTCCAGGGGGATCTTTCCAGGGTCTTGGAGGGTGTGTAGGTTAGGGGGGGGGGGGTTCAGGGTCTATCCAGGAGGGTGGGAGGGGGGGTCTGTCCAAGGGGGTGGGGTCTGGGGCGTGTCCAGGTTCTGGGGGGGTTTCAGGGTCTGTCCAGGAGGGCAGGGGTGTGCAGGGTCTCTTTGGGGGGGGGGGTGTCCAGGGTCTGTCTCGGGGGTGCCCAGGGTCTATCTGGAGGGTGTCCAGCCTCCAAGAGGGAGGGGTCTGCAGGGGGTGGGCTACTCTAGGGGGTGGGGGTGTGCAGGGGGTGGGAGGCTATTTTTTTATGGTTTTCCAGACCCTATAGCCACAGTTTCTAATCGTGGCTATAGGTCTATTTCCACGGTTACAACCCGTAGCTAAAGGTCTAATGCCATGGTTTCTAACTATGGAAATAAACTGTATCCATCCTCTAGTATAGCCACGGTTCTAAACTTTGGTTATAGAGATATTACCACGGTTTGAACCGTGGTTGTATACATAGAGCCACAGTTTGAACCGTGGTTGTAGACCTAGAGCCACGGTTTGGAACCGTGGCTATAAGTCTAGGCTTATAGCCATGCTGAACTTAGCAACAATTTCTCAAACCATGTCTATTACCGTTAGCCACAGTTTGAGGACCTATAGCCATGGTTTTAAATCGTGGCTACAGCATGAATTTCTAGTAGTGAGGGTGGAGTTGGATACACATTATTTTATTGAATATGAGCCTAGAATAGATTTAAATGGTCTAATAATATGGAAAATTGGATACCCTAATACATATTCCTCTTTAGTACTCATGATCATATATGGACTATATCTTCTTTATTGGAACATCTAAAAAACCTATCACATGTGTGCAATGCATTCCATGTATCACTTTTGAGTAAGTACAAACAATTTCCATCATTATATAAAATTAATAGTATTAAAAGGGTTACATAGTATTTTTTTAAAAGGAATTATCATTGGAGATCTTTATTTATAAAAACAATTTACTACAAATCCTGGCCACTCAATTGGTTAAAATTTTATGAAAAAATCAAAAATATGAGGATGTAATATAATAAATAAAATATGAAATGAATCTCAATTAGACTAATTTATTTTCATCCATATGAGGAAATTTTTAGGGAGAAAATTGTTTTAATTGGGGGAAATGTAATGATCTTGCCCAAATTTACCCAAGATTTTAGGCTTAAACGGTTTCTTGTAGTTTAGCTTGGGTTATCGAATCCTCAGAGACCTAAAAAAAACCTATAGACACGTATATTCTATAGACATTTCTTTTCTAGTAAATTGACATATTTTGATTTATTATTGATAGGTTTAAGTGAACACTAAGGTTATTAAGTGAATTCAATTTAAAAGAATTAGTTGATCCTAGGTTTTCACTTGGGGTAGATTGGATGAATTCCTTTTTCAACTATTTCAATTTCTTATATTAGAGATGGGTTAATTTAATAAGATTAAAAAAAATCATCACTTACTAGTTTAATACCTCCAAAACTTAATATTAATAACCTATAAATTTGAAGGATCAATCATTTGATCACTCAAATGTAAAGGTTTGTATTAGCACTTGAAGTGTGTGGCCTTAAATTCAACAAGGAAGAAGGAGTTTAAAGATCATCAAAAAAAATTCTCAATTAAAATAAGTGATTAGACGTTAATGGAGAGTGATATAACATCTAATAGATAACATTTATACTCCCTTAGATTAACCCATAAGTGGTCAATCCCTCAATTGATCGTATGTCTTCAATGGAACCAGGAAGTAGACTCATGAGGAAGGAATTAGAGAGGTAAAAAACAATGAAATAATGATCACTCCACCATTGTGTGATAATATCACAAGTTTTGGTGTGAAAAAGTTCAAACCTTGATGGAACATTATAAAAGTGATCATAAGAATAATATAAAAAGGGAATATGAATAACCTTTACAAAGAAGCTAAGTTAATTCAAGAACTTATAATTGAAGGAATGCGATTTCAACATCAAATTGGCAGCATAACATTAAAATGAAACAAATCTCTAATATGAATAAATATTCCAACACCAATACCAGAAATAATAATTTTAGGAGCCTTGGGTCAAGCCTCCAATAGTGAAAGTCATCCCACATGAGTATGGTAGGCCTAGGGTAGTGGGAAGCTTTTGGAACTTATACTTTTCCACTGTTGACCCGAAGTGGTATGCAGATTTCATCCACCGAATAGATGTTTCTAAATGACTTTCTATATGGAAGAATTAGAGTGATCAATAGAAGAAGATAATGGAGCTATTGAAGTGTCCTAAACTCCTGTAAATGCTTCGCCCAAATGTATTTTTTTCTTGATATTATTGAAATAATGGGATGTTTTTTTGGGATGTAGAATCTGGAATAGTATTTTATCTCCAACTTAGGCCATCTGGAACTACAATCCAAAATCATAATTATCTTTCACCACAGTTTATTGAAATATTCTCCATGATTTATTATATTTTAAGTTCAATTTTTACAATTATTGGTCTTGGATATTGGCCTCTATAGTAGTTTTATTGGGCTATTATTCAGTTCACTTCACCTAGAATGTTGTTTGTTGAAGGAAAACTTTGGTGGTCTTCCAGTATGAATATTCAAGTACTCCAAAATTAGTAATTGTTTCCAATGTAATTAGACACCTAAAAATTAAATATGAGAATAAAATCGAGATAATTGGGTACTTTAAATAGTGTTAAAAATGTACCATGTAACAATGAATTTAAAAATAAAATTACAATTATAATATGAAATAATGTTAAATGTGTAAAATGAAATAAAATTTAATTTATGAATAATAAAGCACATGAATATTTTGTATATTAACAATGAATATTATCCTCATTCAGTGGCTAATCACACCCCAAACTTGAGTTTTTCTAGTCCCGAGAAAAATTTATCTCAAAAAGATGAAATTCGAATTCCCTTTTCCAAAAAGATTTTAATACACAATGATCACCAAAAACCCTTATACCCAAAAACTATAAAACCCATAAAAATAATTTAATACAAGATAGTTTTAAAATTATATCCCAGTCCCATGTCCATTCCTTTGTTCAAATTCATTTCCATATTTCATCCAATATCAATTATGCATGAGGATGTGTTGTGTATCACAATTGACATGGGGGTTCAACTTTATTCAAGGGGAAATGATGAAGCACTATGTGGAATCACATTTCAATATTAAGAAGAGTATTCAATTTTTTTTTGAAATATTTCCATATTAATTGAAATTACACTCAAAAGATTTAACCTCTGTAGTGAGACTTTTCTGATGACTCCTAGGCTCAAAGACCTTAGGGAACAAAGTGAAGCCAACATACTCAGGAACCATATCGAGTTAATTCAGTCAAAAACAAAGTCAAATTACTAATAATAAAGATAAAATTACTAACTGTAGGTGAGAAAACTATGGAGTCACGATCCCCATGTGTCGAAAGCCACACATTAAGTCATTTCATTGTTTTCCGTGCATATTTATTTATTTTTTGAATACTCATATTAAAACTAAAATGATCACCAAACCTGTGCTATTTATTTGGGGGACCCCATGAACTCAAACTAATACCCCAATATCCAAGGGACATGCTTTGTGATTTTTTTATGGGGATGAAAATATAATCGATGAAATATCACATCAGACAGCCACACATTCAAAAATCTATGCACATGAACTTAAACTTGCATTAAAATTATAATCAAGGAATGGAAAATATTTTGATATTCAATTTAAATGTATGAAATAATTATTATCATGTTCAAGGTTAAAATAATTCTTCCTTCCATGCATTTTTTATATTCCAAATGATTTAGTAAGTTCAATTTTTTTCTTTCAAAAGAATTCATTTATTTCCACTTCCCCAAACATAAAATAACATTGTTCTCTATGTTTGAAGAAAATAAAATTTATAAGGGGTTAGTGGAAGAGAAATGAATTTCAAAAAATAAATTTATATTGAGGAACATGGAATGCGTTCACAAAGTGGTTGAATTTTAAGTTCATTTTTCACCCATTTAATCCCTTGATATTCATTTAACTCACAGAGTTCCCCAGTGGAAAAGGAAAAACTAAAAAAACAAAACAAAAAAAACAAAACAAAAAAAACAAATATATATATATATATATATAATAAAAAAAATTAAAATATAAGTATATATACAAAAAATATATAATAAAGAATCACTATAAGTTGTAGGTCAGTGGTAAGCGCGCACACCTATCTCCCTTTGGTCCTGGGTTTGAGTCCTTGTGGCTTCACCGGTTGTGAAAGGGTTTGACACACAACCTATGACGTGTAATTTTATACATTTTTTAATTATTATTGTATTTTTTTGTATTTTCATTTTAAGCTACAAACACAAAAAAACAAAATAAAATAAACTGATAATACATTTTCTTCTTTTTAATCTTTTGGGTACAATATTACTCAAGGAACACACCACATGACATGGATGAATACAGAAATCCCCTTTCATACCCATCCATACTCATAATATAAGAACAATTCAATAGTATATTATTTTAATTTTTTAAAATATCAAAATGATTCATTCATCATATTTGAAAAATAAAGATGATTAAAAATGATTGTAAACCTGAAAACCACAGGTTTCCTCCCATGTAGCGCTTTTGTTTAACGTTGATAGCTCGACTTGAACATCTTAACTTACCCAATACCAAATTTAAACATTTTAATGACCATATGTCTCTCTACTTATACTAGGTTGAGATTCATATTATGTTTATAATTTGTTTCATTCAAAAACCTATGTTCTATAATGAGTTGGAAAATCCTTGGAATATCAAAAATGGTTGATCAAGTTTCCTCTGTTGTCTTACCTAAGACATCAATGATCATTCCAACATAGTTTGTTTCAATATAAAAATTAATTCCAACTAAAAGGTCATGGTTACACCCTATTAAGAGACACTTGAGTGGGGACGTGAGGATAATAATTTTGTTCTCGGGTGGGATATGACATTCAGAAATAGGTTGAGATTTTGAATCCAACTCAGTTTCATTTTCCAAATTTCTCAATAGAATCAGTTCCTTTTGTATAAAAGATTCACACAAAAAATTAGAAATATCAGTTTTTTAATGGTTATGGACTCAATGTTTGTTATTTCTCTCAATGGTTAAGTGATTGGCGGTATTGTAAAATCATCAATGGAGTTATACTTAAGAGACTCAATCCATGATGTCAAATTCTCCACTTTTGAATCCAAAAAATCAATTTCTTCTCGATTTAAAGACCCTTCAATAACTCATTTATCTTTTACATATATCCCAAATCCAAAGGTCGGTTCTTCAATAATTTTATGAGAGTTTTGGGGAAAAAAGGGTCTTCTATCAATGATGAGGAAGGGATAGCATGAGTGGGAATGGGTTCCATAATTGCCTTGGTATTTTTTAGTTCTAATATCAATTATGAAACATCAAAATTCATTATCTCCATTTTTTACATAGTTTTTCAGGTAATAGAGGTTGATCTAGAGGGATAAGGGGTTGTGTTAAATGGTTTATTCTAGGTGGATAATTTAGTTTTTGGAATTGCATAGGTGGGTGTTCATATTGGATTTGTGCGGATTGAAACAAATTATATGTTGAACTATTTTGTGGATTATTTTATTTAAAAATTTTTTATTCATTAGGGTTTTGATGATCCCACTAGTATGAATTAGTATGGTCATTGTACATCACACATGGGTTTTGGGTGATCCAAGTAGGGATAGGTTCCCTATGTTTGGATTTGTTCAAAATTACCTTTTATAGGAGTCAGGGTGTTAGAATAGAGATGAGGGATGAAAAAAAGGATGTTAGTGCCTAATATATCATACATAGGTCCCCATAAGCAGTGCAAAAATTTTGTCTCTCCCAAACTTATGTAGGGTTTTAGGTTTAATCGGTCGCTTTTAGTTTAGCTTGGGTTGTCAAATCCTCAGTGTCCTAAGAAGAAACCTATTGAAATGTACATTATATGGAAAATTCATGGCTATGAAGTATTCATATTTGGGTTGATTTTAGATAGGCTTAATTTAAAACTAAGTTTCTTAAGTGAATTCATATTAAAATAATGAATCGATCCTAGGTTTTCACTAGGGGTGGATTGGATGCATTCCTTTTTCAACTATTTAAATTTTTTATATTTGAGATAGGTTCATTTAATAAGATCAACAAAAATCACGGCATAATGGTTTTATACCTCCACAACATAACACTAATAACTTATACAATTGAAGTATAAAATATTTGATCACTCAAAGGTAATGGTTTGTATTTGAACTTGAAGTGTGCGACCTTAAATTCAATAAGGAAGAAGGAGTTTAAAGATCTTCAAAGAAAATTCTCAATTAAAATAAGTGATTATAAATTAATGGAGTGAGAAATAACATACAATACATCTCCTTTCTACTCCCTTATATCATCCTATAAGTATTCTATCCTTACATTGATCTTATGGTTTCAATGGAAGCGGGAAGTACACTCATGAGGGAGGAATTAGAGAAGTTAAAAAACAATGAAATAACAATCAATCCACCATTCTGGGATTATCTCACAAGTTTTGGTGTGAACAAGTTCACAAAATGAGTCAAAAATATCAATTTTATAATGATAATAAATAAAAATAAAATATGAAGAACTTTTATAATGAAGTTAAGATAATTCAATAACTTACAATTGAAGGAATCTGATTACAACATGAAATTGGCTGCCTAACATTAAAATGAAACAAAGCTCAAAGATGATTAAATCCTCTAACTACACTTCCTTAGATAAAAATTTAAAGAGCCTTGGGTTGATCCTACAATAGAGAAATTCATCCCACTTGAGTATGGTTGGCTTAGGGTGGTGGAAATCTTGGGCAACTTAGACTTTTCCACCCTTGACCTGTAGTGGAAGGAAGCTTGCATCCTTCGAACAGACACATCTAACTAACCTTTCAATTTGCTGATATAGAGTGTTATATAAAAGAAGAAAATGGAGCTCCATATGTTTCTTAACCACCTAAAAAATTTCATCCCAAATGTAATTTTTGTTTTCTAGATATTATTAAAATTGTAGGATTTTTTTTGGGCCGCAGAATCTGGCCTAAAATTTTATCACAAAATTGGGCCACCTGGAACTCCATTCAAACATCAGAATTAGCTTTTTCCACAATTTAATTAATTGTTCCCCAATATTTAATCTATATTTTTATAAATTTTTTGAATTTTTTGACTTTTATATTGGCCGCTATAGTAGTTTTATTGGGCACCGGTCCAGTTTACATCACCCAAAATGTTGTTTGTTCAAGGCCAACTTTGGAGGTCTTCCAATATAAATAATCAAGTACTAAAAAAGTATGAATTTTTACCAATGTAATGATAAACCTGAAAATTAAATATTAGAATAAAATCAATATCTTTGGGTACATTAAATGATGTTAAAATATACCATGAAATAGTGCATTTTAATAAGGAATTACAATTATAATAGGGAATAATGTTCAAAGTGTAAAATGACCTAAAATGGTTTTTATGAATAATAAATTACATGAATATTATATATATTATCCATTAATATTAGCCTCATTTAGTGGCTAATCACACCCCCCAACTTGAGTTTTACTAGTCTTAAGAAAAATGTATCTAAAAAATATGATAATCAAATTCCCTTTTCCAAAAACATTTTAATACGCACTGATCATGAAAAAACCTTCTACTAAAAAACTATGAAACCCATCAAAATATTTTAATACATGTTTTTTTCATATGAAGATCCTAATCCCAAGATCATTCCTTTGTTAACATTCATCACCATGTTTCATGCAATATCATTTAAGCATGAGGATGTGTTGTGTATCACAATTGACATGGGGGGTTCATGTTTATTCAAGGGGGAAATGATGGAAGTGCTAGGTGGAATCACATTTCAATATAAAGATGAGTATTCAATTTTTTTTCAATATTGTCATAATAATTTAAATTTCACTCAAAAGATTCAACCAATATAGCGAGACTTTGCCGATGACTCCCATACTCAAATACATTAGGGAACCATGTGAAGCCCACATACTCAGGCATCATCCCGAGTTAACTGAGTCGAAAACAAAGTCAAATCACCACAAATAGAGAAAAAATAATGAACTATGGGTCAGAAAACTATGGTGTCACGATTCAAAAGTTTTTAAATCCACGCATAAAGACATCTCATTTCTCTACACGCACATTTATTGTTTTTTTATTTTGATTTTTTTAATACTCATATTAAAACTAAAATGTTCCCCAAACCTGTGCTATTTATTAGGGGGACCCTGTGAACACAAACTAATACCCCTATATACAAAGGATGTGTGTTGTGATTTTTTTATATGTATGAAAATATAAACGATGAAATATCACATTATATAGCCAAACATCCAAAAATCTATGCACATGAATTAAACATGCATTAAAATCTTAATCAGGGCATAAAAATATTTTGACATTCAATTTCAATGTATGAAATATGTACTACCATTTTCATGGTTAAAATAATTTTTCCTTACATGGATTCATTATATTCCAAAATATTTGGTAAATTTAATTTTTTTTATTTAAAAAGAATTCTTTTATTTCATATCCCCCAACATAAATAACAAGTTCCTCAGTGTTTGAAGAGATGAAAATTTAGAAGGGGGTAGAGGAAGAGAAGGGAAGTTCAAAAAAGGAATTTTAAAATGAGGATCATAGAATGAGTTCACCTCCTGGTTGAAGTTGAACTTTTTGTTGCACCCATTTAATCCCTTGATATCCATGTCACATATAGAGTTACCTAGTGGAAAAGGAAAAAACAAAAACAAAACAAACAGACAAAACAAACAAATATATATGTATATATATATATATTTATATAATAAAAATGTAAAATTTAAGTATATATACAAAAATTATAGAATAAGGAAGCATTATAATCCATCGGTTAGTGGTAAGCACCCACCCCTATCCTTCTTCGGTCCTATGTTCGAGTCCCCGTGGCTTCACCAGTTATTAAGGGGTTTGAACCACAACCTTTGATGGGTCCTTTTATATATATATTTTTTTAATTTTTGTCATATTTTTTTATTTTTAATTTAACAAAAAAATAGCTAAAAATAAAATAAAATAAACTGATGAAACATTTTCTTATTTTTAAATTCTTGGGTAAGTTATTACTCAAGGATCACACCGTGTGACAAGGATTAATATGGAGCTCCACTTTTATACCCATCCATACTCATAATAGAAGAACTAGTAAATAATCTATTTTTTTTAATTTTTTTAAATATCAAAATTATTTATTAATCCTATTTTAAAAATAAAGATGATTAAAAAATACTGGAAACATGAAAACAACAGGTTGCATCCTACTAGGTTGAGATTCTATTCAATTTTTATATTTTTTTTCATTCAAAAACCTATGTTCAATAATGAGAGGGACAATCCAAGGAATATCAGAAATGGTTGATACAATTTCCTCTATTGTCTTGCCTAAGAAAAAAATGATCATTCCAGTATAGTTGGATTAAATAGAAGAAATAATTTGAACTGAAAGGTCATGGTTATACCCAATTAAGTGACACTTTATGTGGGATGTAAGGATAATAATTTTGTGCTCAGTTTGGATAGGACATTCAGACACAGGTTACGATTTTGAAAATAAATTAGTTTCACTTTCCATATTTCTCAACTGAATCAATTCCTTTTGAACAAAATATTCATACACAAAATTGAAAATATCATTGTTAGGATTGGTTATGGACTCAATTTTTGTGATTTCTTTCAATGGTTCAGTGATTTTTGTTTTTAAAAAATCATCAATGAAGTTATACTTAGAAGACACAATCCATGATATAAAATTCTCTACTTTTGAATCCAAAAATTCATTTTCCTATTGATTTATAGACCCTTAAATAATAAATTTATCTTCTACATCTATCTGAAATACAATGTTTAGTTATTCAATAAATTTATGAGAGGTTTTTGGAAAACAAATAGTCTTCTATCAATGACGTGGATGGCATAACATTTGTGGGAATGGGTTTCATAACCATCTCAAAGTTTTGTAGTTCTAATATCAATGATGAAACCTCAATATTCATTATATCCATTTATTGACATAGTTTTTCAAGTAATGGATGTGGATCAAGAGGTATAGGGGGTTGTTCTAGATGGTTTATTCTAGGTGGTTAATTAAGTTGTTGGAATTGCATAGGATGCTGTTTAGATTGGATTTTTGGGGATTTAAACTCATAAAAATGTTGGAATGTTTTTTTATTATCGGATTTTAAACATTGTGATTCATTAGGTTTTTTATGATCCCCCCAGTATAAATTAGGATGGTCCTTGTACATTACACATGGGGTTTGGTGATCAAAGTAGGGATAGGTTCCTCATGTTTGGATTTGTTAAAATTTCCTTTCATAGGAGTGAGGGGGTGAGAACAGAGGAGTTAGATGAAAAAAATGATGTTACTGTCTAATATAAATATCTTAGGTCCCCAGAAATAGGGCCAAAATTTTTCTTGCCCATATTTACCAAAGATTTTAGGTTTAAGAAGTCGCTTGTAGTTTAGCATGGGTTTTTGAATCCTCAGAGACCTTAGAATAAACCTATACACACATAAATTATATGGAGAGTTCATGGATATTAAGTGGACATATTTGGGTCGATTTTAGATAGGTTTAAGTGAAAACCAAGAGTCTTAAGTGAATTTAACTTAAAATAATTTTTTGATCCTAGGTTTTCACTTGGGGTGGATTGGATGCATTCCTTTTTCAACTATTTAAATTTCTTATATTTTAGATGGGATCATTTAATAAGTTCAAAAAAATCATCACTTACTAATTTAATGCCTCCAATAATTAATAATAATCACATATACACTTGAAGGATAAATATTTTGAGCACTCTAAGGTAAAGGTTCGTATTAGCACTTGAAGTGTGTGGCCTTAAATTCAACAAGGACGAAAGATTTTAAAGATCATAAAAGAAAATTTTCAATTAAAAGTAATTATTTGATATTAATGGAGTGAAAAAGTAAATCCAATACGTCCCAATTATACTCCCTTAGATCAACCCATAAAATTGGATATCCCTCCATGGATCCTATGGTTTCAATGGAAGCGGGAAGTAGACTCATGAGGGGTGAATTGGAGAAGTAAACAAATAAAATAACGAGCACTCCACCATTGTCTGATAATATCACAAGGTTTGATGTGAAAAAGTTCACACCATGAGGCAAATATATCAAAGTTATAAGAATAATAATATAAAAAGAGAAAATAAATAACTTTTATAATGATGCTATGGTAATTCAAGAACATACAATTGAAGGAATGTGATTACAACATCAAATTGGCATAATAACATTAAAATAAAAAAAAATCTCAAAGATGAATAAATCCTTCAACACCACTACCTTAAATAGGAATTTTAAAATCCTTGGGTAGATCCTCAAATAGTGAAAGTAATCCCACTTGAGTATGGTAGGAGTATGGTGGTGGAAAGCATGTGGAACTTAGACTTTTCCACCCTTGACCCGAAGTGGATGGCAGCTTGCATCCACCGAATAGATGTGTCTAAATAACCTTCTAGATGACTGAATTAGAGTGTTATATATAATAGTAAAATTTAGCTTCAAACGTCTCATAACCACATATAAAATTGAATCCAAAATATAATTTTGGTTTGCGAGATATCAGTGAAATGATGGGATGTTTTTCTGGGCCGCATTATCTATCCCAAAATTTTATCTACAACTTGGGCCACCTAGAACTCCATTGAAAACTATGAATTAGCTTTGTCCACTATTTAATGAAATGTTACCAATGTGGTATTCTATATTTAGTTCAATTTTATGAATAATTGGGCATGTATATAGGTCGTTACGGTAGTTTTATTGGGCTATTGTCTAGTTCACTTCACCTAGAATGTTGTTTGTTCAAGGATAACATTGGTGGTCTTCCAATATGAATCATCAATTAATCCAAAAGTATGATTTTTTACCAATTTAATGAAAAACCATAAAATTAAATATGATAATAAAATCAAGATCAATGGGTACATTAAATTATGGTAAACAATGTACTATGTAATAGTGCATTTTAAGAAGGAATTACAATTATAATATGAAATAGTGATCACAGTGTAAAATGAACTAAAATTGTGCTTATGAATAATAAAAAACATGAATAATATATATATTAAAAAAAATATTAGTCTCATTCAGTGGCTAATCACACCCCCATCTTCAATTATTCTAGTCCCGAGAAAAATGTATCTCAAAAATATAAGATTCAAATTCCCCTTTCCAAACACATTTTAATAAAAATTGATCACCAAAAAACCTTATACCAAACAAATATAAAACCCATAAAAATCATTTAATAAAAGATAATTTCATAAGCAACTCCCAATCCCAACCCCATTCCATTGTTCAAATTAATCATCATATTTCATCCAAAATCAATTAAGCATGAGGATGTGTTTCATATCACAATAGACATGGGAGTTCATCTTTATTCAAGGGGAAAATGACGGAAGTGATAGGTGGAATAACATTTCAATATTAATTTTAGTATTAATTTTTTTTCAATATTTCCATAGTAATTTAAATTTCACTCAAAATATTTAACCCCTGTAGTGAGACTTTTCCAATGACTCCAAGGCTCGAAGACCTTAGTGGACAAAGAGGATCCCACATACTCGAGAATCATCTTGAGTTAAATCAGTCGAAAAAAAAGTCAAATTACCACAAATAGAGATAAAATTACTAACTCTGGGTCATAAACTATGGAGTCATGATCCCCAAGTGCTTAAATCCATGCATTAGGTAATTTCATTACTCTACACGTTCATTTATTGTTTTTTTATTTTGAGTTTTTTGAATACTCATATTAAAACTAAAATAATCACCAAACCTATGAAATTTATTTTGGGGGACCCTATAAACTCAAAATAATATCCCACTATCTAAAGGACGTGATTTGTGATTTTTTATGTGGATGAAAATATAAACTATGAAATATAATATTAGACAACCACGTTTTCCAAAATCTCTACACATGAATTTAAACATTCATTAAAATCATAATCAAGGCATGAAAAAATATTTATATATTAAATTTCAATGTATTAAATAAGTATTATCATGTTCAAGGTTAAAATAATTTTTCCTTCAATGAATTTTTTATATTCCAAAAGATTTAGTAAATTTATTTTTTTTCATTCAAAAGTTTTCTTTTTATTTCATCTCCCCCAACATAAAATAATAATGTCCTCTATGTTTGAAGAAAAGAAAATTTAGAAGTGGGTAGAGGCAAATAAGGAATGTTCAAAAAGGAAATTGAAAATGACGACCTAGGAATGAGTTCACCTATTGGTTGAAGTTGATGTCCGTGTTTCATCCATTTAATCCCTTGATATCCATGTCACTCATAGAGTTCCCCAGTGTAAAAAGAAAAACAAAAAAAACAAACAAAAAAAACAAATGAAATAGTATACATATATATTTATTTATTTATATAATAAAAAAATTATAATATAAGTATATATACAAAAATAATAGAATAAGGAAGCACTATAAGTCGTAGGTCAGTGGTAAGCTCACACCCCTTTCTCCCTTCGGTCCCGGGTTCGAGTCCCTATGGCTGCACCGGTTGAGAAGGGGTTTGACCCACGACCTATGATGTGTCCTTTTATATTTTTTAATTATTATTATATATTTTTTTGTATTTTTATTTTAATATACAAACACATGAAAATAAATTTATATAAACGAATGATGCATTGTCTTCTTTCTAAATTTTTGGGTAAGGTATTACTCAAGGATCACACCATGTGACACATATGAATATGGAGCTCCCCTTTCATACACATCCATACTCATAATTGATGAATAGGTCAATAGTATATTTTTTTTAATTTTTTTTAATATCAAAATGATTCATTAATCCTATTTGAAAAATAATGATGATTCAAAAAGATTGGAAACATGAAAACCACGGGTAGCCTACCGTGCAACGTTTTTTTAAAGGCACTGGCTCGACTTGAACTTCTTAATTTACCCAATACTAACATTTAAAAATTTAATGACCACATATTTATACACTTATACTAGGTTGAGATTCATTTTATGTTTATACTTGATTTAATTTACAAATCTAAGTTCTATAATGAGTGGGAAAATCCAAGGAATATCAGAAATTGTTGAGCCAGTTTACTCTGTTGTCTTGCCTAAGACATCAATGATCATCCAACATAGTAGGTTTCAATAGAAGAATTAATTCCAACTGAAAGTTCATGGTTATACCCTATAAAGGGATACTTTAGTTGGTATGTAAGGATAATATTTTTGTTCTCGGGTTGGATAGGACATTCAGACACAGGTTTAGATTTTGAATCCAACTCAGTATCTTTTTCAAAATTTCTCAACATAATCGGTTCCTTTTGAAAAAAAAAGATTCAAACACAAAATTGGAAAGATAAGTGTTAGTAATGGGTATGAACTCAATGTTTATGATTTCTATAAATGGTTCAGTGATTGGTGTTTTTGAAATATCATCCATGGAGTTATACTTAGGAGACTCAATCCATGGTGTAAAATTCTTTTCTTTTGAATCCAAAAAATCAATTTCTTCTAGATTTAAAGACCCTTCAATAATTATTTTATCTTATACATCTATCCCAAATCCAAAGTTCAGTTCTTAAATAAATTTATGAGTGGTTTTTGGAAAAAATAGTCTTCTATCAATGATGAGGAATGGATAACATGAGTGGGAATGGGTTCTATAACGGTCTCAATGTTTTTTAGTTCGAATCTCAATTATTAAACCTCAATATTCACTATCTTCATTTTTGACATAGTTTTTCAAGTAATGGATGTCGATCAAGAGGGATAAGGGGTTGTACTAAATGGTTTATTCTAGGTGGATAATTAAGTGGTTGGAATTGCACAGGAGGGTAGTCAGATTAGATTTCAGGGGATTGAAACTCATTATATGTTGGAATGTTTTGTGGATTATAGGATTTAAAACATTTTGATTAATTTGGTTTTTATTATCCCACGAGTATAAATTAGTATGGTCATTTTATATCACACAAGGGGTTGGGTGATCAATGTAGGGAAAGGTTCACCATGTTTAGATTTTTTCAAATTTTCCTTTCATAGGAGTGAGGGGGTGAGAACAGAGAAGTGGGTTGAAAAGAAATGATGTATGGGTCTAATATAACTTACTCAAGTCCTTGGAAATGATTCCAAAAAAATTCTTCCCCAAATTTACCAAATATTTTATGTTTAAGTGGTCACTTGTAGTTTATCTTTAGTTGTTGAATCCTCAAAGACCTAAGAAGAAACCTATAGACACGTACATTCTATGGACAGTTCTTGTCTATGAAGTGACCATCTTCTGGTTGATTTTAGATATGTTGAAGTCAAAACTTATAGTCTTAAGTGAGTTAAATTTAAAATAATGAGTTGATACTAGGTTTTCACTTGGGGTGGATTTGATGCATTCCTTTTTCATCTATTTCCATTTCTTATATTTGATATGCGTTTATTTAATAAGATCAAAAAAATAATCACTTATAAGTTTAATACCTCCACAACATAATACTTATCACCTATACACGTGAAGGATCAATGTTTTGAGCACTTTAAGATAAAGTTTTGTATTATCATTTGAAGTGTGTGACTATAAATTCAACATGGATGGAGGAGTTTAATTATATTCAAAAAAAATCAAAATTATAAGAAGTGATTAGTCATTAATGGAGTGAGAAATAACATCCAATACATTCCCTTTCTACCCCCTTAGATCAACCAATAAGTGGGATAGCCCTCCATTGATCATATGGTTTCAATGGAAGTGGGAAGTAGACTTATGATGGAGGAATTTGAGAAGTAATAAAATAATGAAATAAAAATCACTCCACCATTGTGTGATAATCTCACAATGGTTGGTGTGAACTAGTTCACACCATGAGGCCAAATTATTAAAGTGATGAGAAGAATAATAAAAAAAATAGATGATGAATAATTTTTATAAAAATTCTAATGTAATTCAATAACTTATAATTGAAGGAAGGGGATTACAACATCAAATTGGAAACATAACATTAAAAAGAAATAATGATAAAAGTTAAATAAATCCTCCAACACCACTATCTTAAATTATAATTTTAGGAGCCTTGGTTCGAGCCTCCAATACTGAAAGTTATCCCACTTGAGTATGGTAGGCCTAGTGTGGTGGAATGCTTGTGAAACTTAGACTTTTCCACCCTTGACCCAAAGTAGAAGGGAGATTTCATCCACTGAACAAACACATCAAAATAACCTTCTAGATTGCGTAATTATAGTAGGATATAAAAGAATAAAATGGATCTCTTAACGTATGCTAACCTCCTGTAAAATTTCATCTCAATTTGAAGTTTGGTTTGTAAGATATTAGTAATATGACGGGATGTTTTTCTGGGCCGCAAAATCTAGGCCAGAATTTTATCCCCAACTTGGGCCACCTGGAACTCCATTCAAACATCCAAATTAGCTTTGGACACTGTTCAATGAATTTTTTCCCATGATTTCTTCTATCTTCAGTTCACTTTTCATATTTTTTGGGCTTGGATATTGGCTGATATAGTAGTTTTATTGGTCTGATGTCTAGTTCACTTCACCTAGAATTGTTTTTGTTCAAGACCAACTTTGGTGGTCTTCGTATAGGAATCCTAAAGTTCTCCAAAAGTATGAATTATTACCAACATAATTATAAACCTGAAAGTTAAATATGAGAATAAAATCAAGATCATTGGGTACTTTATTTTTTTAAAAAAATATACCATGTAATAGTTCATTTTAAGAAATAATTACAATTATATTATGAAATAATGTTCAAAATGTAAAATTCCCTAAAATGGTGTTTATGAATAAAAAATCACATGAATATTATGTATATTAAAAATTAATATTAGCCTCATTCAGTGGCTAATCTTGTAACACCATAAAATTTCATATAAATTTAACATTATTAATTTTTATTTATTATAGAAATTATCATTACCAAAAATACTATGATAAAAGAAAAAATTACAAATTTAACTAAGTTAAAATACAAAAAATTGAAATGAAATAATCATAAATTAAATAAATATATGTGATGCATTATTATGATAATTACAAGATGAATATAATGGTAAATAAATAAAAAGATCACAAAATTTGTGCATTCCTCTTCATTGTTTCCTATAAAGATATTACATCTAAGTGTAACTGATGAAAGTATGTAATACATTCGAAATATGAATAAAATATGAAGTTAATAGATGAATGGTTTTCATTGAAGTATATAAATAAATAAAAATTGGAGTGTAAAATAATTATGTCTCCATTATATGTTCTTTGGATATATAGTTCATAGGAATATGTTGTTTTTGGATATATAAATAGTAATTATTATGATGATTATAAATAAGTAAAATAATTGTGAAATTTATTTATAAAGTGTTAATATACTATATAAAGAAGTATAATTCTTCCATATGATCCTCATTTTTTCATGTTTGTGAAGAAGATTTCATTTCTAGTGTTTTACGTTGACCAAGCCCATGAATATTTCAACAAGTATAACATGAAACAAAAAGTTTATAAAATAATTTAATGTTCATATATATCACTAAAAAATCTATAATAGGAAAATCAGCATGAAAGGCTACCACCATTGTGTATCTCACCCTTAAAAATTACACAGATGGCTTGAGGGGATTGGTAAGTAAAATACATAATGTTATCAATATATACTTAGTAATTTGATAAATAATATTTCATTATAAAATAAATTTTTTATAGGTATTATAATGAATTCACTGATTAAAATAAATTAACATAATTTATTTTTCAAATGTTTATAATAATTAACAAACATCTAAGAAATACTTTAAGAATTGTAGTAAATAAAAACACAATCATTTAATACAATTAAATTATTTGTATTCTAAAAAATTATTTTTAATGAATTATTTATTTATATTTATAAGATATATTTAACATATTTGGAATTTAAATTTAGAAAAATTTATTTGGTATTTTGAATCAAAAAGATTGAAATTAGATAAGTGGTTTTATTTTTTTGGCCAAAAAAAATTTTAGAGGTAAAAATTGAGCTATAATGGAAAAGTATAAACTAATGTAAATAATTAAAATAACAAGTAAAGTGATAAATTATCACTAATACAAATCAAAGTAATCTGTGGAAGAGATAATTTTTGAATTATCATCATTTTTTCTACATTTTCCCCCAATGAACTATAAAAGTATTTTTCTTACTTTTTAAAGAATGTGGATTTTTAAAATAGACCCTCAAACACATCTATAATAAGAACCCACCTCTATCCATTTGAAAAATTACTATTATTCATTAACTATCCAATATATTCAATAATTTACATATCATAACTCCTCAATCCAGTATATAATCATATGTAAATTAGTAGGAGTCCTAAATTCTTCATTATAAAGGAATTTATTTTTAGGATAAGGGTTTCTATCAATGTAACAAGTTCTTACCTATATTTTTTATTTATCATCTCATTATCATATTTATGAAATATTGTTTTCCACTGAAATATTTAGTGAATGTATTTAGGAATGAGGGGTCAATGATCGGATAATGTGGTGTTAGGATTCCTTCTTTAATGATGGAAATGGAAAAAGTATCTTCCGCTTCCCTCATCTATGGATTTATAGTAAATATTTGTGTTCATTTTGATCTTAAGAGTTTCCCCCTTGCTAAAACCTTGGAATGAAGATTTCTCGATAGATAGAGAGAGGACAAAAAGGCACATAGGTCTTGGGATTCATCAGAAAGGGATCTTGATGAACATTAGTTAGTTAAAATGTGGTTACAGCATAACCCCCTTGGGTTTTGTAGATATGGAATTGATGAAGAAGGATTAATGTAAATATAATGACTTAAATCCGAGGCTTTTTTCATATATACATAATGTCAATTTAGTCTAGATTTATAAAAAAATGGATAAATATTAAGTGATTTTTAGGAAGGATTCCTTTTTGGAGAGGATTTAAATGTTAGGACACTTGATTGTTGTGTTATTTGTACTTTTGACAGGGCACAATACATTGATTCTGGATGTTCTGGTAAAAAATTGTCCTTGATATTGGGTTTCTCCAACATGAAATGTTATCTTATATTGAATAAATACTTTTAGGTTCTATTCTTAATATCATAATTAATAAATAATGCATGGGTCCTTGACTCGATCTCTATAAAGCCAAGAGCATTTAGAATCCATGAATGGTTTTCTAGTTTCGACCCATATGAGGTAATAAATACCTATACTAAAGTATGTATCAAGTTATTTATCTTGAGTTGGATATATTTTCATCTATAAATTTGGTCCTCTAATTCTTCATTAATAGGGTTTCAAATCAAAATGGATAGAAAATAGAAAAGGATGGTTTTTGGTACATTTATAGGGTTCATATGGAAATTTATTTGATCTCAGCTTTAACAAATTGCGTGGTGTCATTGATACAATCTTACGATAATATAATTCATTTGGAAGATGAAAAGATTCCAAATTTTTCCCTCATTGTATTGTAAAATGACATGAAAGGATAGACTATAATAAGTCTATTACTTTCTCAAAATTAATTATAAAGTAACATGATGACTCTATTTTCAAAAGTTGTTTGAATATGAATAATGAAGGATTTGATGTTTTGGTTTTGGAAAACATAAATTAGGATGTCTAGAAAGTGGTTGAGTGATTTTATAGGCCTAATTCATACCCTTGGGTTTAGTAGATTCATGCTTTTCCTTTAGGAAATTTTTATTTTGATTCTGACAAGTAGTAATCAGTTCCTATGATAGATTTTATTTTTATTAGATTTTTTTATTTAACATAAGTTGAGGAACTAGGAGACATTGTCCATGTAGATAATTTTAGTGATCATGGGAAGGTTATGATGGTTCATAATATTTCCATTCCTGAAAGTGAGAAGAAACTTGTAAAAAGGGCCTTGTTATAGAGCAAGGTATCTTGTTTGATGCTTCTCACATCTTATGAAACAACATTGATTTTGGTCCATGTTCATAGAACGTGCAAAAATAGTACATATAATGTCAAATATCTCCAATATTAGATACTATTCAACAAGGTTTATACATTGTATTTAGGGAATCATTAGTGCTTTAATATCCTAAAAATAATGAAATTGCTCATAATTATGAAATAAAACAGGGAAAAAACGATGAACTCATAAATGTGACATTGTTTTATATTCAAGTGTAATAAAATACTTACTTTCTTTACACCAATGAAGAAATAAGGAACAATTTAGAATCCAACTATAAATTGTGAGACACTTCAGGCCTCAATGAAGATGAAAAGGTACATAAGACTAGAATTGAATTGGAGATAAATTCATTCATGGAAAGAAGATATATTATGGGGTACATTTACTCACTATAAAGAATATAAGGCCTATAATGGACTACTCAAATCTTAGACCCAAGATGGGCACAAGTTCTACTCCACTAGATGCTAGATTTTAGAATCATTTAAAGAAGATCATATCTTTGAGAAAAGACTCTGATTGGGTTTTTAAAGGTGGTTCTTATCATAATGAGTTTGATTTAAATTCATTTATATATTCTCTTTTATAGTCCTAGGAATCTGGGTAAAGGCCATTTATGTTTTTTCGGACCCCTTCTTCTCTTATTTTTATACATTGTTTTTTATTTTTTAATAAATGGGTCTCTGAAATAGAATATTTTATAAATAAATAATGATTCTATGTATACTTATACTAAAATAATATTACCATAATATAACTACATATCCTTAGTCAATCGGTTATTATATTATTTTCTTATTGGGGTCATTTTTTCTACATACATGAAAGATATTATAGAATATTAATCATGATTAATTATAATGACTTATATTATTGAAATATATGAAACATATAAATAATTTTTTTTTTAAATTTTAGTATTATAATTATTTTAATTATTTTCTATCAACATAAATAATATTTTTGGTAAATAATTTTTATTTAAAACAATCTTATACCTATCACGTAATTAAAGAAGAATATAAATCCAAATTCGAAAAATATGATTTTAGTATCTTGAATATTATTTACATGGTAAACTCAAGGATATTGAATCATTATTAAGACCAAAATTCCAAATCATTAGAGAAATGGAATAATTAACAACGATCAATTCATATTGATTAATAATTGTTTGTAAATAAGTGATATAAAATATAGATAAATGATTATAATAAATATAAATATAAATAATTTTATTATATAGGTAAATAATATAACTATTTTTTTATACATATTGTAATATCACATTCAAACAAATAAGAATCCAATGTAAAAATATTTCTTAACTCAATCGACATTTGTTAAATTACACTCTTTCTTCTTTGACTATGTTCTTATAAGTTCAGTATATTATAACCCTTTGACAATATAAAATTTTATTTTATCTTCATATAGGGAATATAATTTTATTCTGAATAATTAAATTTCTATTAATTATTAACGTATTAAATGGATATTGTAAAGGAAATATTACACTATCTATTTTTGTGTTTTCACTACAATGTCTATTCTATTTCTTACTATAAATAATTAATCTTAGTACTTTGAATGATAAATATATATTTCATTCTTGACCTATAATATTCCACTTAATTTTATTTATAATCAAATTTTATATCTCATTCATAAAAAAATATTTCTTTTAAACATTTAAAAATAATGATATGTATTTATTTCAACATTTATACCTTTTAATATCTTTCTATAAATGTTTATTCTAGTTTAGATTTATTTATTTTGAAAGATCCATTATTATTATGTTTCATTATTGTAATAAGGGTTTAATAGATTTTGTGATACCTTCTAAAAAGTATTTTAAATGTTACTTATATATTTTTTATGACAAAATTACAGAAACATTAATAAAACTATTCTATGGTTTTTTATTTTGAATTTTATATATGGGTTATTTGTAATCTTTTCCTATTCTTATTCATGTAAAAATACCTAAAATATAATAAAATATTTTTCTTTTATGTGATTAATATATTTTTATTATCTAATCCAATTTTTGCAATGTACTTATCTGATATCTCATGGAAATTTAATACGAACCATTTTATTTAAAATTGTTCATATTTTTTTCATTTTCATGGTTGTATAATTATTTTTCTTTTGAATAAAATATTTATTAATACATCGTTATGATTTAGATGGCCGATTAATTATATTTCACTCCAATGTATTGACTAAATATTTATATATTTTGTGATAATATGTAAGTGACATGATAATTTTTCTTAGTCCACTACGTTAAGGTACAATTTTTTATATTTTTTATAATTTTATTGGAAGTGATATATGACAAATGTCATGGTTTTTGTACTTATATATATGCTTAATTCATATTTTATGTCAATATAGTCCATGATTTTTGAATCTTTATTAATATTCCATGCTATATGATTTGCATTTATGGAAATCATTTTATGGTTCAATGTTTCAATGCTATGACTTATCATTATTTTATCATGACTCTTGATTACTTGCTAATATTAAATGATATACTAATATAAAACAAGTTTTATCCACAATATTCAACTCTATCGCACGTTCGTGATCTAATTATAAGTCTACCATGACTTGCTGGCTTCTATTTATCCCTTACCAAGTATTTGAGCTAACCTTTTTCTTAAGTTTGTAATTTCTCCAGGTAATGAAAAAAAGAATATATTGTATGAATTTTTTATAAGGGAATAAAATTATGAGTAATTTAATGTAATCAATGTATATTATTTTATATTTTATGGTTTATTTAAATATAATATACATATACCTTTTTATTCTAGGAATGGGATTTAATTTAGAGTTGTAATATTTATACACATAAAATTATATAAGATATATATTTTTGTATTAGGTAATCCCAAATTCTGATAAAACATATTGAAGTGTGATGTATGAATTTTTTAGACTATAAAATACATGGATTAATAATATATCCAAGTGAGTGAATAAATGTATTGGATCAATATGAAATCATTTTTAAAATTGGAATACTCATATTTGAGGATTAATTTCTCTCTTAAATATGATAAGGAATGATATGGTTTTTGTAGTTAAGTTACAAAGTTCTTCTTATTGTTTCTTGTTAATAATATATTTTATTCATAAATATTTCTTATTATAAGTTCATTGAATATTTTTCGATACTAGGATTGAGTAAGATCGCTACTTTCTTAAAAAATTCAAATTGAAAAATATTGATATGGATTTGGTACTCCTCAATAGTATATTGTTGTATTTTTTTAGATATTAAAGACTATTATTTAATTATATTTGTATTATCTTCATTTTTTTTATTTACCATGTAAAATTAATCCAGAAATATATTTATAACAACAATTTAAGGAAATAACCTTCATATTTGTATTCATAACGGTTATAGTGGATCATTTGATCACAGTTTTTGGATATCATTCCATGGGTGTAGACATTATTATTAGATTATTAACATTGTAAATCATTTTTTTCGTTTAAATTTATTACATTTTCAATTTTGGTTTTAAATTTGAATGTTCTCATCAAAAAATTTAATAAAATAAAAGACAATACATAACTTCAATAATTTTATTTATATTAATATGTGACAAAGATTGTATATATATAATGTATAAAACTTGATTCACTAATTCAAACCCCAACCACATAGTGATAATTTAAGGTTCTTAATACATATTAGAATAAAGGTATCCCAAATTAATATGAAATATGTGTTTTATGTTTCTCTTAAATACATCATGCCTATTTTATGTTAATAGTGATGATCTTTTAGGTTTTGATTTTGAGTTGGTTCTAAATTAAAATATCATAAATAGATCATACAAATACAATGAACTGAAATGGAATTATAAAACTATTTTTAAAATACTATCACATATAGAATGATTTATTTCTTATAAATATATATTTATTTATTGAGGATATTAATTAACTGAAAAAAAATGGGTACGTACCTCATGAAATAAGGTGTTAAAATGAATTTGATTGATTAGAATAATATTAATAATGATTGTTATGTAGGTAATGAAATTATTTATATAATTTAGAGAATTCATTTATTAAAATTCTAGGAATTTTAATTGTAGAAGTAATTTTCTATGACTTTAAAACATATTTGAAGGAAATGTGAAATTTAATGTAGGAAATTTATAGATTTTAAATTTTAATTGTAAAGATAAGTGAATTTTTAGATGAATATATTCTTCACATATTTAAATTAATCAATAAAGTTTTTCATCTCATTATAGGGTTTTGGAGACTATTAATGATTTCATAGATGCCAAAAGAGACTTCAGATATTCTTTAATAGAATTTAGGTTACAATTTATGTATATAAATTCTATGATTTTCACACATTTAAAATATATAATTTTTAAAGAACATTTATTTATTAATATATATGGAATAAGAACACTCATAAAAAATGATTATTCACTAAAGTATATTATTTAAAAAAAATAAAGTTTATTAATTACTAAATTTTTTAAACTAGATATTTTTTCTCAAAATTTGATAATAAATAATGTATTTATAACGATACAAAATTTAATAATTAAACAAAGGAGATGAGATGTAAATGATTTTAAAAGTAAATGATGTTGAGATAATTAGTGATGATGTTAGCGATGATGGAAAGGGTGATGAAAATTAAAGAAAATTATTATTCAATAAATAGTTAAATGAGGATCTTTAAAATATTATAAACATAGATAAATAGACTAAGAACTTGAATCATGTATCCAAAGAATCAAACAACAATGATTTTTACAATAATAAAAAATAATTGCAGTTTTTGAACAATAAGATATATTTAATATTTATTCTCACTAAATAAAATAAATTATATGTTGATATAAAATAAAAAACTAAAGAAAATAAATAATTCCTTTAAAATATTCAGTTTTGTTTTTTATATAAATAAAATATGAACGTGTTAAAGATTATGTTCAAGAAATATGAGTAAGAAATAAATGAATGGTTAAAATGAAATATCAAAATTTTTAAAGCCTATAAAAAGATTGATGAATTTTGGAATAAAAAAATACCTCACTCAAATAGTTCAAAAGGTCTTATATTTTTTTATGTAAGGTTTTAAATAAATTTTAATGAAAATATAGTGATGTTTTCTGTGAAATAATTTCCAAAAAAACTGGAAATTATTGAACTGTCAAATTCATATAAAATTATACTATAAAGGATGGGTATAAAATTGAGGGAAAATATATAATATATAATAATACATTTTATGAGTGCCACATGATTTTTTTTAAATGATGACAAACTACAAGGTTTCAATATATTTATGAACACCAATATATATCCCTTATAACCGGTTTGGTAGAGAAAAATGTCATTTTTATGTCTCTTATCAATGTTTTGGTTGATTCAGACATATATAAAATATTTTTTAGTTATATCAGTGATATTTATAAGATATATAATATTTATAAGTTATTACTTGAGGTAGATGTAATCTAAAAAAAATAAATTCTTAAAAAACAATGGTAATTTTCACGTAAAGAAAAAGAATAAATTTTACATGTTGGATGAACAATGAAGAAGATATAAACAACTAGGTCATGGTGTTGAGAATTTCCTTACCATATTACTATTTCATTTTATTAAGAATAATTAAATAGAGTACTTTATTAAGAATAACTTCAAAGGAATGTAGAAATAAATTATGATAGACTTTCCAATGAAAGTTTCTCAAACGGAAAGCTATAGATTTAATATAGCTTCTATTAATCCCGTATAATAAATGTTATGAATATTTAACATGGAATTGAAATGTAAAATTATATATAGAATTAATTTGGTAATTATTAACAAATAAAAAATGGATTAAAAAATATTTCAATGAAGAAGCTAAAATAGAATAATACCATTTTTTGGGGTTAAAGAATAATTATCTTAGTGTTTCTCAACATTGTGAAGAAGGGAAGAATGGAATTTAATATATATATATATATATATAGTCTTATTAAAATTGATTATGTATTCCTATGTTATGAATATGGGATAATTATTATGGGTAACTCATTTCATTTTAGAAATATAGAAAATTATTGTTATTTGATTTTGAATGAAGAAAATTAGTTTTGGAATTGAATGATTGAATATATCTGTGAATAGAATTTGAAATTAGTAATCAGGAATTAAATTTCTGTCATGTTATTATACTAAATATATAACCTAATTTTAATTTTTAAAAATTTCAAAAGTATAATATTATAAACACTTTAGGAAAGAACTTTTAGATTAAATATTCTAATCCATTGGTGTCTATTAATTTACATATTTTTTAGTCTATAAAAAAGAAAATTTTTAATGGAAATAATTTAAATTTCTTATTTTTTAGAAATATTACAAAAAAAACATGTATTATTTTTATTAAATGTAAATCATAGTCATTGTGGATACTTAAGATTTTTAAGAGAAGTACAGAAAGAGTGTTTATAAATTCATTAAAAAAATATAGCTGATAATGGTGATAAGTACACTAGATAAATAATAAAAATTATCTAAGGAATCATGGTATTAATTAACAGTAAGTAAATCATATACCCCATTATAAAATGGTTTCACTAAATAAAATAACATAATCATATCGAATATATATCAAATGATTGTGGTAGTGTATTATACATTGTGTTTCATTAATAGATAAGTGGATGGGATAGTGGGGAACATAAAAATCCACTATTTATATTTTAAAAACATATATATTTTTCATTATGAAATTTATTAAAATAATTCCCCTTTAATAATTTAAATTTATTTGAATTAACAAGTATCATTTATGTTAACGGTGAATGGTTAGGAATGTTTGATCAAAGAGTATTCGATAAAAATTTACATTATTATCTTATAAAGATATGGAGATAAAACTATTAAAATAAAAAATAGGTAAGAATATATATTATTTTAATTAAATATTTTGAGAATAATAATATCAAAAATATGGGCAATAATGGACATTGTCTATATGTGTTGTAGAAGATGTTGAAATTGTTTTACAACATACTAAAAATTCTAATTTTTTTGAATATTTATGTGATGAACATGTGGAAAAATGGTGATTAAACTATATAATGTGATTAGTGACATTAAAAATATAATAAATAAGGTATTAAAGGGTAATTTTATTATCAAAATATCATCGGTGATCATAAGAAAATGGTTAAAATAAGTACAACATTGGGGAAAATATCTCAAACATCATTAATTTTTCAAGTAAAATATATAAATATGATTGAAACAATGAATCAAAAAGAGTGGGTATATGTTTTAAATGAATAATTAGATAATATTTAGGAGAATAACCCAATTAATTAGTTACTATTTGGAAAAAAATGTTATTAAAAAATTGGGTGTTAGGAAACAATTTTAATAAAAATGGTGAAGTTGTAATGAGCATAGTAAGGGGCATGTTAAAAGGTTATTCAAAAGATAAAAGGATTGAATTAAAAATACAATTTTATCTAGTTTCAATGATTAATACCATAAATTAGTTTCTTATTATCATCTTAAATATTTGATAAAATATTCATCAAATGGATTTCTGGTCACCCTTCTTTGATGGTGAACATAAAGAAAATGCTTATATTTCAATATAGACAAATTTATTATATTGATATGATTATGGGACTCATTTAGGTGAAACAAAACATTATATTGGTACAAATAAGACTTGATGTAATTTAATTTAAAACACGATTCAGGTTTGATGATTCTAAATTTTAGAAAAGGAATAATGGAAAAAACGTATTTAATAAAGAAAATAAAGAGTTTTCTCCCATTTCTATATTCTATGTTGATTATATTGTAATATATAGAAATTAATAACTAGTTTTAAATTATTTTTCAACTCAAATGAAAGATTTATTTGATATTTATATGTTTAGAGAGAACAATTATTTCATTAGACATTAAATTATTAAAGATTGTGGTTATGTTTTTATCTCCAAATATATGTATGCTCGAGGACTTTTGAAGAAGGGAATGGAGAAAGAAAATGGTTATTAAAAAATAATTAGAAACTAATATTCACAAGAACGATGATGGTAAATAGGTTATTAATAAAGTATATAGATATATCATTATAATTTTACCCTATATGAAAACATTATGAGTAGATATCATCTATGTTTTCATACTATGTTCTCATTATCAATGTACATCAAAGGATTGTCACTAAATTTTAGTGAGGGAAATTATAAGATATATGAGTGGAAAAAATTAGGATAACATCTGACAATAAAGTGAACATAGAACCTTATGATTGTAATAATGTTTAATGTGATATATGTGTTAATTATAGAAGGAATACCTCTGGATGTTTTTTCTTCTTATGAGTGATGTGGGTAGCTTTGTGCAATGAAAATAAAATTTTTATTAATTAAATTATACATAAAGTGGAATATATTTCTATACATAAGTTAAAATATATTTCATATCAATTCGAAAGCAACATGGAGATCTCAGTAAAAATAATAGGTTACCATATATAGTGGGATGTGATTATTAAAGAGTAATTAATATTTCTTAAAATATAATTAAATGTTCTTGATAAATGTCTATAGACATTTTGTACCTCTTTGTAGAATATATAGTTTAGAAATGAATGTCGAATTTGGAGTTTGTTCATATCGAGAAGCATGTTGTAGAAAAATTCCCCAAACCATTGTAGAAGGATACATTTTAAATGTTGTGGTTAATTATAGAGTTCAACTATATAATTCTTCAATCTACAGTATAGTGTTTCATTTATTCATGGACATGTATTTAGATTACTATTGAAAAAGTTAGAGATAAAAGAACAAATTAAAAGTATATATTTTCCCATTAATGATAGTGGTCTCTATTTAATATAGAGAATATATTTATGTTACCTTTATCAAAAAGAGAATCTTTTATCTTTACTGTGTGTCGATTTATTATGTGTTTCTACTTTGAAATATTCCAATGGATTTTTCTGAAAGTGTATTGAAAATAAATTTAGAATATATATAAGGTTGTTTTTTATTAAAAATGATAAAATATAAGAGGATTCATTAACTGTGAGAATATGAGTTGCTAATGGATTTCATTGAAATTATTACGTGATCATTATTATTTAATCCACTAATTATGATCATATAATATTAATAATGATTAAATTTTATCAATTTACTATTAATGAGAGATCATTTCATGAACGTGATGTTGATTGAATGGTTCAGAAATCCAATGGGGGATAATTTAATCCATATAATATTTTTGATCCATTTTTTAAAGTTTTTAATGAATCTTGATATTTGTGTTGGTACTATATATGTATGGGAATGAAATTTTTGTGAATGTATGTTAACACTTGGTTCTTATGGATAAATATTTTAATAAATATCTTTTGAGAAATGTGGAATATTAGTGTAGAAATCATACAGTAGAAGATGATTTAATAGTAAAGGAGCATGTAAAGGGAACTATTTTACCTACAAAATTACAATAAAATATCACCAAAATTATAGTGTCCATGTTATTTTTCTAATGAATCAAATATGACTATTAGTATAGTTTCATTGGGGACACACTATAGTTTCAATTGTATATAGTTTTTCACTAGACTAAAATACCCAAATGAAACCCAAGAAGAGGTCCTAACATAACCTCAATCATGCCTCCACTTGAGGATCCTTATTTTTGATAAGGGACTAAATTCCTCATTGTAATATAACAGACCCAATGATAAGTCATTGGGGTCCTTCCTAAGTGTAGTAAAAAATCTGCATGACCCATCCATATAACTAACATCCCAAAAACATATAGTCAAACAATTGGGATCTAAGAGGGACCCATAGTAAATAATAGAAAGAGATATAATATTTTATATGATGGATGAAAACATAAAAGAACATTCCTAGGAGAAACAAACTTATAAAAAGAATCAACTAATATATGAAACAACCACATAATGACTAGTTAATTTGACATATAATCACTGGAATGTAAAAAATAATGGCCTCCATATGAACTCACATAATAATCTCTACTATATACTAAATCTCCAAATCCAAGTAGAATCAAAACATGTTTCTAGTACCATGAAATACCTTGTACTGAAAGAGAACATGAACATCGACCCCTATATATAAAAAGGCATGTTGTGTATGTTGGTTGGGGTGAGTCTAATGACCTATTTATATTCAACATCTCCAAAAAATGTTTAATTATATTTTGATCTAATGGATATGCATAAAATAAATATAGAGAGTGATTGTTTTTATTGATTAATACACCTAGATAGATACATAAAAAAAATGTACAATGGAGTAGATGTTTCATGTCATCATGTCTTTACCAGGCCACAAAGACACTTGATCCCACCTTCTTTGGCTAATACTGGAAACATTTTTATCATTATCACATCATAAAGAATACCATACAATTGGAATAATAATATCACGTCCAACAGTATATGAAATTCATTATAAGCAATAGGCAATCTAAGGAAAGAATTTTTGTCACTAACCTATCACATGTGCCAAATTATCCACTTAGGATATGGTCCCATGGACACATCTCATATCCCACCATCAACGTAAAGGAAGAAATATGGGAAGGTAATCCCAATATCAAAACTCTTGAGTATCCCAAACCATCCACTCGGGAAATTCTCGTAACCACATTGCATTAACAAAATTCATCAAAAAAAAAGCGATTTGTGGAGGGTTTCCCAGTATCCATCCATTAATATACATAAAACCCTAAAATCATGGCATATCCCAAGGAACAATACAAAATACACTATCACTAGTTAGTACCCATTACTATTATTATGTCTAGAACAAAGAAAAAACTAATTATATGTGGGAATAACTATATTCGACCTCTTGCATAAGTTGAACCATCCCACTCGGGGTTGGCCTCATGGAATATGTTGAACCACATAATCACATTGTGATTACCTTATATAAGAATATCAATCATTAAAATATACCCTACAACTTATGGTTGCATATAATTCACATTATAGAACACGAAGGAATAAAAATTAATCATGTAGTGTATGTTGTCAAAAATATTAAATGGGACATCCCAAGTATAAAATGTACTGCAGAGACATTCTTTGGATTATCCCTTGAAAACCAATCAAGTTTACCCAAATTAACCATGTTAATGAACTGAACACATCCAAATAGATGTATTTCTAACTCAAAACGATATTACATAGCTCTATGTCACCCATTCATGAATTGATCCCAAACATCTCATTCTAAAAAGAATTTAACCAACATGATAACCCTACCTTTTGTTATGGAACATGGTCAGTTCCATTTATCCCACAATATTTTACCCATATCTACCCAATATATGTTCAATTTATTCAATTTATACTAAAACTAAAACATTGATACTAATGAAAATATCAATCAAAATTAAAAACCAACAATCATAATATTTTATATAGTTAATGAAAAAATCCATTATTTTTCGATACTGGGTGACTATCACATGAGTAATGGATATTATATACTAATTTATACTAACAATGGAGATTCTAGTGGATCATGTGGTTTTACGTGAGTTTGTATTATAGCAAGGATTATCTACTCCTTTTGAGTAGTGAACAATATAAATTGACTATCCTTTTTTATTACTTTCCACTGTGTGTGTGTGAGTTAAGAAGTGAGATATTTCACTCAAACAAGTTATAGAGGATAAACTATTAATAAATAATAAAATAGAAAATTAAACCATTATTTGGTAATTAATCATCCCCAGCCCCATCTCAATGAAACTCATTATGACTTGGGCCACCAAAATTTGTATTAGAGCATCATGATCTGATATGAAGATCAAAGAGTTTGTAATTTTCTTCACTAAATATTTTTTAACTCATTTATTTAGTAATTCCAAGAAAGTCTCTCAATGTGGTTATATTATTGATATCTGAATTACTATTGTAATCATGAAAAAAATCTAATTCTGTGAACATCAAGGAGATTCCCACTTTTAATGGGAATAATTACTACCTATGAAAAGGTTAGATGTTGTAATAACATTAATTATTATTTATAAAAAAATTAATGATTCCACTGATTGATTTATTCCTCATACTAAAGGTAATGTTCTGAAAATAGTAGATAGAAATAACATGCATACAGATTGTAATTATTTGAATTTCATTTTATAATCTCTTTCATAGATTTAATTCCTTGAAGTTAATTATATTATAAATGAAAATGAATTTCTGATAAATTATATATAATTTTTGAAGGTCATACAAAAGTAAATTAGATAAGATAAAAATTGGTTCATTATAATATAATGTTATCAGGGTGATGGATGAAGAAATTATGGAAAATATCTTCAGTATAGTAAATGAAATTTTTTGAACTTCTAGTGGATTTGTTTAGAATATAAAGGACGCTATGGTTTTTCAAAAGATGCTATATATTTTTAAGATATGATTGATGTGAATATTTAAGCACTCCATGATTGAGATATAGGTACAATTCAAATGGATAAAATATATTATTATTAATTATGAAATGAATAAGGGGAGTGTCTTAAATATGAATAATAACGATGATAGGTAAATATCATTGAAGTTGTTATATAACTAGATGAATGGGAAGTTTAAAGTTCTTGGTGAAGATGATATAGATTCAGATGAAGATATTGATGTCATATTTGACAAAATAATGGGACTCAAAGGGAATAAAAAAGGAAATGGTAAATTTTATGTTTAATTACATAGTAATTACATTATCTATGGAGATATTGGTAGTTTTGTATCTGATTTTACAAGATGTAAATACGAGAAAGATGATGTGAGTAATGATATGGATGAGAATCCAAGAATTTACTTGTATAATTATGAATCAAAATATTTTTCAAATGAAAAGGGATGAATTTAAGAAAATTAAAAATGAAAAATTTTGTATCTAATATTTATGTTAGTAATAGTTTTTATGATGATGAAGAAGTAGATTCATTCAGTGAAGAATATAGAAGGATATTTTTTGCAACGGTTAATGAAAAATATCATAAATGACGAGAGAAGTCAGGGTGAACATGTGGAAGATATAAAGATAGAGTTGAATATTATAGGGAACTCATATAATGTCTCTTGAAGTTTTCTTGAATAGGAAATTGGATTTAATTAATAAAAAATTAGATAATTATTTGTTAACAACGATAGCTTCCCAACTGAAAAAAAACCAAAGTTTACATGTGAAATTGACCAAATGAAGATGTATCATTACGAAGAGAAGAATAAAGATTTTGACTTGAAAATAACTTTAAAATAAAAGGATGAGGATATTCAGATATTCCAAAAGTAATTATTTAATTTAGAAATGAAATTGTAAAATTAGAAAACTAATTTTATAAATTAAATACATGAAGTTATATAATGATAAAAGAAAAATATTTTAAAATAAATTGAAGTCTTAATGAATGGTGAAATTTAAATTTTACAAAAAAAATAACTTTCAATGAATAATAAAATACTATTAATGTTGGTAGATGATTTGATTAAATTTTATATGGTAATTATATGAGGATTATGAAAAAATGAGATGATTGGTGAATATTTAGAAATTTAGGTATCACTGTTTTAAAGGAAAAATTATAAAAATAGTTATTTTAAAATTTGTATAATTAATTTTAAGTTAAAGATTAATGTTTTTGACGTTTATAAAAAAAATTATCAAAAAAGGATCATTGATTAATTAATAGTGGATTGAATATCTGATAGTTTCAAAAGGTTCGTATAATTTATATTTCTATTGTTTGAATTGTGGAGGATCTTGGAACTTTATAATGAGATATTTTAATTTTAAACAATATATATAATAATTTGGATAAAATATTTAGTTGGATTTTCCGTCTTCTCAAAGGATAAAAAATCAAAATGAATTTGGTTAATATTGAATGAATATTGTGAATATAATTAAACCTTTAGTAGTGTATTTTAGATTTTTTTACAATAATAGTAACATTAATAATGATTATTTAACCATTATACTTATCTAACTATGTATGTATAATAATACTAAAAAATATTAATTAAGAAAAATTAATGAGAATGATAAGGCTTTGATTATTAATTTTGCACACAAAACATCATAAGGGAACCATCAATGGATTTTTGATAGTGGATACTCCCATAATTATATTAGATGATTAATGTTATGTAAATATATTATGAATTTTAGGAATCTAGTTATGAATTTTTAAAATGGTGGGTCACTCAAAAATTGGATAATTGTTTTAGGAATCATGGAGAAGAAAAAATGGAATTAATGACAAATTTATTTCTCTATGAATTAAATCACAAATTAAAAAGTGTATATCAACATTACGATGAAGAAAAAAAAATTCGATTTTATTTGGATAATTCTTTTTTAATGAAGATTAAATATGGAAGTGTTGTAAAGATATAAAAATTCAATTCAAGAAACTTATTTCACGTTTGTTATATAATGAAGGATAAGATTCCATGCATGAAGGATAAAAAATATTTTTTCAAGGAAATAGGTATTTTTTACCCCATAATTAGTGGAAAAACTTGTATAGACAAAAAATATGATTGTGTGATATAATGTAGAATACATTAAATAAATGGGGATAAATGAGGTTTATAAATTTTAATAAATAAGTTTGAATATTATAAAATTTATGAAGTAAAGGGGGGAGGGAAAAACTTTTTTTTCATTTAATATGGTCATAGTTAAAATAAATTAGAGTTATAATAATTATATATGGGATTTGATGAATAAATTGGATGATCAAATTATTTTTCTGTAAAAGGTGGACTTGAATACCAAGCCCTAGAGGTTAAATAAGAATTATCAGCATTTATTCATCACGGGATAAGTTCTGAATTTTTTCCCTCTCTTGCATATTCTTTGGGTAATTTTATCAAAAGGAGAGAAGGAAAAGAATTATTATGTTATGTTTGTAATTTTTTATATTTATAAATTATATTAATAAAGGGGAACTATAAAATTATGGATCCAAATATATGTTTTTAACAAAAATTCCAAATATCAAGAGACAACATTACTATATTCTTATATCTTGAGTAAAAGATATTCCCTGACATTTAATTCTTGTGATGGTGACAATAGTGGTTCATACAGTCTATGGTGATTCCAGATAATTCAATGATTTATCTAATCAATTTGAGTAGTGAATATTTTAAATTGAGTTCCCATTATTAATTTTTTTCTTTGGAGTGTGTTTTTTAAGTAGCACGATCACTTACTATAAAAATTGATAAATTAAAATTTCATTATAATTAGTAAAAACAAAAAGAAGTCCAATGATCATTGATTCACCCCACCCCCTCCCCCCCACACCCTAGTAAACCTCACTGTGCCTGGGGAAATATTATATAGTACCACACTATAATAATTAATGGTAATCAGTTCAATATATAAGAGTCACTTCCAATATAGAGGCAATGTGTAAGATTCATTGGGACTATAAATAAAGTTCATTAGGGGATACATAATAGTAACTTACCACATACATATCTTTCCTCTAATAAATTTTGAAAATTTAAGAATTGGTATAGTGAAGTTATGTAAGAGTAACAAGGACACACTACAGAAAATATAATGGTTGTCTCCTATTTTATGTGAATTTGTTACTAATTGTAGTATAGGATTTTAAATATTATTAGTAAAATATGGTTGATAATATATCTATTCATGGACTATGAAACATATAATATTACAAGAAATGATTAAGAATGTTTTCATCCATGAAATTTTTCACACCATTGGATGGATGTCCATGCTGTAAAGGTTTTAGATATATTTAAATGGTTATATATATTTGGTGATGTCAACACAAAAGGATATTATAACTCTTATAAAATTTTGAAAATCATGATTTCTTTGAGAAAAACAAATTATATTTTGAGGAATTAAATATATGATATTTTTATAATTTTATTAGGATCATTATTGAATAATTATCTCACTATGATCATGATGAAGTATTAAAATGGGTGGAAATCGCAATGTTTATTTTGTAGAGTTCCATAATGAAATATGGAAAAATCATACATTATAATTTAGTTATTAACATAGTAAAAAAACATTATTTTTTGAGATTTAACTTGACCATTTTTAAAGATATTACCTAAAAAATAAAAATACAAGTTCATCATGTAAAAATGGGATTGATATCTTTCATAAATATAAATGATAAGGACCAAAAAATCAGGAAAATATTGGACAGTGGTTCTATATTTTAGGGATGGAATGTAAAGAATATTTATCTAATCATTGACACTCATTTATGATCTTTTCAATGAAGATGATGGAGATTCCATGATATCACATGGAAGGTAATTTTGTACTTATTGGTTTTCTCATACTTTTCATATAAAGGATGTGCAATTAAAGATCAACATTCACACACACACACACATATATATATATATATGTGTGTGTGTGTGTTGTACCAACCACAAAAGTGATGTTTCTTTTACATGGTGTGTCTTGCGGAATTTTGTCCCTTATAAAGTAGTGAGAAAAGAATAGGATTGAAAGGAGTGAAATAAAGAGGTAATGAGTCTTCATTAAACCTTGTAATGGGAGTGACCCCAATCTTAGAGTTCCCTATCCTAAACCTGCCACCAGACAGTGATATTAATGGGTTCTAGTGCATCATATCATTACTTTAGTACATTACTTAGATTATCCCTATGTGGGTGAACCAATTAGAATAACTATTTTTATGTGCATGCTTTATATAAATTCTTTGAGATGTAATTAATGAGTGAGGGTTAATCCATCATTTGTCAAATATATAAAGTTATATATATGATAGATAAAAAACATATTATCATTAAAATAAAAAATAAAGTATGTATGTACTAACTATGAGGTCAAGATAAGCTATGGTTTTAGGAGTTTTATGAATAATAGTTTATGTTCAAAGGAATTTCATACCCTGATTCAACCCCAACCTCCATCAGGGTATCTCACACTATAGGCCCTTGTGATCCAATCATATACAACATCAACTATAAAACCTACCATATAATTATAATGTAATAATATATTAAAATAAAATACATTTTCATAAAGTTAAATAAATAAACAATGAGTAATAATGTTTTTATATTTCTTTTTTAAAAAATATTAGTTCTAAAATATTACATAAAAAATCTAAAAATAAAAAAATCAAAAGATTAAATAATTATCATCATAATCACAGATCATGGGATAAATATTTGGGAGCCTGTGGGGATACTATATTAATTTTGAATTATATAACAATATTTCTAGAATATTTATATGATCATATCAATGTAATTAACTAACTGAAACTCATTTGGAGACAACCCCTGAACAAGTTTGTAATGTTAATTAAATGCACTGGTTTTGTATAATCTCACATGTGTTGAATTGGAAATTAAATTTATATGTAACAATAATGTTTTAGATGAGTTTTTTATAAATAAAAAGTAATAATAAAAAAATATTTATAATATTGTGACTCACCACTAATTACCCTCCAAATAAACATTCCATTAAATCACATCAATGTATTATTTGAAATAAAAAAACACATTCATATCATAAAAATAACTATGGGAACAATTAAAGAGTTTGTAACATAATAATAATAACTATTATATAATATAGACATGACATTGTATTTTAAATTGGTAATCAAAACATTTTATGTAAACATTAAAATGCAATTAAAATTCAATCATTCTATTTATCAAACCCCTGGTTTTCAAAAATATGTTTAAAATGGTAATTGTTTATTTTCTCAAATCCCTGATATATATCAAAGGTAATCTATGAATTTTTGATTCAAACATTGTATAAAATCATTATTAATTATTTTGGGAAAAAATTCACATGTGTACGCCGGTAGGTTGATGAATTAGGGAGTTTCACATTTATATAATTTCATGGTCTTATTCACCCATTTGTCATATTGTGTTCCCTTGTTTTAAGTAAATCACTCAATCAATCACTCTTCATTCCAGCCTCACCAAAACATAAATAGATATATAAATATAATACACACAAAGAAAAATGAATTTTTAATTTTTTCACCACAAAGGTCTATGACTAAGGAGAATGACTCAATGACGTGTTTATGTTCTAAAATCAACTATAATCACATTTTACTAATAAAAAATTTGTCCAAGTCACTCCATCTTAAGGACGAACCCCTTCTTAATGTTTATGGCTCACTATATACTCACATAAGGTACATTACCACAAATACCCCTTTGTTCAATAATACATGGAAGTACTCAAATATTTTATACATACAAGGTTCTTTATATAATAAATATATATATTTGAAACCAATTTTTTATCAACACCAATATTGGTGCGACATTGTTCTCTACTTCACTACACATCTAATAGCACAAGGTGACATGAGATAAAATCCTTCTAAATAGTATCATCTATTAATTCCCCTTAAAATTATAGATTATAGTAACCTCTAAATGTGATGATAATATATTTATCATCATAATTATTACATTAGTTGAAAAAATATCTTCCAGATAAAGATTATCCTACACTAGAAAAACATTGTTGTAATTTTTTTTCTTCAATAGATGAATATGAAAATTGAAATTTATCTCCTTTATTGATATTTCTTTTTTTAATATAGATGTCATTTCTAGAAATATTTTTTGTCTTTCCTCTCTTCCTTTTCCCTTGTTCTAGATATATCAATGGAATTCTATTCTCTAATATCGATTTTTAAATTACATTCTCACTTTATAGAACTATCATGAGATGTATTTATAGTCTCCTAAAAAACATTAACTTTTTTCCAAAAAAATGAGTAATTTAATATTTTATAGAATAAATTATCATTCCATTTTCCACCCATTTAGTATGTTCATAATTCATTCATTAAAATTTATTAACCTCCAAAAATATGAGGGTAAAACATTCAAATTTAAAATTTTATCTACATATCTGTTCAATTAATGTAAGATTCATCTTCAGAGTGAATGTATCTGGATTGATGAGTGGCCCATATTCTGGTTCATCCCTTTTAGTTTTATATATCCTTCAATATATATGTTTTAATATCACTAAATATTTAGGAAAAATATTTCCATAAATCCATTTCTATATTTTTTGAATGAAGTTTTACCAAAAATATATCATTATCAAAATCAGAATATAGAAAAATATTTTTCAATTTAATCCTCAATAAATATTTACACCTCATATATTTAAATTTGCAATATTTTATAGATTAAAATATATATATAAATTTTCTATAGAAATATCTTTGAAATATTTCACAAAATTTTCAGTCTAATTCTACATGAAATTCATCCTATAATATTTGAATTAATTTTAGGGATATATACATGAAATAATATAACCAAAATAATTATCAATTTAATTATTTTATAAAAAAAAATCTATTTATTCATAGACAATCCTCGAGTTACTCATATCATATTTTTTATAATTTTGGTATTTAACTTACATTTCATTTAGAAATTATTGATTAACCTCATGCATCTTCTAGATTAAAATTATGAAGATCTTGAAACTCTAAAAAATTCATACATATACCCGACATAATCTTCAAATAAATCTTACATAACTGTGTAATTCATCACATTACTCTTATATATATTTGGAAACATCATATTACTTTTATATAGATTCAACTTATCATTATGTGGTCTTTCAGAAGTCCATTGGAATATTATATATTAGGATGATTTTAATGTATGAATCATAAAAAAATTTAGATATTCTTACAGAGAATCAGTTTAATCTCACACATCAATAGAAATTTCTTGTTAATGTTATATAGCCTTAAAAAATATGGAGCTACTCTAACACAAGTATAATAAATTAATTTTAATTTTTACATATCCAATAAAATACATAATAAATTTTATATAATTATAGATTGTTTAAATAATTTACTATGAATTCTCTAAATATCATCAAGTATGATTAAAATGAAAATTAAACATGGTTAAACATCATATCCTATCATAATATTAATCAAACCAAAATCAACCCATTATTATTTAATAATGAATTATATGTTTATTGAAATACATCTTAAACTATATTAAAACATATTTCACTTTATCTAGAGGTAAGATAATCCTCAATTTGTTATATTCATCTAATAAAAATAGTATTCCAATATTCTCAAGTAATACTCCTTATCCTTTAATATTATTCATTCATATCCACACATATGAACTTATCTATATTTCACTTCCATGTATAATGAGATATGACAATGTTCTTGTTTTTCTCCAAATGAGACTATCTTATGAAACTCTCATAAATTAAGTCCCCAAGTACAATTTACATCTTATACATATAAAATATTCCTCTACATAATACCAATATCATCTTCATATATCCCCATTTTTTCTTTCTTCATTCTACCTTCCTATTTTTCTCATATATTATCATCATTAATTTTCAACAAATCCAATAATAAATTACATTGATTAAAAATTTTATCTCTTTTTATTTAGCTAAAAATACTCCATGAAATATTTATAGTAATCAAATAAATTTATATGATTCCCTTACTCCAAAATGTCTATATTTTCATATATTTATCTTCCCCTTATACAAAATAAAATACAATGGTTTTCTTCAATATAGTTTAATTTTTATTCCATTAAATTTTATCACACATTTTTATAGAATTGTATTAGAATATTTTTATAAACTCTACTCCTCTTTGATTGGATAATTTATATATCATATTTAGAGAGAACAGTCATCTTTTTTGTCATACCATCAATTTCTCTATCAATTTCGTTCTTAAGTACCATTATTTTGAAATGCATATTTATTGAGTAAATTATCTCACATTGGTATCCAAAAACATTATCCTCATTATATGACTAATAAATCAAAATCATGCATGGAACATTATCATTTTTTAACATTTATAGTATTCTCAGTATATTCCTTGATAACTTATAAATAATTATAATAAATATTTTAATGAGTGAACTTAAAACTTTGTAACGAGTCACTAAGCTATCCTATAAGCCCACTAAGTCTGAAATCATTATAGGAAACAAAATTTATATTAAAAAACCTTAATGTTTTCCATTTAACTAATATAATTACATAAAAATCCTGAAACAGGAGTTATTATATTTCTTCAATAATATCCTTTCCAACCCAATTAAACGACCATAATACTATTAGTGAATAAAATTTAAATAAAAAAGTGCGGGCACCATACCACTTTTTGTAATATAAATTTGATATATCAGGTTGAAAATTAAATTCCATCCTCCATATTGTATTACTTATATTTTAGATGGTCAAATAAACCATTTATATTTTTTAATAAATTTCTCCATGATTATCATAGCTCATTATACCAATTTTAATCTCCTTTTCACACTTTTTGATATACACAATTGGAGTAAGATTTAATCTATTGAGTACCCTAAATAAAATTTTATGATACAACCATATTTTATCATAAACTAATAAAAATAAATTTCATGAACATTACTACATATTATCTTGGACTTTATTCTCCATATTCATGGTATGACACCATATCACATCTTCTATAATGGAACCTATCAATCAACATAAATCAATTCATACTCGCTTGAAAATTCATATTTGGTTTTAATAATACATTTACTTCATATCAGGATATATATTATTTTAAATTATTTTTCATAGCATGATATTTCTTGGTTAAACCTTGATATCACTAGTGGTTTCTCAACATGAAATATTGATCTAGATTAAGCAATATTAACATTGGTTCTTACTTCAACAAAAAAATCAATATCTTTTTATCACATACATATATTTTTTATGTTTATACAGCCGATATATATTATCTCCCCCTTAATCCAATATTTATTCATAAATATTTAAAAACATTAAATTACATATGGGGAGTGAAATTATCCATACATACACAAATAATGTATTGGGGTTTGTCATAGTGAACAAACCCCGCTACATATAACTCCATTCTACACATTATTAAGTGTTCTTATTATAATTCCACTTATACATACATAAATATGGATTTTAGTTTTGGAATAATAAATATTCCTTGGATAGTTATTTAACTTCTTTACGAGAATAAACCCATTAGTACATGTTTTTTCACTAATACGACATTTATCCATCCTTCTTTATTATTCCTCTACCATTGGATGGATATTCCACCTATCTTCACATATTAACATTTAAAACCACTTAGTTACCATTTGTGTCTTTCCCACACTATATCAATATGATCCAATTTTAAATTTTTTATCCTCAGTGAGTAATTATTTATGATTTAATCATATTTTTGTTCATATGAAGAAGCATTATTCTTAATTATCTTAATTATTTTTTCATTTTTTCCATGAGGGATACTCCGAATGATCCCTAATTTTTGTTTTATAATCACCCAATATAATAAATATTTATATTCTATAAATATTACATAATTTTTCAATGTAAAAAATTTTTATTCTATTTATATCCCACCCTTAAAATGGGAATATGGGGTTTTTTCTTGGTATCACCATTATTTTTCACACATCCACACCTTACCAAATTCATTTTATTTGTAGAAATAAAATATCTTTCATTGATCTAATACCTCAAGTTTTGATGCCTTAATTTAGACGTTGTTGTAGAAATCCTTTCATCATTTTTGACCATTATAGCTTCTATAATCACACACAAAATGTATATCATTATTCTATAGTAATAGAATTATAATTCCAACTTACTTTTTGTAATTATTACACAAAATTAAATAAGAATATTCCATTTAATCATGAATTCCTTATTTGGAACTTTATATACACCATTTTCTTAGTCTTCCATGAAAGGGATATAACTTATCTAACTTAAGGATTCCAATTTAATTTCATGTTTCATGATCTTCGCATCTATATCCTTAAATTTTACAATAATATATTATTTTATAGATCTTGATTATTTACCGAATTTTATCTGCCCACCATGTTTTTTTAGAGGGATAATTGTCACTTATTTTTCTTTATAAATTTCTATTTATTCTCCCAACTCATGAGTTAATTCATTATTTATTTGACATTGATATATCATTTTTTTAAATTATTATAAAAGATTCCTTTAAGGAAACAACATTTTGATTTATCCTTTTTTTTCAAAACCATTTTTTCTATAATTATATAATACACTTTATGAGTTATCTCCCATTGATCCACATTTTTTCATCATTATTAGATCCCATCTTGGTTACTATATGAACATTCTACTGTTAGGAAATTTTATGTCATTTCCATTTATTTTATTAAATGAATATGATTATTAATATCTTGGGGGTATTAATTTCTATATTTGTATGATTCTACAATAGAACTTTTAGAAAATGTTTTTTAAACAAAACATAAAACCCTTATATTTTTCTGTATTTCTTTCATTACATGACTCTTCTTCATGTTACACTAACTTTTACCCTTTGATATTATGTAGTCTTAATCCAACTTTGATGAGGAAATCTCAATGCCCTTATATTCCAAATATTTTACAAAAAATAACTTCCACTGTATTCCAAATCTAAAGAATAGTTTCACAATAAGGGGTTTCATTATGTACCTCACATTATATAATTCTCAACAGGATCTATTTTATCTTAAAATAACCAATTCATTGATCAAGATTTGTCATGTTGGTATCTATAGATATAAATTACGTGATCTCTTCACCAAAATAAAATGGAAAAATATTAATATATTTCATTTATCCATCATACTTCATTACATTAAAAATATAGTGTCTCATAATCAAATCCAATTATTCAATAAATATAAAAATGAATTCAAATATTGAACATAAAATCATAAGATTTAGGCTCTAATACCAGTATATGGGAAAAAGTTCATTATTTAAAACATGAGTAGGGGATTGAATCAATATGTTTCCTGATTATGAATTTTCTTAGTTTTGTACTCCACACTATAAAATATTATTCACTTATTTGAAGTAACTCTTTAAAATTCCACTAATAGAACTATTATAATTATATACACATATGTATAAGTATAAAGAATAAAAGGACAAATTGATTTTACATATTTAACCCCAAATTTCTATGCCCAATGAGAACACACTAATTAATTTTCAATATTTCAATGTAAACTATACTCACATTCAATATATTAGAATTTGAGTCACAGTTACTCCATAACAAGTGTCATTGCCTTTACAATGTTTTGGGCTTTCTTACTACACACCCAAGGGGAACTCCCTCTTCCAATAATACAAAAAATACAATATGGGAGGTATAAAAAAATTTATAAACATTAATGTTTCTACATAATTATAATAAAAAATTAAATAATCATTCCTCAAAATTCTATAATTTATACAATGTTGATCATTAAATTGCTACATTTCCAACCCACCATGATTGAATTAAATCAACTACATTTAAAGAGTTGAATCTATAAATTTTATTTCAAATTCCAAATAAATATTTACTCTTAATTCGATGTTCAAAACAATTTACTTGTAATAAAAAAATGATTATACCCTTCTAGTAAATGATCATCCGACACTAGAAAAAATATGTTGTAATATGTCATATTCTTCAATACTCCGATATGATAATGGAAACAAATCTTCTTATTTAGTATTTCTTCTATAAATTCATAAATGATCAATATAAAAAATTACTATTTTTGTTTTATCTTATATAATATATTTTAATGGAATTATCTTCTCCCAACATTAATTTTCAATTACATACTCGCATTTTAGAATAGACATGAGTTGTTTTATTAGTCCTTAAAAAATATCCAACTTAGATCTAAGTGTTGGGATCAATTTAATTCTCCTTGAGGAAGTGTGATCATCTTATGTATCCACCCAATTTGTTTGATAATAATTTATACATTCAAATAGCCTCAAACCTAGAAACCTCAATCCAAAACTAAGTATTATAAAATTCCTTTTAAATCCCTATTTAAATATTCAATATTTATATTCAAGGTTAAAGTATCTACATTAATGTGTGTCCCCACTTCTAGTACTATGTTTTAGTTTTATATATCCAATAATATTTATATTTAAATATCACTGAAAATATAGAATCAATATTTGAATAAAATTATGATAGATTTATTTCATTAATTTCTTTTTCTAATATGTCATCATTAATCAAAAAAATGAAAAATATTTCTTTCAATTAATATTATAGAAATATCAATTAAAAATATCTTTACATTTCCATGATTTTATCATTAAAAATATCTACTTAAATATACTACATAAATCAATGTAGAAATATTCCATAGAAATATCTACTTAATTATCCATGAAAAAAACATCGAATGTTTAATTTAATTGTTATGATATATCTTTCATGTGATAAGACCATAAAATTTATCAATTTTATGATTTTTAAAAATATTTATTTTTATCTTATCCTCATTTTATACATATGTGAAATGTATTCCATCCAATTTATTCCAACAATACACTCATACATTTTGTATTAATCTCAAATGACTTCTAGATTACACATATGTAATGATGGAAACTCCCAAACTATTTTTACACATCATATTATTAAAATTCATCATAGTTTTACATATATAAATAATTCATCACATAAACATTAATTGAATTTGGAACCATCAATTTCCACTTATGTAGATATATCCTACTCATAGATGAAATTTAATAAATACTGATTACTCTTATACACTGGAATAAATTAATCATGAATGGATTCAAAAACAAAAATTTCTGTTATGTTAAATTATTTTAATCACATGAATCGTTAGAAATTTCATTTTAATGTTATATAACATTATGAAATAAAAATATAATCTTACACTAAGAGAATAAATTCCAGTTATTTGATACATAACTATAAATAAAACCATGATTAATCATATCTTATTCTAAATTATCAAAAATTTATTTGTATCCTTATATAAATGTCTCTAAGTATTCTTATTAATTTTATAAATCCAAAATAAAAAATTGTGTACCGTTATAAATTTCATCAACTCTAAATAGACCCATTATTTTTCAATCAAGATTCAAATCTTTATTCCAATCCATCTTATAATCCATCAAAACAAACACCACTACATCTAAATGATTGATTTCCCAGAATTAGATATCTTCATGATAGTAGTTATTTTTATAGTAGAAAATAATGCTATATTATTATATCAGGACTAAAGGATATTCCCTAAGCATTCATACCTGCCATGTTGAATATAGTGGGACATATGGTCAATGGTGAGTTCAAATAATACCATAGAATAAATATTTCCAAATTCAGTTTTTTTCAAATAAATCCTCTTTAGGTTAAGTGGGAACACATAATAGCTAGTTGTTTTGATTAGTGAACCTTCTACATTGAGTGTATGTTGATTATTTTTTTCCATAGACTGTGATAATTAAGTATTGATATCACACACTCTTAAAATTTTCAAAGTATTATTTCATTTGAAATCTTATAAAAGAAAAACTACACCAATAGTCATTGATTCGCCCATAATAAACCACTCTATGTTGAGGACCAACACACATGGAACGATGCTAGATTATTTAATGATAATCATTCCAATAATTAAGAGTTACTTTCACTGAAATGTTAATATACAAGCATTATTAGGACTATGCATAAAGATCATTAGGGGTGCATAATATTAACATTACTAATATATCAGGGTATTATAATTTATTAAATTTTGAAAATTTATGAACTGATATAGGGATTTACATAAGAACAACCAATCTAAACTACGAAATATGTAAGGGTAATCTCCATTTTAATTTTAGGTTAAGATGTTTCCAATCGTAGGTTATGCTTTGAATTATAACTTATAAAATATGATTGATAATATATATACCCATTTTTTATAGTATAAAAAATATCATAATAAATCCTTGATGGTGCAATTTGTCATAGTTGATCAAAAACCATGAAAAGGATAGACATTCTATGAAGCTGATTTGACAAATTTAAATAGTTCTATCAATTTGAAGATGTAAATGTAATAAAAAATTATCACACTATTATATTATTGAAAATCAATATGATTTGGATATCACACCATGAAATTTGGATGAGTTAAATATATTATATTTTCAGAGATTAATTAAATAGGATAATGAAAAAGTATCTCACTATTATCAAGATGAGGAATTAAATAGAGATGAATTTGCCCTTATTATTTATTGGAGTTTATATATTCAAATTTTCAAATATTATACATGATTATTAAATGACTAAAAAATGAATACAAAACATGATTTCTGTAGAGTTGACATGAATCTTTTGAAAGAGAGTAAATGGTAACTACTAATAGTATTTATGGATGTAAAAATGGGGATGATACCTTTCTTATATATAAAGTTATATGATTGAGGGAGGAAAAAATATTAATTGAATTGGAGATGTTGGGGTTGGAAAATCAAGAAGAATGATGGAAGAATAGATAGTATTTTAGGATATTTTCAATGTAGAAGGTGAAAATTAAATAATATCACATGGAAGGTAATGTATATACTTGGTTATTTTCATAGATGATCTCTGAAGGATAATATACTAGAGATCAATGTGAGCCTATATATTTTTGGGGTAACAAAAAACAAAATAGTGATGTTTCTTAGACATGGTGTGTTTTTACAAATAATATTTTATTTATGACGTAGGGAGAAAATAGATAAGTGATGGGAGTGACCCATGAGAGGTAATGATACCTTCTATAACTTTGTAAGGGGAGTGACACCCAACATAGATTAACCCACCCTAAAACCAACCTAGAATAGTGATTTGAATGTATTCGACTTCATAATCACATTACCATTGTATAATCAATAGATTATCCTATTGTGGGTGAAACAAGTAAAATACTCGTTTCTTAGGTTCATTATGTACTTATATTCTTCATGATAAAATTAGTGAGTGAGGGTTAAGAAATATGTGATCAAATTTATCAAGGGATAAAGAGAAGGGAGATATAAATGGAATTAAAATTCAAATAAATAATCATCTATGAAACTACTAACTGTGAGTTCAATATTAGTTCGGTTCTTATATTTTATAGATTAATTGGTCAAGTTTTAATGAATTTTATACCCCAATTAGGCCCCCTCCCTCTCATGGTATCTGTCAATAAAGACGAATTTTGTCATAACATATACATTTTATTATATAAAATAGAGTTTTGAATGATAATTTAAAAATATATGATATGAAAATAATTTTTTCTTTCATTGATAGAAAGTTATTATGAGAAATAATATTTTATACATTTACTTTTAAATAAAACATTATACCAAAATATTTCAAAAACTATATATAAATAAGAAAAACACATCAAGAAATAATAATCATCAAAATCTTATGTTATGGGGTACCTAACTAGGATATTGTGGGGATAATCTTGGAATTTTTATTCATCAAACCATCATGATATAATTTTTACATTATAATATACATGATAATGAATATTTACTTCTCATTTAGAGACAACCCCATGACTAGTGAATAATATAAATAAAGGGAACTGGTCGTGCACAATCTCAAAAGTGTGTCACTAGCAACTAATTTTCCACTTAATACCCTTGTTTTCTATGAGTTTATTTTCTAAAACAAATGCATAATTTATATTTTAAAGTTTTATAAATCATTCCCCACTATCAAACACCCTCCAAATAAACATCCCCTTCAATGAAATCAATTCATTATTTAAAATGAAAAAAATAAAATTCTTATAATAATAATAACTAGGGGAACAATTAAAAAATGTGTAACATAAAAACCATCACCATTATATATGACAAATATGCATTTATGTTTACTAATAGTTCAGAAAAATGGTATAAGACATTTAATGTAAAATTGAGATTCAATTAATCCTTTTACCAAATACATACCATATAAAAATAAGTTAAAAATGTAAATAGGTGATTTTCATGAAACCCATATATATATATATATATATAATTTAATATATTAAGAGTCTATAGAATCATTTAATTAAATAATTATTGATATTTTGGGGAAAAGGTGAATATGTGCTCTTTTGTAGGGGATCAATCATGTCATTTCCCAATTATAAAATTCCATGGCCATGTTCACACATTTATTATATTGTGCCCTCTTTCATTAAGGAAATCAATCAATCATTCACTATTGATGAAAATATCACCAAAACATACATAGATTCAGAAATAAAAACCAAAAAAATACAAAAGGATATTACTTTATTTACCAAAAAGGATTATATATATATGGACCAAACCTCATATATTTATTGATGTTCCAAAATGTACTATAATAAATTTTGGATAATTATAATTTTGATTAGGTCACTCTACACTAATATTAATACATTTATAATGTTTATGGATCAAAAACTACTCACCCAAGGTTCACTCCTCCAACATTATAATTTTTCACTAAATCATGGAATCCAATCAATAATTTTTAAACATTATGGTCTCTCTAGAATCATTATGTAGAATTAAAACATATTTTTCCATAATAAAAAAAATGGTGCGACACTTATCTCCACTCCACTACACTTCCAATCCACCAAGGATATATGAGGTGAAATCCTTATAAAAAAATTCATCTATATCTTCCGCTTTAAATTCCATATGACAGTGACCTCTTAATTTTAGGATCAACTCTTTTTCTTTATAATTATTACATCATTTAATAAAATCTTCTAGATTAATATTATCCCATACTAGAATAACATTTTTTTATTTTACCACTAATTCAAGAGATATATATGATAATAGAAATGTATCTTCTTCTTTTATCTTTCTTACCTTAATCAATATGTGACTAGTGGAACTCTTTTTTTCATCCCACCCTAATTTTATTTATTTCTTTATATATCAATAGAGTTATATTCTATCATATAAATATTTTAATGTCGTACTCACTTTCAAAAACTATCATGAGGTGTTTTTATAATTTTTCTAATACAATTAATGATTATTTATATATTATGATTATTGTAATATTTATCAATTAAACATGATCATTCCCTTTTTTCACCCATTAATGATAGTCATGATCTACGCATTAAAATCATGATAAACCTCTAAATCTAAAGGAAAAACTTTCTATTTTAAAATTATAGCTATATATCCATTCAATTGAAGATATATTTATATTCATATTTCATGAATCTAGATTTCATAGTGTTCACTATTCCCTTAATTCCATTTCATTTTTATATATGCTCTAATATCTATTGTTGAATATCACTAAATATATGTGAAAAATATCTCCATAAAATCATTACATATTTTTTACTTAAATTTTTTTCAAAAAAAAATTAATAATCAAACATCAAATAAGTAATTAAGTTACCTCATGTAATCCTATCAAAATATTGAGTCCCTATAAATTTAAATTTCCATTATTTTTTCCATGAAAATATATATTTTTCATTTTACATAAATCTATATTGAAATATTATATAAAAATATCAATTTTAACACTATATAAAAATAATGATGGAATATTTCAATTAATTTATGTAATATATAATTCAATTGATGGGAATAAAAAAATTACACTATAATGATTTAAAAAACTATTAATTCTCACACAAGCCTATATTTACTCATAAATCAGTTGTGGGAATTTTTATTTAATCTTAATTATAATGTATACATTGATTAAGAATCTCATATAGCTTTTAGGGTACAATTATGAAGCTCTTTAAACTTACAGAAAATTCTTAAATAGATTATACTAAATAATCATTTAAATCATATATCAATTTGGATGAAATAAAATTACTCTTATATTTATTTAGAAACATTGCCTTATTTTTTCATAGATTCATCTTAATTTTTCAGGACCATCGAAAAATCAATTTTACTCATATTTATCAGGATGAGTGAATTTTTTCATATCCAAAAATATGGATATACGTTTACAATGATTTGGTTTAAGATCACTCATCTTTAGAGATTACATGTTAATTTATCACACATATCAAAATGATCCAGCTACTCTTACAAAACTATAGTGCATTATTCTTTATTTATGTGTATCCATTTTAAAATCTATTTTATATTATAAAAATCTAGATATTTTAAAGTTACTTTAATTAATTCTCGAAATTTCATCATGTATGATAATAACCCATATTAAATAAGATTAAAATATCAGAGCCTATCATATAATCTATTAAATCAAAATAAACCCATTATACTTCATGAAATAATTATTTTTTTATTTTAAACCATCTTAAAATACATTGTAACTTCAACCAATTTATCTAGAGTCATGATGTGCTAGAAATATGAATCCAAAACTCATCAAAATAGTACTTCAATTTTCACCGATAATACTCTTTTTCCTTCAGGATTTTTCATTTATCTCTATAGATATAAAAATCCCCATATTTCTATTCCATGTATAACCAAATATTTTAGTGTTACCAATTTTCTCAAAATGACATAATGTTATGAAAATATCACAATGTAAGACTCCATGTATGATGGACATCATATACATCTCAAATTGTTTATCTATATAATACCAAATACATCTTCACACTGCCCATATAATTATTTTTTCCTTCTAACTTTATATTTTATTTATAGATTATCATCATTAATTTTTAACAAATACAATAATACTTTTATTTGTTGAATAATTTTAACCCATTTGATTTTGATTAAATACTCTATGAATCCAAGTTTTATACTTATATTAAGTTATATTATTTCCTTCCAAAAATATTTATATATATTCATTGACATATCATATCCCCTATTAAATAAAATTCAATGTTTTTCTTCATATATATTTTTATTTTTTTTCTATTTTCTCCCCCTTTATAGAATAATTTTATCAGAGTATTTTTATCAACTTTACTCCCCCTTAAGCGGGTAATTCATAGGCGATGTTTAGAGAGAATAGTATTCTTTTGGTTCATACCATCCTTTGCTACATAAATTTTTAGCATAAATACATACCTTATAAAAAACATATTTATTGAGTTATATCTCTCACATTGGTATACAAAAACAATAGGCTTTTTATACAAGTAATAATTCATCTTTATATCTTGAACAATTAGAATTTTTTAGAAATTATAGTATTATTAGGACATATATGGAAACACTTTTCAAAATTATCATAAATATTCCAATGATTGAATTTACCTCATTGTAATGAATAAATGAAAAATCATCTAATCTTCTTAAGTCAAAAAACATTATATGAAACAATTGTTTAATTTAATACCTTCAAAGTAGTCCACATAAATCACATACATCCATAAAAATTACATAACTTAAATAATTATCATTCTTCAATAATCTCAATGTATACCCAATCACACTTAAATAAGAAATTTAGTGAGTAATCATTAAATCCAAAAGTGTGTGAACCATACCAATTTTTATAATAAATATGTGTCATACCATGTAAATAAGTATCTTACTTCTTCCACTGTGTATTCCATCTATTCATGATAAGGAAATATAGAATTGAAATTTCAGAATTATATTCTCCCCGAATACCATAGACCTTTATAATAATTATAATATCTAGCACCACATGTTGACATACACCAGGGGAGAAAACATTCAACAATATTTGGTAACCTAAAATAAAATTATATTATACAACTTTGAGTACTCAAAAACAAATAGACATGAATTTTATGAACATTATTAATTCTTATCTTGAGATATTTTATCCATATTGATGGTTTTATACCACTTCACATGTTCCCTGATAGCACTTTTTTACCACCATAATTTTCATAATAAAACATCAAAACTCATATTAGGTTTTAGCACTAATTTAACATCATATCAGCCCCTATATCATTTATACATACTCAATATGGATTGGAATTTATAAATTCTTATTTGATATACATATTAGTTTATCAGCACCCTATAAATCATATATATCCTTTAATTATAATATAGTTCATCAATAGTTATAAGTAATAAAGTGCATAGGGGGGTGGTATTTCGTATACATCCTCATTTAAAGGATTTTAGTAGGTTAGGGTGAGCCAAAACGTTTTGTTAAACTCACTTCCAATCCTTCTTAGTTGTTCTTATTTCACTACCAATTTTACAATATTCATTATGAATTTTAGTGTTAGAGATCTCATTCTTCCTTGGAATATGATTTATCTTTTTTATAAGATTAAACCCATTATTAATTGTTTCTTCCATTAATACGTCATTTCATTATCCTTGGTCATTATTACATTACCAAAGAAGGGTTCTTCCACATATCTCCACCTATTACACTGTGAAACTAGTAGGCATCAATTGTGTTTTTCATCATCCATATCCATTTGAATTACTTTAGATATTTTTACCCATAGAGATTATTTCTTCAATCCTTAATCAACTTTGTATTTACAGTAAGTAGCTTCATTCGTCTTTATCATATATATATTTTTCTTAATTTTCAATTTTTTACTATGAATAATCCATATTTGGTTCTTGATAAACCTTAAATTACACTCTAAATTCACAATTCTTAAAGTTAAATCTATTTTTCAATGTAAAAGTTCTTTATTCCCTTCAAATCCCCCCCCCCCGCTTGAAAATAGGTGTATTATTCTTCATATAACCATTATTTTTCATGCTACAATACTTTACCAAATTCCTACATGTTATTGTAGATAAATTATCTTCCATTAATTTCATACCATGCGTAATGACACCTTAATTGGTATTTTGTTGTATAAATACTTTCTTTATTGTTGACCGTTATAGCTTCCATAAACACACCAAAAATGTATCTCATTCTTCCATAGTTGTTTAATTATAATTACACCTTTATTTGTGTGTATCCTCCAAAAAATTTATTTATAAAAATCTATTTAATAATGAATTATAAATATCTAACCTCACATACTCGATTGTTGATGCATCTATAGAAGGGATTTACTTCATCTCTGTTTAAGTATTTTAACATCATTTCATGTTCCATGATCTTCTCTCCCTTATACATCAATTTAATAACCATATATTAATTTTTAAGGTATATTCTTTACCAATTTTTATCCACTAACATTCTTATGGTTTGAGATGGAAAATACTCAATTTTTTCCATTATCCATGCCAATTTATTTTCTCAACTCATGTGCAACTTCTTCAAGTCTTTCAAATTGAAATATCATTTGTACATAAATAATTATAATAGATTCATTTTAGTACACTTCTTCTTAATTTAAAATATTATTTTAAATAACCATTTCTTTTATAATTATATAATCCACTTATGAGTAATCTACCATGGATCCACTTTTTTACATTTGTCTAGGATTCCATCTTAGTTACTACATGGACCATTCTTAGATTGGAAACTGGATGTCATTTTCATTCATTATCTAATAACACTATCAAATTTAATATTAATATAAGAATATTAATTTCTATATTTTTAATATTCTTCTATAATGTTTTTTAGAAAGAAATTTACAATTAAAATATACTACATTAACAGCTTGGGGTGTGTCATTTTTTACAAGAGTCTTATTTATGTTACAATACATTTTTTCATTTTTACATAAGAAAATATTTATACACCTTTGATGAGTATATCTAAATATCCTTATCGTACATGTATTTTTCATAAATATCATCATATTTATTCCACATCTCAAATATATGATAACAATAAGGGGAGATCTTATGTACATCACTATAAATTGATGTCACAGAGATCTCTTCAATCATCACATCACTGATTCCTTCATAATAATATTTGTAGTAAGTATCTATAAATATAAATTCTGTGGTATCTTCAACACATGACTATTGGAAAATAGTCATATAATTTTTTCACCCATCATACATTGTTCCTTTAAAAATACATGGTCTCATAATAAAATCCATGTATTCAAAAAATAATCTAAAAATATAATTAATTATTGAATGTCAAATAAGAAAATTTTGGATCTGATACCACTATTGAAAAAATTTAAACATATATACCCAAAGTTGTTGGTGGTGAAACAAGGTGTTTCATGATTATAAATTTTCATAATTTTATGCTACAATCTATGAAGTATTGTTCCCTCATTTATAGGAACTCATTTAATATTTTCCTCTTGGTATTTTTAATAAAATAATACATAGACACATATGTATAATTAACAAAAGGATATGGGGATTTTACTTAAGTCACAAAAATAGTCTATTCCCAAGGATAGCAAACTAATGATTTTTCAATATCTAAAAATAAAAAATACAACCTATTAGTATATTATAATTTTAGTTTGGGTAACTCTATACCATGGATATCATCATTTATAAAGGTTACCATTTTATCACTACACACCAAAGTGGAACTACATATTCATATACTCCACTAACTACATCATAAGATGTAACACCACAAGATATTGTGAAATATTTTTTTCTGAATTAATTTAGTCATTTCTATATTTGTATTTCACACAATACTAAATATATTGTGTGTTATATAAAATCACCATGTTTTTATTTCATTATATGCAACACCAAGTAGATATTTCACTACATTAAGCACATATATTATCTTAAGGTACACACACCACTAGGTTTGGCTTTTGTTACATTGAATATTGAGATCCATTAATTACTTGCAGGAAAGTCGTGGCCTAGTTTTACCAAACCATAATTTATTGTTAATAAAAATATAAAATTATTATTATGGATTTCACCTAACCATTAAAATGATGATTATGAATAATATTAATTAAATTATGAAAATATTTCTTACACATTTATGTAATAAAAATTATTTTATGAAAAATTAACTTGAAATGAAAATAAAACTATTTTGAAAATAAACAACTATAAAACATGGTTTATTCGGTGCTAGACCATTAATAGTTCTATCTAAAAGAATTGTTAATGACCCCCTTTTTAGTGCCAAAAATTTCTTTTTTAAAAGGGGGTCTTTAACATCTTTTTTTTTTGTGTCGTTGAAGGGGGACCTTCATTACTGCATGTTTACAAGCATTGATAAATAGACACCCTTTATCAGTGCTTCTAAAAAAGTGCTGATTAATGGGGGGTTTTATCAGCTCATTTTTATAATCACAGATAAAGACCCCCTCTTCTAATATTTTTTAGTAGTGCTGATAATGGTATAATTAAAAAAATAAAATTCATATAAAATAATATATTAATTTATATTTATATTTATATTGATACAAATAAAAAATAAATTTTTTTAAAAAAATATGTTTTAGATATGGTAAATAGGCTTTTAAAAATAATATATAACATATTTTGTGGAAATGGTTTCTCAAATAATTAAAAAATAAAATTAATAATTTACTTATTATTATTGAGTAATAATCAATTAATATCAATTTGATTCTAAAAAATATTAAAAAATTAATAAAATATCTAATATAATTTGAAAACGTAACTCGAACTTCAAACAGAATAAAATTTTGATCTGGATGTCAATTTTGGAACTACCACATATCAGATAGAATCATTTAATTATATACATGCCCTTTGAAAAAGAGGTAAACCACTATCACATTTTTAGGGCCAAAAAATTACTTGAAGGCCTCAAAAATTGAGTTTTTAGTCAGGTTACTCTATTTTTTAACAATCAATGGATTTTAGGCATCATTTATGGGAGTCTTATTGTCTATTTTTTTGGGAATGAATTTATTCCCAGCAATTACATTCATATTGATATTATGGTTTTAAATTGTTTCATTTTTTCACAAAATAATTTTATTTATAATTAAATATATATATTTTTTCTTTTATTTAAAAACTATTAAAACACTCATATAAATACATATATCAACATATTTATGTTAAAAATTATATTCTAATATATTAAAATCGATACATATTCTAAAAATGTATTTAAAAAAATATATAACCTCTTACATTATATAAATATATTTATAATGGTTATATATAAAAATATCTGTGTATTAATAATAATATATATTTATATTATATTTTGGAATATGAAAATTAATATAATACATAATAAATTTAAATAAATTTAAGGATTCATATATACATATCAGACACACATACATTGTATAAATGTATTTAAAAGTTATTATATAAATATATCAACAAAAATAAATATGAAAATATATATATATATATAAAGAAAAATACCATTAAACATACAAAAAACAACATGGGGTAGTGTTAAAGTCTTCCCATATTCAAAGGGAAGGTGCAGGGATCGAATCTAGGTGGGTGCACATGAGGCTAGAAATTCCAAAAGTTCTAATAAAAGGGGTGGCATGGTGAAAAGTACAGATAAAGGTGGGGGCCTATTAAAGGCATCATGGAAGCACTAATAAAGGGGGTGGGCTCATAGATGTCTGAAAAATTTTCCCCAATTAACATTTCCACCTTTATCATCAATAAAAAAGCAAATTCAAAGGCCCCCTTTAACAGTGCTAAAAAGCACTGTTAAACGATCTCTTTAATAGTGCTAAAAAATAGTGTTAAAGGACCCTTTTAACAGTTATTTTTTCATCACTAATAAAATATTATGACTATTAACTTCCCTCCAATTATTTTCCCTTTTTAAGCGCTGATAAAGGACTATTCTAGCACTATTAAAGGCCTCTTTTATAGTAGTCATATAAAAAATCTATTCCTGGAAAACTATATTTATGAAATCAAACACATTTTACCTTAAGAAATCAATTAAACAACTTTTGACAAATGATTTTAATGAAATATATATATATATATATATATTAACGTGTATATATATATTACTTATTTAACTATTTAACATTAATCATATTTATTTTCTTTAAAATAGATAAGAATAAATCCAATTTTACTCAAAAAATATATATACTTTTATAAAAGTAATCTTTAAATCCTTTTAATGGCCCAACTATTTTAAATTTTAATTTTTAAACATTTATAAACATTATTTTCTAAAAAACGTTTTTTTTAATCTGAATTTAAAAATTAAATCTAGGTAATATTTTTATACTTTTCATTGAAGTTTTATTTTTTGAAGAATAGTAAAAACACAAAATTTTATTTGAAATATAATTTTCTTTTAAATATTTATATACTAAAATTATATTTTAACTATTTTTTAAAATATATTTGGGTCAATTATATATCTATTAATAAAATTATGCCATCTGAATAAATTTTACATTCAAATTGGATATAAAAACATTTAAAACTATTGAACAATTTCACAATAAAAACTTTTTGTTTCATACAATCTAGGGGATTAATGATAAATTAATTTCATAAAATTATGTAATTAGAATTTGTATAAATTTACTAAATATTTTGATACATAATACATTATAATTTCTAAAAAGATGAGCAGAATTTGTCACCAATGTAATTCATGAAAGAAGTTAATGATAATTATAGTGATGAAGGTAAATAAAAGATTACTTAATGACTAATATTAGAATAGAAGTTCTAAAAATGACACTAAACATGTCAAATAACCATTTGACATACATATTTAGACCGTTTTACTTCATTTCTATAATCTTTTTCTTATAGAAGCCTCTTGGATGTTAAAATGTGGGGAGGACATACTTGTTTTCAAAAATTTCATAGGTGTTCTTTCCCTCACATATAATAGGAACCCCCCCCCCCACACACACACACTTTATCACACCTATTAACCCATTTGGATCATAAAAACCCTACCCAAAATAACTAAAAACATTCCTCTCTTTATCCTAGAAGAATCACTTTGGGTAGAAATCTAACCAATGAATCCCTTCGGTGAAAACCAAAAGGAGTTACCCAAAGAAGATGTAACATCCATCAATAAGAATTTTTATTTTATTTTGTTTATAAACCTCATAAATTTGTCTTATAACATGCTTATATAATATTATTAGTATCCTCAATATACTAATATTTTGTGATGTTAAGGGTATTTCCTATAAATATACACACATCCATCAAATGTGATATGCAACAATCATTCGTGTGTAGGGTAGACTACCCCCTTGTGAACCCATATCATTTATTATTCCATTACCATATATCAAGGTTGATAATAATGATAGAATTACTATGTTATAAGATATATATGACATTATTTACGAATTTTTGATTTATTAATTATTATATTACGCATACCTTCATGATTTATATTATTTGAGAATGTAATAACATCATTTGTGGATGTGTGGACTGTTGTCTCCTCAAATAGATATGATTTGTTCACGATTTACATAGCTTGTATTATGTTCAGGTTTAATAAAAATTATATATATATATATGACATAATAATTCTTATTTATAGATAATAAATACTTATGTATGTATTTTATTTACTTTTATTTCATTAAAAATATGATGAGAAAATGGAAACAGCGTTCATGTGTTTGTGCGGTGTACCGTCACCATCAATGGTGTATTTCATTTCATATTTATATCTTTTATATTTTATTATAAATACCTCTATTCATGATATATATGATATTTATACAGTATATATATATGATATTTATATATATTTTTTATATATGAAATTTATGTCATATTTTACATTCGAGAAATTACTAAATCAGTATCTATGTAAGGGGATCAAGAATAAAAAGTCAAAACATATATGAAAAACAAAGCGTTTATTACCATAAATATAACATGGACATGAAATTTTTGATAAAATCATAATATAACATCATAATTAAATAATATATTTTACTTTTATATAAGAATATTTTTTTTGGTAAATTTATAATCATTGAATATTTGTTATATATTAAGTTTGAATGTGTACGGAAAAAGACAATACTAAAGATAATGGATTTCTTATCTCACTTTTATTTCTATGAGATATATGTTATATACACATATTTTACTTCTTTTATGGTGCATACACTGAAATATGACATTTTATATCATAAATTGTATTTATTTAACGATATTATATGTTTGAAATCATTTTATTCTTTCGTGGATCTCATGATTCAAAAGTTACTCAAGTAGTAAGGGGATTTCTAGAATCACTTTTATTTCTTCTTGTCGTATTCCATATTCACCACATGTTTCTATTTTTTTATTATATAACACCCATGATTGTGATATATTTTTATTATACTTAAATTTATGTTAATTTAAATATCTATTGTGTCATCTCTCATTCATGGGGTTTATAGTTGAAAAGTTACCAAATTAATAAAGCAATTTTGTCTCAATTTTCTTTCTTTGAGACACATTCAATGTTTTGCACCTATATTCTTATATGAGATGTAGATAATTCCATTTGATAGGTTATATCATTAATATAACTATTTTCTATTATTTTTAAATTCATGTAATGCTATTCTTTCATGGGGATTCTAATTCAATGTTACAAATGTGGTAAAAGTTTATTTCTACAATCTAATAATTTATTATGATTGTTTATGATTAATCTTTAATTGATTTATATTAATTTAAATGTCTCATGAATTATCATGGATTTTATTATCCTCTGGTAATTCATGATATCTTCTTGTCATGGTATCATTTACCCACTCTTTGGAACATAACAAAATTAAGAAAGTGTTTTTATGAAACTCTGACTTCATCTCTCTCTTGGATGATAAATCTATGTTCTTTCAAAACATTATATTCAAAAAATATTTTAACAAATATTCTAAAATTAACCTATGATCACAAAAAATAGTTTTTTACTAATTATTTAACTTTTTAACAAAATAATTTAAAAAAAATCTAGTCTCTTTATGACCAATGATATTTTTTAGAATTTTTACAACATAAAATGAAAGTTCAGCATGTATGGATTTATCATCCATAATTACCATCATTTTATTTAAGATTCATCTGAATGTTTACAAGATTTATTTTTAAAAAAATTAAATTATTAATATTTTTTAAATTAACTATTTTCAAAGTATTTTTTCAAAGAAAATATTTCTCAAAAAAATGTGTTGAATAAGTATTTCAAATGATTTTCATAGATTACATCCTATATTTTCAAGGTTATATTTAAAGAAAAATGTATTCAAAATGTTTTGTCATTTATTAAGTGATTTTCAAATTAAAATTGTTATTTTTTTCAAGAAACATTTTAAATTAATTTTTCAATCTTATTTTATAAGCTTTCAAAGTGGTTTTCAAAGAAAAGGATTATGAAAATATTTTTTTAAATTTATTTTTGACAAATTGTTATTTCCAGTAATAAATAATCTAATTGAACATTAATGATCCTCCTCCATATAGGATGACATACTTTTAAATGGTTTATGAATTAATGGGGATAATATCATCAGGTACCATTCATATTCATTCTCTAAATGGATTTTTATGATATCTTTGAAATAATATACCTTTCATGGATAATATTATTATAAAACCCTCTTCCATTCATTGATTATGTTCTTATAAAACACAACACTTTTCTTGGCTTATTCTACAATGAAATGATAATAAAACTGACCTCTTTTCCAATGGTTAGTATATTATAAAAGTTTTATATTACCCAAACCTTTTTCTATGGGTCAATATATGAATAATGTTTTATTTTCTTGTGGAACATGAATGTATGTTTTATTATGTGGTGGGTGGAACCTATATATATCTAATGTATTGGGTAATGAAAGATGCTCAGTGAGATCAAAGGTTACATTTTAGGGTTTGACAATAACATAAAAAGAGGGTGTACAAGAGGAAATCCTAAGCCCATAAAAAAAGGGTACACGAAAGGGCATCCCAAGACTATAACAAGAGGGTATACAGAAGGAAATCCCAAGCCTATAACAAGAGGGTATACGAGGGGGAATCACATTCTGGAAATAATAGGGTATATGGGATGGATTCAAAATCCTATAAAAATAGGGTATACTGGAGGTCATCCCATGCCCGAAACAAGGGGGTACCTGGGAGTACATCCCCTGCCTAAAGGAGATACATGGGTAATTATCCCAGGCCTAACATGTTATGAATGTCCTTTTATGTTGATTTGATAAAATATTTTCTATGCAAATGTCTATCCTACAATTTCATTATTATTTCCTTGTTATTCTTTCATGGATATTGTCATATGATTCCCTTATGATTTAGGTCTTATCAAATGACAATTTGATTTCATGACTCTTTTGTACAGTCATTGATATATAGGGTATGATCATAAAATTTTATCTTCCCGTTCTTATAACACTATGATCAAGTTATGATTACGTATTTCATTTTTTAACCTTTATTAGGCATTTGAGATCACCCTTTCATATACTTCCTTTCCCCAATTTATGGAAAACAATTTAATATAGGAGTACTAAATAGTAATATATTTTTGGGAAAAAATAAGATATCTTTAACCAATATAGAATATTTTGATAAATGTTTTCAAATAGACTATACTATTATGGTCTTAGTGGCTGTACTTTTGTAATGTGTTGAATATTCAATTAAAATTTTATTATATCCATGTATGTTATGAATGGGTCTATGTAGTTACTATCAACAGAATTTTTGGGTCAAAATTTAGAAACTGGGATGATAAAACTATTGTGAGATACCTAAGAATATTTCTGAGGATATGTTTAGGGATAACTCTAAGGATAAGTCTAAGGATGATTCAATGTTTAAGAAATATTCCTTTAATTTTAGTAATGTATTTATAGAGTGGTTTCCAAGAAATTGATTGCAGGTCAAGATACTATAAGTTGATATATTATGGGAATAAAAAGATGTTTTGACTTTGGAAAATAAGGAATAAAATAATGTAACCTGAAATAGAAAATTAAAAGTTCAATTAACATAAATTTTGAGAATAATTGCCACCCTAAGGTTGTTAGAGTAGTAAACTTGATGTTGATGATGAATATTCCACCAGAAACATATGAATGGTATATTATTTTCCAATTGTATTTTTTAACTCATAATTAAATTGAGTTTCCATAATTTATATTTCTTATATTAGGAAAGGATTATTAATTAAAACATAATGAATCTTAGTTAATGGATTAAGGAATTGGTGGGGTGACCGAAGTATTATTGTATCTTAATTTAAGTGTTTAGTAATATGAATCATGAAGTATATAATGATTTTTTATAGAGGTTTTTCTTTAAGTATTTTCAAGAATATTATAAATGATACCAATGGCTGAGAAAATTTATTTAATGTAAGGTTTAAATTAAGGTAAGGTTACCCTTAACATGTTTCTATGGATGAGAAAATGTAATTTTATATGGATAAATCAATGATGATATAGATAATTTAAATTTAATAATATTTATGACCTATGAACTAATAAAGTATTTGTTAAAAATGTGTTTTATACTATTATTGATGACATTTACATAGTTTTTGTATTTTTGGAATATATCTAATAAAATATTCATTAAGAAATAATATATGTTTTCAATAAATATTTTTGGTAATTTAGGTTATTACTATGTTTTCATAGAATAATTCATGAAGTTATTCAAATGTTTGGAATGTGACATCCAATATATACATTATGATATATGTGGGATCAATGTTAATCTAATTTTGACAAATTTAATGAACTTATTTATAATATTTACGATTTTCATCTTTCACAAGGTTTATATGGTTGATCCTTTATGGAGTGCATAATATTAAATTTAATTTGAGATTTTAGTGATAAAAATTCTTTCTCTACTGATGAAGATAACATTTTTTATATTTTATTATATAATTAAGTGATTTTAATCCCACTGTAGTGTTATTTAATGGGAAATTGTCATGTTTTTTTGTTTTTTGAGTATTTTGATATTAAACTAAAAAATGGCATACTTTTGGAATTTTAAATATTTTTAAATACATATTGTATTTCTGGATGTATGTAAATGACACTTCCCACTACTAGTGAAGCGAAGTGGTGCAACAAAGGGTTATTGAGGATAGGGAAGATCTAAAAATAGATCATAATGATTACATTACGTGTCACACAGTTACATGTTGTGACTTCATCAAAAATAATTAGTCATGAAAGACCATTTGTGACTCCATTATATGTTGTGAAACAACATTACATATCGTGTAACAAGATTACCTAATGTTACTATTTTTGGGATGTATTTTCAGAGGAAATCAGGCTATGATCCATGATGACTGATGAATAAATAATTATAATTTGTGTAATCCCATTTCATGTCATGACAAAATCAGTGATCAGAACATTAAATATGATATAGTGCGATTTTGATGAGATTTTTCCTATATATTTTTCCCTCAACCACTCTTCTAAGGTATTCTAGGGGGATTCTGGATGGGAGGGATTCATTTTTTGAGGGGGAATGTTTTATTTTGTAAAATTTCCTTATATTTTACATATATATTTGTGTTGATTTAATCATATTCAATTATTTTCTCTTCTTCTCTCATTTATTTTATGTTGGTCAGAGTGGAAACATAAGAGGGGGGTGAATTGAGTGCTTACTTAAAATTTATGTTAAAAAAATTATGCTAAATATCCACCAATTTTGAAATAACCCAGTTAATTATGGAAGTATAGATATAAATGTTTATTTGGTCAACTGGTTTCTCAAAGGGAGATTAGCCCTCAGTTGAATCAGAGTAAAACACTTATTCAACTTTTGAAATAGGTTTACTTAATTAAACACATACACACACTTACCAGGACTATCTCTCAGAGTCAAGACTTAATACTCTCCACTTGGTGATCACCTTCCACCAATCAGTTTATATTAACAACAATCATGATACACAGCCTCTATCGGGATTTACAATAGTTTTCACAAACTGTTTGGGGCTCACACCCTCTAATGTAGTTCTTCATGTAAAAACAATCAATCCAGACCACATACAGTCTCTTCGACAATTACATGTGGGAAACAGGGTGTATGTGAAGTTTGATGTGAGGATTTTTAGTATCCTCCATTTCAAGCACATGAGACAGTGTGTGTATCAAAAAAACACACACATCATAGAAATGTAAAACAAAATAACACAATGGACCTAATATTATAATATTTAGTTTATAAAGCTCTATTTGTTTGTAGTTTAGTTCTTGACACCTTGGAGTGACAAAATTTTAGTTCAAGTCTTTCTATGGAAGTTTTCCTAAAAACAGAGTGTCGAAACTCCAGTTTCTAGATTTCATGTACTGAGGTGTTCTGCTTCTCGGTTTGGCAGATAATTGAAGAATCACAGAAGGTAGACATGAATTTATTCTCCCAACTGAACTTCTAGATACTCTTGGGTTCATAGTGTAAGTGCTGGATGGTTCTTCCTAGTTCTCTTTGATCTACCGAGTAAACTCTTTCTCATGCATTCCGTTCATTTAATTTTCTTCCTCTGTCTTATTTTTTATATCTGATGTCTGAAAATAGGAATAATAAAACCACAGGTGGTCCACCTTGTACCTCATACTATCTCTAGATATGGTCTCTTGATATGTCTACAATCTATATTAATCAATTTCATAAGCATTAAATTTACCAAATATGATTGTTAGAATAATCTTAATAATTTTACAAAGTATGGATTACAAGAGTAAGAATTGGAAGACAGACAGTAGTAGCTTTCTCAAAAGTAGGCTTCCAAAGTAGGCTACATCAGAAGAATGCATCAGTAACCTTCATTGGTAGTCTTCTATTGGTTACCTTAACTGATAACCTTCTATTGGTGACCTTTATCGGTAACCTTCTATCTGTGACCTTTATCGGTAACCTTCTATTAGTGACCTCTATCGGTAACCTTCTATTGGTGACATTCATCAGTAACCATCACTATTCACCTTCATCGGTAACCTTCTATCGGTGACCTTCATTGGTAACCTTCTATCTGTGACCTTCATCGGTAACCTTCTATCAGTGACCTTCATCGGTAACCCTCTATCGGTGACCTTCATCGGTAACCTCCATCAATGATCTTTTACATAGATAAATTTTTCATAGTAATCATAAACAAGAGAGTAGTGATATTAATGGTACATATTTATCACTTGATATAAACTATAGATATTAATGAAACATGATTATCATAATAATGAAACAATATTTGGGATTATCAAAACAGGTGAGTCCAAAAATCTCTCACTTTTTGATAACCACAAATTATGTTAGTGAGAATTTAGATTTAAGTATTATGGAATCAGGGTTAATAATTTTTTCTAATATCTTCATAGGTGAGTATAAGTAAAATTGGACCATGCTTATTGTGGAATATAAAGATAGTGTATATATACAAGGACTCCAATCAACTTAAAACTTCTCACACTTTGTGATTAACCAAAAGAAGGTAAGAAAAAAATAGAAAAAAATATGATTTTTGTATTAATGAACCAAGAGTACAATATACAAAAAGATTAAAAATATCCCAATCAAATAAGACATTTCACATTCAATCCACATTAGATATGTTCAAGGGAGATTTTTATTTGGAAGCTGAGGAGGAATGTCCAGAAGATGGAGTGATAGGTCGAGGTATGGTACTGAGAATGGTTGGAGGTGCTGTTACAGAAGCATCATTAGACCGATCGTGAGTAGATCAATGAGGAATCATAGGGGTCAAGATTCAGATGGCCTGTGTAGGAGTCATCAATGGGGAAGCACTGGTAGAGCCTGAGGTAGCTGAGGAAGAAGGTAATGCTGGAGGAACAATAATGGGAGTGCATTTCACATGGAGTAAGGGTAAAGAAAGATTTCTGAAATATATAATTATAACACCCCAATTTTTTCTATAAAAGACTGTGCAATTTTCTTGATGTTATTCTGAAGCAGCACCTTCAGACGGTGTGTGATTCCGAGCCCCAGTGTGGCTGGAATAAAATTTCCAGTTCGTTCACACTAGGCACTCCAAATAAATGAGATAACTCCTAAATGGTAATTTAGATGCTAAATCTGAGAGTACCAATGGGTCCGAAATGTGGTGTTTAGCCCAAGAACGACTTAAAACTTGTCGGCACGGGACATTGGGACCCCTCGCCTGTTGACGGAACATTAAACAGATAAACAAAATAATTAATTTTTTCATTTAATGGTTAAAATCAATTATCTCTTAAACGGTTGCTCGTGTTGAAAATCTGAGGGCACCGTTGATTTTGGGGCATTCCGTTTACCCTATTAGGGGTGTAACTCTCGCGGGCGCAGGCCTTCTGTGAAAAAATGCCACCAGGGGTGTTTTTGTAATTTAGCGGCCTCAAGTGTTAAGCTTTATAACATTTGAACGGGGCCTCGGATTAAAATTTTGAGACTTTCGTTGTTCTTAATAGATGGTTTACACCCTAGGGGAGGCTTAACCTTGACCTTGTTGAGAGTTTCATATGCGGGTTAAATTTGGGGTTTAAATTAATTAATTTTTTAATTAAATTTTCTTTATTTGGACCAACCCAGCCCTCTCTTCCCCCCCTTGGAAATCCTCTGGCAGAAGATCTCAAAGCTCACCTAGTGAGCTCTCCCTCAATATACAACCTTTCTCTCCAAGGCACATCCAGATCCGGCTCCGGCAGATCGCTCGTGAAGCATCGGGTAACTCCCAAGAGGTAGGATCGTTGTGGTTTCTTTTTTTATTTCTGCACCTCTTTTGAGTCCATAAATATGCGTCGAAATGCTGTTTTTTTTTGTCAAGAAAAGCCCTATTTTGCGTAGTATATGTTTCGAGCTATCGAATGCATGTTTCGGTTTCACATTTTAAGTTCTGAGGTGTCCGTAGGTGCGATTTGAAGTCCGGGGTGTTTGTGGTGTTTTTCCGGCGGATTTGGGTTCTCTGGTGGGTTCAAGCGGTAGCTGGTGGCGTCACGGCGTCCTCAGGAGGCGGAGGTCCAGTCTCAGGCGGCGACGCAGGTCCTGGCGGTGGCCTCCGGCGGTGCTCTAGGCGGCTGCTCCAGGCCGCAGGGTCGAGGGCGTCGGCACAAGCGGGCAGTGGCAGGCGGCCAGGCTTCCGCGGCGGGCGAGGTTGAAGACGTCGGGTGAGTTGGGGGCGCCGACCGTAGTGGTCGGAGGAAGCTAGGACCCGCGCAACGCGGGTCCTGCTAGTGCGTCAATGAAGACCGGTCGAAGCCAGTCTGCTGGGAGTGAGGACCACAAACTGTGGGTCCTGCTGGGCGACACATGGAGACCGACTAGTTGGCCGGTCTATTTTTAAAAAAAATTATAATAAGTTCATTATAATAATAATAATATTGTTATTAGTATTATTATAAAATTTATTTATAAATAATAAATCATCCACAGGGCATCCAATCTGGGCACCGTCTGCAGCCGCGAAATCCTTGAATCGAGACTGTGTTTTTTAGATGGTTTCAGGGGTTTTTAATTCCCGAAACGAGGGGCCTTGGAGGCGCGGCACACCTTTAAGTGAATTGGCGTTTGTCTGGGGGGATTTTGTTTTTGATGGTGCGGACACATCCGATGTCCGTTTTGAGCGCCGTCAGTAGTGTTGTAACCCAGGCGTCGAGGCGGAGTTTTCAAGAGGGTTTTCGTGCATCAAAGACGAAGTTGCTACATGGGCCCCACGGCCCGTCTTTTAAGCTGCGAGCTGCGTTTCACATCTTTTTCATCGGATGTCCATTCAGGGCGTGCGAGTAGTCATTTCTGGTTGATTTCTGTGATCATTGCAATGGCACAATCTGCCTGCTTTAATTTTTCATGGTGGTGTGGGCCCCACGCCGGTCGATTTGGGAGTTGGTGGTGATTACTATATTTAACACCGGGTTTCCATTTCGGACAAGTGGATAGTCAATCTCATGTAGTTTCTCAAGAGGATCACAATGGTGTGATCCATTTGTTGCACTTCGGGACCAAGATGTGGATCCCACGAAGCACCGCTTGTGTGCGGTATGAAGAAATGCATCTTTTTCTCCAGATATCTGATCCATGCAAGTAGGAAGTCAATTTGACGAGTCTTTTCTAGGAGATCTCAATGGTGCAATGTGCCAGACTAATTTAGGGACCGAGGCTCGATACCACGGGATGTCGTTCAGGCGTAAAGCGATGTTGGATGACTTTTCTGTGGATATCTATTAGAGGGGAGTAATTAGTCGTTTTTTTGTATTTTTCTACAAGGATTATAATGGTGCGATCCTTTTGGATGTGCGAAGTCTCTTTCCAGATCTCATTAAATTTGGAAGCATGAAAAGTGCTCCGTGGCGGTTCTTCTTAATGTGTTCGAATGCAAACCCTTGGCGTGAGATCACGTTCACTCCTGTTAGAGTGAAGTTAGTGTTTAAAGAGATGTGGTTGGCCGTGTTGGGGCAGTGGAGGAAGAAGGTTGGAAAAATTATGTTTTCACCCTTCGCATTGACATTGGGTGTTGTGTGCATGATAGCCTTTGGTCTAGAGAAGTGGTATACTCTGGGAGTATACGGGAATGCTTGGAGGTACATGTTGTGGTTTGTACTAGAGAACGTTTATGCTTGGTTTGGAGATGAGTTGGGGAAAAACATCATGTGGCCCCTATAGCATCCCGTCTTTTTATAACATAATCTTTCATTACATTACACAAAACTGAGAATCTTTACGGTTTAGTGTCTTAGAAACAAGGAACATAAAACAAGAAAACAACATAAAACAATCTTCTTAAACACTTGAAATGCTTCTCCTTATGTTCATCCTAGGTTCATTACTGCATGTCATAACCTGGGGGCATACATCAAAAGAAAGGGTGAGCAGAAGGCCCAGTAAGGGAAACAAGAGAAACATTTCACAAGTGAAATTGAGATACTTCAATAAGGACATGAAAAGAACTTTAAGGCATAAGAAAGAAATCATGAGATATATCATAAAATAAAAATAATATTTTTCATAACATGAATATGTGACTACAACATTTAATATTGACAATCATTTCATTTCACCAAGGCCCATCCCCAAGGTGTCATTAAAAATTACCAAGGTTATTCACCAAGGTATCAGTCTAAAAAAGTCATCTCTAGAGATTAAGCCTTTACCCAATGAATTGGAGCGCTATCTGGGTGCACCTTTGACATGTATTTATTATCATGTGAGACACATATATCATCATCAATCATTTCATAAACAACCCATATAGCATAAAATAAATGGGTTTCATTTCATAATCATAACGTTTTAAAAAATGCTTTAAAGACATGATCTTTATGTCACTTTAAACCCATGAAAAGGGAAAGCGGGTTTCATGTATGTAAATCCCAGAATTTAAAATAGAAAATTTTGTTATTTATGTGAATACCCATATAGAAGATGGATCTTTGATTATTAACTTAATAAAATAAAATATCATTAGAAAAAGAGAAATAAATTTTGAGACGAAAATTCTGCAGCATAACGTCTATGTTTCGGGGTTTTAGAAAACATTGAGAAGAGAAGGGACATGGGTCAAACATTTATAAATGACTCATAAAACAGTATAGGGACAGAATATAAGGGATTTATGAACATGGTAATGAAATTTGAAAATATACCATATGAAATGAAGAACATGAAAGGAAGACAAAAATAAGATTTCTCTTATGAGAATTCGGCAGCCTAACGTCGTCTCTTAAACATCAACAAAAATGAATTGACAAGGTAAAATACGGTCTCACATCATTTGAACATAAGATTCCAGTATGATAGATATAGAGATCATACCCCAACATAATAGAAAGGAACTTGAAAGACTTGACATGAAAGTAGAACTTTGAAAAAGAGAAGGGTGAAAGATTTCCTTAAAAATTCAGCAGCCTAACGGCGCCACTTAAACATTCTTAACACGCATTGATGAGAGAAATATGGGGTCTCTCATCATGTGAACATGAAAAGGGAAGAAAAATTAATATAAATGAACATCCTCCAACATAGTAACATGGAGTATAAAATAAATGACATAAAAGAGATTACTTCAAAAGAAAGAGAGAGGTCGGATCCCTTACCATAAAACGTGACTCTTGAAACTCAAAGGTTTGGACCTTGAGGGCTTGGGGCACCTTGGGAGGACTCCTTGGAAGGTAAGGAGACCATAACATCATTGAGAAAGGATGAGAGGAGGGCTTGGTATTTATAGGGAAAGTAAGGGGACAAGGTATTAATGGCCAAGGGACACCTCACAAGTGCTTTTCTCAAACCCATGTGCTCTCTCATGATATTTCCCATAAAGTTAGGCCACATGGGGCCCCCAAAACAATAATTAATCACCTTAGGTCAGACAACTCTTAAAATATCTGATGAAATCATCATGATAGAGTTATGATGTCATTAAACATACTGAAACCCTAAAACTACTTTTTTTACTATTCACTGAAAATTCATCTTTCTCAGAAAAATCCATAAATTTCACCTTAACCAAATATCGACGCTCTGATTACAAATATGAACTTCATTTTATAAAATAATTTTCTAAATATTTTTAATTTTATTTTTAAATAAATACACTATTCATCGAAAATTCATTTTTTTCAGAAAAACCCCAAAAATTACCTTAACATAATATCGATGCTCTGAGTTCAAAAATAAAGTCCATTTTATAAAAATAATTTTCTAAATATTTTTAATTTAATTTTTAATTAAAAAACACAAATCACCCGAAAAAATTAATACTTGAATGATAATTTATGAAACCGTTATTTAACCATTTTATTGAATCACATTACTTAATCAAGGTGCCAAGATTATTTTAAAACTTTCTTTAAGTGAGATTACTAATCCATTCGGTCACATTACTAATCCTAAGCGTAAAATCACTATTCATAATTTATTATTCATCAAAAATTAAGTTGATCTTATTAGACTCAAAATTCCTTACTGAACACTTTTGCAGAAGACCATTTTTTGAAAATCGTTACACATCATTAATTATTTAGGGTTTACAAAAATATTTTAAAATATACCTTCTTCAAAATTCATCAATAAAATATATCCTAAAATTATCCGAACAATTGAAATTTCACAAACATCACTAAAGGAAGAAATCTCAATTTATTCATCCCAAAGGATCACACAAGGAAGCTAGGGTCTCGTCACATAGCCCCTTATAACACCGGCATAAGACCTAGGTGTATGGTGTGCTATGGTAAGAGAATCTGAGGGAGGCTTAGATAACATTTCCCTAGTAGTAATCTCTACTAACTTGAACTTCTCCCGAAGGCGTTTCAATTCAAGCTTGACATGCTAGAGTTCGGCTTGGTCTTGGTCCAAAGCGAAGCCTAAACATGCCTCCTCCTTCCCAAGCTCTGATAAGTGGGCTTCATAAGGTTCGATTCTACTGGATGAAGCCATCGACTCCTATTTCTGCATTAACCATTAACATCTCTATTAAATCGTTAAGAGTAAGTTATTATACTATTTAAAAAGTTTGGGTCGTTACATTCTTCCCCCCTTAAGAAATTTCATCCCCAAAATTTATACTTGAGGCCTAGTCTAAAAGGTGAGGGTACTTTTGCTTCATTATTTCCTCAGGCTCCCAAGTCGCTTCTTTATATTTATGATTCCTCCACAAAACTTTCACAAGGTGGGTAGTCTTGTTTCGTAGAACCTTGTCTCTACGGTCTAAGATCTCCACTGGCCGCTCCTCATAAGAGATAACATGTTCCAGTTGTACCACCTCTAGGATCAGTACATGCGAAGGGTCGGGTATGTACTTCCTCAAGAGAGATACATGGAAGACATTGTGAACTTCAGCTAGGTTCGGTGGAAGTGCTAGATGATAGGCCACTGCTCCTATGCGATCAAGGATTTCATAGGGGCCAATGTACCTAGGTCTGATCTTCCCTTTCTTCCCAAACCGCATGACTCTCTTCCATGGAGAAATTCGAAGGAATAATTTGTCTCCAACACCAAACTCCAATTCCCTTCGACGATTGTCAGCATAGCACTTCTGCCGACTCTGAGCAGCCTTTATGTGTTGTTGGATGGCATGAACCTGTTCCATCATCTCTTGCACGAGATCAGGCCCAAGAAGCTTCCTCTCACCAGTTTCATCCCAACAAGTAGGAGTTCTACATCACTTTCCATACAGAGATTCATAGGGTGCCATCTGAATACTCGTATGGAAGCTGTTGTTATAGGAGAACTCAACTAATGGGATGTGTTGATCCCATCCACCTTTAAATTCCATTGAGCATAATCTCAGCATGTCTTCAAGTGTATGAATAGTCCTTTCAGATTGGCCATTAGTTTGAGTATGATAGGCCGTACTAAAATTCAATTCAGTATTCAGAGCATGTTGAAGAATTCTCCAGAATGTTGATGTGAATCTTGGGTCACGACCCGACACGATGGATAGTGGTACCCAATGCAGCCTCACCACTTCCTTTACATATATCTTGGCAATCTGATCCAGAGAGAAATCTTCCCGAATAGAGTTAAAATGGGTGGTCTTGGTGAGACGGTTCACAATAATTCATATCGCATTGTTTCCATTGGATGTTTTAGGAGACCAGTTACAAAGTCCATAGTGATATTATCCCACTTCCATACTGGTATGGGTAGCCGTTGTAATACCCCCTTAGGAAGTTGTCATTCTGCCTTTACTTGCTGACACACCAGGCACCTTGTAGTGTAATCAGAAATCTCCCTCTTCATGTTATCCCACCAATAATGATCACGAAGGTCTCTATACATCTTAGTACTTCCCAGATGTATAGAGAAAGTAGAGCTATGAGCTTCATCCATCAGTTCTTTCTTTATTTCTGGAATAGATGGAACACATCTTCTTTTATGAAATTTCATTATACCTTCTTGATCAATATTGAAATCAGGGAACTTCCCATCCTTTACAGCCTCCAACTTCTCATGCAGCAAAGGATCTTCTTTTTGAGCCTTCTTGATCTTCTCTAGTAATGAAGGTTGAGAAATCATTTGGGATAGGGTTGATGAAGTCCCTTTCCTTATAATTCCCATGTCCAGTTTTACTAGATCTTTAATCAAGGGATCTCCTAGGATCCTCATTGTTGCCAGAACAACAGGGTATTTCTTGCTTAATGCATCCACGAATTTATTTTCACTTCTAGGGTGATAATGAATTGAACAATAATAGTCTTTAATAAGCTCCAACCATCTCCTTTGTCTCATGTTCAATTCTTTCTGTGTGGAAATATACTTTAGACTTTGGTGGTCAGAGTATATATCACATTTCTCCCCATAAAGATAGTTCCTCCATATCTTTAGAGCAAGAACAACTGTCGACAGCTCCAGATCATGCGTAGGATAATTCTACTCATGAATCTTCAACTGTCGAGATGCATAAGCAATTACCTTGTCATTTTTCATGATGACGTACCCAAGCCCTTTCAGAGATGCATCGCTAAAAATAATGAATCCTTATCTGATAGAGGGTAGTGTTAACATAGGTGCAGTAACCAATCTCTTATTCAGCTCTTGGAAACATTCCTCGCATTCCCTTGTCCAGATAAACTTAACCCCTTTTTGAGTTAACTTCGTTAGTGGATTAGAAAGCCATGAAATGTTTTTCACAAACCTCCTGTAATATTCTTCTAAACCAAGGAAACTACGAATCTCAGTTACTGTTTTGAGTTGAGGCCACTCCTCCACAACTATTGTCTTTGCAGGGTCAACTGAGATTCCTTCTTTGGTTACGATGTGCCCCAAGAAAGCCACTTGTTGTAACCAAAACTCACACTTGCTGAACTTTCCAAAGAGCCTCTCCTTCCATAGAGTTTTCAAAATAACCCTCAGATGATCTTCATGCACCTCACGAATTTTTGAATATATCAAAATATCATCAATAAAAACTACCACAAAGTTATCAAGGTAGTCCTTAAATATTCGATTCATCAAATCCATGAAAATAGTAGGAGCATTAGTCAAGACAAAGGGTATAACAGTAAACTCATAATGCCCATATCTTTATCGGAAGGTAGTCTTTGGAATATCTTCCTTCTTCACCCTCAGTTGATGATAACCAGATCAAATGTCAATATTAGAGAAGAATTGAGCCCCATGAAGTTGGTCAAATAAATCATCAATTCTTGGAAGAGGGTATCTGTTCCCCGCTGTGATCCCATTCAGTTCTCTATAATCAATGCATAGCTGCATGGATCCATCCTTATTCTTCAAAAAGAGAACTGGTTCCCCCCAAGGAGACACACTCAGTCGGATAAACCCCTTATCCAATAAGTCTTGGATTTGTTTCATTAACTCTTCTAACTCCACATTTGTCATTCTATACGGGGTCTTTGATATCGTTTGTGATCTCGGTATGAGTTCAATGGAGAACTCTACCTATCTTTCTGGGGGAGGTCCAGGTAACTCCTCAGGAAATACATCCAGGTATTCCTGAACAATTGGAACATCACATATTGGTATGCTCCCTTTTCCTTCTTCATCCTCACTGATTAACTCCATAAAGAATGCTAAAGGAGGTGCTTCTAGATAGGGATCAGTTCAGGATATTTCTTCTTGGAAGATAACTATAGGTTCTTCATTCACGACTACTGAGATTTCCTAAATTCTGCATTTGATCTTAGCATTATACTTTGAGAGCCAGTCCATCCCTAGTATAACGTCGAATTTTAACATGGGAATGACTACTAGATTTGCGATAAGATTGTGCTCACTAAAGTAAACACTAGAGTCTCTAAACACTATTGATGCATGGATAATCCCACTTGGAGTCTTGACTGACAACTCTACCTCAAGAAATTCATGGATTGATTCTATATTCTTCGCAAACTTGGAGGAAATAAAGGAATGCGTAGAACCAGAATCAAACAAAGTAGTTGCTAGTTTTGAGAGGACAACAAGAGTACCTGCCACCACGTCATTCAGAGCTTCAACTTCAGTTGTCGTGATAGAAAAAGCACGACCATGCTCCCCTGTTCTTTGCTAAGGTTGATGGTGATTCCCCTCCACTGCCCTTGGATTTGGACAGAGATTAGCATAGTGCCCAAGCTGTCCACACTTGAAGCAATGGACTTCGGGTAAGGCCATAACCATATTTCCTCTATTTTTAGTGTTGGGGAGCTGAGTCTTCACCTCACTACGACAATTCCGAGCAATATGGCCTCCTCTTACACACTTGTAGCACTTTCCACTTCCGACCAAGCAGTTCCCCGGATGCTTCATCCCACATTTATTGCATGTGGTAAGTTTCATTTTCTTTCCACCTCTTCCCTGATCAAAAGTCTTCCCTAAACTGGGCTCAAACGATCTCTTCTTTTCATTTGATTTATGAGACCACTGCGTCTCACCAAACCCCAGCTCGACTTTCATTGCACTCCGCACGATCTCCTCGTAGCTATCGTAGTCCCGGTCTGCAAAATTCTTCCGCAGATGAGGTCTCAGCCCCCCGAAAAATCTATCAACCTTCCCACTTGGATCCATGAAAAATCTAGAGGTATATCATGAAAGTCTGGTGAAGTTCATCTCATAGATTCCGACAGATTCGTTCTTCTTCTGCTTCAGCTCGAGAAAATCTTTCTCCATTCTCGTTCTCATGGAACGAGGGAAATACTTGTTAAAGAATATTACCCGGAATTCTTTCCACTCCATAGCTTCCATCTCTCCTCTAGGCTTCGTTTTTTTGACCAGTGACCACCACTGATCAAGTTCTCCCTCTAGGCGATAAACAGCAAGGGTGACTTTTTCTTGTTCCAAACAAAGGAGTACAAAAAAGATCTTTTCAATGGAGCTTATCCATTGTTCCGCAACCAAAGGGTCCGTAGATCCACTGAATGATGGTGGTCGTTGACGCATGAAGGACTCAACAGAATGTTGTTCCCTTCGTGGTGAGATCGGTCTCTCAGCTTGATTAAAGTTATTACTCATAACTTGAGTCAGTTGGTTCATCATTCACATGAATGTTTCCATTCCGGCTTCCATCGGAGGGCCGTCAACACATGGTGCATTGCAGTCACCATCTGCACGGTTCCTCCTATTTCCCTCCATTTTCAAAAAGAATAAAACTTTAGTGAGAAACTTATTTCATTTATGAATATTTTAACTAAGACTTCATTATTATACAATTACACTTCCCTATAATTCGTTCATAATAATTCATAAAAATCTTCTGATTAACCAAACATATCCCCTGGGAGTGTCGTAACCAAGAGTGCAGCAAGGCTCGTTATCGTGCACCAGTTCCCGTTCGAGTCTAGCTCAAAGCGGTGGTTTTGGGTTTTACCCCTATCTACATCTGTGCCAGAGCCACCTCTACCTGCTCGTATCCAGACAGGGATGTATTTTTTTGATAAACCACTTACTCAATACTTACCAAAATACCAGGAAGTTTTCCTATATTTAAACTTTTCTATAGGGTTCTTCCTAAAGTTTTTATATCCTAATTTCCACAAATAACTAAACCATCCTTTGATACCAACTATAGCATCCCGTCTTTTTATAACATAATCTTTCATTACAATACACAAAACTGAGGATCTTTAAGGTTTAGTGTCTTGGAAACAAGGAACATAAAACATGAAAACAACATAAGACATTATTCTTAAACACTTGAAAGGATTATCCTTAAGTTCACCCTAGGTTCATTACTACATATCATAACCTAGGGGCATACATCAAAAGAAAGGGTGAGAAGAAGGCCCAATAAGGAAAACACGAGAAACATTTCACAAGTGAACTTGAGATACTTCAATAAGGACATGAAAAGAACTTTAAGGCATAAGAAAGAAATCATGAGATATATCATAATAAAAAAAATAACATTTTTCATAACATGAAGATGTGGCTGCAACATTTAATATTGGCAATCATTTCGTTTCACCAAGGTCCATCCACAAGGTGTCATTAAAAATTACCAAGGTTATTCACCAAGGTATCAGTCTAAAAAAGTCATCTCTTGAGATTAAGCCTTTACCAAATGCATTGGAGTGCTATCTGGGAGCACCCTTGAAATGTCTTTATTATCATGTAAGCCACATATATCATCATCAATAATTTCATAAACAACCCATATAGCATAAAAAAATGGGTTTCATTCTATAATCATAACATTTTAAAAACTGCTTTAAAGACATGATCTTTATGTCACTTTAAACCCATGAAAATGGAAAGTGGGTTTCATGTATGTAAATACCAGAATTTAAAATAGAACATTTTTTTATTTATGTGAATACCCATATAGAAGAGAGATCATTTAGTATTCACTTAATAAAATAAAAGATCATTAGAAAAAGAGAGAGACATTTTGAGACGAAAATTCTGCAGCATAACGGCTATGTTTCGGGGTTTTAGAAAACATTGAGAATAGAGGGGACATGGGTCAAACATTCATAAATAACCCATAAAATAGTAGAGGGACAGAATATAAGTGATTTAAGAACATGGTAATGAAATTTGAAAATATACCATATGAAATGAAGAACATGAAAGGAAGACAAAAATAAGATTTCCCTTATGAGAATTCGGCAGCCTAACGGCATCACTTAAACTTCAACAAAAATGAATTGACAAGGTCAAATAGGGTCTCTCATCATTTGAAAATAAGATTCTAGTATGATAGATATATAGATCATACCCCAACATAATAGAAAGGAACTTGAAAGACTTGACATGAAAGTAGAACTTTGAAAAAGAGAAGGGTGAAAGAATTCCTTAAATTTCAGCAGCCTAACGGCGCCACTTAAAAATTCTTAAAACGAATTGATGAGAGAAAGATGGGGTTTATCATCATGTGAACATGAAAAGGGAATAAAAATGAGTATAGAAGAACATCCTCCAACAAAAGAACATGGAGTATAAAAGAAATGACATAAAAGAGATTACTTGAAAAGAAAGAGAGAGGTAGGATCCCTTACCTTAAAACGTGACTCTTGAAACTCAAAGGATTGGACCTTGAAGGCTTGAGGGAACCTTGGGAGGACTAATTGGAAGTTAAGGAGACCATAAATTTGTTCAGGATGGTTTTTGAGTCGAAAGGATGAGAGGATGTCTTGGTATTTAGAGGGAAAGTGAGGGGACGAGGTATTAATGGCCAAGGGACACCTCACAAGGGCTTTTCTGAAACCCATGTGCTCTCTCATGATATTTCCCATTAAATTTAGGCCACATGGGGCCCCCAAAACAATAATTCATCACCTTAGGTTGGTCAACCCTTAAAATATCTCATGAAATCATCATGACAGAGTTATGATGGCATTAAACATACCGAAACCCAAAAACTGATTTTTTTACTATTCACTGAAAATTCATCTTTCTCAGAAAAATCCTGAAATTTCACCTTAACCAAATATCGACGCTCTGATTACAAATATGAACTCCAATTTATAAAAATAATTTTCTAAAAAATTTTATTTTTATTTTTAAATAAATACACTATTCACCGAAAATTCCTTTTTTTCAGAAAAAACCCCAAAAATTACCTTAACATAATATCGATGCTCTGAGTTCAAAAATAAAGTCCATTTTATAAAAATATTTTTCTAAATATTTTTAATTTAATTTTTAATTAAAAAAACACTATTCACTCGAAAAAATTAATACTTGAATAATAATTTATGAAACCGTTATTTAACCATTTTATTGAATCAAATTACATAATCAAGGTGCCTATATTATTTTAAAACTTTCTTTAAGTGAGATTACTAATCCATTCGGTCACATTACTAATCCTAAGCGTAAAATCACTATTCATAATTTACTATTCATCAAAAATTAAGTTGATCTTATTAGACTCCAAATTCCTTACTGAACACTTTTGCAGAAGACCAATTTTTGAAAAGCATTACACATCATTAATTATTTAGGGTTTACAAAAATATTTTAAAATATACCTTTTTCAAAATTCATCAATAAAATATATCCTAAAATTATCCGAACAATTGAAATTTCAAAAACATCACTAAAGAAAGAAATCTCAATTTATTCATCCCAAAGGATCACACAAGTAAGCTAGGGTCTCGTCACATATCCCCTTATAACACTGGAATAAAACCTAAGTGTAAGTTGTGATATGGTAAGAGAATCTGAGGGAGGCTCGGATAACATTGCCCTAGTAGTAATCTCTACTAACTTGAACTTCTCCCGAAGGCGTTTCCATTCAAGCTTGACACGCTGGAGTTCGGCTTGGGCTTGGTCCAAAGCGAAGCCCAAAGACGCCACCTCCTTCCCAAGCTCTGATAAGTGGGCTTCATAAGGTTTGAGTATACTGGATGAAGTCATTGACTCCTCTTTCTGCATTAACCATTAACACCTCTATTAAATCATTAAGAGTAAGTTATTATACTATTTAAAAAGTTTGGGTCGTTACAGGCCCCCTGTGTGTTCCATGTTCTTCTTTATGTACCTTTTACCTCTTGTGACGTAGAGATTCCTTCTGTTAGCAGTGTTTAGTTCAGTAGGTTTGAGTGGGTCCCCCTAGTCATGTTCTCGATGGTTCCGACCAGCAGGGTTGAGTGGGTCCCCTGGTTCTATTCTTGAAGGTTTAGCTGGCAGAGGTTTTTGGGTTCCCCTATTTCTTTAGCTATGAGGGGTTTTAGTATTACGTCCCTTCCACTAGACTGCAGCATCGTTTACGGCTGTGTGCGTTCGTACAGTGTGGGTGTGCTCCCACTTTCTGGTGTGAGTTTTCTCGGTCCTCTTCGATAGTAGAATTAGCATATTGGAGCATGTATCACCCCAAGAGGCCCAAGGAGATCATCATTTCCCTTTGTGTTCTTTGGTAGGGTTCTTTGGGTATCGGTGTGACCAACACATTACGCGGGCACCATTCCTCTACCCAAGAGGTTGTTTCATATAGGGTACGGAGCCCCCCGTGAGCCTTGGGAACATACTCCATAGTTTTGTGTCGAGATCATATCTTCCTTTGACAATCTTTCATGACGTGTTTCCTCATACATTTTTTGGTTACCAGTGAGGTACCATCCAGCAGGGATGGCCAGTGCAGTACTATCGAGCATGGATGGCCAGTGGTGTACCATCCAGCAGGGATGGCCAATGCGGTACCATCCAGATGGGATGGAAAGTGTAGGACCATCCAGCAGGGATGGCCAGTGGGGCACCATCCTGCAGGGATGGCTAGAGCGGTTCTGGGTTTACCTTTAGCTGGGCTAGGAAGTGGTCCCCGATAAAAGTTCAAGGTCTCCCTCCAGCGGATTACCCATTTGTAGGACTGGGAAACGGGAACCTGTTGACTTTGATAATACCTCTCGACTGTGGGACAGTGAGGAGGCATGGTTTGACATTCCCAAGAACACTCAAGTACGAGGGGTGATTTCCCCACCGTGACACGTCCTTATGATGCGACATAAAATCGTGCAGGTGAGTCAGTGTCGCCCAAAGGAAATAGTGTCAAGGTGTGGTGATTTGAGTCCCTTGACTTGCACTTCAGGGCAGAAGTATAGACACTGGGCATCGATGTTGTTTACTTATGGGACTGTTGGCTACTCACTTTTCTTTGGCTGAGCTACGAGATAAATATCCCCTTGCGATCTTGTTCGGGTTTCTGGATTAAGCATATGGATATTAGTATACCTTCTTCCAATACCCACTCCTTGGGTTTTGGTTTATCTCCTTCCATGGGAGGCGATGATGTGCGGGGCATGCCATGTTCTTTCCATGTCTATCTTATCATGGTTGGACAAGTATACTCTCATGCTATAGGTAGTGAAGACTGGATGAGGATTTCACATTCTCACCCTTCCAGCTCCTTGTGTTTGGATGAATCTACTACCTTCATCTTGTTGGGTTGAGTTGTACTCTTTACTGAACATTCAGTTTTACTCTTTACTTTTCCCTATTTGATATACTACTCAGCTCTTCAGTACCACCTTCATTTCTCCCTCGAGCCTTCAGGGCATCCTACTGAGTATTTTTATACTCACCCTTACTTGGGCTTTTCCCGCACTTGGTGTGCCCTTGCATACGACATATAGGTTGGTCATGACTTCACTAGAGCATAGGAGTTTGGGAGCTTGGACAGCATGTGGTGGTCGTAGTTGGGTTCCAGGTGTGGGACTCTCGTAGCTATTTTACTTTTGTTTACCTATTTCCTGGTTGTGGAACTTTTTTGGTTGGGCACGTGTTTTCACCTTTTCTTTTCAGTTTACCTTCATCACTTGCTTAGTACAATTTAGAGGTCGATGCACTTTGTGGTTTATTTATAGGATTTGGTTCTTTACTTTTCTTTTTTACTATTCACTTCTACATTGAGTGGGATGCGTGTATGTGTACAGGTACTTGGGAAAAGGCCTTCTTGAGTAGTTTAGCCTAGAGCTGGTCGCTAGCCCTTGACCTATGGAGGCGGGCTTGGGGTAGTTGCGACTTGAGCCTGAGTAGGGTCAGGTCGTGACAAAGTGGTATCACAGGTGGTCCATTCCTAGGGACGTTGATCAGATGTCCCTAAAAAGGAATTGGTTGGGATCTAGGGAAATAGTTTCAACGTGTCTTGAGAGCGGCTCTCAGGCCAGGGATTCCAGTGATAGTGCGGCGGCCGACGTATCCTTTCACCAGGACCCTGATAACCTGCTTGTTGATTCGGCGTGCTGAGACACTTTTTGTAGGGAAAATTGGTTTGTGCATCAGATATGATTTAGTCTTGACTGTCCTTCTTGAGTCAGCTCTTCGTTGTTGTTACTGATATATACATATATGCTCATCTAACTGCGGAAATCCTTGATAACAGTTAGGATGTCTCCGTGAAGATAGCCAGCCAGGATACCAGCTTTAGTTCGTGACAACGACACTGTGAGCTATGAAGCCTCAGTCCAGAACCCATCATGTGAGTCCCTTTCTCCAGGTTGGCTGGTAGCAGCATCCCCACCTAGTGAGTAGCAGACAACTTCAGCAAGGCAGACTGAGCTTGAGTGCAGGTTGAGCGTGCTCCGTGAGTTCCAGCGATAGAGAGCGCTGAGTTTCAATGGTGAGATAGACCCTCAGGCAGCAAAGGTTTGGCTCGAGATAGTGGTTCACCTCTTTAGTCTTGTGTAGACGCTAGCAGATCATATGGTGGCTTTGGCCGCCAGCCTTTTCCACAAAGTAGCTAGGCGGTGGTGGAGTCTGGTGATTCAGTTTCTTGATGAGTCGTCACTTTCGTGGGATGACTTTCAGCTGCGGTTTCGTGAGTAGTTTTACCCATCCTGCATATACTCCATTCAGATCCAAGAGCTCCTGCATTTTCAATAGGGAGGGATGACTGTGACTGAGTATGTGACAAGTTTTGCAGACCGTGCACGTTTTTACCCAGACATGGTCCACGACAGAAACTTATGATCGCATATGTTTGAGTAGGGTCTCTGCAGAGAGATTCATGTTGTCATCATACCCTTGGGAATTTCCACATATGCCGGGGTGCAAGAGAAGGCACTGTTGATAGATAAATTCCTATCGTGTTCTATAGTTGGTGGTGGTAGTAGGCTTGATAGAGCCGAGATGTCTCTCGCAGCTAGCGGGCGTCAGCTAACAGAACCTCGACGCAGGTGGATTTCTGATAATTGGACTTAGGGTTGTGGTTGTACACCACAGTGGCACTAGAGGGAACCAGTACAGCCCAGAGAGAGTCAGTGTTATGCTTACGATGAGCGAGGTCACGTGGCACGGGACTGCCTGACCAGGCACACTGAGAATATCGGGCAGGCAGGAAGTGCACCACCACGGCAGAGGCAGCACCGTGATCAGAGTAGCGCCCAAAGAGGTTGTTCTTGCAAAGGAGAGGGAGGATCTAGAAGTGCAGTACGACCTTATGATGTCTTCCCATCACCACTAAGAGGTCCACGTTAGGCTCTGAGAGCTGACAGTTGGGACCACAGACAGTCGCGATCTTTGGATGTCTACGATTCGGTAGAGCAAGAGGTGATGAGAGGTACTCTCTATAGCTCTTCTACTTTTTGAAAGTATAATTGGTATAATCTATGTGTGAAATTCTTTTCTCCATGCTCCTTGTTAGTTTTTTTACCAGGGTGGTGTGGGGCATTAGTGTAACCCTTTGTTGGTAAGGTAAAAGGCATGGGACATTTTTCATTAGACGATGGTGTCGACTCGTTCGCTCTCCAAGCATGTAAGAGGGTCTGGGTCATGGGACATCGACTATAAAACCTTGCATGACAAGATATCCTTAGGTGTTTCACCATATGGATATTCTGAAGGAGGGAATCATCGGGCTTTTTCCCCAGTCCAACGGTGATTCCAGTCACGGCGTGTGACGTAGGAGTTCGGTCGGAGAGGTGAGCTACCCTCGAGAGCCTTCGGGCCGTTTCAGAATGTGTAAAGGTATGGCAAGGTTCCCTACCGCCTTCATATAACCCCAAGGTTGGGAGTGGGTGCACGACATCTCCCACATGGCTTACCTGAGGAGATGTGTGTGTGCTCCTATGCACTTCATCGGCAATGGAAGACCTTGCATGAATGGATCAAGTCCTTGGTTCATGTACGGTGATGTGGGACTGTGCAAGAGTTCTTTTGAGTACGGAAGAGCTAGGTGTGGGATTAGTACCCTGAGTTATTCCTATGTTTTTCTTTTCGAGGATGAAAATAGTGAATGTGGGAATGATGTAAGAACCCTATTTTTGCTATAAATGACTTTGGAATTTTCTTGATGTTATTATAGAGCAGCACCTTCAGACGGCGTGCGATTCTGAGCCCTGGTGTGGCCAGAATTAAATTTTCAGTGTGTTCACACTGGGCATGCTAAATAAATGAGATAACTCATAAATGGTAATTCAGACCCTAAATATGAGGGTATAGATGGGTCTGGAATGGGGTGTTTACCCCAGGAACAACATAAAACCTATCAACATGGGACATTGGGACCCCTCGCCCGTTGATGGAACATTAAACAGATAAATAAAATAATTAAGTTATTCATCTAATGGATAAACTCAAGAATCCCATTAATAGTTGCCTAGGTGGGAAAAATGAGGGCATCGTTGAGTCTGGGGGGTGTCGTTTACCCTAGGAGGGGTGTAACATTCGCGAGCGTGAGCCTTCTATGAGAAATTCCACCAGGGGAATTTTTCTTAATTTAGCGTCCTCAAGCATTAAGTTTTATAACTTTTGAACGGGGCCTCAGATTAAAATTTTGAGACCTCCGTTGTGCTCGGGAGGTGGTTTTTACACTAGGAGCGGCTTAACCTCGACCCCGTTGAGAGTTTCTGATGCAGGTTAAATTGGGGGATTAAATTAATTAATTTTTTAATTAATTTTTCTTTATTTAAACCAACCCACCCCTCTCTTCTACCCTTTGAAATCCTCTAGATGAAGATCTCAAAGCTCACCCAAGGAGCTCTACTTCAAGATCCAACCTTCCTCTCCAAGGCGCATCCGTATCTGGCTCCGGTGGATCACTTGTGAAGCTTCAGATAATGCCCAAGAGGTAGGATCGTTGCAATTTCTTTTTTTTATTTCCACACCTCTTTTGAATCCATAAATATGCGTCGAATTGATGTTGTATTGTTGAGAGAAGCCCTTGGTTGTGTAGTATATCTTCCGAGCTATCCAATGCATGTTTCGGTTTTAAATTTGGAGTTCTGAGGCGTCTATAGCTGCGAGTCGAAGTCCGGGGTGTTTGTTGTGTTTTCTCGGCGGATTTAGGTTCTCCGGCGGGTTCGAGCTGTGGTCGGCGGTGGCGCAGCGTCCCCAAGAGGCGGTGATGCGGGCTCAAGTGGCATTGCAAGTATAGGAGGCGTCCTCCAGCGGTGCTCTAGGAATCCACTCCAGGCCGCGGGGTCGAGGGCGTCGGCGCGAGTGGGCAGCGATAGGCGGCCGGGTTTCGGCGGCAAGCGAGGTCAAAGGCGTCGGGCGATCTGGGGGCACCAACCGTCATGGTCAGAGGAAGCCCGAGGCTTGGCCTCAGGTGTGCGGAGGAAGCCACAACCCGCACAACGCGGGTCCTACTAGTGCGTCAACGAAGACCGGATGAAGCTGGTCTGCTGGGGGAGTGAGGACCCGTAAACCGTGGGTCCTGCTGGGCGACGCGCGGAGACCGACCTGTTGGCCAGTCTAGTTATTTTTTTAAAAAATTAATAAGTTTATAATAATAATAATATTATTATTATTATGAAAATGATTTATAAATAATAAATCATCCGCAGGGTGTCTGATTTGGGCACTGTCTGCAGCCACGAAATCCTTGAATCGAGAGTGAGTTTTTATGATGGTTTCAGGGGTTTTTAATTCTTAAAACGAGGGGCCTCAGAGGCACGACACACCTTTAAATGAATTAGAGTTTGTCCGGGGGTTTTTGTTTTGGATAGCGCGGACACATCTGATGTTCGTTTTGAGCATCGTCAGTAGCCTTGCGACCCTAGCGTCGAGGTGGAGTTTTCCAAAGGTTTTTGTGCATCAAAGCTGGAATTGAGACGCGGGCCCCATGACCCGTCTTTTAATCTGCGAGCTGTGTTTCATAACTTTTTCATCGGATGTCTGTTCGGGGCATGTGAGCTATCGTTTCTAGGTGTTTTTTTGAGGGAATTTCAATGGTACAATCCACCCACTTTAATTTTTCACAGTGGTGTGAGCCCCACGTAGGTCGTTTTGGGAGTTTGCAGTGATTTCTATCTTTATCACCAGGTGTCCGTTTTGGAAAAGTTGATAGTCAATCTCATGTACCGAGAGGATCATAATGGTGTGATCTATTCGTTGCACTTCGGGATCAAGATGTGGGTCCCACGAAGCACCGCTCATGTGTGGTATGACAAAATGCATCCTTTTATCCGGATATTCGTTCCACACAAGTAGGAAGTCAATTTGGCGTGTCTTTCCGAGGATATCACAATGGTGCGACGCGCTCGACTAATTTCGGGACCGGGGCTTGGGACCACGAGACGTTGTTCAGACGTAAAGCAGTGTTGGACGCCTTTTCCATCGGATATCCATTGGAGACAAGTAAATAGTCATTTTTGCATGTTTTTTCATGAGGATTACAAGGGTGCGATCCGTTTGGATGTGCGGAGTCTCTTTAGAGATCTCATTAAATGTGGAAGCATGAAATGAGTTCCTGTGGTGGTTCTTCTTGTTGTGTTCATAAGAAAACCCTTGGCTTGAGATCACGTGCACTACTGTGAGAGTGAAGTTAGAGTTTAAAAATATGTGGTTGGTCGTGCTAGGGCCGTGGAAGAAGCAGGTTGGTGAAATTACGTTTTCACGCTTCGCATTGACGTTGGGTGTCGTGTGCGTGATATCCTTTGGGCTAGATATGTGGTACACTCTTGGAGTATATGGGAATACTTGGAGGTACATGTTGTAGTTTGTACCTGAGAACGTTTGTTCTTGGTTTGGAGATGATTTGGGGTCACACATCGGGTGGGCCATCTGTGCGTGTCATGTTCTTCTTTACGTACCTTTTACCTCTCGTGATGCAGAGATCCCTTCTATTAGCAGCGTTTAGACCAACAAGTTTGAGTCGATCCCCCTAGTCCTGTTCTCGATGGTTTCAATCGGCAGGGTTGAGTGGGTCCCCTGGTTCTGTTCTCAATCGTTTGGCCAGCAGAGGTGTTTGGGTTCCCCTATTTCTACAGCTATGAGGGGTTTCAGTATCACATCCATTTCACCAGACTATGGAATCATTTACAGCTACGTGCGTTCGTACAGGGTGGATGTGCTCCCACTTTCTCGAGTGAGTTGTCTCGGTTTGATTTGACAGTAGACTCAGCGGATTGGAGCATGTATCACCCCGAGAGGCCAGGGGAGATTCTCACATCCCTTCGTGTCCCCTGATAGGGTTATTTGGGTATCGGTGTGACCAAAACATTAAGTGGGCACTGATCCTCTACCAAGGTGGTTGTTTCCTGTAGGGTACGTAGCCCCCAGTGAGCCCTGGGCACAGACTCCTTGGCTCTGTATCGAGATCATGTCTTCCTTCTGTGATCTTTTGTGATGTGTTTCCCCCTACGTTTTCCTGTTACCAGTGAGGTACCATCCAACAGGGATGGCCAGTGTGGTACCATCCAGCAGGGATGGCGAGTGGTGTACCATCCAGCAGGGATGGCCAGTGTTGTACCATCCAGTAGGGATGACCAGTGGAGGACCATCCAACAGGGATGGCCAGTGGGGCTCCATCCAGCAGGAATTGCCATAGCGGTTCCAGGTTTACCTCCAACTGGGCTGGGAAGTGGTCCCTGATGATGGTTCTTGGTCTCCCTCTAGCGGATTACCCTTTTGCAGGGATGGGTAATAGGAACCCATTGACTTTAATAAGACCTCTCGACTACGGGACAGTGACGAGGTGTGGTTTGACTTTCCCCAGAACTCTCAAGTACGAGGGGATATTTCCCCACCGAGACACATCCTTGTGACGCAACCAAAAACCATGCGGGCGAGTCAGTGCCGCCCAAAGTGGATATTTTCAAAGTAGGGTGATTTGATCCCCTTGGCATGCTGTTCGGGGCAGACGTATGAATATTGGGCATTGATGGTGTTTACTTATAGGACTGTTGGCAACTCACTTTTCTTGGGCTGAGCTACGGGATGAAGATCCCCTTGATATCTTGTTTGGGTTTCTTGATTGATCATATGGATATGTGTATACCTTGTTCCAGTACCCAGTCCTTGGGTTTTGGTTGGTCTCCTTCCAGGAGAGGTGAAGACGCATGGGGTATGCCATGTGATTTCCGTGATTAGCTTCTCGTGGTTGGATGAGTCTACTCTCCTCCTATAGGTAGAGAATACTCGATGAGAAGTTCGCCTTCTCACTGCTTCTAGCTCATTGTGTTTGGATGAGTCTACTACCTTCCTCTTGTTGGGTTGAGTTGTACTCTTTACTTCACTTTCGGTTGTACTCCTTTCCTTTTCCCTGTTTGATCTACTTCTCACCTCTTCAGTACCTCCTTTGTTTCTCCCTTGAGCCTTCTGGGCATCCTACTGAGTATTTTTATACTCACCCCTACTTGGGATTTACCTGCACTTGGTGTGACCTTGCAGACAACAGACAGGTTGGTTGTGACTTCAGCGGAGCTTAGGAGTTCGGGAGCTTGGACTGCGTGTGGTGGTCGTAGTTGGGTTCTATGTGTGGGACTCTCAAAATTGTTTTACTTTTGTTTACCTATTGCCGGTATGTGGCAATTTTCTGGTTGGGCATGTGTTTTGCCCCTTTTATTTTCATTTTATCTTCAGCACTTGCTTTGTACTATTTAGAGGTCGATTCACTTTGTGGTTTATTTATAGTATTTGGTACTTTACTTTTCTTTTTTACTCTGCACTTCTACATTGAGTGGGCTGCATCTGTGTGTACAGGTACTTTGGAAAAGGCCTCCCTGAGTTGTTTAGCCTTCGACGCTGGTTGCTAGCCCCTGGACTATGGAGGCAGGCTTGGGGTAGTTGCGGCTCAAGCCCGGGTAGGGTCGGGTCATGACAATAATAAGGTTTCGTCCTCTTTCCAGAGTTGAGATAAAATCATCCTTATTCTCCACAAATATTTCCGAGGTAGGAGTCTGTTATTTAAGCCTGCTAACATGATCCTTAAAATCCTGATTGACAGGTGAGATTCTCATGTTTTTCAACAACATCTTGAAATGACCATCCATTTGATTCTTAGTGTACACCATTTTGTAATAGAAATAAACTTTCTCTTTAATGGCCTTTTGATCTTGAGTATCCACCCTTAGATAATCTCCCATAAGCATATGAATGTATTTGGTAGTGGAAATGACCTAAGTCATAGACTAAGGGTCTGAGGTACTAGTACCAGAGAACTTCTTCACTTCTTCTCTTACAACTGACCTAAAACATTATAGATCAATAAGAGGAGTGGAAGAAGAGGATACAGATGCACACAGAGGTCCCATAGTAAAATCCAATATCTTCTTAAAAGACTTGGTCAAACCACTTATCAACCTCTTCACATCATCATCATGTCTACTCACATGTGTCTCCATAGACTTAATAAATTCCTCAAACACAGTGAACATCTGATGAACAACACACATAACATACTTAATGTCTTTGTTCACATAAACTCTTAAAGCCATATAGGGATCTAAAATCACAATGGATTGTTTCACAGATTCCATAGACTCTACCAAGGTTCTGACCTAATCTGACATTCCTTCACTTCAGGTAGAAAATTTGAGTGAGAGGTATAAATTACTCTTTCTAAGGCAGATGCATCCACTTATTGATTGAGATCCACTATTCTCTCTATCTCAATAAATCTATCATCAAAGTTTCTCATAAAATTTTATTTTAATGATTCTAAATCATCCTTTTTTACATTATATCGATTTAGAAGCACTACAGGCTACATAATAGTAGTTGCTGAAACAGAATGAATTGGAGGGATTCTGTTAGTCTTGTCATCTTTAGAGTCTCTATAGAATATGCCCAAGACCACGAATCTAGGATCTTCTGACCATTCTTCTGTTCCATGAGCAAAAAAAACTGAACCTATGGCAATAGGTTCCTCCCCCTCACTTGGAGCATTCTCTTAATCAGTTACATCAATCCCTGATATACCTATTTGATCAACTGAATCAATAGGAGAGTCCACTACCACTTCTTCTCGATAATCTTCAACTAATACCATTTCAATTCCAGATTAAACCGATTCTACAACCTCTTCATCCACACTTTCTACCATTTCTATATATCCTATCATAAGACTGAGAATTAGAAATTCCTCTTAAATTTCATTAGTATCTATCCAAAAATTATCATGACTATATTCAGTTTCATCCTCCTCCTATGAGGTCAATCTAATGTCTCTTAAGACATTTTCTTCTCCTTATTCTTCACTAGATTCCTCATCATCACTATCCCTTAAGAAAATATCTCTTCAATGCAATCTTTTTGGTGGTCGAGGCTCACTAAAAGATACAGCATTGACATGATGACTTGAGGGAAGGTCAGGATCACTCATGTCATCTATAGGAGAATCCTCTCTTACATGAATAACAATAGATTAATCTTCTTCATTTGAGTATACTGGCTCCACTTCATTAAGAATTGGACCTAGCTCTCTCTTTTTCTTTGGCATACTAGAATTGGTGACAGGGTTGAATTTTTCATACAACTTAGCCTCATCATTCACCCACATTCTTTGCTAAGGGTTCCTACTTATCTTTATAAACTTCTAAATTATCTTGGTAATGTAGAAGTTTTCCCATACAACTATTGATTCCTCCTTATTTCAAGAAACTCCTTTAAATTTCAACATTAAGGATATCAATATCATATTAATAAAGAATTTGATTTGGAACTAGGATTTTTCATATCCTCTAACTAAATTGTTAGAAACCTAAAAATATTTATCCTCTATCCATGATTCAACAGATAGAAAAGAACATGGACTAATACTTCAAGGTAGAAAAGCCTCTCTCATAGGACTCAAAACATGTTGAAAAACATAAAAAGAAACATGTCTTCTCCTTCCATTTCAGTAGCAATCACTTTTCTATGGATCCCATTACTTGTCAGTTCAGCCAAAGATTCTTCGTAACAGAAGAACTCACCAGTGGGAGGCCCCACTCCATAGTAGTAATCAAAAATTCATTCATGTGGGACTCTTAAACAATCATCCCTTTCAACAGAGCAGAATCTCACACATAATCCATTTACCTTTGATGACATTTAGTTCTCATTCTCAGACTGCTCAAACTTTATAGGATCATAAAATACCTTCACTAGCTTCAGGTAAAAGGTTCCATTGTCATTTTCAAAACATTCTACCCAATCTTGGGCTTCAATTGCCTTCGTCACCAGAGGAATCTTTGAAAACAACCATTCCGAACTTAATTCGTTCTCAACCATGATTTACCACTTCGAAAAATGTGGATTGATTAGATTTTACACTACATTCCTTCCACTACTAGACCCAGCTTAAAGACTCTTAGGGTTTGGTGCATCTCCTTCATCATCAACCATCGGTCTTTTCAATTTTTCCATGCGATCTAGAGTGGTCTGAGTGTTTCAGCAGAAGGTTAGGTTCCAAGGTTAGGGACCAAGAGGTTCAGCAGAGGATTGAAGTGTATAGACATGTGGATTGTTCTTTGTGTTTATCATTTATGGATGGAAAAACAAATCAATTAAAATAAATAAGTAATACTAAAAACGTTTTGGATTCTAGAAAAAAATGAAAAGTCTCAGACCTAAGGTCAACTATCGATAAGGTTCCAATGGTGAGGTCTAGCAGTGAGGTATTAGTGGTGAGAAATAATAGTGAGGTCCAACGGTGAGGTCCAACAGTGAGGTTTAATAGTGAGGTCTAATAGTGAGGTCAAAAGGTGAGGTCCAACAGTGAGGTCCAATGGTGTGGTCCAACGGTGAGGTCTGACGGTGAGGTCCGATAGTGACATCTAACAGTGAGGTCCGACTGTGAGGTCTAACAGTGAGGTCCAACCCTGAGGTCTAATGGTGAATTCTAATGGTGAGGTCTAACAGTGAGGTCTTAACATAAAATTTAATCATACCTAACTCATGTTTGATGTAATTTAAACGCTCATAACTCAAAGGTTTTTTGTATAATACATCCAATAGGTGTTAATTACCCATGAATTAAAGAGTGATATCACATCTTTTATGATGATCTCTCAAGAAGTGATGTCTCAAATCAATGTGCTTTATCCAAGCATGAGACACTAGATTTCTCGAGATGTTAATTGCACTTTAATTATGACAGTTTATAGATTCATGTTTGAATTGATATCCATAATCTTGTAAAGTGTGTTTCATCCACAGAATTTGAGCACAACAAATACCTGCAACTATATATTCAGCTTTGGCAGGAGATAATGAAACAAAATTCTATTTCTTACAGCACCATGATACTAGTGACTTGCCTAAAATGTGACATGTTCTAGAGGTTCTCTTTCTATCTAACGTACAACCCAAAAATTCAGCATCTGAATAACTCATTAAATCAAAGGATTGTCCTATTTGATAAAATTGGCTTATGTCTGTAGTATACTTGAGATATGAATAAATCATTTTTCACAACAATTAAGTGAGATTATTTAGGGTTTTCTTGAAAATGAGTACACATGAAAACACAAATCATAATATCAGGTATGCTAGCTGTAAGATAGAGCAGACTCACAATCATACCTCTACAATTTGTTTGATCCACTGGTTTACCAGTTTCATCAGCATCCAACTTACAAGTGGTTCTCATACATGTATCATAACTTTTATTACCATCAAAGCCAAAATGTTTCAAAGGATCCTTAGTATATTTACTTTAATTTAAAATAACCCCATTTTTATTTTGAAATATTTGAAATCCAAGGAAAAATATAAGTTCCCCCATTAAACTCATTTCCAATTTATCTTGCATCATTTTTGATAAATCAGTACTTAAGGAATTTTTTGAGGTTCCAAAAATAATATCGTCTATATAAATATATAATATTAAAATATCTTTGGAAATACTTTTAATGAAAATATTAGGATCAACTATTTCTTTAGTAAAACGTCTTGAAATAAGAAAAGAACTAAGTCTATCACACCATGCTCTTGGAGCTTGTTTTAGACCATATATAGCTTTATAAAGTTTAAACACGTGATTTGAAAAAGGGGGATTTTTAAAACTAGGGTGTTGTTCAAAAAATACATCCTCAACTATGTACCCATTTAGAAATTCACTTTTGACATTCATTTGATAATGTTTGAAATTCAGATGGGCTACATAAGCAAGTAATATCTTAATGTATTCTAGTCTAGGAATAGGTTAAAAGGTTTCCTAATAGTATATTCCTTCTTCTTGACTATATTCTTGTGAAACTAGTCTAGCCTTGTTTCTAACTATGTTTCCAGATTCATCAACATTATTTCTAAACACCCATTTTGTGCCTATGGTCAAAGTGTCTTTAGGCCTTTTTACTAATACCAAAGATATTTTTCTTTCAAACTGATTTAATTCTTCTTGCATAAATTGTAAAGACCAGTAAAATTCAAGGGATTTTTTTCTTAATTTCATATGGGATTTTACAAGAATGCAGTTTCTGAAGGAACTTGATTCCAAGGCCCGGTGTGCCCAGAATTTCTATCCGAAGTTTAGCTCGGGTACGTTCAGTGAACGAACGAGCGGGAATTCTTAATTCTTGAACCGGTGCTCGGAATAGAATTTTGAGGCCACCGATGGAACCGCAGCGCCAGTAATTTCTTAGGAACACCTATTCCGGAGTTTCGTTTTCAAGAGAGAGGTTGATAAAAATTGTGGAAGTTAAAATAAAAATTAAACTACAATTTTTTATTTTCTCTAAGTGGATTTAAGCTTTGGGTGGAAGTTGGGTAACTACCCAACTTCCCAAGGGAGGTTATGAGGGTGGTGGGGCCTACACGAACCCCACCCCTTCACATTCCTTAACTCCATCAACTCACATTTAAATATGTTAACTTAAGTATTAATAACTTATGTTATTAATGAATTGAGTTTAATGCGAGAGTTTGAATTTCAAACTAATGGCGAGTTAATAAATTAAGTGTGGGCTTATTTTATTTTTGGTTGGATTCTTGTTGTGGTGTCTTTGGGAGAAAAGGCTAAGTAACTTGAGGAACTTCTTCGTCTTCAACAAAGAACGTGAAGAACTCATCGATCTCCAATGAAGAATGATGAGTCCTCGAAAACCGACTTCGCGACGCCGTATACCACGACGCCGAGGTCATCTTCTTTCACGACATCTCTTTCCACGATGGTCTTTCCGCGATGAATTCTCATTCGAAGAACCTCTGATCAAGCTACGCTCGAGGTAGGGGTTTTGTGATTTCTTTTTGTGATTTACTCCGTTCATTATCCACTTATAATTGGACCACATGTTATCAAATAACGGGAGGAGGCCGAACCGCACAAACACGGCCGACCCCCTCCCTTTTATTTTTCTTGTTGTTGCGGTTCGAAGAAATGTGTCGCGGTGTCGTCGCACCGCGTGGGAACGAACGGCATGGACGCGCGATGTCATCGCTCTGTGTTTTTAAATTTGGAAGCAAGTTGTGGCACCGTCACGCCGCGCCAGAAAACCGCAAAAGCACCGCGGCCGGAGCGGGGCCGCGGCAGAGGGGTGCGGCGCTGTCGCACCGCACCGGACGAAAGAAGGCCGCAGCCGGTACCGGGTCGTGGAAGAGCGTGGGAACCGGCGGCCAGAAATGGGCCACCGGCATTGGAGCAGGACCGGCGGCTAGAAACGGGCCGCCGGTGTCAGAGCAGGGAGGGGACCGGCCATCGCCGGTCCCGTCGTGGCAGAAACCGGCCAGCCAGGGCGGGCCGGCCGGACAGAGGAAAAGCCAAGTGTTCAAACCCCTGGACAGCCAAATGAGTGGCCCCCATTAAGGGGGACCGCAGTAAAAAATCGCGGGGGGGGGGGGGGGGGGGGGCAGCACCCCCCCCCCCCCATCGCTAACTGAACGGCTCAACCCTTCAGCTGAGCCAGCTGGCGCCGCGCGCCAGCGCGCCGGGCTGCCAGGCCGCGCCCAGGCTGGGATGGGCCACGCCATCCTGGTCGGGCCGCACCCAACTAGGCAGACCCGGACCTTGGTCGGGTCGACCCGGTTCGGGCCGACCCAGGGGGTCTCGGGCCGGGTCGATCCGGGCCCGAAACCCCCATTTTCGGACCCTCTTCGGTCTTTTTCCCATATCATGGGATACGGACCTCGGATCAACGCACCGTCAGCGGCAATGCGATCCTTGGATCGAGACGGTCATTTCAACATATTTCACTTAAGGTTTCAGAGAACTTTGGGTTCGGCCGGGTTGGTTCGTACACGAAACCAACCGGGCCCTCGTAACGGAAATGCTTATAACTTGAGCTCCGGACTTCCGATTGACGTGTCGTTGACTTGGTTAGATTCCTCTTAGTGAGACGGGACTTTTTCCTTACTCCGCCTGAAGTTTGGACGCAGGTGGGGTATGGTCGGGTTGGTTTTGATATAAAAACCAACTGGGCCCCTGGGACGAAAAAGCCAATAACTCTCAGACCGGGCGTCTGATTAACGCGCCGTCTGTTGCGTTGAGTTCCTGTTGACGATACGGAACTTTTGGATACATCAAATCCGGACTTTATGTAAGTTGATATATCAGCCTCTCGGCCCGTGGAGCAGACCCTCCCGAACGAGCTTGCTGTGTGAGGGAACCCTAGAGCTGGCTGTGACTGCGACGACAATGACGACTGTACAGAGATCCTCAGTGGATTCGACGACGATGACTACAACACTCCGCGATCATACGTGGATCAGTGCTATAGATCCTGTGTGGGTCTGATCCTATGTGGGTCAGCGCTCAGTGGTTCTTTGTGAGCCAGCGCCTACAGATCCTCTATGGGTCCGATCCTGTGTGGGTCATTGCGGGGGTTAGTTACCTATCGATCATGTGTGGGTCAGACCCTTCCTGGGTCATTGCAGGGGATAGTACCTAACGGTCCTTTGTGGGTCCGACGACTTAGATGAATCAGTGGCTATATCTGATCATCTTTATCATCATACGAAGAAGTATACCTGTGTGAGTTGAAACCTTTTTTTATCTCCTTTGTGGATTGTGTTGTGCAGTCCTGTGTGGATTACGTTTTGATTTCCTGTGTGGACTGGGTTGTGATTTCCTATGTGGACTGGGTTTCACTTGGGCTCGAAGGTTGGAGCGAACTAGGATCGATGACTTAGGTATATTTATGGGCATATACCCATGCAGTGGTACGAGTTTTCAAGTTAGTGAGGACACCAGCAGACCTCATGGTGATCCACGCAGCGAGCCTACTGCACGCGGCAGCAGGAAGATGGTCGAGCTTGATGCTCCAGGTACACGAAGAGGCATCTCTCCTCTGGAAAGACTTTGAGAGCCTCTTCCGCTCGGAGTTCGTCCCAGCCACCCTCCTTGCGGTTCGCATCTATGAGCGTCTACAGCTGCGGCAGGGCAGCTTGACAGTCTCCCAGTACTCAGTGAGATTTACAGATCTCTCGTGCTACTCGACAGACATGGTACAGGACCCATTCTTTAAGGCCCAGACCTTCGAGTAGGGATTGAGGTAGGAGATCAGGTCATCGCAAATCTCCCTCAGTATTCCGACTCAGGCAGGGGTACTGGAGAGAGCCCTTCTGATCGAGAGCTTTCTAGCAGAGCCTATTTCAGTAGCGAGACCCACCGCTGGGCGGCATGTAGTAGAGTCTTCTGCAACAGGCAATCGACGGATGACTCATGGGTCCAGGCAGACCATACCATCAGGAAGATGACCTCAGAACACTGGATCAGTAGTTTGGGGCACATAGCGCGGAGCCAGTCTTTCGAGAGGCAGACAGTGCTACGCATGCGGCGGGCAGAGCCACATGGCTCGTGACTACCCGACCCTCCATGCAGAGGAGTTGTAGGCAGTTGAAGGACCACCCAGGCAGAGGCAGAGGGTCGACCATGGCGGTCCGTAGGGAGAAAGCGGACGAGGCAGAGGAGATGTCCAAGCAGTAGGTGGTGGGCGACGCTTTGAGGCCCTACCACCACCACCACTAGGAGATCCACCCCGACCACAGGGAGCTGGTGGACAGAGACAGGCACAACTCCAGGCAGTGGAGTCCTATGACCACAGTGCACCCGAGATGATTTTAGGTACTATCTGTGTCTATTCCACCCTTGTTATAGTTCTTATAGACACAGGAGCGAGTAATTCTTTCATAACCGCTGCTCTTGTTCGGAGCTCGGAGATTCTGACAGAGCCGTTGGATCGATCCTTATGGCTAGAGACTCCTACAGGAGCATACTTGACGATTACGCACTGATGCCGGCAGTGTGAGCTTACTCTAGGAGGCGAGAGATTCAGCTGGGATCTTCTTTTAGCAGCGTCGAGGCCTTATGACGTCATCTTGGGCATGGATTGGTTATCTACAGTTCATGCTCAGATCGACTGTATTAGGTGCAAGGTGCGATGTGTATGCACTAACGGGAGCAGGTTCACCTTCACCGGTGAGAAGGGAGCCTTAGCAGCACAGGATGGACTCACATAGAGGAGAGGACAACCCATCACTCATCAGTTGGCTAGCCTCATTCTAGGAGCAGTTGACGTACGAAGTCATGTTTTTCCTGTAGTGGTGGATCTGTATGCGGACGTTTTCCCCAATGACACCCCAGAACTACCTCCTCGTAGAGAGGTAGACTTTTATATTGACTTGTACCCCAGGAAAACCCCGATATCCACCCCAGCATATCGGATGGCCCCCGATGATATTTGAGAGATATGGGTACAGTTGGAGGACTTACTGGGCAAATGATTCATCCGACCTAGTGTTTCACCCTGGGCTTCCCCAATTTTGTTCACCAAGAAGGTGGTCGGGAGCTTGCGACTTTGTGTCAACTATCTTCACCTAAACCAGGTGACTGTGAGGAACAAGTATCCACTATCAAGTATTGATGACCTCTTAAATCAGCTCAAGGGAGCACGGTGGTTCTCGAAGATAGACCTCAGGTCAGGCTATCATCAGCTCAGAGTCCGGGATGAGGACGTGCAGAAGACGACCTTCAGATGTCGGTATGGACACTATGAGTTCTTGGTTATGCCATTCGGCATAACCAATGTTCCAGCAGTGTTCATGGCCCTCATGAACAGGATGTTTCAGCCATACCTTGATCGATTTGTCGTGGTCTTTATCGACGACATTTTGATTTACTCGAGGACTGAGTAGGAGCACGCCTACAACTTACAAGTTGTACTGGACACACTCCGAGAGCACCAGCTTTATGGTAAGTTCTCAAAGTGTCAGTTCTAGATATGCGAGGTCCACTTCTTGGGACACATCATCTCTGAGGCAGGATTTTTGGGGGATTCCGTGAAGATCGAGGCAGTACTAGCTTGGGAGCCACCCAGGAGTGTGACGGAGGTGCGGAGTTTCTTGGGACTAGCTGAATACTATCAGAGATTCATGCCAGACTTTTCCAGAGTTGCGGCACCGCTCTCAGCTTTGACAAAGAAGGGTAAACCCTTTGTATGATCAGGCAGATGTCAGCAGAGCTTCTAGGAGCTGAGACAGATATTGACCAGCGCACCTATTTTTAGGTTTCCAGAGGAGGGAGTAGGGTACGTAGTCTACTACGATGCATCATGGACCGGACTCAGACGTGTCTTGATGCAGGAGCGGGAAGTGATCACCTATGGATCACGTCAGTTGAGGCCGCATTATCAGAACTATGCTACCCATGACCTAGAGTTTGCAGCAGTGGTCTTCACTCTGAAGACATGGTGAAACTATCTGATGGGCGAGCGCTTTGCAGTCTATTCTGACCATCAGAGTCCCAGGTACATCTTCTCATAGAAGGACCTGAACCTGAGACAGCGGTGATGGCTCGAGTTCCTCCAGGACTATGACTTTGAGATAGTCTATAATCCTGGGAAGGGGAACGTGGTAGTCGATGCTCTCAGCAGGAGGACGGGCATTTAGCTACTTGAGGAGGTGACATAGCAGCTAGCCGTTTTGCAGATATCCTTTGTGGATATATATAGAGAAGCCTTCCTTCAGTCACTTACAGTCACTCCTCCACTACTGCAGTGGGTCAGAGAGGTAGAGCGTGGGGACGCCGACTGTGAGACGCGACGTGCACATATATCCTCAGGACAGGCACCTGTTGGTTTCTCCTTTGGAGGAGAGACCGACGTCCTTTTCAGAGGACGTACCTTGGTACCAGTTTCCTTGAAAGAGGAGGTTCTGAGAGAGTATCACACTTCCCCTTTGGCGGTACATCCTGGAGTGGCGAAGATGTACCAGGATCTCAGAAGAAAGCACTAGTGGCCATGCATGAAGAAGGTTGTCGTAGAGTTCGTTTCTCGATGCCTCACCTGCCAGCAGGTGAAGGTAGAGAATCAGGTACCAACAGGCTTGGTACAGCCCTTGGAGGTCCTAGAGTGGAAGTGGGATGGCATATCTTGGGACTTCGTGCCTGTACTTCCACGCACTTCCAGATTTAACGACTCCATTTGGGTGATTGTCGACCGACTCACCAAGTCGGCGCACTTCTTACCCATCAGAGAGCAGGGCTCAGTAGAGATATTGGGACATCTCTACGTTCCGGAGATTGTACGGCTTCATGGTGTTCCATCATCTATCATCTCAGATCAATATTCTCGCCTTACTTCTCGGCTTTGGAAGGGGTTGCAGGAGGCGTTCAGGACGCAGCTACGTTTGATCACCGCCTTTCACCCTCAGACAGATGGTCAGACGGAGAGGACCATTCAGACTCTCGAGGACATGCTACGCACATGTGTCCTAGACTTTTGTCGTAGTTGGGAGGACCACCTACCCTTGGTGGAGTTTGCGTACAACAACAGCAACCACTACACCATTGGGATGACACCATACGAGGCGTTTTACGGCCGACATTGCAGATCACCACTATGCTGGACAGACCCAGGGGAGTCATCACTTGTGGGACCGCAGATGGTCCAGGCCATGGCAGAGAAGGGCCAAGTCATCCAGAAGTGGATGAGGATAGCTCAGAGCTGGGAGAAGTCTTATGCGGACAGGAGGCGGAGGCCACTTGAGTTTGAGGATGGAGACCACCTCTTCTTGCGGGTCTCACCTCGACTTGGATTACAGAGATTTGTCCGGGGAGGCAAGTTGTCTCCACGATTTATCAGAACATTCTAGGTCCTCAGTAGGATTGGCGAGGTGGATTATCTCCTGGCTCTACCACCTCAGTTGCACCAGGTGCATGACGTCTTCCATGTGTCTCAGCTGAGGAGATACGTGCATGACCCGACGCATATCATTGACCATGGGGAGCTAGACCTTGATGATGGGGTGACGTTTGCGGAGGTCCTGGTGGAGATCGAGGATCGACAGGAGAAGGTCCTATGTGGATGGTCGATCCCTCTAGTGTGCATTAGATGGCAGCACGAGAATCTCTAGGAGAGAACTTGGGAGCAGGAGGCTCAAATGCGTTCTCAGTACCCACATTTGTTTCCCTAGTTATGATATATCTTTACGGGGATGTAAATCCATGAGGTGGGAGTAATGTAAAGACCTGTAAAATACAAGGAAATTTTTTTATTAATTTTCTTTGGGATTTTACAAGAACACAGTTTCTGATGGCACTTGATTCCAAGGACCAGTGTGCCCATAATTTCTATCCGAAGTTTAGCTCGGGTACGTTCAGTGAACGTATGAGCGGGAATTCCAAACTCTTGAATTGGTGCTCGGAATCGAATTCTGAGGGCACCGATGGAACCGCAGCGCAGGTAATTGCTTAGGAACACCTATTCCCGAGTTTCTTTTTCATGAGGGAGGTTGATAAAAATTGTGGGAGTTAAAATTAAAATTAAACAACAATTTTTTATTTTCTCTAAGTGGATTTATGCTTTAGGTGGAATTTGGGTAACTACCCAACTTCCCAAGGGAGGTTATGAGGGTGGTTGGGACCACACGAACCCCACCACTTCACATTCCGTAACTCCCTAAACTCACATTTAAATATGATAACTTAAGTATTAATAACTTATGTTATTAATGAAGTGAGTTTAATGCGAGAGTTTGAATTTCAAACTAATGTCAAGTTAATAAATTAAGTGTGGGCTTATTTTATTTTTGGTTGGATTCTTATTGTGGAGTCTTTGGGAGAAAAGGATAATGAACTTGAGGAACTTCTTCGTCTTCAATGAAGAATGTGAAGAATGCATCGATCTTCGATGAAGAACGTTGAGTCCTCGGAGACCGACTTCCTGACGCTGTATATCGCGACGCAGACGTCATCTTCTTTCACGACATCTCATTCCGCGACGGTCTTTCCGCGACGAATTCTCATTCGATGAACCTCCGATCATGCTAAGATTGATGTAGGGGTTTTGTGATTTCTTTTCGTGATTTACTCTGTTCATTATCCACGTATAATTGGACTGCATGCTATCAAATAACGGGAAGAGGCCGGACCGCACAAACACGGCCGACCCCCTCCCTTTTATTTTTCTTGTTGTTCCGGTACAAAGAAAAGTGTTGTGGTGCCGTTGCACCGCGTGGGAAAGAACGAAATGGACACGTGATGCCGTCGCGCCGCGTTTTTAAATTTGGAAGCAAGTCGCGGCGCCGTCGCGCCATGCCGGAAAACCGCAAAAGCACCGTGGCCGGAGTGGGGCCGCGACAGAGGGGTGCAGCGCCGTCGCGCCGCACCGGACGAAAGAAGGCCGCGACCGGTACCGGGCCGTGGCAGAGCATGGGAACCAGATGCCAGAAATGGACCGCCGACGTCGGAGCTGGAACGGTGGCCGAAAACGGGCCACCAGAGTCAGAGCAGGGAGGGGACCGGCCGTCGCCGGTCCCGTAGAGGCAGAAACCGGCCGGCCAGGGCGGGCCGGCCGGATAGAGGATAAGCCAGGGGTTCAAACCCCCAGCCGGCCAAATGAGCGGCCCCCATTAAGGGGGCCGCAGTTACAAATCGCGGGGGGAAACACCCCCCCCCCCGCTAACCGAACGGCTTGGCCCTTCGGCCGAGCCAGCTGGCGCCACGCGCCAGTGCGCCGGGCCGCGCCAGCCGGGCCGGGCCGTGCCTAGCCGGGCTGACCCGGACCCGGTTCAGATCGACCCAGGGGGTCTCCGGTCGGGTCGGTCCAGACCCGAAACCCCCGTTTTTAGACCCTCTTCGGTCTTTTTCCCATATCTTGGTCTACGGACCTCCAATCGACGCACCGTCAACAGAGATGCGATCCTTGGATCGAGATGGTCATTTTGACATATTGAACTCAAGGTTTCGGAGAACTTTGGGTTCGGCCGGGTTGGTTTGTACACAAAACCAACCAGGCCCTCGAAGCGGAAATGCTTATAACAAGAGCTCTAGACGTCTGATTGACGTGCCGTCGACTTGGTTGGATTCCTCTTAGTGAGATGGATCTTTTGGCTTAATCTATCTGAAGTTTGGACGCAGGTGGAGTACGGTTGGGTTGGTTTTGACTTAAAAACCAACCGGGCCCCTGGGACGGAAAAGCCAATAACTCTCAGACCGGGCGTCCAATTGACGCCCCGTCTGTTGCGTTGAGTTCCTGTTGATGATACGGAACTTTTGGATACATAAACTCTAGACTTTGTGTTAGTTGATGTATCAGCCTCTCGTCTCGTGGAGTGGACCCTCCCGAACGAGTTTGCTGTGCGCGGGAACCCTAGAGCTGGCTGCGACTGCGACGACAACGACAACTGTACATAGATCCTCGGTAGATTCGACGGCGACAACTACAACACTCAGCGATCCTACTTGGATCAGTGCTACAGATCCTGTGTGGGTTCGATCCTATGTGGGTCAGCACTCAGCAGTTCTGTGTGAGGCAGCGCCTACAGATCCTGTGTGGGTCCGATCCTGTGTGGGTCATTACGGGGGTTAGTTACTTATCGATCCTGTGTGGGTCAGACCCTTCATGGGTCATTGTGGGGGTTAGTAACTATCAATCCTTTGTGGGTCCGATGACTTTGATGAATCAGTGGCTATATCTGATCGTCATTATCGTCATACGAAGAAGTATACCTATGTGAGCTGAAACCTGTTTTGCTTTCCTTTGTGGATTGTGTTGTGCTATCCTGTGTGGATTACGTTTTGCTTTCCTGTGTGGACTGGGTTGTGATTTCCTGTGTGGATTGGGTTGTACTTGGGCTCGGAGGTTGGAGCGAACTAGAATTGATGACTTAGGTATATGTATGGGCATATACCCAAGTAGTGTCGGATGTTACTTCGTGATTGTATCTTTCCTTTGTGGTTTATTCCTTGTGAATTCTGGGAGACCTTAGGGGTTCTCAGGGTCCCTACTGAGTAGCTTATACTCACCCTTGCACGGGCTATACCCGCACTACATTGTGTTGGTTGAAGACGATGGAAAGCGCTGATCGCGGTTGAGGCTTGCAGTGCAAGTCGGTACCCAGAGGTGGACCACTGGGCGGGACGTACTCGGAGTAGACGGCGGGACCTGAGGAGCTGTGGAGGCTATCTATACTCACCCTTCAGGTGGGACTTCCAGTGGACGCCTTGAGGCTACAGTTTTACTTTTCAGTTGCTGTTTTCCCTTTCCAATTGTAATTTACTTTTAGTTTGGGTTTGTATTTTGGTCCTTCTTACTTTTCCGCACTTTTTGTTGTACTCAGTTTTTACTTAGTGTTTGCTTCTTCTTCTTGCTTGCTCTGTGGTGTTTGTTTACTTTTCAAGGGAAATGACTTCCCTTTATACTGTAAATTACGCCTTGGTGATAGTCACCAACCCCTGGCCTACGGAAAGCGGGCTTGGGGTAGTCACGGCACGGGCCCCGAGAATGGGTCTCGACATAGATATTACCCAAAATTCATCACTCATAGCATCATTAAAATTTTTTGGTTCAATATGTTAATGAAAATATTGATGTTCAACCTGGTTTCTTAGAGAAGCTATAGTTTGTGTTCCTCTATTTGGATAACCTACTACAACATCTAAAGGATGATTCTTGAGAGTTCTAAAACATATAGAAATATTTGATCTAGACTCCTCATGGTTATTTATAGGTTCATATTCACCATGCTCAGATTCATGAAAACTCCCAGAACTAGTTGTTCTCACTAAGGGTTCATTGTATTTATCATTAAGGTCTAGAATTGACATATCTTCCGCAAGATGTTCAATGGAGATTTTGGGTTCATGTGGATCAGTCTCATCAAATTTGACATGAACTGATTTTTTCACACATTTTGTTCTCTTATTGAATACTCTATAAGATTTACTAGAGATTGAGTAACCTAAGAAAATTCATTTATACCTATTAGAATCAAACATGTTAAGATTGTCCCTAGTGTTAAGAATAAATACTTTTCAACCAAACACTCTAAAGTAATTTATCTTAGGATTCCTATTATTCCATATCTCATAATCGTTTTCCTTAAGAACATGTATAATTAAGACTCTATTGATGATGTAACAAAATATATTAACAACTTCAGCCAGAAAATAGATAGGCATGTTATACTCATTTAGAATAGTCTAGGAAATATCTTTAAGTGTCCTATTTATTCTTTCTATGACTCCATTTTGTGGAGGTGTTCTAGGAGCAGTGAAATTGATATTATAGCCATTTTTCTATCAAAATGATTCAAACTCATAATTTTCAAACTCATGGCTATGATCACTTCTAAAATTTATAATAGTAAGTCCACTAATATTTTCTATAGACATGTAATATTTAATGATGTAAGAACACGCTTCACATTTTTGAGCTAGAATGTAAACCCAATGTATTTTTAAAAATCCATCTATGTCTTGGTTTATATCCTAGACCAGTTGTGTATTTTAGAGAAATTTGTTTCAATAGAAACTGAGTCAAGGTATCTCTAACTATAGTAAAATTATCAAGATCACTTTTTAATTGTTCATTTGATAATTTATGTTTAGTATTTTCTTTTAACAGATTATCACATTTTTCTCTCTCAATATCAAGATCAGACTTATAATTATAATTTAAAGCATGTTCTCTTTTCAACAGTTTATATTTATCCTTGAGTTAATTAAAGGTATCCTTAAGTATTACACAATATTCAAATAGTTCATCCTTATTTATATTTTCATCATTATTTTATTCTCTTTCATTCCCAGAATAGTAATCATTATGTTTAGTAGAATTGGGTGTTACCTTAGATGTCTCTGTCATGAAGCACAAGTTTTCATATTTGTTCTTTTCAATATCAGAAGTGTCAGATCCACTACAGATATCTTCTGAAGCACTCAAAGTAGATTTTATAGTGTTTTTCTATCCCTTTCCCTTTTCTTCATATTTCTTCTTAAATTTTAGCTTGTGGAAATCAGCCTTCACATGGCCTTTTTGTATACACTCATAGAAGACTATCTCATTTGTGTTGTCATTCTATTTTCTATCCTTTTTCCATTGTCCTTTACTATCATACCTTCTTTTATAGTTTGATTTTTTAAATAACTTCTTCTTACGATAGAACTTTTTTAATATTCTACATAGATGAGCCATCTCATCATCACTATTAGAAGATAAATCTTCTCTAGTGGAAGTGTCTACAAAAGATTGACCTTTTTCTTTATCTTTACTCGTTGAGGTAGCAGTCTTGAAAACTACAGATTTCATTCCTAGTTATTCATCTTCTTGTTGAATTACCTTAAGATTTTCTTCGTACATCATAAGTTTTAAAATTAGTTCCTTCACCAATCGCTTGCCTGTGTCACAGGATTCTTAGATAGAAACAGAAGTTCCTCTCCATTTGTCTGGTAAGCACCAAAGAAACCCCATAATCTGATTCTTATTGTCTTCTGGTTTCCCAAGTAGACTCATGGTAATTAATATTTCATTAAACCTGATACACATTTCATATATAAGTTCATCAAGATTATTTTTAAAATTATCATATTTAGTAGTATAATTATTTAATCTCATTTATTTAACATTGGTTGTTCCCTCATGAGAAATAGAAAAGGTATCCCAAATTTTATATGCAGTTTTACAACCAGATATTCTAGTGAATTATTCATCACTTAGAGAATAGTACAATTAATTCATTGCTTTACATTTATTATTGTATGTTTCTTTTTCCAACTGAGACCATGTGTCCCAATAAGTAACAAGCAAGGGATTTTGTTCTTCGATTGTGTCCCAGATCATAGGACCCATGATCTCAAGATATATTTTCATTTTTAATTTCCACTGAGCAAAGTTATTACTATTAAAGAATGGTTGCATGTTAGTAGAAGTACCATCAACTCTATTATCCATTGTTAAATATAATTTTAATGAACTGAAAATTATGATATGATAGAAATTTTATGATCTTTAAGATATAACTAAAATCACAGTTTAAAATAATTTTAATACCTACACAGCATTTAAGATAGTAGCAATAAAAATTCTAGTCCATTCGATACCAAATTTTGGTCAGAGTGTAACCTCAAGAGGGGGGTGAATTGTGCTTTTAAATAAAATTTCTGTTAAAAACATTATGCTAAAGATCCCCCAATTTTGAAACAAACTAGTTAATTAAGGTAGAAGAAATATAAAAGTTTAGTTGGTCATGAAGTTTCTTAAAGGGTGATTAATCCTCAGTTGAATCAGTGTAAAACCTTTCTTCAACTTTTGAAATAGGTTTACTGAATTAAACACATACACACACTATCCAGAACTAACTATCAGATTCAATGTAAAACAATTTTCTATTTTTGATATTATAAGCAGCAAAAAATAGACATAACATAGTATTACTAAATATAGTACACATTAGTGTTAAACAAGAGGTTCAATATCATGTCAAAAATTAATCCTCTCCACTTGTTGATCACTTGCAACCAAGTAGTTTATATTAACAATTAACTTGATACACAACCTATATTGGGATTAACAACAGTTTTCACAGACTTTCCTGGGATCACACCATCTACCATAGTTCTTCATGGGAAAAAAACAATCCAGACCACACACGATATCTTCCAAAATTACACATTGGAAATTGGGTGTAAGTGAAGTTTAATGTAAGGATTTTCAGTATCCTCCTATTCAAGAACAAGAGATAGTGTGTGTAATAGAAAAACACACACTTCATAGAAATGAAAAAAAAACACAATTGATCTTCATGAAACTATTGGGTTCACAGTGTAAGTGTTGGACGCCTCTTCTTTGTTATCAAAATAGAGTGTCGCAACTCCATGTTTTAGCTTTCAAGTAATGAGGTGTTCCTCTTCTTGGTTTGACAGATAATTGAAGAATCAAATAAGGAAGACATGAATTTTTTCTCCCAACTGATCTACATGATTCTCTTGGGTTCACAGTGTAAGTGCTAAATGGTTATTCCTTGTTCTCTTTAATCAACCGTGTAAATTCGTTCTCATTCATTGCTATATTTCTTTTTTCTTCCTCAGTTTTCTATTTTATATCAAAGGTTCAACAATAAGAAAAAGTAAACCACATGTGGTCCTCCTCGTACCTCATACTGTCTCCATATGTGGACTCTTTATATGTTTACAAACAACATTAATTAATGTCAAAAGCATTAAATTTTCTAGATATGGCCATTAAAATAATCTTATGAATTTGACAAAGAATGGAGTAGAAGAGTGAGCATCAGTAGACTGGTAGTGGTATCTTTATCAATAGTAAGCTTTAACAGTAGGATTCATCAGTAGACTGCATCATTAGATTTCATTGGTAGCCTTCTATCAGTGACACTTATCTATAACCTTCTATCGGTGACCTTCATCAGTAACCTTTTATCAGTGACCTTCATCAGAAACCTTCTATCGGTGACCTTCATCGGTAACCTTATATCAGTGACCTTCATTGGTAACCTTCATCGGTAACCTTCATTAGTAACCTTATATCGATGACCTTCATCGGTAACCTTCTATTGGTGAGCTTCATCGGTAACCTTCTATCGGTGACCTTCATCAGTAACCATCTATCAGTGACCTTCATCGATAACCTTCTATCAGTTACCTACATCGGTAACCTACATCAGTGACCTTCTACTTAGATAAATTCTTCACTCTAAGATTAAACAAGAGAGTAGTCAGATTAAAGATACATAGTTATCGCTTGATAGAAACTATAAAAATTAAAGAAACATAATTATCATAACAAAGAATCAAGATTTGGGTTTATCAAAATAGTTGAGTCCAACATTTTATTTTATGTATTTCTCCCATCATGCTTATTCTTTACTCCATGTTTGTAGAGTGATAAATCTTGCTGTTTTTTGAGTGGGATGTGGTGGTATTTTAATTTCATTCATATTAATAATTTATTGTGTTTTATTTTATGATTTTAGTATTGGTCAAAATAATAATGGGGTGTTTTCACCCAGATTTAACTATTAATGATTTCTACCTCCTCATTAAAACACTTTCCTTCTCATTGATATCTAGGCATTCAAATGGTGGAGTTTAGCTTAGGTATTTAAGTGGAAGAGATTAATCCTACATGAAGAGGTATCGATGTAGGGTAATAACATAAAAATCATAGGGTGTAGAGTGAAAGGAATAGACCACTACATTGAATAAAATAAAAATATATTTTTAAAAACAATCATAATACCATGAAGCCCCAAGAGCAATGGTTTTATTTTAATTACTTCTTTATTTCTTGTTTATTTTCATTGTTTTATGTATTTTTATCATATATATTATATTGATTTTATTTTCATACTCAGTACTCCATCATCTATATTACTATATAAGTATGTTTTATATTAGTTAAATTGAAATAGTTAAAATAGATAATACAGTGCGTGTAAATGGCCTTCTTCAGATTGACCTAAGGGTGTTCCACTACGGTACATTCACAATTAAATAAGAATTTAACTAAATAGTGGATCCCTGAAAAAAATCAGTCATCTTCTATATATGAGAGTATATTCATATTGGTTAACTTGTGAAAACCATTTTTCTATGATGTTAAAAATAAACAGAGTGGATGACTTGTTATTCTAACTCATGATCTGTTAGTACTTTAGGAATGAAAAACATACCTTTCATTCTTTAAGTAAGAGATAAAGTGGGAATTGATCAAGGAACAACCAGTGGGTGAGATTGTACATATAAAAAGGATTTAAATAACATAGGAATATTTCCATATGTTCATATATTTTAAATTAATTCCTTAACTCTAGGAAAAATTGAAATGATTTATCCTAATAACTTGTTTCTATTGAACCAATTTCTTTATAAATCGTCATTGATATAGGTATTTTAGACCCTTAACCTTACATAAATGAGTTACATTCTTTTTATTAATGACCTCAATCAGTAAATAAAATTATTTATGCTTTTATTCTATGTCTAATCCTCCCTTCAAACCTATTTTCTCTAATGTTTAAACCCTGTTATGAATTAATTTGTGTAGCTATAATATTTATGAAATTATTTTTTAAGGAAGTTTTAGTATTCATTTTTATGATGCCGGTTTAAATGAAAGGAACATTCATGTGTTACAAAATTGGTAACACATATGAATTTTGATTGAAAAAATCATTTTATGGTGGTAGAATAAAACACCCTGAGATTTTGTGAAATATTCTTTTCAAATTAATTTAATCACTCAAATATTTTTCCTACCACACAACAATGAACATAGCTTGTGTTATATGAAAACACTATGTTATTCATTCATTGTACGCAACACCAAGTTGATCATTCACTAAACACAATACTTATATTAGCTTTTAGGACACACAACACTATGTTTGAGTTCTATTACACACAAAACAGAGTTCCATATAAAACTTTTATGACATGAAAGACCAACATTTACCAAAATATAATTTACTATTAATATTATTATTAAATTGTTATTATAGGTGTCACATATCTGTTGGAATGGTGGTTATGAATAAGACTAATTAAATTAGGAAATAAATTTTTTTAAATTTATACAATAAGAATTATTCGGTGACTAAGGAATTAGAAATGAAACTAAATCCCTTTTGAAAATATAGAAAATCATTTGTTTTAAAAATATATTTATTTAATAAAACAAATTTTACCTCAAAAAATTAAGAAAAAAAACTTTGGAAATTTTATTTTAATGAAAAATATATATTATATTTATTTAACTATATAGCCTTCATCTTATGTGTTTTATATATATGAGATAAAAATAATTCAAATTTTATGCATAAATATCTATATTTTTCAAAAATGTAATTTTACAACCTTTTAAATGTGTACCTATTTTATATATAATTTTTGAAAATATTACAAATTTTTGTTGGAAAAATAAACTTCAATTTTCAACAGATAAATATTAGAATTTACTTTTGTTTAATTTTTTGGTACTTTTATGAGAAGTTTTATTTCATTAATGAACAATGAAAAAAATAATTTTAACTAAAAACTACATTTTCATCTACTTTTTATATAGTTAAGTTATATTTGTAATTATTTTTAAATTATATTTATTTCAATAATATATGTAATAAAATAATTTAGTTCATTTTAATATATTTAACATTGATATTTGATATCAATAACATTTAAACATTCAAATCTTTTCCTGTTAAAACCTGTTGTTTTATCCTATCTACATGATTAATTTAAAAATATTTTTTCCCATTTATAAGATTATAATTTAGGAAAATTTATTCCATATTTTGAATTATAATAATTTATAATGTATAATAAAGAAAATATAATTGTTTACAAAACTGATTAGTGGAAGAAGTTAAAATTCATTATAGTGACTAATGTAAAAATAGGTTTACTTAATGACCAATCATATAATATAATTTATAAAAATGACAGTATAATTTTTAACATCCACTGAGTGGTTATATTGTGACCTTACCCCTTAATATCTCTAATTTTTTGTGTTATGGAATCCACTTGGTTGGTAGAAACATGTGAATATGACAATTCTTTTCAAAAATTCCAAGTGTTTCCTATCCCTCACATATAAAAGGGCACTACCCCAACCCCCAACTTCATCACACATTTCAATAACATTGGATAATCAAAACCCTAACCTAATAATCTCCTATATTCCCAGCCATTATCTTAGAATACTCCATTTCGGCATAAATCTATCCAAGGAAAACATTTGATTAGTCTGAAAATGGGTTATCCAAAGAAGAGGTAACAACATTCGACAAGAACCTTTGATTTATTTTATTATCCACCCCCTAAGTTATTAATATTCAAGGATTATATAAGAACATATGTATCCTAAATATTTTTTTGGGTTAATGGTATGACCCAAACACACAAACACTTCCATCAAATGGGATATACCATCATCGTTCATTTATACAGCGGACTGCCGCATTGTGAAATGATATTGTTTATTCTTCTATTAACACCACTAAAGGTTAAGAATAATGATTTAAATTATATTTTTTTTGTTATATATATTATATATATTATGTAACTATGTTTCTTCAATTATTATATAACATATACATTTAGGATTTCAATTTTTTTAGATTAGGATAGCGTTTTTTGTTGATGTGTGAGCTACAGCCTCCTGAAAGAGATGTGATTCATTCATGTTTTAAATTAAATATATTAAGAATGGGTGTATTAAAATATTATTTATATATTACATGATAATTATTATAGAAAAATTATATATATATTTTTATTTTTCATTTATTTTTCTTTCGTTGAAAATATGATCAAAAAATGGAAACTACATTAATGTGTATGTATGGCCTACCATCTTCATAAAAGTTGTCTTTAATTTCATATTGATACCATTTATAGATTATTATAAATACATATAAATAGAATATATATTATATTTATATAATTTTTCAAATTATCTAAATAAGTAAATCATAATCTATGTAATATGTTCAAGAATAATAAGTCAAAACATATATGAAAAATGTGGTTAATACCCAAAAGATAACTTTGACATGATATTATTTAATAAGTGTAATATAAAATCATAATAAAATAATATATTGTATGATATATAATAATATGGTTATTTTTTATTTTTATAGTAAAATTATTTTTATTATTCAAGAGTTTTGAATGTGTACGATGAAATTCAAAACTTGTGGTAAGGGTTTTATTGTCTCACTTTTATTTCTATGAGATATATGCTATATTCCATATCTATTCTTATTCAGTGGACTATATAATTCCCTATGATATTTTATTTCATGAATTTACTTTATTTCATGATTTTAAATATTTCAATTGATTTTATTCTTTCATTTTTTCATGATTCAACTAATAGTCATGTTGTAAGGGGATTTCGAGTTTCAATTTTATTTTTGGGAGACATTGTCCATATTCACAACTCATTTATTTTATGTGGTGTATAGAATTTACATTAATGTATTAAATTATTATTATCATTAAATTTATTTCTATTTACATATCCATTTTATGATCTCTCCTTCATGGGTTTTATGGTTCAAAATTTACCAAATCAGTAAAGTAATTTTGGCTCAATTTTTTTCTTTGAGACACATGCCATGTTATAATCCTATATTATTATATGAGGTGTATAAAATACCCATTTACATGTTATATCATGAATATCCTTCTATTACTAGTATTATTAGAATCATGTAATTATATTTATTCATGGGGGTTATTATTTAATGATTACATTGTCCTAAAATTTTATTGCTATAATCTCACAGTTTATCAGGATTATTTTTGATTATGAATTTATTGATGAAATATTGTTTATCCATATCTCCCCAATCATATATAATTTTCTTCTACTCTATTTACTAAATATACCTCAATTTAATGGTATAATTTTTCACTCTTTGGCTACTTTGATAATTAAGGATCTATTTTATGAAAAGTTATCTACATCATTGTCTTAAGTAAAAAATATTTGTTCATTTAAAACAATGTTTTCTAATTTTTTTTTTTAAATTTAATAATATTGTCCTATGGTAATTAAATTTCATTTTTACCCATATCTTTTATATTTAAAAAATGGTTTTTATTATGTAATTTCCTTTTCATTTCTGATCAAGGAATATTACTAAAGGTTTTAGGCGTAAAATGAATGTTTGATATGTTAATATTTATCTGCAACTTTGATAGTCATTTCATTAAAGATTCATTTTATTATTTACATGATTAAATTTTTATGAAATTTGTTTCATAATATTCTGGAAATTATCTATTTAACGATTGGTTTATGAAAGAATAATGTTTAAAAATATTGTTCAAGAAGTGTGTTAAATGGTTTTTGATGCATCTTTTATGTAATATCATGATTATTTTTAAAGTCGAAGGTTTTACAAAAAAAATGTGATCTAAAACATTTTCTTCAATGTATGAAGTATTATTTCCTCATGGTATGTTTAAAATTATTTTTACATATTATCTTATACTATTTTAAAGTGTTTTTCAATGAAACAGATTTCGAAAATGTTTTATTTTTTAAAATAGTAATTTCAAAAAATGGTTATTTCCCTTAATAATTACTCCAAGTGATTATTAAAAATATTTCTTTTTATAGGATAGAATCCTTTGATATAGTTAATTATTTATAAGTGATATTATTCCAGGATAGAAATAATATTTTTTTTCTCTAAATGGTTTGTTTTTTGTTTGGTATGATGTCTACAGACTCGTATTATTTCCATGGGTTATATTCTTATAAAACCCACTTATTTTCATGGGTTTTGATATAGAGAGATGATTTTAAAACGTTTATCTCTTTAATAGGTTATGACATGGTAAATGTTTTATGATACCCATTACTTTTTTTATGGACCCTGATAAGATGATTGTTTTATTATCTTCTGTTACATGGTTGTATAATTTCAATATGTGGAAAGTGGGACCTATATCTACCTCTAATATATTAGGTAGTGATAAATATAAAATTTTATCAAATTTTACACATTTGGTCATCCCTATCCTATCAAAAGAGGTTATATGGGAGGGAATATGAATCCCCTAACAAGAAGGTACATGGGAGGGAATCCAAAACTCATGAAAATAAGGTACACAGGTGGGAACCCAAGCTTGTAACAAGAGGGAATATGGGAGGGTACCCAAATCCCAAAACATTAGGGTATTTATGAATGAATTCCAAGCCCATAAAAAGAGTGCAAACATGAGGGAATCCCAAATACAAAAATAGTGGGTACATGGGAGGACATTCTAAGCCTAAAGTAAGTACACAGATGCATATGGGATGCCTAACATGCTATGAAGATCTTGGTAGGTATTCTTGACATAGATATTCTATTTTTATGTGTATGCAAAAAATTTCATGTCTTATTACTATTTTATGCTCTCATGAATCTTGTACGTTGATTCCCTTATGATTAATTGTGTATGAAGTATTAATTTTCTTCCATGAATCTTGTGTATGATCTTTTATTTGTAGGGTATGATAATCAAATTTTATTATTGAGTTATCATAAAATTATTTCCATGTTTTAATTATGTATCTTTTTTGTTTACCCTTTATTATCATATAATATCACCCTTTCTTATGTTTAATTACCCCAAGTTGTGAAGAAATTTTTTAGTAATGAGTAGTAAATTGGATGATCTTTATAGGAATCATTGATGATTATTCAATATGTCAGATGATTTTGTTACACTTTTCCAAATACACTACATTATTGCATTCACCAGACATGTACTTTAACAATTTTCTAAATAATCATGTAAAATGATGTAATATCCATGTATATTAAGCCTATGTCTTTATATTTGAGGTCTTAAAATTGTTATAATCATTAGTTTTTCTTAAAAAAAATTATTTTCACAAAGACACCAAAATTTAAACAAAATTCATCTTTATGTTATTAATATTACAATCCCCCATACCCAAATTATAACATGTACATATAAAGTGTTAAATCATTATCTTATAATTTCAATTCAAGATGTGGTTTTCCTATTAATTTGAGGATGAAGTATTTGTCTTTGTAATAATCAAGTAAATGATGGACCCCTTCAAGATAAAGATCATCCCACACTAGAAAAAAAAATATTGTCATATATCTTCTTCTTCAAAGTCATATATCATAATAGAAGTCAATCATCTTCATTATTACTTATTCTATCAAACTATATGTGATAAATATATCCTTTTTTTGGTATCGACTCTTTCCTTTTTATATTTTAAATGACATTTTAATGGAATTATATTTTATCTACTAAATTTTTATATGTCATTCACTTTCCATAATTTCCATGAGAAGTTAATATATTCCATCTAAAATCCTCGATATTGATATAAATATTTGGATCAATTTTACTCTCCTAAAGGATATGTGATCATGTCATGTTTCAATAAAAAACATTAGTATGATCATAATTCATGCATTTAAAAAGTGTCAAATCTAGAAACTTGAATCCAAAACATACAATTTTAATATTCTATCTGGATATCTATTTAATATATATATCCATGGATAAGGTATCAAGATTGAAGTGGGAGAATGCTTCAAATACTATTTCTTAATATGATATATCATATAATATGAGCATTTGAACATCAATGAAATTATAGAAATAATATTTCTATAAAGTCATACTAGATTTATTACGTCATTTTCTCCTTAAAATCTCACATATTTAAACTATTAATATGGGAAAATTTCTTTTATTTAATCTTCAAAAAAAATCATGTTATAATGTCATTAAAATTATATGATTTTATCTATGAAAAATTTTGTTTAAATATTCAACCAAAAGCTGTATTGAAATATTCAATATGAATATAAATTTTATTTTTTATGAAAATCAACTCTAAATGTTTAAATTAATTCTTATGATATATGTTTCACGTTATAATACCTTTGAATTTTCTAATTTTTCAGTTTTTAAAACAATATATTTATTCGAACATGAGCCTCATTAAAATTATATGGGACTAGTAGGCCTTCAGAGTTAATATTATAAATAATTTATACATTGTTGATTAAATTAACATAGCTTTTTATTACACTTATACAACTCTCAAAACTCCATGATGATTCTTATATTCCTACTTATTAAACATAATAATAGCCTTACACCACTAATTCGTTCTTCACATAACTATTAAATTACATTAGAAACATCAGTGTACTCTTATACACAGATCTATCAAACTGTTATGTGACACTAAATAATTTTTTTTTACACATTTATATTAGGATGAGTTAATCAATAACAAAAATAGAAATTAAAATATACTCTTGTGTTTCTTTATTTTAATTTCGTGGTTTTTATAAAATTACTTGTAAATGTTATATATCCTACTTAAATGAAAATATATTCTTACTCTAGTAGAATGAATTCAAGTTTATTAATACCAAGAAATTATTAAAACCATGATTAATCATATATAATGAAATATTATTAAACATTTCTACATGTCCCTCTATAAATGACTCCAAGTATTCTTATGATCCACATTAATCATAAAAAACAATTTTATCCCATTTTAAACTCAATAAAAATCAAATCCACTTATTATTCTTATAGAAATTATCATTTATTTATTCTAAATATTTGTAACCTCAATCCAAACATAAAACAATTCATCCAGATAGAGGATTAGAAAGGATTTAACATCTTCTACTAATTAAAATAGTCTTAAGTTCATCTATTATAATACTTCATATCTTGAATGACTATTAATATAAATCCACACATATGAACATCTTCATGTATCTATACAATGTGTAACCAAATTTGTCTTAGTCATCCATTTTTAGAAAATGAAAAAATATGAAAATATCACAAATTAAGACTCTAAGGAGGATATTTGTCTTGATATATCAAAATTTCCTGCATAATATCTCCTCAGAAGCAACTGAGCGGTTCTCAGAGGTAGTTTGCCACAAAACCTCAATCACACCTCCCCGTATGCCACAGGATGCTGACTAGAAGTGAGGTCCTAGGGTGGGTACATGGGGATATTATTCCACCATTATTCAGAGTATAAAATAGAGGTAAATAATAAATTATAATAGAGGAATATGTAAAAACTAAATTGAATTTGAATAATAATAATAAATAAGCAAAGAATAATAAATTAAAAGAAGCTAAATAATAAACTAATACAAAAACGATGATGATGATCATGTATTTATACATAATAAGGTATGAATGATATAAGATAGTAGTCATATACCACATTCTATAATGAAATATAGATGATTCAAAACGTTGTAACAACTGGAATCATGAGCATATTCTCAGCCCTCTAATATCATACTCCATCATAGTACTCAGAATCCAACACTGATAGTTGGATACTTCCCTTTATATAAAACTACTACCATGATATCATCTTGAGTGCCAAGGGAGGAACATCAAGGGTGTAAGATATACTCAGTAGGATACGACCAATGTTTTCTATATCATTTTAGTCAATTAATATGAAATGAGTTATATTCCAACAATAGTGTAGGAAAGTTTCTAAATAAATAAATAAATATATCATACCAATTCCTCATGGGATACCTAACTAACTCAACTTATTGTAGCTAAATAAGGGAGCCTTTGAACCAAGGTTACATATTCACGTATAATATAAAATATACTAGGATATTATAAATTATGTATCAAAATATGAATCATTCCTAAGAATGTAATTTGGCTTAAATGATGTGGCCTTTAATTGAATGAGTTTGCATTTATGGAATTTTATAAAAGATATCTCTAGATTTAAAATAAGAGTCTTCCTAGGAAAATCCAAGGAGAAACATATCAAGGAACCCAAGATTCGCATAAAGAGTTAATAAATACTCAATGTCATAAGAGTTAGTCTAATGTCATCTATAAATGTAATCCCTTATATTATACCCTTGCACAAGAGCCTCAACTGAGTTGTTGAAGACTCAACAAGTGCTTCCAAGAGACCCATGTTCAAAACTGGGTGGAGACATATTTTTGGAGCTACTGTAGTAGTATTACAGAAGGCCCTATAACAGAAAATGTTCGGTACTGTTGCAGCTATAACTATTCATCTATTTGGGCTTTCGGGCCACTGGTTTGTGCCTTGGGTTCTTTATAGCCTTTGGGCTACCCAATTCCTTCATTAAAGTATGGATTTTGGGCCACCTCAAGGCCTTCAAGATACCTCAAGGTCTTTGGGCCACCTAAAATGTTTCTTTAATGATCAGACAGTCTCTACACGGAGCAAAATCCATATGGGGATTAGAGCAGGCGCATTCACTAGAGCATAAGGTATGTGTATTTTTCAAAAATAGAGGTTATGGAATTTCCATCAAGACCAGCATGTACTTTAATGGGAAGCCTAGATGAACGACCATGTGAAAGGTGGAGGGTTTATATTACGATGAAGAAGTTGGGAGGACTAGTTCCAAAGTATAGTATTTATAATTCTTAAGGCCTACAAATCATGTAATCTCTAAGCCTCTGGGCCTTGTAAGGGGTCTCCCTTAGCCCTTGATAGGGGGATTATCAAATATAAAAAAAATAAGGTCATAGGTACATTTGGGTAGTGTTTTTTGTTATATCATACATGCCATTGTGTAAAGCCAAAAAACAACCTCTGAATATGTCCTTGGTATCTCATGTAGGGGATTATGTGTAACTTAGGGCCTAGTGTAACCATTTATCTATCAATGTTTTCCATGGTTTATTCCCTAGAAAATAGGTATCACTAACATATAGGTAAAGAAAATAATTAGTGACCCCATTCATGGAATACCTAGTATCCCTCTAATCATATTTGACAATAATTTATAAATTCTAATTATTGATCATAGTAAACTTGTCCTACACAATCCATATATAGAATCCCTTGTATCACACATAGCTAAAGATGAAAGTATGTCTTATAAATCATGTTTCAATTCATTTAGAAAATAATTTCAAATATAATACATTAATAGCATTATCCAAATCATTAGTTAAGAAATTCATTTATGTAGTAAAATGCTAGGAATATCTCATTACCAATAAATTCATTCAAAAAAATTATGAGGAAAAACACACCTCAAGTAGTTTTTAGGCAATATAATCTGAAGGTAAATTAAACCTCTAAGGAAATTCATACCTATTGGTGTGGATCAAATCAATGTGATCAACTATAGTGTTGATTCACCACATTATAGGACTTTATTAAGAAATAAGAACCAATAAAATTGAATTAATAAGAATTTATAAGGAAATAATGGATGTCTTTTGTGTTCAAAAGAATGGAACATGGAAAAAATGAGTCTAAACATGAGAAAATGAATCCATATGACTTTCGATAGTTTCGTAAGGATATCATCATCCATTTTTTCTCTTAAATAGATTTAGAATAAAAGAAATCAGATGAATTTTTAAATTACCTATTAATATAGAATATCTTCTCACAAAAAAATATAATAGAAGAAGGAAGGATAAACTATGAATACATTTTAAAGAACTATAGAGCATACTGAGAGGAATCCCACACACCTAATGATAAGGAAATAGAGATCGTATGATGGATCTTTGGAAATTTTTAGGATGGCTTAAGGGATAAACTTCATGTAAGGGAAAGAGAATATGTGTGGGAAAAACCAGAGCAGAAATAAAGTTTAGCGATTAAAAAATTTTCAATTGAAATAATGTAAATTCACCCCCAAATACTAGGTCTCATGGTTTGGCTTCACAACTGGTCAGACTATGCAGAAACCTTGCACTAATCACTACCTATGGACCCCCTTTGAATGTCCTAGGTTCACTGTTTGAATAACTATGTGCAAGCCAATCAAAATTCCTCTATCAATATTGTCTAAAATTCTTCATGGGCTTGAATCCAGGCTTTAATGGTTCTAGACCAAATACACTAACTTTTACATTACACTAAGTGTCTGCATGGTTGAGTTTCACGGTTAGCTCAAACCATGCATAAACATTATGGCTTAGTCTACCTCCTTAAATTACAGATCTCTAGGATATTAATGAGACTCATACTATCTCAAACCACTCCTTAACCTTGAGAGTACATTATTATCAAAAAAATGAGAGGTTTTGAACAATAACTTTAAAGTATATACCTCTCCAATAAGTCGATATGTTAAAACATCCCCTTCTTAAAACAACTCATCCCCAAATTTTCATTTTGGTGGTGGTAATGCATCATCTATGTAATGGTATGGCCATTAATAATGTACATCTACCTCTCACTCTGAGGTCTTATCTTATATATGTTCATTCTATCATAGCACCCGGACTAGTCGAACTGACCTGCCTTAGAGGTCCTTCATACAATAGTCAAAGATATGTATCAGATTCTCCTCAAATGATGCATATTCCTCTAGCTCAATGTCCTTGGGGTAAAATTAATGATATGATACATCATGATATTAGTGAAGGTGGAATAAATGTAAAATGTAGTGCATGTAATAGTACCATTGATGTTTCTACAACTGATAGGCTACCGAACCCACTCTCTCCATGATCTCGAATAGCCCGACGTAACGTGTGATATATTTCTCTATCACCGAATTATCATAGGATTGAATATATTAATAACATGTAACTAGACCCAATGTCCCACATCAAACTATAGATTTTGGTGATGACGATTAGTATAATAATTCTACCTAGACTGAGTTAGAGACATACATATTTAAATCAGTTGTACTTTCTCAGGAGTCTCTTGAACGAGCTAAGAACCGAGTAGTGTTTCCGCGCCTACCTCTAACTAGCATATAGGATATTGTCATGTACTACTCTATTTGACGTCATAAGGATCTTTCAAAAAAAATATCAAATCTTTTATTGTAAGAACACTATACTTGAGGTGTGTCTTTTCCTATGAACCTCTGAAATCAAGGAAACATGTTCTGATTATGTCCTCTACCACCCATATTGTGTTCTAGAACTACCTTTTAGTCAAAGGGTGATTTTCTTTTCTCAACATAGCCTATGAAACTAGTTATTTCGACACCCCCTTCCAGAACATTGATGTAAAATAGTCATCTTGGTATAATATGATGGAAAGAGGATCACTATGATGGTGAAAAATCTATCAAATAAAAAGCAATCAAAGATCCCCAACTAAAAAGGTATCTGATCTCAGGATGAAGAGTTATACCTTGGTCAACCATTCGTCAATCACCCACACTACATCTATACCTTGAGGGGATCTTGTCAATCCCATCACAAAATCCATCTTGACATCATTCCATTTACACTAAGGAATGGATAATGTTTGTAGTAGTCCAGAAGCCTGCTGGTTCTCTACCATTACCTGATGATATATGGAACAACTTAAGATGGAGACAATAATATTCTTCTTAATACCAAAAATCCAATACTAATTATTTATGTGTCAGTACATCTTGGTAAGAATAGGGTGGTATTCCCAATTAGAGGCACGAGATTCCGAAATCAACTCCACTCATATTTTTGAAGGAACCCAGATATGTCCACGAATGTGCAGGAACTCATTCTCATTTTCAACCTAACTAGGTTGTCGATTCAGACATGAGACACTATCCCTCAAGAAAAAGACCTCAAATCATATAATTTTATCATATCTACCCATTCCACTATGATCGATTTCCATGTTAGAGATGATAAAACATATCTCCGGGGAAATTCTAAATACTATAAGGGAATCTCAACTGAAAAATCCATTAATATCCACTCACTAGGTGCCTCCATGATTCCCTATCTCTGGGTATTTCAATAGAGGTATGTGGGTACTTCATTACACATTAAAATCATATGAGAAAGCTCATTGTTGAACGACAGTAGGTATTAGACCCACCTACACTGCCTCGGATTCAATTCATGCTATTCAGATATCTATTTGAGATGTTTTTATCCATTTAAACAATTAACATCTCAACCAATTCATAATTCCTACAACATCACAATTCATGAACCAAAGATTCTAGATCGTGGTCATGCATAGGGTAATTCTACTCGTGAGGAATTAGCTTGAGGGACCCATATGCAACTACCCAATCACCATACAATATAACTACTCCTAGACTGATTCCTAAGGATTCATAATAAAAAATATATCTTCTTATTGGATTTGGAATAATTAGGATCGATAATAAAGTTCATCTCCCCTACAAATCTTGAAAGGCTGTCTTAGAGGATTCTGTTCATTCCACATTCAACTCTATTTTAGTCAATCCCATAAGAGGTTCTATTATGATTGATAATTCCAGAATGAATCACCTACAATATCCAACTATCTCCAATAAACAATTCATATAAAATACATTATTCATCTCATCCTAGGAGACTACAATGCTCAACTTTTCTCGTTCAATAGATATTCCTACCTCAAAAATTATAAGACCCCATAAGTGAACTTTATTGACCCAGAAGTGGAATTTTATGAGATTATAGAATATTTGATTCTCTCTTAGTGTCTTTAACATCATCTCAAGAAGGTTGAAATTTTCATGTATTGTCTGAGAATACACCCATACAGTGTCTACAAAACTACAAAAAATGAATCTCCATCTGTGTGAAAAAAAATCATCAAGGATATAAAAATTTCTGATGCATTTATAATATCAAAACACATAACTAGGAACACGTACAAGCTATACCAACAATGAAATTTTGTTTGTGATCCGTTTTATATCCTCACATTCAGTTAATTGTATCCCGACCTCACATTGATCTTAGAAAAAATTGTCACCCCTCATAGCTAGTTGAATATGTATTCTATAAGAGGAAATAAATATTGGTTATTTACTATATTTTAATTCAATCATCTCTAATTACCAAAAAAATTAGGTTTCCATCCACCTTATTTCTAAAAATTATAATTTATCCCCACAATGAGGTATTGGGTCTTATGAAACCCTTTTCCTCTAAGACTTTTAAATAATTCTTGAGTTCCTAAAGCTCATTAGGTTCCATCCTATATGTAGGAATGGACACCAGTGCCACCTCTTTCTCTATATCGATGGTTAAGTTGGCCTCTCCCATTGGATGTAAACAAAAAACATCAAGTAATATATCCATAAAATGATCCACAAACAAGAGATAATTCCACAAATTACATTCCCTAATCACTCATAAAGACACTAGCCATATGGGATGTCACCCTTCCCTACCCAATACAATAAAGTACAGATCAACTCACCTAGATATCCAATTCACCTATATATAATTAATTACTACCATTGGTTGATATAAAACACACCCTCTAGTGATAACAATCAACATTGTAATGATAAGGCACTAGGTAGTCCATACTGTTAATGATGTGAAACCAGTCATCTCAGGAATAAATAAATTTCATAGGAAAGTGTACCCACATATCTCAAGAGGGAACTCTTTACACTGATGTATACTCTCTAATTATACCATTAACAGAGTGTTTAGGGTCATAATGCCATATAATTACTCAATTTCTAGGCCCAAAACTTCCATAATTTTAGTATATATAATCTAGTGTGATTCACCTATATCAAATAGTGAATAAAATAAAGTAGAGGCTACTATAATAGTACCTCATAGAGTTAAAGGACCTGGATTATTCTCATAAGGTGTAGGTTACATAGAATATATATGACCCAAACCGTGACTTTGAAAAGAGATCTGATTGGTAACAAGATAAACTATTATAAATAAAATTCATCTTCTAATTTAATTAAATGAGTTATTATGTATTAGGGTTAAATAAATACCATAAAACTATTTGGTTTTATTACATCCTTTCAATTTTAAAAACCATTAATAATCATTACCATTGGTGATATATCCATTAAATAGTGGTCACTTGATTATTATAAATTGAGGTTTTAAAAAATCCAATGGAAACAGAAAATAAAAATGATGGCCTCAACTAGTAGGATAGTATCCTAGGAAGACCATTAATCATATCATCTAGCTAAGATATCATCATTTCCCTTCACCATTTACCAATCATAAACTGATATATAATAACTTAAGCTTGAGGGAAACCGTTTATAGGAGACGTTTAAGCTCATCGAGATCATGGCCCAAACCATGTTCACCAAACAACTCCATGAATTTCCTAACATCATGCACCTTATTCTTAGGGAGTTTAATAGTGTATTAAGGGGATATGTACAATGATCCTAGAAATATGATTATGTAAATTATTTTTAATTGTTCAATGAATATATTTTCATCCAATTATTGTAACATTGAAAATGTTTTTTATTTTGATATAGTAAATCAAAAATTGTATTTTTGGTTAATATTCAAATTAAATTAACAAATTAAGGAATTAACAGATTTTTCAAATAAATAGTATAATAATAAAATATTAATATTAAAAAATTATAAAATATAATTGATCATAGAATTTTTATGAAGTAAAATTTAATTTTTATATGGGTTCAAATACTGTTATAGTAAAAAAAAATTCAGCATTTCCTATTAAATGTCAACTATATTTTAAAGGTGAAAATTAAAATATTTATAAAATTATTTAGATAAAATTAATTTTATTGTCTAATTATAAAATTTTAAATTATCCAACGGTGAAATTTTTATAATCATCTGAGAAAGTCAAGTTTTCAAGTAAAAATTAAATATTGTATGGATATACATTATGTCTTATGACATCATAATGACCCATAAATTATGTAATAAATACTATAAACAGAATAAACGACCAAATATATGTTTTATTTTTAATATAATTTGATTTTAAGTTTATTTAAATCGTTTTTGAAGGCAATTATTATTGATCCAAAACATGTAATATATATTTTGGTTTTAAAATCATTTCTTTAAGAGTGTTAATCACATCCATATTCGAAAGGGAATTATTTTTATATATTTTTTATTGGACATATAAAATAATACAAACCACTTATATTGGAATGAAAACATGGGAAAACCCAGGGGTTGTTTTATAGTTTTGGATATTTTGTTTTGTAGAGTCCAAAAGATAAAAAATTAAGAAGTCCCCCTCATTTCTTATATTAACCCACACTAGATCTCATTTCTATTCACTAAATATACTTATATATAGTCCATGATGTTTTTTCCAATCTCTATTGTTCTCATAAGTCTCCCAACACTCTCATGAAGTCCCTCCCAATCTTTTGGAGTCACACATTCAAGTAAGGGATCTTTCACTCATGTCTTTTTATCAAGAACTTTTTTGTTATGTCTCTAATTTTCCTTTTTTACATGTGTTGGGATATTTTATTACATATATTCATTTGGTTCAATTTTATGTATATATAATGACAGATTCCATTCACTATAATTAATACTTTCATGATCATGTATGTACACCTGTTACTACGCTGAAATTCTGTATGAGACCTTCCTCTCCTCCTTTAAATTCAAGAACATGCTTTAAAATTAATCTTATTAATTTTAATTTTTTATAGTTTAATTCATTTATAATCCTTAACCTAAAATAAAATTTAATTTATAATAATGATATATCATTTATCCTCTCACATAATGACCTTTACCTAATATTTTACTGTGATGAAATCATGTATGAGATCTTCCACTATACTCTTTTTATCAAGAACTTGTTTTTGTATTATATCTAAATTTATTTTTGGTTGTTTTGGTATATGATCTAACATATATTAATTAATTTCCATTTAATTTTTAAATTATTATATCCCACTTTCACTATCATTAATCTGTCCATGACCCTTTATGTACATTTTTTACCATGTTGAAATTTATTAATGGATTTTTCTTTTATTATTTATATTCAAAAACTACTTTTAGGTCATATATCCTAAATTAAATTTTATTATGTTGGGATATATTCTTCCATATTCCCATTAATTTTCATTTTATTTCTAAATTATTAGATCTTCCTTTCACTCTTGTTATTCCTATAGTGATCTTTTATGTACTCCTTTTACCAAACTAGAATATAGTTAGGATTCTTTTCATTATTTGTGTTTCTTTTTTACCTTAATCCCTCTATTTCTAATTTCTAATGTTTTGATATGTTTCTCCATATCCCTATTACTACCCATTTTATTTCAATGTAATGAGATACCCCCTTCTCTCCCATCAACCCATTTTTATAAATCCTTAAGTGATGAGTTATGCTTCCGAAATATCATTGCGATTTTCCATGCCAATCTATTTATGTAGTGAATACCATACCCAATTCTTAAAATCTATTTTCATATTCATGAACATATAATTTTGATATGGTAATTACATTTATGTATTCAACAATCCTTTAACATTGAATAAATTATTACGATGAATGAACCCATGTTGTAAGATCTAGGTGGCACAATTAAGTATGGGATTAAAATGAATGTGATAGGTGCACTCAGAATTATATTGAGCTCTAATGCATTGGGTATTTTTTAGTATTATTATATTTCATGTTGGAATAGGGAGTGAACTTAATTTCTTAATAGGACTTTTTTCACCATGAATTGTTGGCGGTATTATCCTTTAAATATGTTTATAATGTAGTGTTTTAAGATGATTCCAAATTTCTCATGTAATGATTTTCATGCTATGTCATGTCTAATTTTTCAGTTGTATAATTAATATTTTTTATATTCCCCATTGATATGACAATTCTCTATCATGTATCACATTATTCCATGTTTCTTCCCTTACTGGGCTTTACTGCTCACCTCTTTCCTATGTTCTTCCCAGGTTATCCTATAAAGTTTTAAAAAGGCTTGGAATTTTAGAAGCATATTAAGGAAATTGTAAATAATGTTATTGCATCCCATGTTCATGATGTTATTCTATGAAACTATTTCCAAAATGAACTATAATTATCGATCTTTTCGATTGCATTATGTATGATTTTATGTAATAAACTATTTATTAATGTGAAATAAAGAGAGGGGTTTTGTATGAATAACTTTGGTAGCTCCACTATACTAGAACTAAATCTTAGATGTATAAATACCTTATCCATGACCACCTCTTAAGCATGATCGGCTGGTAGTTGACCAAATATCATCCTAACATAAAGATATTGTTCTTGTACAATTATTCGGTATTGAAAAAAAATCTATTTATAATATAAATAGTTGGAATGGTTTGACGTAAATGTTGTTGGTGTCCCATCATACTACAATCTCGACAATCAATCAGTTACTTCATACATTGAAGATTTTTATTCCATGCCCTACCACATGGGTGAAACACCACACAACTATCGGTGCAATTCATCATGCTAGCAATATCCTTTCATGCACCCTCGAAATATTACATCCTACTAATAGATAAACCATATAAATATTTGGAAGTTGAACCACTATGGATCACATTTCATCCTTACCTTAGCTTCCACTCTATGATGAGGGCATAGTTCACTATCTCTAAAATGGTAATATGCTGAAAAAATTAATCTCCAACTAAATAGTATACATAATCCTATAAATAATGTGTTTCTAAGCTTTCAAATAATTATCATTAAGTTTCAGTGAATATTTCAACATCTTGGTGAAATAGTTAGAACTTTCCCTGACTGACATTTCACACAACTGTGGGTGCTTAAACTCCCTATAACAGTCTTCTTGAAAAGCATTCGAAAAAATTAATCATACAAAGTTGTTGGTAAGCCTACCCAGACTATACCCTGATGAAATATATCTTGGTTAATAACATCCCAGTAATGATTATGAAAATTTCATAGCATATAAGTAGTGATATTGAACCTTCACTCTATAAGAATATCCAAATGTTCGATTATAGACAACATGGCCTCTAGATAAGATTCAACAACCAAATATCCACGATCCCTTGAGAAGGTGGGAGGATACTACTGCTATAATTCCAATGTTAGATCCTTCATAGTAGGAGTAGGTCACTGATTACCCAATATAGATTGCATGAAATAGAAGAAACTATTTGGTAAATGAGCATTGGCACCTTGTGGAAGATTTGTAGGAGGTTCCTTAGGTGGAAATATAAGAGGTAATACTGATGGATCAAATCACACCACCATGAATTATGTTAATTTCCACCCTCCTAGTGTATAAAATGAGGATGTCAAGGCATAATAGGTCTACTACTGAAAAGTTAAACCCCCATAAAAGTTTTCATTAGTAGAAGATAAGAAACAATGAAGGTATAAGTGAATAGGTTCTAAGTCTTCCTATAACAAGTTGAAATTCCCATCCTATTACTAAATTTAAGAATATTTGATAAAAGAGATCATGAAATAATATAAGAGACATATCCTACTACCCACTTATATGGTTGGGTTAGGAGAAATTTATCAAAAAACATAGTAGAGGATCCAATATATGGAACGTCAATTTAAAGGTATGTAGGAAACCACAATTTTCATTGAAATTGATCTCCCATTTAGTGGTAACCAAAAAATTTAAAAAAAATAATCTATTTAATATTGTTCATTTTTTTATTGATATGGATATATCAATATAGTTTAAAGTGTAACTGTTCCAAATTTGATAAAGGCCCATACTCTTTTGAAATTAGAATTGGAATGTCAAGTAACTGTGATATGACCTTTTTATTTGTTAAAAGGATGTAACATATCATGTTTAGTGTTTTTACTAAATGAAATACCCTTCCCAATTTATGGAATTACTTTCTTAAAAAATTTAAATTTTCATTCATCAATGAAATCAACTTATATGTCAGCCTATAGAAGCAGTGGTTCATGGACCAAATGTGGTATAATTTTCTAATAAAATGTCAAAAACAAAATATGTCTGAAAAAACCATTTATATTGATGTATGAACTATAAATAATACAACTATGTTATCCTTTAAAAATTCATTATAATATTTTAACATTTAGTAATCTAGATACTCCCAACGAGAACATAGAATACAAGAAGTGCACAATGAAATATAAATATGGAATCATATAATACATGAAATTTATGTCCTATGGTACTAATTATGGTGAAATATTTTAAACTTCCTTGTCATACCAAAAATGGAGAATAAAATCCTTAAAGAAAATATACCAATAATAATTACATCAAAAAACAGGTGTGTCGCCCAATGGAGAAACCGATACAATTGTAATAGCCACAAACTAGAATAGAAATTCCCATCCAAGATTATTTGGGGTTTCCCTACGGAAGATTTGTCTACTCCCAGGAACAGGCTCACTGCCAAATATTGAAAAATCCTAGTCTTTTATCTTATACTCAAATTGTATGACCAAAGTAAAATGTGATCTGATAACACTTTATATAATCCCTCCCTGTAATCCACTGAGTAGTTCCCTAAGATGGTTGTCCGGATAACCTCATGTGTTCCACCATGTATTCCATAATATTTTTACTAGATGTTAGGGTCTAGGTTGTTTCTATTGGGAGAATATTCCTTCAGGAGTAAGAGTGTATCCTGGAGGTAAATAATTCATGATAAAATTTGAATCATTAATAACCAAACAACAATAGATTAATAATATTAAATCATATAAGAATAATAAACCAAAAAAGTGGAATAATAAACTAATATAGAAATAATGATGATAATAATGTATCTAAAAAATATGCACTTCTGCAAATCGGGTTTTTACCCATGGTTATTTACCAATGGTTTTCTTAAACTGTTGGTAAAGAAGGGCTAGGAAACCCTTTCCCAATGGTTCACTAGAACCGTTGGGAAAGGGTACCCCTTTACCAATGGTTTTATGAAACTGTTGACTTAACCTTTCCCAACGGTTCTAGAAAACAGTTGGGAAAGGGTTCCCCTTTACCAACGGTTCCATTGAACCATTGGGAAAGGGTTCCTTGGACACCCCTTTTCCAACAATTTTTAAAAGTCGTTGGTAAATTTTTACCCAAAATATAGTCAGGTCGCTGCTCTCCCCGATTCACGACAGAACCCTAAATCTCTACAGCGCTCCGCTCCTATCACGACCTCCTCCATCTAAACCAGTGAAACGCCATATGAATCATCTCAAATCAGGTATTTTATTCTTTATAAACATAAACTATTTAAGTTCCACCTTGTTTTAATTTTTATTTATCTAATATTTTAGTTTTATGTTTTGATTTTGATGTGTATATCATTTTTTTGTGTTTTAATTTAATCTATACTTTCTCCATTCCAATCTCGATTCTAGATTTTCTATGTATGTGTTTTTATGTCTTTTGTTCATCTTGTAATTAATTGTCACTTGGAAATTTATTTATATGTGTTTATTAATTTTCGTGTTTTCACTATAGAGGATATGTGTTGAGACCCTTTCAATGTTGTTTTGTGATTTCACCCTGGAAAATAGGAAAATTAAGGAATATTTGTTTAATTAATTAGTTTCCCATGAAATATCAATTGTGTTATAATGTCCCTTCTAAATAAAGGGGTAATGTAATAAAAGACCTTGAATAAATTGTGGAAGTTGGGGTATTTTGCTTATATGAGAGGTTATTTATTATGTTTCATTGTATGTTGTAGGTTGTTCTATGGTGATTGAGGTGACCAGTTGGGCTTGTGATATGTGGGTTGTAATGTGATGGTTAGTGGGAATGGATGTGACATGTGAAGTTGTGTTATAGTGATGATGTGTGGTGGTGTTGTGCCTTGTGGAGGTGTTTTATGATAAGGTTGTGGTGTATGATGTGGTGAGGTGGTTTTGGTTGTGCAGTGGTTGTGATGTGCAATATTTTTGTTGTGATATGTGGTTGTTTTAGTGAGATAGTTGGATGATGTAACATGGCGGCGATGGTTATTGTGAGATGGTGAGTTGTTGTGTGGTGGTTTTATTAGTTTCCTGGTTATCTATGGAATAAATAATGTTGTTAAAACAAAAAACAATATAGTAAATAAATGAGATGGAATAGAAATGGATTTGCGGTAAACTAAGTGTTTTCAGGTGAGATGTGATGTGATAATACCTGATGCTAACATTGGATTCTAGACCTTGTGAGGGTGGTGTATGTGGGGATGCATCCCAAGCCACATTAGAGAAAACTGGTATGTGATGGGATATCTTTGGAAGGTATGGGAGCATATGACATTCAATATTGAGGTGTGAGAGTGGAAATTGGTTGGGAAGTAGTAGTGTGGTTCATTTATTTATTTTGATCATGATGTTACATTACTATATTGGATGCACAATTTGGAGAGTGATCCTTGATGAGGCTGAGTTGGTTAGTTAACCTATTTAGGTTCTTGTTGGTTTTACATTTTTTCAATAACACATTTGTATGTTTTTTTCACATGTGTAGTTGATACCTTGATTATTTCCTTATTGAGTATACATGTTAGTCACACCCTAAATATACAATTTTTTCCAAGTTTCTAGGAGTACATTGGGAACCATGTTGGACATTAATAGCTTGGATTAGAGTTTTTGTTGAGTAACTATTATATGACTTGTCTTTTGGTACATTACTTTGGAGACTTTTACATGTATCGGGTTACTTTATTGATGTATTTTTGGATAGTATTGGGTGTACTTTTATATTATATTTGGGAAATTAATTTATATGTGTTTACAAGACATGAACATCCTATTAGTGTAGAAGCCTAAAATTTATTCACCCATGTGGTGCGCTTGACTTAGGGAAGTAATTGGGTAATGAAAGGTATGGCCATAGAGGTGCCAATAATGAGTTATTGAACATGAGTGAACGATTTGGGATGCCTATAACACATAATGGGACCCGAGGTATGTTCCTCTTATAGACCCAATGAAAATATATATAAATAAATTTTAATTTAATTTATGAGTACATATTCTTTAAATTATTTTAATAGTTCACTACATCGACTGGAAACTTCTTCCTTTATCATTTACTTAAATTTATTTTCTATTAAAGTTTAATCCTATTGAATTTTTTATGAAAAAATGACTTATATAAATTCTTTTTACAGAATTGACAGAAGTTGGATGTATGAAATTAATCAGATCTCAAGCAATTTTCAAAACAATTTAGAGAGCTTTATAGATTTTTCATTTCACAATGCTTCAGATAGTGGTCACATACACTTCCTTGTTCCAATTTTGTTGGTAGTCCTTGGTTGAGACGTGAAGAAGTTAGCTACCACATAACCAAAAATGGTTTTCAAGAGAGCTAATTTGTGTGGTATCACAATGGGGAGAAAATGAAATCTCAAAATGGTGGTGATCGAAATGAAAGGACTGGAATGGTGAATTTGTTAGATGATCGGTTTCCATTTATTCTTTATCATGAAAAAGAAGGATTTCGACTCAAGAATAATTTTATATGAGGACAGCTGATGCATCTAGTGAAAATGATGATATTGATATGGTGAAAAAATTGAATGATGCTGCCACAACTCCAGTATATCGACAATGCGATAAAATGAAAAAGCTGGAATTTTTAATTTGATTGTTTCATGGGAAAACTATGTATGGGATTTCTAATACAGCAATCGATTACATTATTACCCTCTTGGAGGATTTACTTCCAGATGATGCAGATATTCCCTCAAACCACTATATCGCATGGAAGTTATTTGAGGAACTTGGATTTTTAAGACACAAAATCCATGCTTGCCCGAAAGATTGCAGTTTATTCTGGGAGGAAACCATTGAACAAAATGATTGTATAAAATGTGTCACATCCCGCTAGAAGTCAAAATCATATGGAACACAATCCTGTATTCCACAAAAAGTAATGTGGCACTTTCCATTGATCCCCAGACTCCATAATTTTGTTATGTCTGATGACATATCAATAAAAATGAGATGGCAGGATACCGAGAGAAAGAAGACAAATGATGAGTTGGTTCATCCTGCAGATGGATTTTCTTGGAAGATATTTGATTCTCAACATCCTGATCTTGCAGATGACATGCGTAATGTGAGGCTGAGTCTTTCATGTGACAGTTCTAATCCATTTGGGAAGATGCTTACTTCGCACAACACATGGCTAGTTTTTATACACATTTATAATCGTCCCCCATGGTTGTGTATGAAAAATCCTTTCAATTTTATGAGTATACTCATATCTGGTTTGTCTGATCCCGACATTGATATTGATGTATACATGCAACCTTTAATCAAAGAGTTGAAACTTCTTTGGGATGTGGGTGTGCGCACATACGATGAATGTTCGAAAGACATATTTTAGATTCATGTTGTTCTTATGTGGCAATCAATGATTTTCTGGCTTATGCAATGATGTAATGATGGAGCATGAAGGGAAAACTATCATGCCTAGTTTGTATGAAGAATACATGATAAATAAGACTGAAACATCACTGTAGTTTTAGTTTTATGGGACATCGACGATTCCTTCCAAATGATCATCCATATAGAATAAATCATCAAAGATTTGATAATACCATAGATACTGATGATCCACCTCATTGTATGTCTGGAACTGATGTGCTTAATGAATTGAAAGATTTCAGATTTTCATTCAGGAAGGGTCAAATGAAATCTGTAAAGAGAAAGAATATTTCCACTGAAACCTGTTACAATTGGAGGAAGAGGAGTATCTTTTTTTATTTGCCTTATTTTTCAACCAATTTGTTAAGTCATTTCTTAGATGTAATGCATATTTAAATGAATATATGTGAAATGTTGCTTTTGGTTCTTCTAAATTTCAAGGGGAAGACAAAAGATGATTTACGATCTTGGTGTGACTTGGTGGACTGGGGCATCAGTCTAGAATTCCATCCTGTGTGTATCAGTGAAAACAAATGGAAACTTCTATGTTCTTGTTATGTGATGACACCTAAAAAAACAATTTCTAGAAGTATTAGAGACTATTATAGTTCATGATGGCTATTCAAGAAACATATCTAAACAGGACAACAAAAGAGAGTTGAAGCTAAAATCTTTGAATACTCATGATTATCACATTCTATACCATGAGTTGCTTCCAATAAAAATTCGTCATCTTTTGTCCAATAATGTAAGGGTGAATATTATTCAGTTTTGCCATTTGTTTAGAGATCTTTGTGCAAAGAAGTTGTCCAAGTCTTTCTTGCAAAAAATGTTGACAGATGCCCCATTAATTTGTGTGTGAGTTGGAGAAAATATTTCCTCCATCATTTTTCACATGCATGCTGCATCTGATTGTCCATATTCCCACTAAAATACTTCTCGGGGGACCTGTTTCTTTTCATTGGATGTATCCAACTAAAAGAAATATGTACACATTAAAGTCTTATGTCCGAAACAGGAATCATACCAAAGGTTCAATCGGGAACGGTTACTTGGCTCAAGAATGTATGGATTTCTGCTCAATGTATTTATCTGATCTTACTACAAGAATGAAAAAAACAATGAGAAATGAAGAAAAATAGAATGGGAAAATTGAACCCATTTTTCCATCACTTCCTCAAATAGAAGGAATTCCTGGATCATATACATTGAATACATTAATCCATGAAGAGCAGAAGATAGCACATCACACAGTTTTGTTCAACTATGATTTTTTCGATGACTATATTAGGTAACTAAATTTAATATGTATATCTTACATATATATATCTGTTAAACTAATCATATTTTTTATCTACATAGAACATAAAACAATGATAAATAGGAATCATCGTTCTTTATCTTTGAGAAGGAGATAGACTTTTCATAGCAAATATTTTTCTTCTTTTTTAAATTTTAAGGTAAAAATATTACTGTTTAAAATAATTATACCAATATTTAATTAAGTTTAATAATAATTTATATTGCAGGTATTGAGTTTGTCTGCAGACTCTGTCTCTCAGGAAATAAGATCTTTGGCTTTTGGTCCTAATATTGTGGTTCGTGACTGTAAATCAATTGTTATCAATGGGTACAAACTTATTGTCAATGAATGAGAAAAGAACATGATAACACAACAAGATGGTGTTTTGGTTAATACTACAACATATTGTTATGATAGTGTGTCAGATAGTAGACTGTGATTTGAAAATTTTGGTTATTATGGAGTCATTGAGAAAATAATAATATTGGATTATTACTCTCATTGATGAGTCACAATGATGAAATGTAGTTGGTTTGATTCGATGATGAGACATGGCACATTTTTTGATGATTGTGGATTTCAAGTAATTAATATGACTCGCACTCTTTCTATCGAAGAACCATATGTGTTGGCATCAATGGCTAAACAAGTTATTTATGTCAAAGACCAACTTCGGCCTGAATTAGGTTTTATAGTTGAAGTAATTACAAGACATATTTTTGATGATGGTGATGATGGAGTTGACACTATACCTAGTGCCATTGAAACCAATCCATTTATTTCTTTTGATGACTCCAATAGCTCAATTGTTAGAGTTTATTGTGAACCTGATGTTTTGGTTGAAAATATAGAGAATCATTCATCCATGTTCTCAATTCTTTTGTTTTACCTCGAGTTGGGTTGTTATGGTTGTTAATATTCAAATTGATTTAGTATTGATCAAAAATATGTTATAGCTAACTTTACCATTATGTTAATTTTCAATGTTTATTGTTTGTAGTTTTATTTGAATTGCATTTTCTAATTTAGAATTGAACTATATTCAAACCTAGTAAAACAATATTTCTAACTTTGTGAACATTATAACTTGTATGATTTATTAAATCCATTCGAGATCTTCTAAAACAATTCATAGATAAATTATCAATGATTCCCCATATTCCCTCATATATTTAGTTTTTTGGGTTACTCATTAGTTTCCTTTTTCTAATTAATTAAATATTTGTTTTCAAAAGCAGGAAATGCAGCCAATTTAAGAGAGACGGAGGAAAAAATGATGGAGAACAATCGTCGAATGGCGGAGTTGGGAATTACACCATTAGTGCCTACAGTGAGTAAATTATTGCAAATATATATATTTAAAAAATATATAATGTCATGTGATTAATTTTTTGTAAAAAATTCTGTAGGATCCACCTATACGTCGACAGTTATTCAACGAGGAGCCTATTACTGGTCCCAGTACTCAGGCCGATGGTACGAGGAGGGTTCGTACCAGAGGTGGACGAGCAACTTTGCATACCTGACTAGACTATGCCCCTCCCACTGACATGTAATCCTTCCAACATTCTGATCCCGGTGTGTCGTTAGGGACACATGGGATATTCATGCCTCCCATTTTTCACCACCTTTTGCATCTTCTGGCCCATCTTATTCATATCCCATGATGATTCCCACTCCCCAGTCAGAATCCAGTCATACAGCTGTCCCATCTTCTTTTCCTTCTACTTCTGTCTCTCTGATCTTCTATATTCCATCGTCTTCATATCTTGTTCCACCATAGGGTGATCCATCAGTTTCTGCAGATCCAATAGCACTCAGCGATCAGACTGGCACAGGTATATTTATAGAACCCTAACAAATTTTTATAGCAATATTTATTTTCATTATAACCTGTTTTGATAAAATATTTATTTTTCTTTCATGACAGATATATCTACTAACAGGAGGTAGGGGCCAGGGCGTACACACATGTGTGAGGTGTGTAACCGCCACACACAGGTTATGGTGGATTATAATGAATACAACCAAATGGTTGAGAAAACAGGGCAGCAATGTCGGAGTTTTTTTGTGACACTCACCAAATACTCTAACATTATTCCTGTCAGCCCGCTATCATGGAGACATTTGCCACATGAGGTCAAGGATAGAGCTTGGGCAGAGATATGGAGAAAAAAAATTGTGGTATTTAATGCCATTAATTATTTTTGTATTTATATGAATTAATATTTTGATGTCAGCTTTGATTTAATTTTCCCGATGGGGAGGGTGCACGAACGGAACGTCTAAATGATTTAGGAGATCTTTGGAGAGCCTACAATCATGAGATGTATAATGGATATCGTTCTAGATTTGTCACTAAGTTAGAGGCGGTACCTGTGGTGGATGATTGTCCTATAGAGCAGTATAGTCAAATGATTACTCTTTGGACGACTACCCAGTTTAAGGTATTAATTGCATTTGAGGTATTTAAATAAAAACATTCATGTTATGCATTAATACTATATTTTTAATTATCTAATTTTATTTAGGAATCATCTGGAAAAAATAAAAAAAACATTGATGCAAAAAAATACCTCCAAACACTGGGACGTACTATGATGCCAGATCATGAGAGGAAGCAGGTATGACAATTGTTTATAAGTTTTCTTTAAGACTTACACTTTCTTTTGTTTACACAATTATTTAATCATTTGCTAAATTTTTCATATAACTTTAGTTTTCAATGTCATTTTAGAGGAAAATACAGAATATTGAAGGATGTGTGCCTCGAGCAAAACTGTTTTGCTCGAGTAGATGGAAAAAATATAGAAGTTCCATCAACGAAGCGACTCTATAGTAGATTGTAAGTTTTAATCTATTGATTTTATATTCTAATATATATTTTTTACCTTAATTATTTATTTATATTTGTAACAGACTACTTTAGTGGACCTCGATGGCCAAGAACCAGACAATTTTGGGCCAACTGATCACTTACATTAGGTGTTCGGAGGGGAGCATCCCAGCAGAGTACGCTTCCAACCTAGGAGAGCCCCAACGGGGTATTGTCCCTCCTCAGGTACACGTTGTAGTGCCACCTAGCTGCAGAAAGTTAGGGAACATGCAGAACAAGCTGACAAAAGGGCCACAAAGATGGCAGAACAGTCTGCTAGGGAAAACAGTGCATTTATGAAATTTATTGAAGTTCTATATCCAACACTTCCACCAGAGGCCAGCCCAGTTTTTGATGAATATATGTCGTCGATACATTATATATATGGTGCACAAGGTGGTAGTTCTAGTGGTGGTCCAGACGATGTCCATCTTGATAATGATGATGGCGAGGAGTATGATGTGGAAGAGGAGGGAGAGGAGGAGGTTGACGCGGATGGCGAGGGCGAGGCATAGGGAAAGGGTGAGGAGGGGGGATAGGAGGGAGAGAACAATGATGGTGATGAGGACAAGGGTGATGATGATGGTGAGGATAGTGATGGTGCTATGGGACATGTTGATCCGTTACATTTTTGACTAATATTACTGAAATTTGATGATTAATCTATTCTAGTTGTTGGTTTTATCTAGACCCATAATATAGTATTGGAGTTGAGTTATTTTTATATATTTTCTGTTTTCATGGATTTTGATGTCTTTTTCTGTGGTTGGGAACTCCCTAGATAGCCCCCTCCTTCTTTGACCCTAGACAACACCCCACCATCCTCCTTGGACCCCGGAAGGCCCCCTGAACATCCCCCCCACCCTCCTCCTTGGTCCCCGGACAGCCCCACAGACACCCCCACCCCCACCCTCCTCCCTAGAACCCGGACAACCCCCCCACCCTCCTCCTTAGACCTTGGATATCCCCTCAAACACCCCCCAGACAGCCCCCCCCCCCCCCCACCCTCCTCCTTGGTCCCCGGACAGCCCCCCAGACACCCCCCACCCTCCTCCCTGGACCCTAGACAACCCCTCTGACGACCCCCCACCCTCCACCTTGGACCCCACATAGCCACCTGACCACCCTCGGACAGCCCGCCACATGACCCCCCCCCCCCCACCACCATCCTCTTTGGTCCCCAGACACTCCCCAGACAGCCCCCCCCCCCCCCCCCCCCCGCCCTCCTCCCTGGACCCCCAGACAGCCCCCCACCCTCCTTGATTTCTCATTCCTTTTTTTATTTCTCTGATCATGCAATGTTATTTTGGACTATTCCATATTTGTATGTATTGAATTATATGAATATATTGGTAAGCTTATTAGCTCATTCTCATCAAATGCATGTGATGATATGCTTTAATTTGAATACAAATCCTTGTTTTACATTCTCCAAGTTATGTGAATTATGCCTTGTTTGATTTAGATTACTTGTCAATTGTTAAGATAAAACATGAGTTACATGTTAAGGACTCGTGGACATGCTCAGGGAATTTAGAATTGAAATTCCAGGATGTATTCTTTGGTTTCTAGGTGAGGGTTACCAGGATGGTTTCTATTACACATGAGTGATATTGGTTCCTTAAAGATAAACTGAGGACATGTCTATTTTGCAAGATGGTAATACCATGCCTCAGGTGTGGCCGGTAGCACTCTAACTGTGTCTCTTTTGCATAAGATGGATGGGATTTTAAGTGAAAAGAACAACTAGAATACGGAAAACTGACCAAACGCAATCAGATTCTATTTATACTATATCACAATGATCCATGTGTCATATGTGATGTGTACGTGTCAACCCCGGCTCAATCTGAGTCACTGTGTGGTCAGGATCACTCTAAGTGTCTCTCTTATGATTAAAATGGAAAACATTTTAAGTACATACGAAAAACCAAACAAAACAGATTCTGATTGTGTTGATACTTTAGGACAACAATCCATGGGTCATATGTGATGTGTATGAGTCAACCCTTCCTCAATCCGAGACGTGGTGTGGCTGGCACCATTCAAAGTGTCTCACTTTTGTTTGAAATGGATAACATTTTAAGTGAAAAGTATAACTTATATATAGAAAACCAACCAAACACATTCGAATTATGTTGATAATTTACTAAAATGATACATGGGTCATTTTTGACGTGTACGAGTCAACACCATATAAATCCGAGGCGCGGTGTGTCCGGTAGCACTCTAACTATGTCTCTTTTGTTTAAAATGGATGGGATTTTAAGTTAAAAGAACAACTGGCATGAGGAAAACTGGCCAAACGCATTCGGATTCTGTTGATACTATATCACAATGATCCATGGGTCATATTTGACTTCTACGAGTCAACCCCGGCTCAATCAGATTCGTAGTGTTGTCGGGATCACTCTAAGTGTCTCTCTTATCTTTAAAATGGACAACATTTTAAGTACATACGGAAAACTGACCAAACGGATTATGATTGTGTTGATACATTATAGAAACGATCCATGGGTCATATGTGACATGTACTAGTCAACCCTGCCTTAATCCGAGATGTGGTGTGGTCGGTACCATTCAAAGTGTCTCACTTTTGTTTGAAATGGATAACATTTTAAGTGAAAAGTACAACTGATATATGGAAAACTGACCAAACGCATTCTAATTGTGTTGATACTTTGGTAAAATGATACATGGGACATTTGTGATGTGTAAGAGTCAACACCATCTAAATATGAGGTGTCGTGTGGCTATTAGACCTCTAACTGTGTCTCTTCTATTTAAAATGGATGATATTTTAATTGAAAAGAACAACTATCATGCGAAAAACCAAGCAAACGCATTTGGATTCTCTTGATACTATATCACAATGATCCATTGGTCATATGTGATGTGTACGAGTCAACGCTAGCTCAATATGAGGTGCAGTGTGGTCGGAATAACTCTAATTTTCTCTCTTTTGTTTAAAATGGACAACATTTTAAGTACATATGGAAAACTTGCCAAACGGATTATAATTGTATTGATACTTTATCAAAAGAATCCACGGGTCATATGTGATGTTTATGAATCATCCTCACCTAAATCTGATCCACAGTGTGGCCAACACCACTCAAAGTGTCTCTCTTTTGTTTCAAAAGAACATCATTTTAAGTGAAAACATCAACTGACATACGGAAAACTAACGAAACACATTCGAATTGTGTTGATACTTTAGGGAAATGATCCATGGGTCATTTTTGAGGTGTACGAGTGAACCCCATCTAAATTAGAGGCACGGTGTGGCCAGTAGCACTCTAACTATGTCTCTTTTGTTTAAAATGGATGACATTTTAAGTGAAAAGAACAACTTCATGCGGAAAACCGACCAAACACATTCGGATTCTGTTGATACTTTAGGAAAATGATCCATGGGTCATTTGAGATGTGTAAGAGTCAACACCGTATAAATCTGAGGCACGGTTTGGCTGATACCACTCAAATTGTGTCTCTTTTGTTTAAAATGTACATAATTATAAGTGAAAAGCACAACTGGCATATAGAAAACTAACCAAATGAATTCATATTTTGTTGATAATTTATCACAACTATCCATGGGTATTATGGGATGTGTACGAGCCAACCCGGGCTCAATACGAGTCACAGTATGACCAGGATCACTCTAAGTGTCCCTCTTTTGTTTAAAATGGACAACATTTTAAGTTCAAATGGAAAACTGACCAAACGCATTCAGTTTCCATTAAAACTTTAGGATAATAATCAATGGGTCATATGTGATGTGTACGAGTCAACCGCTCCTCAATACGAGGTGCGGTGTGGCCAACACCATTCATAGTGTCTCTCTTTTGTTTAAAATGGACATCATATTAAGTGAAAACAACAACTGACATATGAAAAATAGAACAAACAAATTTGAAATGTATTGATGATTTAGGAAAACAATCCATGGGTCATGTGTAACGTTTACGAGTCAACCCCACATCAATTAGAGATGTAGAGTGGCCGACACCACTCGAAGTGTCTCTCTATAGTTTAAAATGGACTTCATTTTAATTAAAAAAACAACTGACATATAGAAAACCGACCAAACGCATTCATATTCTTTTGAAACATTAGTAAAATGTTCTATTAGTCATTTGTGATGTGTAAAATTGAACCCCTCCTAAATCCGAGGTCATTTTTGGCCGGAACCACTCCAAGTGTATCATGTTTATTTGAAATAGACAAAATTTTAAGTGAAAACAACAATTGACATACAAAAAACTAACTAAACTCATTCGGATTCAGTTGATACTTTAGGAAAATGATCCATTGGTCATATGTGACGGGTACGAGTCACCCCTGCCTCAATCTGGCGCACGGTGTTGCCGGTACCACTCAGAGTTTCTTAGGTTTATTTGAAATAGACAACATTTTAAATGAAGAAAACAACTGACATACAGAAAACTGACTAAACACATTTGGATTTAGTTGAAAGTTCGGTACAATGATCCATGTGTTATATGTGACGTTTACATGTCGTCCCAACCTCAATACGAGGCGCGGAGTGGCCAGAACCACTCGAAGTGTCTCTCTATAGTTTAAAATGGACATCATTTTAATTGAAAACAACAAGTGACATGCATAAACCGACCAAGAGCAGTCGTATTCTATTGAAACATTTGGAAAATGATCCATGGGTTATATGTGACATGTACGAGTCAACCGTGCCTCAATCCAAGTAGCATTGTGGCTGGGATCACACTAAGTGTTTCTCTTTTGTTTAAAATGGACAACATTTTAAGTAGATACAGAAAACTGACCAAATGGATTCTGATTGTGTTGATACTTTAGAAAAATGATCCATGGGTAATATAGGACGTGTACGAGTCAACCTGACCTCAATCAAAGAAGTGGTGTGGTAGGCACCACTCAAAGTATCTCTTTAGTTTAAAATGGACTTTATTTTAAGTGAAAACAACAACTGACATACGAAAAACTGACCAAACACATTTGAATTCTATTTGACCTTTAGTAGAACAATCCATGGGTCATTTGTTACGTGTAAAAGTCAACCTTGCCTCAATCCGAGGCACGGTGTGGCCGGAACCACTCAAAATGTCTCTCTTTCATTTAAATAGACTTCATTTTAATTGAAAAAAATAAATGACATTCGGAAAACTGACCAAATGCATTCGTATTCTATTGAAACTTTAGGAAAAAAAATCCATGGGTCATATGTGATATGTACGAGTCAAAACTGCCTCAATACATGGCCCTGTGTGTCCAGCACCACTCAAAGTGTCTCACATTTATTTGAAATGGACAACATTTCAATTGAAAACAACCACTGGCACACGGAAAACTGACCAAACACATTGGAAATGTGTTGAATGTTTAGAAAAAGGATCAATGGGTCATATGTGACTTGTACGATTCAACCCTACCTTAATATGAGGCATGGTGTGACCAGAACCACTCAAAGTGTCTCATTGTTTTTGAAATAAACAACATTTTAAGTGAAAACAAAAACTAACATGCGGAAAACTGACCAAACGCATTCTGAATGTGTTGATGCTTTAGTAAAATGATACATGGGTCATATGTGATGTGTACAAGTCAACCCCGCCTCAATCCGAGGCCTGGTGTGGCTGGAACCACTCAAAGATTCTCATATTTATTTGAAATGGACAACATTTTAATTGAAAACAACTACTGGCAAACAGAAAAATGACCAAATGCATTCTGAATTTGTTGAAACTTTAGAAAAACGATAAATGAGTCATATGTGATGTGTATGAGTTAACCACTCCATAATCCGAGGCATGGTGTGGCCGACACCACTCAAAGTGTCACATTTTTTTTGAAATGAACAACATTTTAAGTGAAAACAATAACTAACAGACGGAAAACCAACCAAATGCTTTCAGAATATGTTGATACTTTAGGAAAATGATCCATGGGTAATATGTAACATGTAAAAGTCAACCCCACCTCAATTCGAGGCATGGTGTGGCCGGTATTACTCTAATTGTATGTATTTTGTTTAAAATGGACATCATTTTTAGTAAAAACAACTGGTATAAAACCCGAACAAAAGTATTCATATTGTTGATAATTATTCAGTTTTTTATGTATTTTATTGATAATTGATAATTGATAATTAAATTATGCATGTATTAAATTATGAATTGATTTCTAGATTCTACATATAATTGCATCTGAATTTTAAATTTAATTCTAAATCAATTATGTGTGTTTCTAATTACGTTATGAATTATGATGTAATTTTGGATGTGTATAGTTCAAAAATGAATTATATGTTAAATGTTTATAAATTTGTTCTCTATATGTATGTATTAGTTTGTTATTGCTGGTATAGTAATTATAAAGGAGCAGAATGGAGGATTCTGTGCAAAAATGGAGGATGTTATGCAAATTGCAGGCTGCTATGCAATTTGCACAACATATCCTATTCCAATGGTTTCAAACTGTTGGCATAGGCTTGTAATAACCCTTTCCCAACGGTTTTTAAACCATTGGGAAAGATTTATAGGGATTTTTTTCCAATGGTTCAATGAGAACCATTTGAAAAAACCATTCCCAATGGTTCTAAAACTGTTAGGAAAGAGTTAATTTGTTTAGTTTTACTGATGGTTTGGTGTAAACTATTGGTAAAACTTATGCCAGTGTTTTTAACCAAACTGTTGGCATAGGTTAATTTTCCTAACCTATACCAACGATTCTTTGTAAACATTGGGATAGTTTTTTCGAATGGATTACGTCCCCATGATTTGTAGAAACATTTGTATAACATATACCAACGGTTTTGTAGTCTTTCCCAACTGTTTTGAACCATTGGGAAAGACCCCATTTCCAGTAGTGATGGTTAATGAGAAATGAGGAATATAAGGGTGCCACATGCTATAATAAATACAAAAGAAGCCAAAATATGTAACTACTAGCATCATGATCATAGGGTCGGTCCTCTTCTCTTGCACACCATCCAAGTACCTAGAATCAAACATTAGAAGTTGAATGCTTCCCTTTATCAACAACTTCACCCACAAAGTCTTCTTACGTATTGAGGGAATCCCAGGTATAGTGTGAGATATACTTAGTAGTCCATCACAAATTGTGTGTATATCAATTCAGTTATATCATATTCTATGGTCAGTCTTCCAGTAATATAAAATGATTTAAATTCTATAAATAAATACATACATCAAACTCACTCCTCATGGGAAACATTACCAACTCTACCATAATTGGCCTAAGATCGGTCTATCAGAACCAAGATGACCAATGCTAGTATGATATAAAGTAAAATCAGTTTCTTAAAAAAGGTATCAATATATTAATTATTCCCAAGCATGTGATTTTGATTGAATAACACATCCTTTATTTGAATTAATTATAATTCTTGGTGTTTTGTAAAATACATCGCTTGAATTAAAATAAAATTCATCCCCAGCTCATATATGGAGAACCATGTGAAGTAACTCATGTATCATGCCTGGATTTAATTAATACTCTGTGATGTAGGAGTCCATCCATGGAGACCACTAAATTTAATTCCTTATATCCCTCCATCTATGTCTCAAAAACAATACCATACCTCTGAGTCCATCATTGGTATCTCATGTGGGGGAATGAGTGTCACACATGGCATGGTATAACCATACATCCACTAAGACCACCCACGGTATCTAAGATAGGGAACTAGTATCACACATATAGAGGTAGAGAAAAGTCATATTTATCCCATCCAAGGAATACTTAGTATCACTCTAATTTAATTTCCAACTTAATTAAAAATTATAATTATAAAGAACAAAGAGCCTAGCCAAAGAGATCCATAAATGGAATCCCTTGTATCAAGCATGTCTAAGGATGGATGTATTGATTTGAAATCACATTTTAATTCATTTATCAAAAAATTTAATTTTTGATAGATTAATAAAACTAGGAAAATTATTTATTCAAACAATTTAATTATTTCATAAAGTATAAGGGGATGAATAATGTACTAACAGTTATCTTATTTCAATTTATTAAGTAAAATCTTTTTTACATGTGATAACAAACCTCAATAAAAAATTAATAAAATTAAGGTGAAGGTAAATTGGTCCCCTAAGAAATTACATTACCTTAAGGGTGTTTTACATCAAGGAGATCAACTAAGGTGTTGATTGTACACTTTATAAGACTATATTGGGTAGGAAGGAAAAAGTTATTAAGCATTTATATTGTTTTGATGTAAGGTTATGGTGTGTAGAGAAATGACACAAGAGATAAAACAAAATAATATTGAGGTAAAGAAGTTGTACCACCAACAATAGTTTCGTATTTTTATCATCATCCATTGTCACCCCTTGAATCGAGCTTAAACAGGAGAAATCAGAAGAATTTTCAAATTCCGATAAAACACTAAAAATACAGAATTTGATCTCACACCAAAATATTACATGAGAAAGAAATAGAAACTATGAATAGAGGTACAATGAGTATAGAGATTAATTATAAGAATTTAACACAACAATATATGAATAAAACAGAGATCATGCAGAGGAGGTACAAGAACGATTTGGGTTTCTTGATGGAGGATCTTCACACAAGGTAATTAGATTCAATTTAGGATAAAATGATGTATGATTGAAGTCAATGTATTAAAACCATTTTAGGTTAAAAAAATGTTAATTCAACCCCAAAACCAAGTCTTACAGTTTTATTGGATGGTTGGTCAATTCATGTACCAATTGTGTGCCCACCACTACCTATGGACACCCCTCACATAGGCTATGCACATGGATTGACTAACCATGTGCAAGGCATCAGAAATGACTCTATCAAGATTTTCAAAAATTCTCCATGGACAAATATCATGGCTTGCATGATTTTGAAAAGACCATGCAACCTTTTGCTGTGCACTGGTTACCCACACAGTTGAGTCACATGGTTAGCACTAACCATGCCCTAGATGTGAAACTCAATACACCCCTTTCAATTCCAGAACATCAGGATTGAAATGAGTAATATACTCTATTGAACCACTCTTTATCCATTATTATACATTATTAGAATATAATGATAAGTTTTTAATATTAACATAGTTGTATGTACCTATCCAAAAATATTTGATGTTATATTTCCTCTATATAAGACCAAATACATCCTCATGTATCACTATTTCCTTCATTATTCCTTCTCAATTATTGATTTTCTCCTATACTTCCACCATAAGTTTATATCAATTCCCCCAAACAATGCTAATACTATAACAACTGATTTATAGACACCCTATATTGGAAAGAAATCAAATAAAAAATATGAGCAATTATTTGTTGTTTCAAATAGAAAGAGAATTATAGAACTATTTGAACATAATATGATCAATGATAAATAGTGCTAATCAACCAAAATATAAGAGAGAGGAGTTTTAATAGTATATTATAAAAGCTAAGATCATGAAATCTAGAATTAGGTTTCTCTCAAGAGGGAACTATTTTTCACTAATGGACTCAGAATAGAAAAAAATGATCGTGTAATAAAATTATACAAGAATAGAGGATTATAAAATGATGAATAACTAAAGAATGATGAGGAATAATAAATGTATGAGAAGGTAAGAGGAAAGGTAAATAATGGGATATCTCTTTAATTATTATGAAGATAGAATATGAAAAATATAATATATAATTCTTATAATGAATTAAGAAGTAATACAACAAAATAATTTTACTAAAATCATGGATTGACTACATGGCCAGAAAAACCATTCAAATTATACTAATTTATAATTCACTAAAATGATTAATTTGTTTAAATGGTCCCTCTAGATTTGAAAACTGAATTTTAATTCAATGAAATTTTTAAGAAAATTCATCTTTGGTTATGAACTCAAAACAAAATAACAAATAAAAAATAAAAAAATATAATTTCTATTTAGCGATATCATGGGAGTCACAATTCTATCAAAAATGCAACTTTCAACCCCTTAAAGGCCCTCAAGCCACTTAATCAATAAGGAGGAAAGACCTTAGATCCATCGTTTTATATTATCACTCCAATTTATCATGGAAATTATCATCATGTGGCCACAATATATGTATAAGTAGAATGAAATTTCCTTATAGCACATCACTCTGATGATTGAGAATTCAGATGGGTTTTTCTAATATAGTGGTATTAAGATAAAGCTATAAATCACTCCAATTATGAAAATGAGAGAAATAATTATTATATTGATTTAACTAAGAAATTTGAAACAAATTATAAGTACAATTATTGTAGGGACATAATTTTATCTAGTATGAAACATTCCCAATCCTTTACATTATCTCATATTTTCCAAAAAAATCCAATTATAAGATTTTTATATATCCCTAAATGGTTATGTCCCAATCCTCGAAGAACTATCAAAAACAACTAATATATAAATTATTTTCCAATAGTCTATATTGGTTATAAGTATGCAGTTTATAATGACTCTAGGCTATCATCATCCACATATGAATAAACAAAAGTTTACCCATCATATACCATACAATGATTAGTCCCACTATTAATAATTCACAAATTTCTAATATAAAAATATGTGACTATAATTCATTACTAAAAAACATAAAAATGGATCCAATCTTTTCATATACTTTTAGCTATTATTATATGAAAATTTAACTAATTATTGATTGTTATCCAATGATCCTAGAAAATCCAAAATAGAAGAATGGATCACATCCTCTAGAATTTCCCTTCTCTTTCACCCATCAGTTTCAGGGTGATTTATCATATTGATATTTAACTGAGTTATTATGGGCACATTATGATAATTCCAAAATTATTAAGTGAAATGAGGATCTCAATTTGAAATGAGAAATTAAGGAACCCAAAATAGTTTTATAATATATTGTATGTATAATTATCTCAAATTATCAACCTTTACATTTTCATTGATTGGAAAGAAATTATATAATTTAATTAACCTATTAGTAACAACATAACATATATATGAAACTTTAGGGTTTTGAGAATAAAATGAAAAAATTTATGGATAAATCTTACCACTTTCATTTAGGAATGAGTATGGGATGAAACATACATATAGGCTTATGATATTCCACTAGTACCAACTAAAAAGCAAGGCATTAAGAAATAAAATCAATAATGTACCTCTTCAATAATATCTATCATTACTGAATATTCATATCATAGTAATTATTATTCTAAAATAGATAAACATTCAGCTATATATTTTATAAATATTTCATCAATGTTTACCTAATATAGATATTTACCATTAAGTGATTCTTGATGTAAATAACAGCATCAGAAAAAAGAGTCTACTCATCACCAGTTTCCATTGGATTAATTATTTTTAATTCTCTAAAATATAAGATCTAATGGTTTATCCAAATTAATTAATTTTATAAGTGGTGTAATTTTTATATTTAACAAGAACATAACCCTTTTTTCCACTTACAATCCTACATTACACTCCTTTAAATGTCCTATAAAATCCTATTTATCATTGGATTCATTAATAAACTATGAAAGAAACAACTTACTAAATACCTTTGAAACAACATTACCTTTCATAATTGTATAAGAGTAGACTATATAAAATGTTTTCAAGTAATCTACCAATCACCACCTTCAAATATTTATATGAATTAATGAAAAAATATAAATCATACTATTATGGATAGTGAAAACTATGAATTTATCACTAAATAAATCGTATCCCCAGCACTCCAAGGAAAATATAACTATTTTCAATTCAAGATAAAGGTTCATGCACTTTTCTCATTTAAACATAATCGATAATAATCACACACTTCAATAAGATTATTTTTCGTATGTTATGAAGAAAAACCTATACCCGATGCATCACAATATACAAAAAAAAACATTTTTTTTTAATATATAAAAACCCAGAGACAATTTCAACCTGTATTTCGACTCATTAAAAGATACATAAAATTCAGTGATTCATAAATATTTTAACCGTTTATGAGAATGATTTTTCAATGGAAATACTGACTTCAATAAAACCTTTTCAAACCACTGATAATATCTTTTCAAACCATAGAATTAAAATATATTAGAGAAATTATTTGAAGTCTCTCAGAAATAAAATCCTTAAACATTCTTAGAAAAAATAATATTCCTTTCTAAAAAATCACATTCCCTTATAACATCACTCATTAAATAAAAAATGGAACTTTTAAAGAACTATATATAAGTGTTAATGTTAAATAATCCCAATACTAATTCAAAATGATTCTTATTCTCCTTTGGGACATTTAATTATCCAAAATAGTATTTATAAATACCTTTAATAATTTGTTAAGACATTGATGGAAAAAAATTCATGAAGTCAATAATGACCACAAGAGGATTTGTAGAACTAAAATCCATTATGAGATAGCCAAATTTATTATACTTACTTTGAAAAGTAGTCTAGGAAATATCATATTATTTAACCCTCAAATGATGTCACATAGAAGTGAGGTAAAACATTAAGAACAATACCATTCCATTTAATTGACAAAAAAGGTCGTTTGTATGGGGAAAGGGATATGTTTTCATACTATTTTAAATAATAAATAATTTTATATTAATCACAGAGTCATATAAACTTGTTATATTTCATCAAAAATAACATATTATTTTCTATATATGTCATGCATAAATGGGTAAACAATATCTTTTAATACCATCTTGATAAATCTTCCAATCCTTTAATTTCATTAGTGTAATTTGATATAAGGGTAAGGTTATAATTCACATTCTTGGAATTTATCAAATTTAAAACTAAATGCATCATTCTACTATAATTATATAGATGTTAGTAGGTAAGGCATTATAAATGTCCCTCACTAGGGGTGGAAGTTATCTTCTTTAATTACCTTAATTATCTTCTACTTAAGGAAATATTATTCAGAATTATAATTTTCTATCTTTTAAAATATTAAGTATATTCAAGCTTCACCATGTATCCCAGTATTTTAAAAAAATGATATTTCACTTTAGAATAAATAAACATCACTATTAAATGATAAAAATCAATGATATATTTAAATTAAATCATCTAATATACTCTTCTGATGAAATAAATGATTCACATATCACTAATAGGTAAATATCATGGCAAATATTCTTTATAAATCACTATAAGTCATTATAGTCCTCAAAAACAATTTAATTTTTCATTATAAGTGGAGTAGAGATATCCATCAAAAATTACATAGAATCAAATAAGGGGAATGAATAAAGCTATATTTTTTGTAAAGATAAATGTGTGAGAGGGACCTATATCAAAAAGGTAAATATCCAAAGAAAATGTTACAAGAATATTACAGTTCATTATTTCCAATCTATCTTTAGGATTTGTGAGAACCTACTATTTTATAATAAACATCCTAGGTTCAATCCACCTCTAATATTTTCCAATGGACTAGGGTATAATAATAATATTACTTAAGTCCTGATAATAATTATCCCTACCTCTATATTACATAAAATCTGAACCAACATCCATTAAATCATCTTATGACATTTGGGATCTCCATAAAAATAAAGAATCAATTCCACTCTTAAATGGTGGATTCACTTGAAATATTAATAAAATGTGACCTAATAAGCCACATAAATGGAAATACTTTAGATTATTATATCATAAATAATTGGAATGTCGAGGATTTCTAAACTAATAGAATATACTGGATCAAATTCCATAATGTGTTAAAGAATTATATTGAGATGGTCACATGGTGCTATAACTTCTTCCCTATATAAACTAGTAATTTTCTTTCTAAAAATTCACATCACATTCCCTAGGTGTATAAAAACAACCACCAATTCATAATAATGCTTCCACATCAATTTATTACATAAGTACCTTATTCAAAAACATTACATATGATGTAAGAAAAAATAGAAATACAATCAATTTAATATAAGGAAAGATGTAAATATTAAAATATAGATATTTTATGTTTCAATTGTGGTAATATTTTTAACAAACAAAAAAATATCAGTTAATTCAGGTATGTACTCCATTACTATTTTTATGATGATTCTATAATAATTACAATGATTTTATCAACATTATAGTGTTATACTAAAACTTATAATTAAACAAGGTTTTGAGTTTTTTTAATGATAGATTCACATTCATTTTATCTTTTATAATAGACTCCTAACACGTCTTAATGGTTTATTCAATATAATTTTGTCAAAATTCAAGTTAGAGGTCTCAAGAGTTTCAAGTAAATTGGAGATCCATTTAATCTTATATAATAAGTCTTATACATATTGATTTTTTTATCTCCTAAAAGAGTAGGGGAATTATGCTATTAAAATTATTATGCATCATATCTATATTTAATTGAGACATGATAAGCTTCCCTTTATATAGATAGTATAGTTTAGACAAAAATATCAATTAAACATTGATCAATACGATTATTTTCATATGAATTATTATGTTACCCATCATCATGATTCATATGGTTCCTTCTGGGTGGAATTAATCTATAATTTATATAAAAATTTCTAACCTTAAAATAAGATGTGAAAAATAATTTATCAACACAAGAAATCAAACAGAACTCATTGGAATTAAATAAATATATTATAAAAATATCAAGAAACCGGAAAAAAAAAGTAATGAATTTATAATGAGATAATACATAATCAAACTATAATAGTTAAAATAATTAATTTTTTTAATTTGATTATATAAAATCATGATATTTTGTATTATACCATGAAAGCATAACATATTCATTAGAGTTTGATGTGTGATCCCCTTACATGGTTTGAATACCATATAGGACTACAATGAACCCATAATCTTCTTACATATTTTACTTTAAACCCCTAAATTTCTTAAAACAACAAAAATATTTAGCATAAACATCTTTATAACTGAAGGGTAATTAAAAAATTTGTTCTTATACTCTTCATAGAAACCAACCCCTTGAATTTTGATGATCCTATATATTATTTACCTATTTCTCAAAAAACAGGGTTTGATAGCATCTTATGACCAACCAACTCAATTTGATCATATTAATATTCCAGATATGGCCTTCTATAAGGCCAATAATGGGTTATTGATCTCTATAAGAACACAATAAGTACAAAGGAAATCAATATTATAATTTGGGAGCTATTTAACCATATACAAAATAAATTAATATAAAGATTAAAATTACTAATCTCAAATAATCACCCAATAAATTGGATAATTGATTCTATAAATAAACACTGTAGAAATAAGAATTAATACAAATAAGATATAATTTCAAATATATATAAAGAATTTATGAGAGGGTATAAAAAGTATCAAACTCAACTAAAATAATAAAATGAAAACCAAATTATTATTTAATAGTGAAAAAATAAATTAAAAATGAGGATTAAAAAGATATTGATATATAAATAGGCTAAAGGAATGAACAATAAAAATAAATTACCAAAATGAAAAAAACACCCATTTCCATTTACTAAACATATATACTCCAATTTTCATCTCCCCATAACCTGACCCAATATAAAAATAATTCATTATGTTTATGTGGTGACTTTATATTTGAAAAAATATATGAAACCTAATCAATATACACACCAAAGTGTAATTACATAGTGTGAGTTTTAAACCTTGTATGATATCATTATATAATAAATACATTTCCTTTTAAAAAAAACCGTTGGATTATAGTTTGAAAATATAAAAAAATGAAGATACCTGTTTTATGAAAGCATGTATAGAAGCTAAAAAATGTTTTTATCATTCCTTTTAGAGAAAATATAGTACCATATATTAATAAAATAATCAATAAATAAAAATTATATAATAGTAAATAATAATTATGAAAATTATACATAATTGGATAACTACCTAAGAGCCTAAGTGGATAATCTACGAATTTGGACTAATAAAGCCATCATACTTGTGTCTTTATAAAATACCAATAGTATAAAAACTCTTTAATAACTTTTCCTTATTAGGATGAAACCCCATATCTAGTATCTAATAAGAAATAATGGTAGTAAAATTAAAAAATATCACTAGTGTGGCATTAGTCACAAATTTTTGACATATATACCCAAAGTTTTTGTAATAACCAAACTTTTATATATTGAATTTCAGTTTCAAATATAAATTTTTATTAGATTTTGTAATATTATATATTATCAATAACATTCACTAGATAATTAAATCCAATACTACTTTATTTCATTAATTTTTTATAATATATATATATAGTAAACATACATTATAAAATTAAAACTAATAAAATGGGATAATAAAAAAAATAACATGACTAAAATTTGATATTCCTAAAAATTTCAACCCTCTCGAATTATCAAGTTCATGAAATTTAAAAAAGATAAATAAATAATATTAATAAAATTAAAAAAATATAAAAATTGGTATTATATACCTATGTGAGGAATATAAGTTTGAAGTATTTATAGTAAGAATAAAGTCAATATGATCATTTGAAAGAAACCTTGCAGTTATGAATTGTTTCTAGAACATTAAAATAGTAACATAAACATGATAATAGTTAAATGACCTGTAAATAATATTTACTAAGTAAATATAAATTTTATAGTTCTATAAAATAAAATTCAAATTAGTATGTTAAAAATATTATTGAATTGGCATTTTTATAAATGGTATTTTTATGATTTTTAAAAAACCATTAATTTTATATTAAATATTAAAATTATCTATGTTATAAAATTATTTTATTAAAATAAATTTCATTTATTTATTAATCATATAGAACTTAACTATGATTGAATTTATTACAATTTTACTTAAAAACATGATTTTTTTGAAAATAATAAACAATAGTTTTTAAATACCACATGTTTTACTGTATAGTAAAAATGTAATAATGATCTAAAAATAATAAAAAATTTATCTTATCCCAAAATTTTTTAATAATACAAATTAATAATTTATAAATACAAAAATTAATTTTTATGCTAAAAAGTAACATTTAATATCTAAATATTTAAGGTATATGACTATTTTTTATATTTTCATCCTTTCTTTTGAATAGACATTAATATTTAGTGATAAAGTAATTTAAAATTAATAAAAGTTTAAATTTAAAAAAATTAATAATTTATATTATCTAAAATCTCACTATATAATGTTTTTCAGGGGATATAGTAATTTATTAAACATTTTAAACTGCAAATACTCCTCCCATCAAGTAGAAATATCCCCTTATCCCTACCCTTTTTAAATTAATTAAATTTGGAAAATATATATCTAACTCAATTCATATAAATATACTAGTATCCATATTGATATTTTGGTGTCATCCATAACTAATCCCTTGCATCTTTAGTATCATAGAATTGGATTAAGCATCAATAGATGGGTAAATTTGCAATCCTCTTCTTTTAAATTTTTTTCTTTCTACTCTCTAAAAGGATTTTCTTTTCATATCTTCTTAAAAAAATATTTCAAATGTGTAAATAAAAATTATGTCATTATGATATGTTTTGACTATCTGAAAGAGTTCATAATATATATTATCTATGACCCTCTTTTTGACATATCCCACTAACATTTGGTTCTACCCACCTACGATAATGTTTCCAATTCATTAATTATCTCAAACTTAATTTATGGTTAAGATAGTAAATATATATTATATAAAAATTTAATTTTTTTATTTAGGATTTTATTTTACTAATTGGTAAATAACAATGAGTCAAAATGAATAAATCATTATTTAATCTGGTAAATTCAAATAAATTTTCTATCAATCCATTAATTGTTCAACTAAATTGTAATAAATAACTTTTATGATAATAGTTGATCGTGAATGAAAAATTTATATATAATACTATTATTTATTCAATTTTTTATAAACCAAATTATATTATACAAGAGGTATAAATTTGATGACATATAATACTATCTATGCTAAGGGGACACTTGAACCTAACCCTTTCCTTTGTGGTTTATCAACTCTTTCACTTTCATTTTTACATGATTATTATAATTACATTTATAATGTATTTTAATTTTATCTCCCATTTCTCTTTTTTGAATATACATTTTTATAATTCGTCTGGAATAATTCTAATACATCTTCATGATTTTTTATCAATGTTTTTTTCTTGAAAAATATTTTATATTCTTTTTATGTTTATTCCCCACCTCTCCATAAAATATTATATATTTATGTTAATTATATAGTTAAATATCCCAAATTATTCATTCACTTCTAATTTTTTGTAATTTTAATGTTTTATTCGTTTATATATACCTTAAAACACCATTATGAAATTTATTTTTTACTCAATGGTTTATTTAATGTTTATGATTTATAAATGTTTGTTTTCTATGTGTTATGCATGAATATGAGAATTTTATTATGTAACTATAGGTCCTATATTTATTTAAACCTCTACTGTATTGGGTAAATTGATATATCTCAGGATATTATATATTCTATTATGGAATATGATTTTAACTTTGTTCACAATATATGGAATGATATTTACACAATTATGTTATATGTAAACATGATGTTAGATTTTTTTAATATTCTATGCATGAGAATTTTCCCAAATATCTATGATGTTTAATTTCTATTCATGTTACATATTACATGCCCCTTTAAATGGTTATTTTCTTCTTAGGAATATGATTCTATTATTATGATATGTTGGTAATGATTATGATCACCCCTTTACTATGTTTGTTATTGTTACATTTTATTCACCTATTATCAAACCCTTTATTGGTATTTTAGCTCAACTTTATTTCATGTATGTCCTCAAGTTATTACATGTACTAAGTGGAATATGAAATATTTTAGGTATGATAAAAATAATACATCAATTAATGTATAAAATTTCATTTGTATTCATATATTATGAAATTAATTTTCCAAGGCACTAAGCCTTTTGATTCTATGATGTATTATTTTTATGTAAGTTGTATTAAAATTTATGTAACAATAATTTTGTACAATTTTGTTTAATATATATGGTATCAAAGAAATTTTTAATTAGTTTATTCAAATAAAAACTATGATAAACATAGAAACATAATAAGTTAAGACATTAGAATTTATTTAAACATGTAAATATATATTTAAACCATTATTTCATGACTTTAATTATCTTCTTCCCTTTAATATTTTAAAAGATTCTAAAAACTAATAGAATCCAATTCAATAACCAATGTGATTTAATCCTTGTATTCTTCCAATTATTTTGTTTTCTAATGTGTAAAAACAATATTGTAAGATTCATATATTGTGAGACTTACAACTAGTTATCTCACATCATAATAGAATATTGTGTGTTTCATAGAAATATATGAATCATATAGAAACATGTAGGGACATATCTTGTAAATTGATATTTTTAAAAAGTTATATTTTTCACAAGGAGTAATTTTTATCATGGATACGATGGTCATGAAATAATGTTATTGATTTGATATGTCTATAATGCGAGTTGTGTGGAAGAATCTCATTACAAAATCATGAAAACACACTATAAAGATAGAACTTGTTGTTATGATACTACTAATGGAATACATAATAGTTGAATCATGTTAATAAAATGGTACAATTAAATCTAGAGGAACTACAAAATATACGACATTAGTGAAATATAAGTGGCATTATGATACTCTTTTTATTTATCATTTTTACATTTATATCTACTGAAAAGTTGTACTAATTTTTCACTATGGTATATCATTTCATTAATCAATGATAAATACTACTGATTTCATACAATATTTGTTTAATGTTTGGATGTAATATCAAATGAGATCATGGATATATTTCTCAATTATTTTATATGACTATAGGGAAACCTAATGATACCATATATGAATATCAATTTTTTGATATGTAATGTGACACTATATTATTGGAAACATATTATGGAGAGTCAATGTATGATACAAAGAGACTACAATATGATATCATGAATTGAATCATGATATCATACCCAATAACTAGATTCATTATTAAGTGAAGCCTTCGACTATGTTGAATGGTTGAATTTATTGTTGATAATACCATCAGGTTACATTGCATGTAGAATGTGATGTTAATTGTTACTGTGATGTTACATTAAAGAGATCATATTATTATAACATAGAAGGTATTATGTTGAATGGATAATGATGTATGAATGTGAATTTTGGGATTATTTTAGATAATATAAATAATATATTCAATATGCAGGTAGAATTTATATTTCCATATATTGGAATTATTCTAATATTTTCATTGCAAGATATTGAGAGAGTTAAGGAGACACCCATGTGATATAATAATTGATCATTAAGAGATATATTATAGTTTTAAAACTGAATCTATTATCCATTTTTATATTATCTATAAAGTAATAATGATGAAAATATAAAGCAATACAACAAAAATAGTCATGTTATAAAAAAGTTACTAAGGTGGAGAGACAAATTGTTCTACACTCTTTTATTCTTGTTGATGAGATATTGTTTATACATGAGTTACTCATTCTATATTTGATATAAACACTATGTGCACAAACTATTTATGCCTTATTTTCTTTATCACTTATTCCATTAAATTATGTATTTTTTTTAAGTTACTTGGATTATTTTATGGTTGCAAATTCACACTTGTTACCACACTATATCATCTATGGGACCTATAAATTGGTAACAGAGTAAACCCTTTAGAGATATGATATTTTTTTATTCATTATTTATTTACTATTTATATTTACCTTTGGGATATAATCATATTATCTATACTATAAAAAGTCTTAGTATGTTTTTTATGGAGAGATAGAGAGGTAGTTTGAAAGAGAATAATTCCTTGAAATAAATCAAAATGTTTCATTTTTGGTAGTTTTTTTAGGATAATTAAATGATCATTTGGATGAATTAAATCCATTAATATATTTGACCTACAATTAATGAATTAACATATAGTGAAGAACACAATAGATAAATAAGAATACATATAATTAAACAATCTCAATCTCAATTAACTAACAGGTTTTTGTTGATCCTAATCATATAGTGATATCCAATGGACTCTCATCATTAAAGGGATGACACTAAACACAAAAATACATACTTATATTGTGTGTATCCAGAGTACTTATATTATATGACATCACCTTCTCTATAATGACAAAAGAATATTGTTTAATAATATAGTATTAATTATGAAATATGAGTGTCATGCCTACTCAATATTGTGATCTCATACATTAATAAAACTACTAAACATTTAATATATATTTTGAAATATTGGATTCCAACACTTGATAATTGATATATGTTAATTTAATATATTCGTATTGATATATAATTGTTCAATCATTTCAAATGACTATTTTTTTCCTTAAATGAATATACCCATTATTTTATAACCAAAACCCCGAATTGAAAACATGTCCAAATCCATGTACCCATATCATAAACCTATCATAAGCTAGAATAGATGCATCTAATTCCTTTTATGATATCAGTGTATCATAATTTTTGATATGCATCATATAAATATATCATGATATATCATGGGTTATATCATAAAATAAGATATAAATAATTTCATTCATTTTTAAAAAACTTATACTTATTATAAAATTCCCTAAAGACTCTATGAAAAAACATAAAAGCTCACTATGAATCTATCCAAATTATTTTACATATAACATATCAAACACTCTTAATTTTGGAAAAATAAATTTATTAAGAATTCAATCATTATTGTATTACCTTAATGTCTGGCCCTATAGGCCTATGTGTAATTGAAATAAATTAAATCATGATTTAATAGATGTCAAAAAATATATTACTATAAAAATGTTGTATTAATCAATATACGAAGGGGTCTAGGATAATCATAATCAATTACTTCCATATAAACATGTCCAAAAAAGATGTATTGTAAATATCATATTGATTAATAGGTAATATAATTGATCATGAAATCCTGTGATCAATAGAAATAAAACATGATAGTCTAGTATAGGCGAACTCACACATTCCTGATTCTTTGAAAATGATTAAAAAAGTTGATGAATAGAACACTTTTCATTCATCTTCAATATGATCAGATAACATGTATCTCATCTAAGTAGTTGAACACATAACATGTCCCTCAACTAATAATATACATTCATTTAATTTCTAAAATTCAACCAAGGTATTCGATATATTTATCTCATAATAAGAGTGAAAAAATCCGAACATGGTTGAGATCCAACCAATGAAATGGTAAAAAAACATTCACATCCACCCCTTAATTTTCTAGGCATTAAGGATTTTATAAGATATGTATCAAAATATGAAGGTTCTCATGATATATATATTATAAAACTCATTTAATGGTGATTAATAATAAGTAATAACATCTATTTATATCAATGAATGTATAAAATTCCATGTGATAAACTTTGGAATGTTAGTTGGGATAAGAAGTCTGTACTTTTGACAATAATAGTCTATTATTATTATGTCATGTAAAATTATTTTTTTCATTAGAGGATTCTACACATTTAAATGTTAATATATCATAATAGACCATAATACTCTATGATGATAATAAAATAGGTAAATAAAAAATTCATACATTTTGGGGATATTTTCATTCCACTATTAGGGTAATATAAGAGAATCATGGATGAATGGAATATTACTATATTTTAAAATCATAGTATATTTTTAAAAAAAATTATGTTATATCTCATGTAGCTTATACAAATAGATTTAGAATGGCCCTTTTTATTTTGATGTCCTAATGGTTTTATTAATAGATCTTTGACATTATTATCAATTGCCACCCAATATATCATTACATCAATGATATAAATAATGGGATAGAACTTACAAAGGATTTTTTTATTCCTTTTGTGAGACTAGTGTTCGTGGAATTAGAAATATATCCATTATTATGATAGTAAATCTTTATTTATCCCTTGATACAAGGAAACATACCAGGTTCAGTGTTGAAATTCTAAATCCCACCAGTTTCCTACAATACTTTGATTTATTGATGTAATTTTATTATGTTGTTGATTCTATCAAACTTTCTTATTTAAAACTCTTCCAGCTAATATCTTCATCATTTAAGAAAAACATGAAATCAAAGTGAGATCATATATCATATCTTCCAAATTGGAAACTATCATCAGTGTAACCACTTATAATGAGTTCATCCTCACCTCTAAAGACCAATAAGTTGTATTTATTTAATGAAATTAATTTTGTCCTTAAAATAAATATAGTTACTATAGTCGTGATTGGATTGATATTTACTTGTAATTGTTAAATCATAAGTGATATATGGGTGAGTAAATAACCTGGAATACATGATAGATCATATAGATATTAAATAATGAATTTTATCATTAATTTATAAAATAAAATAATGATATCTAATCTTCATATGATTCATTCCATGAAACACTAGAAACACCCCTTTTGTAGTTCTCTATTATAAAATGTTTTAGTAATGAATCAATATTTTCGTTTTGTATCATTAAATAAAACCACTTATTTCAATCTCTATAGATCCCCATACCCTATAAAAAGACTGATTCACCCATATAAATGATCAAGAAGTTTTTTTTCAACAACTTATTATCCAAGTATTATGTTATAAAATCACTTCTAGAAAGTAGTATTTCATCCACATACTATACCAAAAATACCACAAAACTCGCACTAATAAAAAAATTTACAAAAAAACAACCATAATTTTTTGAATAAAAAACAAGTTGATTGATTAATCAAATCAGTTATTCAAACACTATGAAACATTTTTAATCTATACATGGATCAATAGAACATGTAAATCTTTGTAGACTCATTTTGAACATAAAAATGTTTAGAATGTATCATAATTATATTGATGAATAAATTATTATTAGGAAAACATTTTTTGACATTAATTTTATATATATCATAGTCGTAATGAGTTTTATGTAATGAATTATTCTAATAGAATTTATTGTTGCAAATGGTAAAAATATACCTTCATAGTAAATACTATGAATTTGTTTATAATTATTTTACTCATGGAATTCTTTATATCATGATATAAAACATCCATTTTAGATTCCTTGAAAAAATAAAATTTATACCATATGTTTCTCTCCCTTTTAGTTTCATTTAATAAGTTCTTAACAAGGTCACAATAAATGGTTTCCATTTAAATCTCCTCGGTTTATATCCATCTCCAAAAAACAGAACATTTAATAGCCACTTGTTAGGTAGTAGGTTTATAATCAATAACAGTAGTTCATCAAAATATTCTTTAAGATATCTATATTTATTTTGATTATAAATAATTTTATTTGACCATTGAGTTTATTTTGTTGCCAATGTTCGTTATTTTTTCACAACCCTTTATGGGAATGGGTCAACATCCATCTAAACAACACTTACCATTTGTTGGTCTTAAAAATGTAAAATTTAAATGTTCCTCCTAGTGAATACATTACTGATATATTCCTTCTCATGGTATACATTATACTAGGACACACACATTGTTTCGTAGTAGGATTATAGAATTAATATTCTTTTGTTGCATTCATATAACCAATAAATAATCACTTGTCACACTTAGGATCAAAATTATCATAATCCAATCATCGCTTGAATTATTCAATATACAAGATATTTATGAAGTAAATAATGGTAAATTTTTTAATCTATATCTCATATATTGACTTTATAACAAATTTAAAATGAACAAAATTTAGTAATAATGCATCATTTTCTAGAGAATATCACCATAATAAAATAAGAAGCTCACACTGATTCCTCATCAATACAACTATGTCAAATAGGGTATTCTTACACCTCAAAGGAATTCTATACTAATGTGTTGTTCCAATATGATTGATTTATGTATCAATTCAAAACTAAATCAGATGATCATTGAATTCTTTTCTCAAATATTCATCACCCCTATCTGATCGGAGAATCATAATTCTTTTTCCAAGATAATTTTGAACATTGTTCTAAATCCCTAGAAACATTTAAATTTTCTCATATTATTTTAAAATAAAAAACACATAAACCTACTAAATAAATTAAAAGTTAATGGTTATGATGTTCTTAAACCCACTAATTTCTTGTGAACTCATTGGTTCACAAGCATCACTATATATAACATCTAATTGTTATCTAAACCCTTCACATTTTCCACTAAATGAAAATTTTATGATTTTACACAATTAATATGATTCACAATGATAAAATGATTCCTAATTAAATTATTCTAGTATTATATCTCTATATATTGTTTTAAATTGTTCTCACTCATATGTCCAATGTGAAAATATTGAAGGTATAAGGAATTAGAATAATAATTTACCATCATCTAAATGTTTTATGCAAGATTATCTATATCCATAATGTATAAAGAATTTTCCATGTTATTGATTCCATTAAATTTGAATTTTTATATATATAACAACTATATTTCTTAATAATGAATGAAAATCCCCTCATGTTCAATAAAGAGAAAGAAACAAAAACCTACTTATGAAGGTAACATGATAATAGTTTTCCAATTATAGAAAAAATCCACTAGGCATACAAATATTATAATTACCAAAATTTGATGAAAAGCAATTCATAATCTCTATTAGGTATATCTAATTTATCCTTTTTTAATTTCCTCATATCTTTGAGTTTATGGAAATCAATATACATATGTTATGCACGAAAAATATATAGTATTGATGAGTTAGATTTTGATAAATTGATCTCTATAGCACTCACATTCATATACTTATAATGATTTTATTTGAGAAAAAATATCAACAATAGATACCAATATCGAATAGTTTTACCTTTTATACATGTAAAATTCATCAATATGATAAACATGATGCATTCAACAACCTACAAAAAAATACATACCTATGGGTGAGTATCATATTTTATATATTCTAATCAATATAATTTAATGAAATAACTCCCACTAAAATTGATAAGCCCTTACATCATATCCATTTGCTTGTCCAAGATCAACATTTCACTACATAATGAGTCTGATTTGGAGTTACAATCACCACTTAGTTATTTTGGTAGGAAATCATCTCATTCATATCATATATAACTCTTAAATATTTGAGTGGGAAACTCTTTTCATGTATACATAATATGGACCAACTCAACTATATTACTCTAGTATCCTAAATATCTTGGTTTCCCATCTAAAAGATCTCACAATGTTGTTTGGTTACATAATTTTTTGGTTACCCTTTCTACCATTTTTTACACAATAAAATCCATAAGAAACCTTCTTTGTAAGAACCAATCAAGATGGATTATTCCAATATTATCATTTTATTTATTTGAAAGGAATCTCACAATTAGTATATGAGGTGTTTTATTTTAATGTCTTGATAATATAATATATATATATAGACATATATATATCCCATTAATATTAAATAAATAACTATTTCATCACATAAATTTTTTACCTCTTGTTTTATTTAATTATTCTGGCAAGGTTCAAAAACATTACTTCTGGAATGCTCATTCCATCCACCAAATAAGAACGCTATCATGATGTTAATGTGTTTATATTTTAGAAAACCATATTTTTTATTACTCAGAATAAATTAAAAGTTAAAAATAATCGTGTTAATTCAAAAGTTATACTTATAACCTTTCTGTTCCATTAGTTTGGGAAATAAAAAAAATTCTTAAATATGTGATTACTAAATTTTTATATCCAAAGTGTTTTAGAATATTTTTTTAGAAAACATATAATTTTACCATAATAAAAATTAGTTCTAAATATTCCATAATATAAAAATATTTATCCATTAAAATTATCATAATGGTTATAGATTCAATAATTATAAAATTTACATTTATCAAATCAAATTTAAGACTTTATTTCTTGTCTTCATACTAAAAAAAGAATTCACAATCAAACATGACATCAAAACTAAAAACACTAGAACCACACTCCCAAATAAAATCATAATTACATTATATAATGAAGTTCATCAGATTTACCAATCATTAAAATCATAATATGAAAAACTAATCTCAATCATACTGGAACATCTTTTATACTATTATCGTGTAAAAAACATGTTCTATATTATGTTACGCCAAATAGATAAGACCTTTCAAATTACAATTGTACATGTCTATATGAAAAAATCAGAAAAAATATGACTGTTGGAGAATCAAGATGACTATTATAGGCTGACCTATAAATATTTGGCCTTTCAAAGAGTTTGGATATGATTGATATCATTTTAAAAATTTATCTTTCTCAATATTCTTGATTATTTTTAGTGTGAACATCTTGTTATTAGAAATTGTAATTGATTTATAGTCTTTTGTTTGGTAATAATTATGTCCAATTGCGTGAATATGATTGAGATGTTCAGAGGCTAGGAAGATGGTGATACTGATCATTTTATTGAGGAAACATGTGGATAGTGTGAAAACATCTAATCCATTAGACCAAGGGCTTCCATAAATAGGAGTACATAGATGTTTATCAACATATCTATGACTTTATTCACTAAAAAAATAAAAACATTCATATAATTATAATAAAAGGATAATTTTAGAAATGCTTTGTGGATAACTTATTTTTATGGATAAAATAGATTCATTTGATTTTTAAATAGACATAAGTAATAATTATATTGAAACATTTTTTATACATGTTTATTATAAGTTATTTTAATTCCATTATTAATGTTTTATAATATTTTATCATAAAGACTCTCATTATGGTAAAAATAATATATTTTACTAACCATATCTAATGTTCATCTGAATAATACTGATGTAATTATTTGTATCTTAAATAAGATTTGTTTAGTATTATTTTATTGAATATTTTTTTATTATAATTAATTTAATTTGATATAATTTTATCCAATATATATATATTATACAATAATTTTATTGAAACTATTTTACACTTATACTGTCTTAACAAATATAATGATGATACATTTATATAATTGGACATTATTCCAATTCTGAATCTAAACCTTTTACATAAAGAGGTATTGTTTATTTTTTAGTTTTAAAACATTTAAACTAATGTTTTTAAAACTACAATTCACCCCCTCATTTATTTTTCCCATCTTGAATAATTTATTCATTCATAATAAAAATATAAATCATAATGTTATCCAAAAAAATACACATATGACAATAAATCTTATTTATAATGTATGTAAACATGATATTTTTATTTTTTAAAAATAATAAATATTTAACAACCACATGATTAAGACCGGATCCATAGATATCCAACACTAAACATTATAAAATAAGGTATAAGCCTCTAAGATAGTGGAAATGTTTACCCGATATAGCTCTACCCATGAATACATCACTCAATAGATAATCCAATTCATCATTACAATAATACAAATTATTTATATATTATATTCAAAAACTAAATCTAAACATATAACTGAAATTATAAACATAGGATTTGTTAGATGAAATCAAATATATATATTTTCATACATATCATGTAACATATAGCATTCCATTTTTATAAGAAGAAATTTATCACATAAATTAATGCATACATTATAGTTATATTTCATAAAAAAATATAATAATGAATATGAAAAATAAATAATAAATATAGAAACATATTATTCATTTTCCTAATACTATAAATTAATATTAATATTTTATATTTTATTGATGAATGACAATATCTTTTATACAATTCAAAACACTTATCTATTATAAATAATTAGTAATCTATAAAAAATTTACCAAAAATATTAATATTCATGAAATTTGGATTCTATTGTATTTTTTGTTTAATAAAAGAGGATTATTAATTGTAAACTATGATAACACTTGGTGACAACCATTACATATGGTTTATTCACAAATAGAAATAACTATATGTGTAATGTTACCCATAAATATGACCTTCATAGAAAACACTTACATAACATTTTATAATGTATGTGGAAAATAAAATAAATTATATATCTGGTATTCAATATGTCATAATATCTCTAACAGATATTGAAAAATCATATGTAGAGGAAAACCAATGTGTAAGTGTTTTTATCATGAAAAAAACCATATATAAGGGAAATTTATTATGCATGGTATAGTCATTAATAAAAATATTATATATATCTTAATTATAGCTCAATCCTCCATTATTTCACATCCTGGGTTTCTATCATATCTTATCATATCACTTATTTTTTTAACTTATGAGAATAAATGAATCCAATGGATTTTTATATATAATACCCTATAATAAATATTAATCATGCACTATGAAAAATAATGCATAATATGTAATTCTATAGTATAATGATATTCTAAGCGATCTGGTGATCTGATGATTGACATTCAATAACATGATATCATAATATATGATATGAATCATGAACATCTTGATATGAATTATCTACATGAAAATTTAAAAATAACTTGTTGAGATGTTGAGGATAGAAATAAGGACCCTACCTTAAATAATATTTAAATTGAATAATTTGAAAATAATTCAATTTTTTTAATTTCAAGGATACTTTTAGTTTATATTTTTATAGAATTAAGTGATAAAAATTACATAACAAACCCATATATTAAAAAGTGTAAACATTAACTCATTATTTATTTTTCAAAAATATAAATATTTTATAATGAATGATGTCTTCTTTTCATGAAAAGTTATTATAAAATTCAACATGACAACTTATTTGCATTTAAACATCCTTAAACCCTATGAAAATCAATTAAAAATGTGGGATGAATAAAAAATTCTTAGTAAGGGATATAAAAATATGAAATAAACATGTTATAATTTTTTTTAAAATATTATATATAAACATATTTTTTTTAACATAATAATTTTTCATATCAAATATTTTATTATCATAAAGTAAGCTTTAATACCATAAAATATTTTAAAAAAATTATATAAAAACAAAAACAAAAAACCATATTTTTTGCAGTTTCTTAAAAAACATGAGAAGTAATAGAAATATTTATTTAAAACGAACATCATCCACTAAAAGGGAATAATAATTCGTTTAAAACAAAATAATATTAGCATACCACTTGAAATTAAACAATGTCTATGGAAACTACATAAAAACTGTACAAAATTATATATGTTCTTTAGTAATTCAACTTTATAATACCCATACAAGACCCCTAAATAGTGGAATAAAAAAATAGTCAAATTCCAACATAATTCCTTAGAGAACATTATCATTACCCAATGAAATTGAAATAAATATAGGCCCCCCCTAATCATTAATATACAATCTCCAAGGACTATAAAATTCATGGATCAAATAAATCATGAATTCCCATTATCAAACTTCTTAAAAATATCATTTCTATACCATAAGTAAAAATTTTTGTAATATTTATATATTCATTTGAATTAAAAAAATCAAAACTAAAATATCCATAAGAATGGTAATAATGGTTTTTATTTAAAGAACGCATTGATTCTTATAATGGAATCAAAAAATCAAATAACAATTACTACATCATTAAAATTCATTTATCTCATATACATTAAAATAGAACATTCAATTATTACTTTCAAAAAATTGAAAATGTTATATATAAAATATCAAAACAATATTACTTTTCAAAACTATTGAATGATTCTAAAAAAAGAGTCATAAAAGTTTATTTTAAAATTCATTTATGTCCATAAATATGTATCCATAAAATAATTTTATGAATATGAAAATTGAAGAAAATATTTAAAAATATGGAAATAGAGTAAAATTGTTTATAAAATAATTCACTTATGATGTTATTTCATCATGTTTAAAGAATATTTGAAGTAGTTAGAAGAAGAATCAATATTAATAAGCTCAATTAAAAACTATACCTCTTCATTAGAAAAACACTTTATGGTTATACATAAATCCCACTAGGAATTTATTTTCACGAGACCACATCCTCTAAGTCCTGAAAATCATTTTTATTAATGTATTTGTACAGGTCAAGGAAAAACTAAATAGCTCAAAAGGTGTGAGGAAGAGAGAAGAAGTGATTCTCTTTTAAAAGTAATGTGAGGGGAACTCTTGGAATTATATAATTTATCAAATTGATAAAAATTAATTTTAGTAGAAGTAGACCAAAACTAATATATTTATAATACATAATGATTATGAGTCTTTGTACATTAACAACATAAATTATGGACAATATTATTTGATTTTTTAACCCTTATTAGTTTTTATAACCACTATTACCCCTTTATCAATTAGTAAGATATAATTTTTTTATTATTTAGGGATCAAGAAAGTTTCTATTAAAGTAATAATAACCCATAAATGGAAATTTTAATTTATTTTCAACCATATCATATAAACATGTCCAAATAAATTATTTTAATGGTTTTTAAATCATTTAATAAGAATTCATTTATTATAAAATATTGTTTATTCCATTTATAGAATTATTCATTTAATTTGACATTAAATTTATCAAGAAAAAATGGAATTTGGAAAAAAAAATTTATAACACAATTAATATTTTTATATATAAGTCATCAGAAATAATAACTATCCCAAAATATACTACTTTTAGAGTTTTTTCAAATCATTTAATTGATTTTTAAACTGCTTTCACTGGAACAGGGTCGGGGGAAGACATTAAAACAATCTTGAATTCTTGGCCTTGAATGAAACCAAGGAAATTCCACATTTTTGAACCCACAAGGAATGAATTGAGTACCTTATGTTCAACCACCTAGGATGGAAGTACGATGCCTCATAGTCTAATACCCATCCATTCTGGTTCCACCTTTCCAATATCCTTAAGATAATGAGATCCTTAAGGAGTGACCATCATGCTCATTCTCTATATCACTTTATTCAAGATAAATATGAAACATTGACCAAATACATCTATGTATCAGAGGAAAACACTATATATTCTGATTAATACCCTTTAGGGAAGACACATTTCTTAAAGAGCATTAAGACTCAGTCTATTATCACCAGAACTGACATGAATATTCTTAGTGAGAACATACAATGATAAGGACATAAATTAATGAGGATGAAGAGGAGGATAGTCCCACCTCTAGTGGTGGGAATGAAATAAACCCCCTAAAATTACCTTAGTTGAAAAAATTTCTCATTCCCATCTTGGGTCTCATAAGTGAATAGTCCCATAAGATTATTGGGTGGCTTTGGGTCCAAAAAAATTAACTGTAGTAGTTGGAATCTACCTCACTTTCTATGGAAGATCTAAAGACATCATCTATTCCAATTAGTATGGCATTCCTAGGGGTTTTTATACCATGGGTTACATTGAGAGAAAACCCATCAACTGAAGATATCTGGGAGATGCTTCAGGAAGAGCCCCTTGAGCTTGTGGGCTTTTGATTGATCACACCTCCTTTGTGGATATATTCTAGTGAAGATCCTTGTGAGGTGTTTATATATTTAAAAAAGGGTACCTTTGTACACTAATACATGTTAAATCTATACTGCTATGAATGGGTAGATAATATGGTGTTGATCATAAAAAGGAAATATGACACCTATCAAGTGGAAATAAGGTTGTTTTTATCAAATCTTCTTCTTATTATTATCAAGAACTGGAACCCGTGATCCCAGTAATTATAGGAACTTGGAGAGATTTTGAAAATGGTTTCTTTCTTAGAGTACATCCCATGGGGCACCGCAGTTGGAGAGAATGTCCCTTTAGACATGGGAGTCACTAGAGAGGGATCCCCTAGGGAAATATAACCCATGTAAGTAGTCCTTGTAGATCATGTTGGAGAATTTCCACCCCCGACCTTGGCTATCGACCTTTTTAGGGGATCATCTCCATGGCACACTATGGGGAATCATCAAGCATCATAGATTAATATTTCCGTAAAGTTAGGGATAACAGGTGAATTTTGAAATTTATTATTTTGTTTTCACATTATGTGTCTTCATTTTTTGGGAAATTGTATTTCACATGAAGTGATGCATATCTAGTGAGTACTCCGGAAACAATCGCCTAGGGGCCCAGATCCCCTACTTCTTTGGAGATACATGTGATATAATTGGAAGTTGTTACTGAGCATGGTAGAGAGGCCAGAACAATTGAGGCCACTTGGGTGATCCCAATCCCTATGGGTGTCTTTTTACAGTTAAATTGCCTTTGTCCAAGTAGCAGGAGAGCCTTCATAAGTCCAAGATCCTCTTGGTAATTTTGATCCTATTCAAAAAAATATGAATGTGATGACTCTAGTAGTAGTAGATTCCCAACATTGGGAACCCTTAACAATTGAGGAGTTGGGAGATTCGCAAGCCATATGGGTCCATATCTCTCTAATTGAAGGACCTATGTGCTAGTAGAGAGAATGTTTTCAGAGGTCGATGCTTCAACTGAGTGTGTGAATCTCACCCCTATGGGGAGCAAGATCATGGACGGGGAAGTGATTTATAATTAAGGAGAATCAGAATCATCTATCATCACAAGTTCAATGATGATTATTACAGTAAGTATAGTATAAGAGATTGAACTTCTGGATATCCCTATCCTAGTAGAGAATGAGTTGGAACTGGAGGTGTATCTAGGAGGACCTGAAGTCAACATTAAAATTGAATATATAACATCCATTTTTTCTGGTGATGATGAAACAATGGTTTTAGTGGAGGTCAATGTACTTGAAAGTGGAGGTGAGTTTTCCACCCTTCAATCATTCCATTTTATTGTTGGGTTTAGGTGTTAACTCTTTAAATATTCTGATTATAGTATTGCAGGCTTGATTTCTATACCTATATTTAATGCATCGATCATTCCACCTGTTGATACTGCAATGGAAGTGGTCACTACAGGATCAATTGATGTATCGGTTGTTTAATTAAGACCCTCTCTATTTGATCTTATCTTGGAATATATCCTGTTATCCATAAGTTATTTTTTGGTAGTCCTGGATGATCTAGATGACTTTCACGATTCCTGTCTGAAAATATGGAAGGATATTTGGAAGATTATTTCTCAAACCCCTCTTGTAAACATGCTGACCAAATTTCCCAAATTATGCCACATTTTTTCATTCTGGGTTATGGGTTTTTTACTATCAGTCCATCCCTGACATTATGAAGTCGGTTATTTTATCTAGACATATAAAATGTCAGTTCCAATCTCATCTTTCTTCTACAGAGTCTATATCCCACATTTTTAAAGTAAGGAGAATCCTTCTTAATGAAGATTCTGAACATATTGGGAGATATATGAGGTGAAAATGAAATATTTTGGAGTAAAGGACATTAGTATAGTGACTTCTTCAAGAGGTGGAGTGACCTAGAAAACAACTGGAGAGGATCCAGCATTAATTATATCACACTAAGGCAACAGTTGATAAAGGGAAGTGGTTGGTGGAGGAGCAAGAAAAGGAAGCATTTTTTGTAGCTAAGAAGGTAGAGGTGATGTGTGTTGGTTCCAATTTTCAATTGATACCTTGACTGAGATCTGAAAAACCATAGATAATTTAAACCATAAAATGATCCATCATTGAAAATAAGCTAAGAAATCTTTATAATCATTAAATCATGTCCATATGGAAATACTCTAAGCAATGAATTTTTCTCCATTGTCATTCCATGTTATTAAATATTTTCTCCCTAATCCCTTACCTTATCCTATTATGTCCATCAATTAAAATATGCATTGTGTTTTTAAAGATAATCCCTCATACGACTTTAATAATTTATTCACTTGATATCAATCTCAATAATTTGTTTGGATAGTCAAATTGGCGTGATCGGTTGATGATCTTTTTTTCCTTAGATGAAAGACTCAAAAGGCATAATTTTTATTTTTCGTGGGTGAGATGGAAAACCTACAAACCATTTCTGTGTTTTTATTATTTCCCCATTTTTATTCCTAAGTCTACTATAGTGTGGGATTTTCAAGAATAAATTGAGTTTTTCTTAATCCTCCCCTTTTATGTTTTTATCCTAATTAGTTTTGGGATTTTTTATTTTTATATTTATCATTTTTTTCCTAAACCATGAAATGTGGAGGTTTAGAGATATACAAGTAGAATTTACCTGGGTTTACCTTTATAGGCTTTCCACCTATAAAGTTTTGTGTCTCTTTTTTTGGCTATATAATGTTGGGAATATAAGACTTATTAAATTTATGTTTTATGTCTAAAAGCATTGATAACGAATTACTGTGTGAGAGACCCAATAGGGCTTACTTGTCGAGAATGATCCAATATTTTTTAGAAATGAGTAAGGGATTTTTATTGTCCCTTGATTTTAGATTTATAAATTCAAGACATGATATGGGGAATGTTTGTGAGAGGTAATTATAAGAACACTTTCCAATATAATTTTTTAGGGTATACAAAAGTAGAAAAAGTCTCCCCTAAAGATTAATTTGACATTGATGGATATGCCTTTTCTTGTGGGAAATATATGCAAAGCCAACTGGGGTATATTTTTCAGTCATACAAAGGTTTCCTCAAGACACAGATCCTTCATATATAATATCTAGGTAATTTGTGAAATTTCAGATTTCTCATGACCATAGTGGGTGGATTGTCAAGGAGATGAGGACAAAAAAATTACATGGGCATTTGTATCAGCACAATCCATGAATGAATAACCAACCCTAAATAGAGATTTCTTTTGTATGGGAGGAATATAGAATGGTGAAGTTTAATTTCATGAAACTAGCACAAGGACTATGCTGCTTAATGTCTTAGGGTGATGATGTTTGAGGGAAACAGTTTAAGTTCACTTACCTTTGAATGCGGGATAAATAGTTTTACCTTTTCATGGTAACCTATCTAAGAATGTACTTTCATTTTTATGCATGAAGGGAAGAAGTTTGTAAGCAATATAGGTGGTTTTTTTATCTGAGGATTGATGTGTGACGTAATTGTCATTAGGGAGTAAGGAGAGAGGGACAACCTTTATTGGGAATGAATTTTTCTTTGGTTAAAAGAACATTTTTGTGTAAAGCTTATGAATATACAACTATAGAATATTGTGCATAGTCAAACAGGTGCATACACAGTACAAAAAACCTCTATTTCAATTAATCAAGTATGTTTCTAGAGATTCATACATTTTCAAACATTGAGTTTGTCTTGTGAAAGGAATGTACCTAAAACTGAAAGGATCACTTTATGTCAAAACTTCCCCATAATGAGTGGAAATTATTCCCTTACACATGTCTGAGAAGGTTCCCCATATAGGTATCATATACATATAGGGAAGGGTCATTTTTTTTCTGAATAGACCTAGTATTTGAGACCTTGGAATAACTACACACCATTATAGGAAAGGAATCAAGCTATACATTGTTCTAGGAAATTTTCACCACACACCGATCAAAATCTTGTGAGGGAAAGGGGAATTTTTATTTGGATTCAAACATATGAATTGGGTAAGGTTTATATTAGACTCTCCTATTCAAATCTATCTCAAATATATGAGTTTTGGATATTTTTTTATGTTGGATGGACTGAGATATATGATTCAATTGTTGCTACATATCCCATCAAATAAAGATCTGGTCTGTACATAGTTCTTATAGGGCTTCTCAAATAGGTGTGAACCATGCATATAGATATAGGATTTCTAGCTTTCACTACTTCTAGACCCATGATTTAATGTTTGGGTGTTGTTACGTACCTTTCTATGGCAGGGATCAAGCAACATGTACTTCCTAGTATTATGCAGTTTCAATGTAAGAAATCTCATGTGCAGGTCTAACCCATAAGTAGAAAAAGGATGTATTTTTATATCATGGATGGAGCCAATATTGAGGATATGAGCATTACTATGTTCTTTTGAAAACTAGAATTAAACTATATATAGTTCTCATAAATCATGCAGTTTCGTGTCATGTGATTAAGGCATCGATCATGTAGTTTAATGTCACGTGATTAGGACATCAGGAGGTCTTGTACTAGTGGGAATACGGCTAGGACCATATGTCATGGAAACAATGAGTAATAAGAGGTTCATCAATATAGGATGATCAGACATATTGCAGACATATGGGAGAAGAAAGTGTAAACCATGAATTCAAGGATTGTTGGATTAGAAGAAATGAGGTGGGGTATAAATTCCATTACGGTTTTTGAATATAGAAGATGCCTCTCCTGGGGATGTACTTTCTTGTGGTTTACTTACCTTCCTTGTGGGAAAATTATTAAGTAAAAACTAGAGAATATTATGAATTTTCAAACAAAGTTTTCCACAGGACACTAACCCCTACCATCTTTGATGGCCAAAGGAAGATTGGGAAGATCGAAAATATCCCAATGTACTGAATATGAACAGTGGAAGGAATGTGCCTTGTTATGTAAGAAACATTTATATATAAATTATCCATGGAATGTGAAATTCCCTATGTAGATATTATATATATATAAGGGGTAACTTTTGTTTCCTTGATAGATTCCTGGATTAGGAACGCAAACATGAGATCTTCTACATAGACCTTTTTTGTACATAGAATATGGGGACATTTTTTTCATGGTAGACACTAGTACATGAGGTCTAGGAATCACTACATATCTTGTTGAAATGAGAATCAAGACACATTTATTTTATGAGGTACCATGCAATTTAGCAACAAACGGTAAGAGAATTGGTTTCCCAACACGAAGAGGAAATATCTCATGTTCCTTTTAAGGTCTTGTTACATGTACCATCTGATGTGGATTAATAGTCCATGATAATTCATAGAATACCCTTAGAAACATTAAATCCCACATGAGTTGTGATCAGTGTGGGAAATAAGGGGTAGAAAAGGTTTATTCCTCCTTAGAGAGGTGATGTAATGTAGGACGTGGGTTATTCCAATTTCTGTTTACTAGGCCTGGATAGATAATCTGGGTATTGCTACACATCTAATAAAAATAAGAATCAATACATATGTAGTTCTCAAAAAACATATTTTGATGAGTGGACCCATACCCATGGAGGAGGTAATTTTTAAATTCCATTATAGATGGACACAATATTAGATATTCTAGAGTCACTACAAATCCTCTGTTGTCATGAATCAAGAAACTCATAGTTCTAGCACCCCATGAAGTTTAATGTCATGTGATGTGGATAATGGTGACTAAATGTGTAAGAGAGTGAATGTTTTTGTTGGACCTAGAACTATATATTTGGGGAATTATTTGCATCCTTTGTGGGAATGAATCAAGATAGATGTAGTTTTTTATGTTCTTCCCAACACAAATCTGAATCAGGTATATATAGGGGAATTTTGATTGAAAACGACATGTAAATTGGACCTACTTTCGAGTCCCCTTCATTGATTTATTTTGTATATAAGAGAGGGGATATATCCTTTATTTCACAGATGGGAACTAGATATGTGTTATTGGAACCACTAATTATCCCATATAATGAGTATCATGCCACATGCAGTTCTTACTATAAATCTCTCAACATAGGTCTGACTGATGTGTAGGGAGGGGGGATTTTTATACTCTTTGGGTAGCTAGACCAGGATGTCGATTCTAGGAGTCACTATGTATCCTGAAATTATGGGAATCAAGACACATGTAGTTATCATATATGTCATCACAAATGACCAATTCTGGGGGAAATATCCTCTCGGGTGAGAACATTTCGGTGTCACGTAGTTTATTATATTGTTATGTGGATAATGTACCATGTGGTTTAACTACATGTGGCCATAAAGATTATGTCTTTAAGTTATTGTAAGGATGACTCAATAGACCCATGAGAAACATAATCCAAGAATTAAATTAATCTTTGTGGCTAGAGGCTAGTAATATATGTCTCCTATTAATGAGGTTAAATTTTTGGATGGGCCGGACACAAGTGGTCTGGGTGTCACATTGTATTCTATGATGATATGAATCAAGACACATGTAGTTTTGGATGGTAATTCTCCATGTAGGTATAACCCATAAATAGACGGTGAATTTTTCATGTTTCTCATGGTTGGGACTAGGACATAGTGTTAGGATGTCACTACAAATCTTTTGATTATATGAATCAAGACACACATAGTTCTTGAGGAAGAAACTCCTTATGTAAATATGACTCTCACGAGGGAACATGGGATTTCCTCTTTCTCTATCACATATCTAGCTCTTTCAGGGAAAATCATTAATTGAAATAATTATTCTTTTGTATTTTAACTTCAAGAGGTGAGAATGATGATATTATATAGTTCATTGTATGATGACATGGACAAAGGTGTCATGATTTTTTAATGTCTTGCAACCCGACCATGCAGTTTAACTCCATGCAGCTGGTACAATATCCCATTAAGTTTACTGTAAAGTGATCAGGAAAATGTACCATGCAGTTTATTATCATGCAGTCTGGATGGTAAACCCTAGTTTAAGGTCATGAACTTTAGACAAAAGGAGAAACCACACTGAAAAAGATATACAAGATGCGAAAGAATAAAAATGTGAGATCAATTAGGATCTAGAAGGCCTACACACCACATATGCATTTCATAGGAGATTTACATGTAGTTTATGTCAGGATGCGTGGACTTGGGATTAAATTTTAATGTCATGAAGTTCAGAAATACAGATGGAGGATTCCCAAAACAAGAATTCATGGCATGATAGAGTTGCAAACATGTCGTGGGTGAGGGCATGGGAGTCCCAGTGCCACACAAAATATTACTAACAAGATTTCACATTGTTTATAGTCAAGATTCTTGGACTTAGAAATGTCTTTTAACTTCATATGGTAACTATTATATGAATTATGAATTTTTACATCATGTAACCTATAAGATTTATGATTCATTTTATTATCTTGCAACTAGGATGATATAAATGGCGCTTACAAGTAGTAGTATACCGAATGCTTCCATGGGTAAGAAATGATGTGAATGAGTATTACATGTGTAATCTACCCTTCCTTTATTCCCCATGCTTCACCAAGAGGGTATCTCGACCCACTGAGGGGTTAGAGGGATGTGACTAGTTATATACCTCAAATATAGGCATGTATTTAAGGAACTATAGTGACTATCTTAGCTCATTGTATTTAATGGATTTCTTAATGTCGAATAAGAGGGATGTTAACCATGAATTCTAATGTCATACATTGAGGATAAACGATATCTTATAGTTTTCAATCATATGACAAGGACCACAAGTGATTATTTTTATCATCATGTGATTTGGATGGGTACCATTTTGTTTAACATCATTCCATCAAGACAATAGATTCGTGTGACTATAGGAAATACATTTTCAAGAACCTTTCATTGGTGGGAGTCATGGTCAGCTTCCCATCAACAGAAATTATAGAATAATATCTATTAGAGTAGAACAAATTTATGATGTAAGGTTCCTCCCATTTTGGTTCCAATTTTGGAGGTTTCATTCCGGGTATAATATTATTCTTGAGGAACAACACCATCTCCCCATCTAGAAAATACAAGAGGAGAATATTTTTGTTAAAGGTTTGTAAAATCCAATTTTGGTGGACTTATAAAGGATGCATAGTATGAAATATTTCCCCATCCAATTTTTCCAATTAATCCACCTAATTTTTGTATTTCTCATCCATTCATAATTGATCACAAATAGAAATGGGAATATGGGGTTATTGAACTTTTATGGGTAGTAAAACCTCTATTCCATATATTAATGAGTATGGGGACGCCCAATTGGATGTAAAAATTATAGTCTGGTAATCCCATAATTCATTTCAAATATTTTTTGTCTTGGACCTTTTATCCTCATTTACCATATTCTGGAGTATATTTGATATGGTTCTATTTAAGTCCAATATATTTACATTATCCGCTAAATGGTAGGGGGATGATCGGTTGGAATTTATGTTATACTCAAAATATAGATTCTCCAATTCAGAAAAATCGAAATTGGTTTGATTTACCACCAGTATTTTGTGATGGAAACCAAATATGATGATGATATTGTATTTCAAAAAAATTTTGAAGTTCATTTGTCAAACTTCTTTGAGGGGTGCTTGGATTATAAGATAGTTCAAGTAAGAATTTACTTGAGCTACTTCACTATAGTAGGAGGATATGGTCCAAAAACATCCATTCCACAAATGAAAAATGGTTAGACGTACATGGATGTGTGGTGAAACTCTAGGAGTTGGTGGATGATGTTGGCATGAACCTGGTTGGGATGACATTTTTGGTGAATTTAGTTTAGTCCTTTATTAGAGTGGGATATTAGTACCCAAGCCTTCAAATTTGTTGAGAAATCATGTGTCCTAACTGGTGAGCTCCACAGGCTCCAATGTTCACTTCCTTCATGACATTATATGTCTCTTCTCAATCAATGAACCTAATAAGGAACTATTATTTCTCCTATTATAGATTATATTTTGATGATCCATGTTTTCATAAATAACATCATGAATTTCTATTCTTCAGATTTTCTCCCTCCACGCTCTATCTGGTGGGGGTTATCTATTTTGATGTTAGTCCAAAACAGTTGTCATACAATTGATGGTAGGACCATATTGCTCGTGGATATATCTAATCTCATCAATCACTTCTGTGTTGGTTTGAATATATGGTGAGACTACCGACTATGCACAATGTTGATAACTATTTCATCCTGCTCTAGATCAGCTAGGTTTGTGGCTACATTTTCTGATGCATCAGCATAGGTATTCTAAGACCATGGTACATGAGTAAATTTTTTATCCAGTATAAAATTTTTCTATTATTCCATGAACATGATTCATAATGGGTATTATCCATTCCATTTTTATATCATAATCATTATTCACCTTCTTGATGACCAGTTTTGAATCACATTTTATCTTCATTTGATTAACTTGTACATAAGTTTCTAGATTTATCCCTAAAATGAGAGTTAGATATTATTCTTCATTGATCATTCACCCCTCTAATAGAAAGAAGTATGGAATGACTTATTATTATGTATATAAGAAATTGAATCCCATACCAACTTTTTTTAACTTGGGGTCCTCCATCAATTTTTTTGGGCTTCTGGATGCACTCTTGAAATACATCTCCCATGACTGGGGTCACTCTTGGTTTTGGAAAACCTCTTCATCAGTTAGTTCATTAAAAAATTAAGTCATTTCTATATATGTGTTCTTTTCTTGTAAATATTATAATTCCAAGATTTATCCAATTTATGAGGCACAAACTGAATTTCAAACTACTGTACAATGAACACCCACTGTGAAAAATATCTGGTCGATATTATATGATTATGAATTTATATAAGTAAGATTTAACATAAGATAAAAAAATCCTTATGATCCTATGAATAATTCCACAGCTTCTAGATCACAAATATCAATGTCAGACATCTCTTCTCAATATTCGAATATTGAATCTCAACATCAATCATAGTTTGACTAAGCTAATAAAGAAAATTTTGACTTCTAGATTTATTCTTCAAAATTTTTATGAAACTCATGGATTAATCTAAGGTTGTCACATAAAATATAAGTGACAATAATTTGACATACGACATCAACACTGGCGTTCTTATGAAATATTTCTTGAGTTTTCTTAATGCTTCTTGAAAATCATCATTCCACTAACATGTAACCCACTTTTTCATCAAACATGTGAAGGGAGAACATTTTTTAAACATGGATGTCTATAAAGTGCAGGATGTTAGCTAAATAACCTCAATGTCCTCCAAAATATGAGAGGTTATGAGGAGGTAACATGCTAAGGATAGCATTTGTCTTCTCAGGGTCGACTTCGATGAGATGATGGAATTTTATGAGGCTGAGAAATTTCAATGTGGAAATTTCTAAAGAACATTTCAATTGGATCATTTTCATGCAATTCTTCCACAATTTGTTAAAGATGATTTCAAGATATTTCTGGTGGTTAGAGAATTGATGATATTTAACCACCAGGTCGTCAATATAGAATTCAAAAAAAAATCACGATGGGTTTGATGATGTTATACATGAAATTTAGGTATGTGGTATCGACATTCATCAATCAAAAGGAGTTTAACTGATAGAATATAACTCCCTAGGATACCCTTAAAGAGGTGTATTATTCATTATTTTGAGATATTTGGATTTGATTATATCTTAGGTATCTATCCTTGAAAGATAGAATCTGATATCCAGCTATTTCATTTATCAGTTGTTATATAACCAGGACTAGGAAATCATCCTTCAGGAAGTGTTGGTTTAGACCTCTAGAATTGATGAAAGCTCTGATCGTCCTATTCTTCTTCTTGAAGGGGATCATATTGTCCAGTCATTTGGGATAATAGACCTTATGAATGATGTTGCCTCTGATGATATTTCCATCTTCAGTATCTATTTTAGCACTATGTGTTTGGTAAGTCCTTCTAGAAGCCTCTCAATAGCCTCGGTGGTCCTATGGCTTTCCATGGGGGTGAGCGGTCTCCATTGGATAGAGCCCATAATTTCTGTGTAGTTCTACATGAAAAAATATTGATGTTGATTTAGGAAAAATGTATATACTTATTGTTCCTAAAAATACATGGCCACCCTGATCATGGTGGGTCATGGGACTTCCTCTACACCTATATTTATTTCACTAAGCTTACCAATGGCAGTGGAGACTCCCTCCTCAAAATATGGAGGGGGTTCCCTTCATCCCTCTTCCTCTTATTAATCCTCATCAACATCTTATTTTTGTTTCTATTGGGGAAAAAATCCTTGGTATGAGTTACCTAGATCTATAATATGAGTTTATATATTGATATTAAAATGATAAATAGACTTCCTCTTACCCAGCTAATAGCGGTGGATTTCCTTGGAACTCTATAGGGCATGGATAGAGGGATGGAGATGGAGAGTCTCTATTGTTTTTATGTGATGAGGCAAACTCTTCTACCTTAACAAGGGTGTCTTGGATTTCCTAGGGCTATGGGGATAGACTGAATTTACATTAATTTGAGCTCTCACCACTACCATAAGAGTCAAAAAAATTTCAAAGATCCTAGGCTTAATGGTCATGACTAAAATCATGATTTTCGCGGGATATGAGTCTAAATTGGACTAATATACATTATCTAGTGTATCGGTATAACATACTCCTCACTGAGATACTATTATGTGTTGGCATGGATCATTTCAGACCATTAGGGGTAGTGCCCCAATAAACACCATTAACTAGGGTTTGTTTCACTCTACCCTGATAAAATCATGCAACAATATAATGAAATATGTTGGATTGTGATGGGTCCTTATCTCTGTGAAGTGCCTTGATTTTCCCATAAATGTATTATTTGATGCATCAATTATATGATGATAGGATTTTTTATGTTGGTGTAACCAGGGCCTTCCTATCAAGAGGTTGAATCCTGTTTTCATCCAAACACCCAGAAATTATAAGTTGGCTATGAAGTCCTTAAATTGGTACTTGAGCATAATTTTTCCAAATATATTAAACATTCCTTTTTAATAGACTTGTTGTGATATGGATGAAGGTTCTAGGATAACCCCATCACGTCCCATTTTTTGAAGGGATCATAATTGAATGTTATTAACACCAGATCCATTTTCATTGTAAAATTTTAATACATTGTCACCATTTATCCTACCGGAAACATACAAAGGTCTGATGTTCCACTATATAATGGTCTCTTAAACATGATTTGTGAAGCAGATAAATGTGTGTCATTCCATAGAATCGGTCTTATTCTAGTTGACCACAGTAGTAGACACTTTATATTCAAACTCTTAGAGGCATAGTAAAGCTTCTATGAGTGCTTCTCTAAGGTATTTTGAAAAATCAGCGCATTCATGATCGATAGTTTTGTAGGTGCCAAGGATAAATATTTTCAAATGTCACACTTCTAGTCTAGAGGCCTTTTCTTCCCTGAATGTGGATTCTCTTTCATGGGTGATTTTTGGGATTTAGTAGTTGATGAATATGGAACACTTATTAAGACAGAAGTTAGAGGCACTCATGTCCTCAGTGGGTTGGGTCGGGCAGGTCTTCCTTCTTGTCAAAGGAGATCTGACACCTATTCCTATTTTGATTGATATTGTAGAGTGATGGGGTTAGGGTTCCTTTGGGCTAATTACATGGGTTTTAATTGGTTCTGGGAACTCTATGAAGAGATATGCGATAAGTTTCTTCAATGTTGATATTTCGAGTAGGGGTTCATCTAGAAGTCCAATTTATAATGCGACTACACCTTCCCTCACATACTTGAATCTTATGGTCTCTTCCTCCAGTTACCCAATTAGAGTTTCGGTAATTGATTTCATAATATTACTCATTATCAAATAAGGGATCTATTAAATTTACTTCATTATGGGAATAGAATATCAACTCTTCAAAAGACAAGTATCTGTCCAGGATGACCATCGCTAGTGGTGTCATTTAGAAGGGTGGTTCACATTGTTTCAAATACGAGGGAATAAAATCTGATAGGGTCAATTACAACTTAGGACTTGATGAGAATTCATCCCCTTGAAATTAATCCTCGACTTTATGTTCATACATATTTTTGAAAGGCTGAACATTAGAGTATTGTGGGTAAGGCGGTGTCATCTATGAGGCAGAGAAAGCCGTTGGGGGAAAATTTGGTTGTTTGAATGGTGCTTTGAGAATAACATGATCTCGGTTGATTGTAATTTTATTAAACCAATTGGTTACCCTTTACTAACAACAAATTTCTACTCACCTCCTTCTTCTAGCGCCATAGAAAAAACACACAACACTTTTTCTGGTGGTTATACCAACTTTACTCTCTTGTAATTTAACATTTTTTGTAGGAGGCCTTTAAATATGAACCATTCCTCGATAGTGTGTCCCAGTATCTAGTGAATGAAAAAATAATCAAGATGGTCCTTAATACGTACTTGGTTGGGACTCTTTATCTCTAGAAGGAATAGTAAATCATTGTTCACGGTGGTTATAAAATATTTGCGTACTTTATCACCTTGGAAAGAGTAAAATTGATTATTTCATCCTTCGAATTGATTTCTCCTTAGACCGCTATACTTATCCTACTGAGGTAGGTGTTTTTGTTTAATACCCATGGATATTTCATGATATGGCACTTGCTTCAGAGCTAGAGCTGGCATAGAGGTTGTCTTAAGTGTGATGGATGTTTCCTTATCCTTCCATAGTCATTTCCCTATAATCTGTGGATTTATCTACGATATGATCTTAGTATATTAAATAGAGTCTTCCATTTTTGGGTCAATGGTGATGAAATACTGAAACCCAAAAGAATATTCACTGGGATGAGTAGAATTCATATCTCATTGTGAAGGATCTCAATTTAGAGAGTGAGTATATACTCTGGGGGAGGAGATCAGTTTTTGGAGTAGGACAAACCCTTCCAACTAGAAATGAAATCTAATAATCAAAATTTTTATCACTATTTATAGTTATATAGGTCTCTGAACGATGTATATTTTTAGCATTGAGCTTAAATAAAAGATTAATATATAATGGATTTATTTCCATCACATTATTGACTGAGAAAGGAAAGGGGTATACCATACAAAGGCCCACGCTTTTATGGTTCTTGTGAAGAATCAAAGTTTCATTTCTTCATTTTTATCTGCAGTTCACATCATGGGATCAAAATGGGATACATATTATGTCAGATTTTGTTCAGAGTAACCTAAGAATTTGATGATCATAAATGTAAGACTCTATAATTTTGGTATTTGTGGGGTGCTTCTCACCAAATCGAGGTAAAGTTTCTGTTTTGGCAGCACTAGTGCATGCCATTCCTCCCTGGCTTCCAATGAAACCACCAATGAATCGATGGTGTTGACAATCCATTGATGAGGGTTCCTTTTAACTTGATCCAGGATAGGTGCATCAATGGGCAGGATTTGGAATATCGGGTCAACCATTATTTAAGGTTAATATCTGACAAGGAACATCTTTTAAGGTTTTCCCTGAACCTGTTCTGGTTGACTCCTTAATGGAGGGAAATCTTGGTATCCATCAATGATTGTATCTAGTTATCATAATGGTCTAGGATCATTGTTATGAGGATGACTATATATTGCTTCTACTATCAGGATAAACCCTTGTGGAAGAGGTAAACTTACCGGAAATTTACATTGAGGCTCTACTCAGGGAGAATATTTGATATGAATGTTACCTCATAGAAAATTTGTGTTGGTTTGCCTCAACTTTTCCATTTATTCCTTTTGTCGAGTGAATCTTTACTTGGTCATAGGTACCTCATCCTCACAAATATGGGAGGTGGGTTGTATATGACATTGATTGTAATCATCTCTATATTAGATACTTAGAGGGGATGTAGTCTGGGGTTGAAAAAAGTAGCACCCAAATTTATAGAAATTATCTTCTTTTGAGTACACACACCATCATTATCAGGGTGTACAAAATTTTTTATGGAACCATCCTTTCTTTATTATTAAACATTTTCATTATTTTTTATGTCAAATATATAATTTAAATCCATTAATTTCACCAATGTGAAATAAAATTTTCGAATCGGACCAGATACAGAATGATAAGAGTGTTTTTTACATTGTTTGTTGGAACTCCCCTTCTTTTCCAGTATCCTATTTGATATTCATAGTGAAGGTTGAATTGTTGTTATACTCTATATAGCATGATTGTTTTCCTCCCTTATAGGGGGAATGGGTCATGAGACGAGGTAAGCTGGGAGACATTAGATATTTTTATCTTCCCTAAATGAGATGGGACTTATTTCTATGGAGAGATTGGTTGGCGTAAAAATGTCCACAACCCAATGGGATGGGGTTTCTCTCATTTTCTTATTTGTTTCCTTGGTACAAATTTTTATGTCTTATACGAACATTTTTGATTAAAATTCCACCATCTTTGTGGGCTTGAGAAAATTCCAAACATCATAAACTACTACTACTCTCACAACTCTCTCGAACTAAAGAATCCTTGTTCGACCATGATCTTGATAAAATGTCAAGTTTGCATGGGAAATTTTTTATTCCATGGTCATTAGCAGTTCATGGTGATTATCTTCCCTTAGGTGAAAAGATTTCTAAAAGTTTTTAGTTTCTCAGTTCATGTATTTTTATACCTTCATCTCTTTAGACCTAACACTTTTAAGACTTACTCACGGTCGATTCTTATGGATTGATCCACCTTTCTTGAGAACAATTTTTCTTTGTAGGCACTCTCTAATAATGAAATTAAAGAATACCAATTCTAGTGAGTTATTTTTAATGGAGAAGTAGGTGAAAAGAAAATATCCATGTTACCCCATACCTTTATATAAACACCAGGTGTGGCGTCGGATATTAGACTATGCTACTTATGCAATGCATTGAGGTATGCTGATTGAGGATCCTTTCACTACTCTGATCTTTTTCTTTGCATAGATAGAAGGTATTCGAGTTTAATTTTATGACAATGTTCTCCCAATAGGTCTACATAGTCCATATACCCATCGGAATTTAATAATTTTTCATTCAGGTGGAGGAGGGTTTTCTAAATATTGATATGGATGTTGTGTATTTATTATTCTAATAATGCCTCTATAATGTCATAATGAGAATTTTTTGAAGGAAAAAACATGATGGGTATTTATTCTTTATCCAAATGTCTTCTCATGATCAAAATATCTCATTGTTTTTCTAATAGAGACTAACATACTTCATCATCCCACCTAAGGTTCTTTTTGATAATTTTTTTCAATGGTGGGGAAAGTATGAGTCTCATTCATATAGAAACTATCTACGGGTGTCTAAAAGAATTATTGTTGTCCTGGTCTATCTCTTAGATAATAAAGGATGTCTCTTTTCATTGATATATTTTCTAACATTTCTAACAATGTCCTCTAAAATGCTTCATCATTTGAGAGATTTCTCATATTTGACTCAGTAGGGTAGGACCATATTGTAGATATAATATGTCACTATAGAGATGAAATTCACAAGGACTACCATAATGGTGAGGATCTAGCATCATATATTGATTTATGACTACTATGAGAAATTATAGAGAGTATACCTTAGGGATAACATCAAACATGAATATATTGAGATTTTTTTCATGGCACCCCACTCACCGGGTGACACTCCCAGCTCTTGGATTCCCCCTATTGTTTTTTGATGCCCTCCTCAACTGCAATGGTTCTATCCCGCATTGTAAGAGTCCTCCTATTTTTTCTTCTTCTATTTCATGGACCCTTTATACCTAACACTTCTTCCTTTGGATTTCTTACTCTTATTTCTGGTTCTCACTACCATGAGTTTCCTCTGATGTCACATTCGTATTCCTGTTAGGTTGTCATTTGGAATCCATAATCTACTCTAACCTTCCACTAGCCCCAGGTGACACTGCCCCTCTCATGGTTGGAGCTAGTGTGGTGGTTAAAATGAGGCTTTATGTAATGTGGCTCTGCAGACTATGGGTTTCTAGGTGCTACTATAGTGGGTTTGTTTTTTGTTTTTTGTTTTTTCTGGTTTTGGGTTTATTGTTTCTTGATAAGGGAGGTGTTCAGAGCTCTCATATGCCCAAATCCTTACTCTGGCCCCGCGATCCTTTACTCCTCTCTGAATTGGATCTATTATGGAGTTATATTTGAGGTTTTTGGATCAATGTTGTGGAAATATTTAGGGTTCCACCAGATTCGATTTTCTCTTCTGAATATGGCTTCTAGTGTAAAAGATCTATATGGTGTTTCATCATCTATGTTTTTGGGGATGATTTTTTTTGAATTTTTCTAGATATTGTTCTAGGATTTCTAAATAAATTTTTTGATTTTTTTTAACTAGTTCAGTGACTATCATTTCATGTGTGGTGATGGATTTTACTTCGATTGTGATGACTAGGGTGAAGTGACGATGGAACTTCTGGTTCAGTTTGTAAAGGATGCATTATTTTTCAGTGACATTGATTATGGTATTTTTTTACAGGTATAGATGCATTAGTTCCAGTGATGAGGATCTTTAGAGTGTGACTCTTATTGGTTCTACGGATGATGATATGTGTTTTGATGTCTCCAGGTTTGTGGATCAAAGCTTCTACTCATGGTTTGTGGGATGAGGTAGTGGTGTGTCACAATATTGATTTTTTAATCTGGTTAATTCTGACATTTCCATGTGATCATCATGAAATTTTTGAAGTCAATATTGTGGTGTTTGAATTAGTTTTTGAATTTGTGTGATTCCCACTCATCCATAATGTGGTTATAGAAAATAAAAATACAAAGATTTGTAGTATACCATATGAAGGACCTTCCAGTAGGTCAATAGAAAGTTGATGGACTTCTTGTTAAAATAATATGTCTTTTGGGGAGGGAATTCTCAATGACTACTATAATAGTCTGTAATACTATCATTTTTTGGTGTTAAATGGTAGGGATAGTTTCTATAGTTTATACCCTGGGGAGGACCTTCGGGGAGGATGATAAAAAGAGGGGGACCTTTTTATTTTTTTTATTTTCTCTCTATGATGAGGGATACTATGATGCTCATCAGAATATAGGATCTTGTGATCAATCAGTTTGTGTTCATCAAGGAATCATTCATGGTGTGTGATCTGGGGAGGACCTCCATAGCTATTACTAACAATGTTGTAGGTAGGACATTGGTAACTGCTATTTTCCCTTCCATAAATTTTTAACCTATTAGTATGTTCTTAATCTACCATTGATAGGTGTTTGATGGAGTTAATAACTTCATATTATAGCAGAGATGAGTTTTGAGTCTTATCTTTATTTTCTAGCAGTTATTGGTGCGGTTAATTTTTTCGTGGTCTCTTGATGGAGATTGGGGCCAATTGATGTATGTGAAGGCCTTCATATATGGGTTCCTCTATGATATTCTTATCAGATTATAGAATTTTAGAAGTGATATATTCCTGCCATAGATAATCCACTGAAGTGGAACTGTATTATAACAACCCTTCCCTTTATTAAAAATTAATTTATAATTTATTATATAAGATTACACATAATAAAACTAAAAACATTTAAGAGTGTAGTATCTTTGGGAATTAGGTACTTATCATAACATCTTGAAAATGGTATACAACAGAATAATTGAAAACATCCTTAACATGCTTCTAAAAATCTATGACTTTTATATCTACACATGGTAACCTTGGGACATACATAAGAAAGAGGTGATCTAAAAATCCCAAAAAGGGAACAAACATGGAATGTGGTCCTACATGTTATAAATTAGGAATATCAATAGGGAATAAAAGGAGTGAGAATGATAAACCTGAATACTGAGGAATGGTATAGCATGAAAATCATAAATCCTACATGGGAAATGTGGAAACATCTTAAAACACAACATAATTAATATAGTTAAAGGATATCTACAAAGAAATCATGATGGAAAAAGTCCCATAATGGAATTAAGTTCACTCTTTGTCCCAATATGATGTCTCATGAGACAAAACATTGCATAATTCATTAGAACTCTATATAATTTCAAACTCACCTTTCATGTTCATTTCATTCTCTTGATTAAGTGTTCCACATAGATTATACAACATGGATTCATTAATATTTATATTTTATCTTATGATCAAGGTGTGTTGAAGAAATACTTGTAAGATCCATGTCAAATAATTAGCAGGGTATAATTTTGAACACCCTTGATAGAATAATATTCATTTTATTAGAATAATTTTTAATATATATTCATTTTTAGGTTTAAAATAAGAAACGATATATTTTGAGAAATGCATGGTTTGTTGACAATGATAGTTTGTGAACCCTTATAAAAATTAAAGGTGAATTCAGAAAAAATTTATGATAATTTATATTTAATAAAATTTATTTAATCAAAACATTTTTCTAAAATATTCTTTATTTAAAATATCCATTAATTCATCAAAATAAATTCCTTAATATAATTTGAATAATACCAAAAAACACTATTTTTGTTTTATTGTATCAATTAAAAAATCATATTTAATGAAACACTAATAAGATGAAAATACAATCATTATTCTATAAAAAATAATGTATATAATTATATTTCTAGGGTCCTGATACATATGCCTTTAATACACTATTGAAATCCAAAAGTTTATGGTGCACAACGGTCAGACTTCCGTGGGTGGTTTAGTGTACATGGTTTGGGATGTAATCTATATGAGATTAAACATATTTAGTAAAAGGATTAACTCATGCATAATTTTTCAGATCTCAGCTTGGGATTGGTCAAGGTAACTGCCAAGTGATTTTACATCCCTCAAAAGCTCTGATAAAAGGGCTTTATAGGGTATGATCGTACTGTTTGAGTCCATCACTTCAATTATCAATGTCAATTGAATTTGTTAAAACACTATGTTTATACTAATCATGTGATCATTGTTCAATGAATATATTATAAATTGAAATAATTCCTAATGGTCATTCAAATAAAATTGTATATAATAAAATAATTGATCTGAATGTGTTTTCTATAACCATATTATATAATAAGACCATTTATTGTATCATAAGGGAAATTTTATTTATAATAGTTCATGTCATTACAGGTTTCACCTTTTTATAATAGATATTTTTTCACAATCCTATTGTCCATTTATCAAGTAATATTTATAATGGCCCTCTTATATGGGATCAGGGATGCATGTTTGATCCTGAGTGACCACCTTGTTATGTGGATGAGTCACCCCACATGGGGAGGTGGGTTTGTGGGACTGACTCCCTAATATTTCTAAAAACATGATTACATCTTGAAAATTCTGTAGGATATGGATAAGAATTGATGTGTGGTCCTCCATCATTTATAAGATTCATTGAGAGTTTTAATTGATTGGAACCTGAATATATTCTCATTCCAGTGTCGAAGAAGGAATACATGCATACTCTGATCCTCCATTTCATTCAAGTAGGTGCTGGAATTCCTCCTATATGAGGGTTATAGATACAATTATTCACTTAATTTACATCTGGAATACCCTAAATACTTTCCCAATTTCCCCCTGATTTTCATGACTGTCTTAATATAAATAAGTAGGAACTTGCATCTAATCATTGGATTCCATCGTATTTTACTAATGGTCTTGTTATGCATCTACATAAATTTTTTCCTGCCTATAGTTTCCCACCATATTTGACTGTTGAGATACATATTTACGTGCAAGGATTTTCATCATCATATTGTTTACAAATATATTTTACTTATGAGAACCATGTTTAGTTTAATGAATATATATATATTCTCTTTGATTTCTACCATATTTGACTATTGGACTAGATGTGTGTTGGTAGGGATTTTCATATGCCTCAAATTTTTCACCCTATTTTCATAGTAGGATTGGTGAATAGTAGCAATAATTATTACCTACACATAATTTTTCATTTTATTTGATAGAAAAGAATTATTAGAGGGAGTAAGAATATACTTCTACCCATCATGTACCACTATATTTACAATTCTATATTCTTTAGTAAGAATGAGAATGATTGAATATTCCTAATCATATTATCTTCACCCTTTGTAGGCTGACCATCACTGTGCAGATTTCTTGTGGGTATTCAAAGACTAGAGGTGCTTCCAAGATGCCTCTAGGGTGGGGAGAGTATCATTCTGGTGGTACTCTCTAACCAGTGTATTTGAAACCTTATGTTGAAGATGCTTGGTGCATGACTAAATACTCTATTTTATGGGGGACCAATCTAGTGTGGTGGATGATGGACATATTTTCAAAAGTTTCTAAAATTAAAATTGATTTAAGGGAAATTTAAAGAGTTTCTACAAGACACAAGACAGGTACAGTAAAAAAACCCCATAAAGTAGCATCTCGTGGACACATTCTTAATTTATGGTCTTTTCCAGCCATCTTCTCTTTTTTATGTGAATGGGGACTAAAATAGGTTATCAATTCCACCTAGGATATATATTCATGTCTGGTTCACCATTTTTTTCTGAATAAAATAATTTGTGCCCGAGAATTTGATTTCAAGGGGTTAAATTGAGTGAAATCACTAGTGTTGGGTACAATTTCTTCAAACGGTCTCCAACAGGGAGCTGAAAATGCCCAACGAATCTCATTTTATTTATTATCATGGACCATCCTTTGAAAGGTAGGAATTAATATGCTAAAATGGACAATGAAACTTAAGAACTCACACTGGTCGTGAGTATGGGATGTTGGGATCATCACACCCTTTTGGAGGGGGGATTATTTCCTATTCTAGGACTCTATTATAGATTTAATATATGTTAGTGAAACCTTTGTTCATTCCCATGTGCTTATAATATAGATTACTCTAAAGTAATGATCAATCATAAATTTTAAGGGGTTTGGAATCGTCAATATGCATCTCAGGTCCTCCATCAATGGAGGGATCTAAATGTAACTGTGGTTCTTCATAATGGGTCCCCAGTTGTAAAAGGATCAAAGATTCTTTCTTCATTTTTTAAGATGGCATTGGTTTTAAGCCACACAGTGGGGAGCTCTGGGTATTACCATTATCTTGTGGTATGAGAGTTATTTTGGTGTTTGTATTTAACCCATAAGATGGGATTCACACATATCCTTGTGAGAGGAATCAGAACCCACGTAGTTTGGTGCCTCTTAATTGGACACATCACATTTTAAGGTCATGTTACATGAACAAAAATATGAATTTTAACATCATTCGGAATAGTTCTCTAGTGAACATTCCTGGTATAGAATGGTGTGCCACTTATGCTGAGGTGGCCCAAGGGGGCCAGAAGAGATGTGGTCTTGAGGACGGATACGGGCCTAGTAGGTATTTTGAAAAGATAACATTAGGCTGGATTAGGATGATGAGTTGGGACCTCAGTGAGTCTTTTTATGTATCCTAGTTATTTGGGAATTAAATCACATGTTGTTCGGTTTGGATTGGGACTTAAGAATGGGAGTTTCCCAGTTAAGGGGACATGATCAGGGATTACACAGGGAAGAAACCCATTTATTATTATTATTGGGGATTACAAATAGAAGCATCCCATTTAGATTGAAGTTGGGGTTTACATATATTAAGAATGCTAATTAATTTGGGTGTGGATGGGACTTATACCAAATGGGAGGACCATTTTATGTTTGGGACCGTATGGATTTCATGACAGCCGCTATCCTATAAGACCCCATGATTCATGCTCAGTGTGATAAATAAGAGGAAGTAGTGGATTTAAAGATCAAATAATTCAACTTTATCAACTAGTGGATAAGGTGAAAAAGCCCATATAGAGAGAGAGATGGATTCGATCACATCTTTCTATTCATTTATTTTGGTAACTGGAATAGTCACATATTGCGATAGATCCATCTGGGCTCCAAATCTGATGAGAATGGGATAAAAAGTAGAGCCTCACACATGAATGGTTAGGGAATATTCTAAGAGGGATACACAAAAATTGGTTCTATAGGGAGGATCCTATTACCTGTCAAATAGAAATCCAAGTGTGATCATTTCCCTCTCTAACTAAAAATATATGGTTCATGTGACTACCCCAATGATGGAACCCTCATTACCATGGGAATTAAAACTTTATGACATTCTGAGGGTCTGCATTATTTCATAGGTTACCTAGATGACTCTTTTTACCATGGCTATGTGAACTTATGAGGACATTCTAATGATCATGATGATCATCTCATGAATTTCAGGTGGAATTGGAAGGGCCATGGCCTGATGTTGTTTTACTAGTTCACAAAGGGGCCAAAACGAGGGTCAATGACATGATAGAAGAGAGTGATTGGAGGTAGATATTGGAATCCCCTAGAATACCCCATTTAGTATAGTAGGTTTTTAGGAAGGATGGGGTTTCCTCCACATAGAATTTTGAAATGTGGGTGGGGGTACCATCCATGTATGATTATGATATACAAACCTGGATTCATCCTAGGTAGTGTATTTCTATGTGGGGCTACGTTTCTTTGGCATATCATGTTCCTATGTGGGGTCGAGTTCCACCCATATAGCATGTTGCAATGTGGGGACCATTTCCTCCAACATAGAATGTTACTACAAAGGGAATGGTCTTTCTCACATGGTATTTTTCTTTGAGGGGTGATTTTCTACAAATGGGCCATCTGTTTATCCCTCGCCGAGTAGTGTTCACAATAATGTTTAGAGTTCACGGTTGGTTAGACTATTTATTATTTCATCCTTACTACAATGTGGTGGATTTTTACTTTTCTGGAATCGATGGAGAGGGTACACTTTTTACGTTTCCTTATCGCTCATCTATTTGGAATCTCTTTATTTAGATATCTCTTTTAGTCCCCTTCAGAGTCCTTTAATAAAAATACAGAGGGACCAAATACCATCTTGTCTAGTTTTCCATAGTTGGCTATAGAGATTATTTTGTGGGAAACAATGATGGTTCCCTAGTATGTGAATGACTTATTCAGTTGGAAGCCTTCATTCTTTGATGGTATCCATTGTTTTCAGGGGTAGAAATCACCACCCAGCACTGCAAAAAACTTTTTTAAATTTTCAACAGTTGGTGGGACTACCTTATTCCATGAAATATTTAGTTCATGGGGTTGTTCATTCATAAAGGTTATAATCACATACCATCCCTAGAAATTAAGGTGGTGTCTTTTGTGGGTTATGGTGCAACCACCTCCTTCTCTAAATTATTTCATTCATGGGGTGCTTTGAGAAGCGGTGGAACTCCATGAAAAATTGGTCTGCCCTTCATGTCTTAAATATTTTGAACATTTGTTTCTCTGAATCTTATTTATTTTTTGTTTTCCCCCTTTTCATGGGTTTAAAATATCCTCTTATTGTATGGGGAAATTTCAGGACCCAAAAATAACATATTACTCATTGAAATAAAATAGAATTATTAAAGTATGTTATGGAATGGTTAATTAATTACTCTCTATGAAGGATTTTACTGAGGAAGAATGTGTTATTGAGATCAAGATCCACTATGTTAGATCCAAGAGGTTTCACAACCTATGTTAAAGTACATTCATTGACAAGATATGTAAGATATTCTGTATAGAGTAATCTAGTAAGTAACTTTTTTAGCATCACACAACATCCATCTATCCAAAAAAATGAGTCCCAAAACACACGAGGAAAGAAATTGAAAGGATATTATTCTATAAGAAGCTGTGATTAGGTCAGTCATAAATGTTATACTATGTACTAGGATAAATCTCACCTGCACATTATGTGTGGTAGGAAGATATGAAATTTACCCAAGTGACCACCATTAGATGTTAGTCAAGACTATCCTTAACTATATGAGGTGCACTATGGTTATGTTCTTAGTTTTTGGGGGATATCATTAACATGTTGTCAAAGTATATGCAGTTTCAAGTTTCCAAACAAATTAACTTGACCTAATATCCTAGATTTGATACACATTCACTTTGAATGGATGTTTTGTGAGCTACAAGAGCTCAAAGAAGGTTGTTCTCATAGATTATATCGGAAATTATGAGTATATTACATATTATAATATAGATAAATAAGTTATATAGATTTGAATATTTATATAAGATATTGATGTTTCACCTATTAGTAAATATCATATAATGCACTAAAATGATAATACTACCATGGTGACTTATAAAATAGGTAATGCCGCATCAACTAATTAAAGAAATACTTCAAAAATATCATCTCTTGATGTATTATTCTACAATAGTAGTGGTTGTAGTGAGTAGTATTTCCCCATAATACAATGCGGTAGACCACATGACTAAATCCTTAACTCTGTAGAAACATGACTATCATGCGAGGTCTAGTAGACTGAAAGGCGAAGGTAGTTGGCTCTATTCCTAGGAGAAATTTTTGGATTCGATATGTTAGGACCAAATTTTTGTACTTTTATTACATGTATAATTGATATTTTAAATATTTACAAAACATATTATTTCTTATATTCAATTATTACACATTAATCTAATGTAATAATTTCCTATAGTATACATAGAATTGATGAGGACATATAAGTTCTCAGCTATGTTGAGAACATTGAAGTGTTATAATGATATTCTTAAATATAGTTCTAATGTAATTTGATGTACTATAATGGGAAACATAGTATATATATTTTATTGTGTGAGTACTCATAAGTGGATGAGGCATATTCTCATGAAGTTCTCATTGGGTAATCTCCAAGATGGTAGATTATTTGAACTTACCCACTTGTAGAAATTCCTAAAAATTTTGTGTCATTGGATATTCCAATATATAAGAGTCTGTAACTACCCTTCAACTATAAAATATTAATTAATTCATTTCATGAGACATGAAAATTTATTTTTGGATGAAAACTATAACAATATATGATTCTATATAGGTAGGGTATGTTTGGTGCATCACAATTGACATGCAATTATGGGATATGTTAAGAAAGGATTTGTCCCTTCTATATTTATTGAAGTGGATATCTCAAAACATTGATTAGATTTTAATTTTTCCCTAAATTTCATGGTCATGGTGTAATGTAATTTTAATTTCATATATTAAAATAAATATGTGCCAATAATGTATGTTGGTTTCATAGATATGCAACATACTTGATAAGATATTGTGACAAATGGATTATAGTACTTAATGATCATTCTTTTATGGTATTCTTCATTGTGACATTAATTTATTTCTCTTGGGTTCCTTAAAAAATTATTAGATAGTATTAATAGAATTCAATCAAGCCTACCTAATGCCAATAATAATTAATCATATAGGGTCACACACTCCGTGTTTCTGATGATCTCAGTTAAATTCTATTTGGATTCAATTAAATAAATTAATATTATTATAAAGACTGAGGGGTGATTTTATTCACATTTTATGGATCTCAAATATTTATTAATGAAGTAAATATTTAATGTAAATATTTATTAAAGTGATCAAAAAATTTCAACAAGAGTTTTAATGGAAAAAGACCACGTCTGTTGACAAATATTAATTAACAAGATTTTTATATAATATTTATTATTATGCAAGTCGAAACATGTCAAAAAAAGATTATTATTATTATTATTATTCATGGAGTTTATTAATGGTTATAATATAATTTAACTATAACACCCCAAGCTTCCACGGTACGATTCTCTTTGAATAATACAGTAGCGTGTGTTGTATGCAACTTCGAAAATCTAACACACTTTGACTAATCAAAGTAGCTGTTATGAATAGTAATACCCACTTTTTGAAATTTTATAAATTTTATCTCTCAAAATGGTATTCATTTTTGGATTAAAAATATTGAAATTATCTTAGGGTGATATTTTGGTAATTTTTAGGTAACTTTTATATTTTTATGAATAGTGAAAATTACAAAATTTTAATTAAAAACAAATTTTTTAATCGAAATAATTAATAGTGATAAATTATGAATTTGAGTGGTTTTAAAGTATATTTAGAATATATTTTTACCATTTAATAAATTTTTTGTCATTGGTCATAATTTCACAATTAAACCGGACATAAACAAGTGTCAATATTTTGATAGTTATTATCTCTTAAAAACACGCTTTTTGTTTTAACAACATGAATTAAATTTAAATTAATTTCTGCCACTTCTATGTTTTGAATTTATAAAAATGGATTCCATATTTTATATCATTATCTCCAAATTGTGTAAGTAGGTAACTTTTATTTTTAGACATTTTGAATAATTACTTCGGTAAATATTTTATTTTCCATGGTTAAAGTGTAAATCTGGTAAATAAGGGTAAACAAATAATATTATAATAATAAATTACCATAAAAAGTTTCCTAACCTTATTGGTGGATAATTGCAGACCATGGTCACATTTGGGTCGATTTTGGGACCCCATGGAGCCACTTTTAGGTGATAGGGACACTTTGTATTAATTAAGTTAAAGTAAATACAAAAATAACATAAGAATATATCTTTTAGAAAAACAAATTTTATATAGGGTCATATATGTTGGATTTTCGACTATAAATATTAATTAGAAAAATAAAGAGATTTTATAAATAATGGTATTTTATTTATAATTTTTACACATTTAATAATTAATATTATTTATGAAACAATAATGATGCCATATTTTCCTTATTAATAAAAGAATCTAATAATTTGTATTATAAATGTTAAAATAAATATAATTTGAAAGTTTTGATGACATACATGAATTTTATTGGTTAATATGACATTATAGGATTGTTTAAATGAATTTGGTTCGAATTAATAATGTTTTTAAGACTAAAAAAATCAATTGTTGAATAGTGTCAAAATTGACATTAATGGGTTTTTAAAACAAATATTATATTATTAATTGATATTCTATTCCTAAAAATCTAAGTTTTGTCCGAAGGACTAATATCATGATATTTGTATCATTAATGGACCAATTGGGGGTCTCTTGGAAGTTTATTGTAAGTTTATTAACTATATAATATAAAAATACAAAGTGACATGGTAAATGTCAAACTAATTAACTAAAAGTTAAAACTAAAAGATAAGGTTAATATAGTGACCCAAACCTGTCTAAAACCTATTTTTTGAGTGGTTTTTGACCCATCCCCACTGTAACCTCTAAATAATCTACTTTATATCCATTATAAACCGAACCAGAATTTATTATAAAATATTATTTCTAGCTTTTCCAAAGGTGCCCCTCACCCCTCTTATAAAAGGGCACTCCTCCTTCCCACTAATTCACACATTAAAAGCCTTTTGGCTCAGCCAAAACCTACCCAAATACTCTCTCAACTTCCCTCAATTTGTCCTAGAGGCATTATTTGGATCATAAATCCATCCTAAGGAGCCCTTTTGATGAAATCAAAAGGAAGACCCTGATTAAGAGGTAATGTTTTCACCACCCTCTTTGAAGTTCCTTTCTTCTTCCTCTTATTCATTCTTTTTTATTCCCATTATAAAATAATAACTTCAGTATATTATATATAATTTGATGTTATTAGAAACATGGTATAACCATATTCAGTATTATATCCATACTTTGAAAGACATGTCACCATACGTGTGTACGTACGGCTTACCGTCTCCAAATCGTGGTGTAATGGTTATTCAAAACATTATTATTTGGATGGGTATAATAATGATATTTAATTCATGTAAATAATAAATATAACATGATAATGATTATATATATATGATATAACATCCATTTATATGTTATTTTAATATCAAAAGAATGATATTGTCGCTCGTGGGTACGTACGGACTATCGTCTCCACTAACACGATGAGATTCATTCCCCATCGTATCCATTCAAGACTAATTATCATTTAATGATTAAAAATAATGTTTAATGACGTGATATAATTATGTATATGAATAAGATACAACCTATCCATAACAAACAAGGCTTATGTAACAAAACTTATAAAAGAAAACGAGTAATTTAACACCCAAAACAACGATAATACAAAGATATTATTAACAAAGGAATGTTAAAAGATCATATATGATATCATATTAATTTAAATGATTCTTCAATAATTTAATAACAATTATTTCACAATTATACAGGATTTTAACCTACTCTCGACTAAGGAAAAGTACATGGTAAGGGTTTATTTCACAATCTCTTCATTATCCGAGGTTGTTTATACGTAATTATCTACTGGGACCTCTTTATCATCCACATCCATGATTCTTAAAAATGCATTTCAAATAATTCTTAATATTTTAAAGACTATGGGATAAAGTAATTTATACCCTTTTTTACTTTTTATAATATGTTTATAGAGGAATATTTCTGTCGTTTTCCAAACAAGGTCATTTTTAACCTTTTTGACAGAATTAAGGTAAGAATGTTTTTTTAACTTATACGGCTGGTGCGGCTATTTTCAACTGTTATAAAATTGTCGAAGCTTACCTTGAAATCTTATAAAAATATTCTCAAAGTAAATGTTTTATTTTTTAATTATGTAAATTTTAAATGATTTCAAAAAAAAAATAGATATTTATCTCAAATAGTTTTTATTTCATCTATGTCAACATCCTTTGATAGATTTTAAGCTTATTTGAAGTTTATTTATTATGATACAAAACCTTAATATTGTATTTAATGATTTTTGATATGTTTTACTGTGGATGTGTTATTTTTATACCATTCATGGTTTATGGAGAATTTATTTACATTTCATATGCTTGTTTTAATACAAATGTTTATATTATGTTTAAACCTGTTCATATGAGGAATGAATTGGACTTAATATGTGATGGGTGGAGCCCACTATAGCTCCTCGATGCATCGGTTAGTCTCATTAGACAAACTGATGTCTTGTCATAAGGCCTTGACAAAATCTTATTTGTAGTCTTGGAACGAGGCCTTGACTATGTGGTTATGATAGTCTAGCATTATGCCTTCCATCATTATGAAAGTGGTTATTGATATTTCATGTGATTATTCTACTAGTAGAATATCCATGGGAATAATTAAATGGAATTATTTCATTTTATCTTTGCCATATTGTGCTGAAGTTCATGTTTAAAAGGATTTTGTTTTAGTTATACATTGCCTTAAATGTTTATGCTTATTTATGAAAGTTTCTGCTATATTGTTATCCTTACTGAGCATCTGAGCTCACCCTTTTCAATGTTTTATTTTTCCCAGGATGTGAAGAAGTAATTTATGAATGACATGCAGGGATAGTATGAGGGGATATGAAGACAAGCTTTTTTTGTATTAGTTTTCATTTTATGATGTAATGTAAGAATTATGAATGTATCTTGTGATTCCAAGGCTACTAAACTAATTGGTCTTTCGAGACTTGATCTTTTGTGATCATGCTAGTGTTATGTAATAATGTACCGACTCTAGGTAACTGGGGACAGGGAATTACAGTTGGTATCAGAGGAATATTAGTACAAACCATGGAAGCTAGATTTAGGTAAACTCTGATTAGAGCACATAGACCTAAGATGGACATTGAGGATAAGTATTGAAGTAGTTCCTAGAATTTTGGTATTGTAGAAATTTTGTGAGTTTTCCGAACAATACATCCCTGTCTGGATATGAGTAGGTAGAGGTGGCTCTGGACCAAATGTACCTAGGGGTAAAACCCGAAAACACCACTTTGAGCTAGTCTCGAATGGGAACTGGTGCATAACAATGGGTCGTGCTGCACTCTTGGTTATGACACTCCTGGGGGATATTCATAGGATAATTCTCATTTTCTTTAAAAACCATTATGATGGGTTTATGAGTATATAGTTCCTCAAAGAAAACATTTTTATGATTATGGATTATATCCATAAAGAGTTTAATTTATATTAAGTGTTTTACAAGTATGGAATTATGTATTTTGATTCATAAAAAGATCTAGTTTATGACATTGTTTAGAAATGGCGCCTAGTGGAAGGAATGGAAACAGTATCAATGCATGCACTATATGTAGGTATTTTCCTCCAACTAAAGATAACTATAGTGGAGCTGGTGATGCAACTGGTGCTGATCAGCCAATCACCATACTGGGATAACTCACTCAGGTTATGAATAATAACCTCAACTGTATGGAGCACCCTGATCCGCATCGTGGAGGATCAATGTTAGATCGCTTCATGAGGCAACAAAAACTAACATTCAATGGGAGTAAAAATCCATTGGTAGCTGAAAAATGGATAAGTTCCCTAGAAAAAATATTTCAGGCTTTGTGGAGTAGTGAAAGGGAGAAAGTTATCATGGCAGTTTATCGACTCACTGGAGATGCTGATCAATGGTGGTCATTGATTCAAAACATGAAGGAAGATAAAGAATTATCAAATATGGAATGGGGGGAGTTCAAAGATCTTTTCTTAGAAAAATACATTCCTCGTGACCATCGAGTAGATATGGAAAGGTAAATTCTGAGTCTGAGACAAAAGGAGGATGAGAATGTCGCAAAGTATGTGGCTAACTTTACAAGGTTAGCGAGGTATGCTAGAGATTATATACATAACCCAAGAAGTAATATTGATCATTTCTTTGATGGGTTAAAACCATTTCTTTGTCGAGCATTAGTGTCACAATCCTTCTCTTCGTAGAAAGATATTGTCTCATGCGCTATCAAGACAGAAAAAGAATTCTCTAAGTCTTATGACTTTAAAGGGAAGAAAGAGATGAAGAGATCAATAGATCAATCTGGAAATGGAAATAAGGGGAAGAAGGGAAAAGTTGATTATCTTTCCTGCAGTAAATGTGGGAAGAAACACCCCATTACTTTCTTGAAGGGAATGGGTATCTGTTATAAGTGTGGTTAAAAAGTCCGCCAAGCTCGTGATTGCAAAGGGAAGAAAGAAGCTACCGATGTTCAATGCTACAACTGCATGGAGATGGGACATTATGAAAATGAATTTCCAAAGCGTTAGGGGAACTTACCTCAAAAATGGCCAAGGGATCAAGGCCAATATTATGCTATCACTACTGCTGAGGTAGAAGCTCCGAAAGACGTGGTGGCAGGTAATTTAATGGTTTCCTCAAGTTTAAAAATGCATTATTTGATTCTGGATCATTGCATTGTTTCATATCTTCCTAGTTTTCTATGAAAATTAGATATTTCCAATTTGATTTAACAAGGGAGTTGTCAGTTAAAACTCCTAAGTAAAGTATCATTGCAATAATGTTTTTTGAATCAGTCCCCATTAGAGCACATAAATGTTCTTTATCCGCTGATCTCATCATCATACCTATGATTGAGTTTGATATAATCCTCCGTATGGATTAGATTTCGGACCATGATGCAAATATTTATTGTAAGAAGAAGGAGGATACAATTTTTTATGATGATGGTAAGGAACACCTTATCTTTAGATCAGAATCATCACCACCTAATTATTATCTAGATCCACCCCCAGTAGCTCAAATAAATTCAATTATTGGGGAGGAAGAGAATTAAATGAATATGGGTGAGGAGAGGAATGTTCAAATAGAGTGTGTACCTATTGTAAAAGAATATGTAGATGTTTTTCTGGAAGATTTACCTGGACATCTTTCAGAACGAGAAGTTGAGTTTTCCATTGATTTAATTCCTAGATCAAGGCCTATATCGAAGACCCCTTATAGAATGGCCACTGTAGAATTAGTGGAACTAAATAAAAAACTAGAGTAATTGAGTAATAAGGGATTTATTCTCCCTAGTGTTTCTCCATGAAGAGACCATGTTCTTTTTGTTAAAAAGAAATATGGATCTATGAGATTATGTACCGACTATAGGGAAATCAATTCCATAACAATAAAGAACAGGTATCCCCTACCTCGCATTGATGATTTATTTGATCAACTGGATGGAGCTCAATACTTTAAAAAGATTGACCTTCGATCTAGAAACCATCAGTTATTTGTGAAGAAAGAAGACATTTCGAATATAGCATTTCAAACCAGGCATGGGCATTATGAGTTTACAGTAATGCCTTTTGGATTGAATAATGCACCCTCTGTATTCATGGATCTAATGAATAGAGTTTTCGAGGAATATATCGATGAATTTGTGGTGGTATTTATTGATTATATCTTGGTATACTCCAAGAGCTACAAAGATCATGAAAATCACTTGGGCATTATCCTGAACACTCTGAGAAGACATGAATTATATGGGAAGTTTAGCAAATGTGAATTCTAGATTCCGGAGAATTTTTTTCTTGGCCATATTGTCTCTAAAGATGGAATCTATTTTGATCCTTCTATGACCAAGGAAATCCAAGAATGGAATGCACCGATGAGTATAACTGAGATACACAGTTTTATTGGTTTAGCAGGTTATTATCGACATTTTGTGCAGAATTTAGCCTAGTTGGCTAACCCATTAACAAAGCTCATGCATAAAGGGGTTAAATTTGTTTGGACAAAAGAGTGTGAAGAACGTTTTGAAGAACTGGGGATAATATTAGTCAATTATACTATATTGACTCTACCATCAAGGAATTATGGGTTCGTTGTTTATAGTGATGCATTGATGAAAGGACATTGTTGTGTCCTTATGCAGAATGATAGGGTTATTGCTTATGCATCACGATAGTTGAAAATTCATGATAAAAACTATCCTACTCATTATCTTGATTTAGCAGCTGTGATCTTTGCTTTAAAGATTTGGAGACACTACCTCACTGGGGGAAAATGTGAGATTTATAATGATCACAAGAGTTTGAAGTATATTTTCTCATAGAAAGAACTCAACATGACGCAAAGGAGATGGCTTGAATTACTCAAGGATTATGATTGCACGATACACTACCACCCAGGGAAGGAAAATAAGGTGGCAGATTCTTTGAGCAGAATGGATCATGCAGTTTTGAACTTAATGAGAATTGAAAGGGATCATATTTTCATGGATCTAGTGAAGATAGATATGGGAATTACCATGGAAGGTGAAACATCAATACTTTTTCAAATGGTTTCCAAACCATCTTTACTAGAAAGGATTAAGAGTTCTCAGACCGATGATGAATAATTTCAAAAGAAGATTAAAGGAGTGAATGATGGGAGATTGAGTGACTTTGTGTATGAAGATGTAATTTTTAAATTCATGAAGAGACTTTGTGTTCCCAATATACCTGATCTAAAAAGGGAATTGTTAGACGATTCTCACAGTTCCAATTTCTCTATACACCCTGGGAGAACCGAAATGTTTAGATATTTGAATGAACTTTTTTTGTGGGACAACATGAAGAGGGAGATTGCTGATTTTGTGTCAAGATATATGGTTTTTCAACATGTGAATGCTGGAAGGAAACATCATGGAGGAGTCATGCAACCTATTCCCATAACTGAGATGAAATGGGATAATATCACGATGGAATTTTTTATGGGACTACTAAAGACTCCTAGAAGGAACGATGCAATATGGGTTATTATTGATCGTCTTACCAAGTCAGAACATTTTCTTTCTATAAGAGAAGATCTACCACTGGAATGTCTAGCAAGAATATATATTAATGAAGTTGTGAGACTTCATGGAGTACCCCTATTGACTGTTTCTGATTGTGATCCCCATTTTACTTTATGATTCTGGAAAAGTCTTTAAAAGGCCTTGGATACACAACTTTGTTTGAGAACTTTCTACCACCCTCAAGAAGATGGACAATCAGAACAAACTATTAAAACTATATAAGACATGTTGTGATCATGCTCACTTGACTTTAAAGGTATGTGGGATCAATATTTACCTCTAGTGTAATTTTCCTATAATAATAGCTTCCATTCAAGTATTCAGATGGAACCATATGAAGTGTTATACAGAAAGAGATGTCGCACACCAACCTATTGAGATGAAGTTGGTGAAAAAAAACTTTTAGGCCCAGAACCGGTGGAGGAAACAATGGAAAAGGTGATGGTAATCCAAAACCACATCAAAGCAGCTCAAAATATGCAGAAGAGCTATGCCGATAACCGAAGGAAGGATTTGGAATTTAAGGTAGGAGATCATGTTTTCGTGAAGGTATCTCCATGGAAGGGAGTTATACGTTTTTGTAAAAAGGGTAAATTGAGTCCTAGGAACATCGGACCTTTCGAAATTATTGAACAAATTCAGGTTGTAGCTTACCGTTTGGCAATGCCACCAAATCTCTCCAATGTTCATGATGTGTTCCACGTATCACTATTAAGAAAATACATGCCTGACCCAATGCATGTCCTCACTTATGAGGAATTAGAACTGGAACCTAATCTATCTTATTGCGAAGATCCCATCAAGATTATTGATACAAGAGAATAAGTGCTGACAAACCGGACGACTCGTCTGGTAAAAGTTTTATTGAGAAACCATAAGATGGAAGAGGCAACGTGGGAACGTGATGAAATTATGTTGAATAATCACCCGAGTCTTTTAATGCGGTAGTATTCAAGAAATTTTGAGGATGAAATTATTTGAATCAGGGGATAATGTAACACCCTAAGCTTCCATGGTACAATTCTCTTTGAATAATACAGTAGTTTGTGTTGTACGCAACTTCGAGAATCTAACACACTTCGACCAATCATAGTAGCCATTATGAATAGTAATATCCACTTTTTGAAATTTTATAAATTTTATATCTCAAAATGGAATTTATTTTTAGATTTGGAAAATCTAAATTATCCTAGGGTAAAATTTTGGTACTTTTTGGATAACTTTTATATTTTGATGAATAGTTAAAATTACTAAATTTTAATTAAAAACAACTTTTTTAATAGAAATAATTAATAGTGATAAATTATAATTTTAAGTGGTTTTAAAGTATATTTAGAATATATTTTTACCATTTAATAAAATTTTGGTCATTGGACATAATTTCACAATTAAACTGGACATAAACAAGTGTCAATCTTTTGATAGTTATTATCTCTTAAAAACACGCTTTTTGTTTTAACAACAGGAATTAATTTTAAATTAATTTCTGCCACTTCTGTGTTTTGAACTTATAATAATGGATTCCATATTTGGAATTATGATTTCTAAATTGTTTAAATGGGTAACTTTTATTTTTAGACATTTTGAATAATTACTTCGGTAAATATTTTATTTATCATGGTTGAAGGGTAAATCCGGTAAATAAGGGTAAAAAAATAATATTATAATAATAATAAATTAAACTAAAACGTATCCTAACCTTATTGGTGGATACATGTCCGACCATGGGAATATTTTAGTCGAATTTGGGACCCCATGGAGCCACTTGTAGGTGATAGGGACACATTATATTAATTAAGTTAAAGTAAATACGAAAATGACATAAGCATATATCTTTTAGGAAAAAAAATTTATATAGGGTTATATATGTTGCATTTTAGACTATAAATATTCATTTGAAATATAAAAATATTTCCTAAATAATGGTATTTTATTTATAATTTTTAGACATTTAATAATTAATATTATTTATGACACAATAATGATGTAGTATTTCCCTTATTAATGAAAGAATTAAATAATTGGTATTATAAATGTTAAAATAAATATAATTTGAAAGTTTTGATGCCATCCATGACTTTTATTGGTTAATATGACATTATAGGATTGATTAAATGAATTTTTTTCTTATTAATAAAGTTGTTAAGACTTTAACAAAAATCAATAATTGAATAGTGTCAAAATTGACACAAATGAGTTTTTAAAATAAATATTATATTATTAATTGATATTATATTCCTAAAAATCTGAGGTTCATACAAAGGACTTATTTCATTATAGGTGTATCATTAATGGACCACCTAGGGGTCGCTTGGATGTTTATTGTATGTTTATTAACTATATAATATAAAAATACAAACTGACATGGTAAATGTCAAACTAATTAAGTAAGAGTTAAAACTAAAATATAAGGCTAATATAGAGACCCAAACATATATAAAACCTATTGGTTGAGTGGTTTTGCAAACCATCACCACCTTAACCTTTAAATAATACAATTTGGAGCCATTAGAAACCGAATATTAATTTATTATAAAATAATATTTCTAGCTTTTCCAAAGGTGCCCCTCACCCCTCTTATAAAAGGGCACTCCACCTTCTCATTAATTCACACATTCAAAGCCTTTTGGATCAGTCAAACCCAACCCAAATACTCTATAAACTTCCATCAATTTTATCTATAGGCCTTAGTTTGATCAGAAATCCAACCTAAGGAGCCCTTTTGATCAAATCAAAAGGAAGAACCTGTTTAAGAGGTAATGTTTTCACCACCCTCTTTCAAGTTCCTTTCTTCTTCCACTTCTTCTTTCTTTGTTATTCCCATTCTAAAATAATAACTCTAGTATCTTATATATACTATGATGTTATTATAAACATGGTATAACCATATTCAGTATTCTATCCATCCTTTGAATGACATGTCACCATACGTGTGTACATACAGCTTACCGTCTCCAAGTCGTGGTGTAATTGTTATTCAAAACATTATTATATGGATGGGTATAATAATGATATGTAATTCATATAAATAATAAATATAACATGATAATTATTCTTTATATATGATATACCATCCAATTATATATTATTTTAATATCAAAAGAATGATATTGTCGATCGTGCGTACGTACGGACTACCGTCCCCACGAATGCGATGAGATGCATTCCCCATCATATCCATTCAAGACTAATTCTCATTTAATGATTAAAAATAATGTTTAAGGACTTGATATAATTCGGTATATTAATAAGATACAACCTATCCATAACAAACATGGCTTGTTTAACAAAACATATAAAATAAAATGAGTAAGTTAACACCAGAAACAACGATAATACTAACATATTATTAACAAAACAATGTTAAAAGATCATATATGATATCATATTAATTTAAATGATTCTTGTATAATATAATAACAATTATTTCACCATTATAAAGGAGTTTAACCTACTCCTGACCAAGGAAAAGTAAAATTTAATGGTTTATTTCACAATCTCTTCATTATCCGAGTTTGTTTATACGTAATTATCTACTGGGACCAATTTATCATCCACATCCATGTTTCTTAAAAATGTATTTAAAATAATTATTACTATTTTAAATACTATGAGATAAAATCATTTATACCCTTGTTGACTTTTTATAAGAAGTTTATAAAGGAATCTTTCTGTCGTTTTCCAAACAAGGTCATTTTTAACCTTTTCAACAGAATTAAGGTAATAATTTTTTTTAACTTATACAGCGGGTGCGGCTATTTACTGCTGTTATAAAATCATCAAAGCTTCCCTTACAATATTATAAGAATATTTTCAAAGTAAATGTTTTATTTTATAATTATGTGACTTTTAAATGATTTCAAAAAAAGAGATATTTCTCTCAAATAGTTTTTATTCCATCTATGTAAACATCCTTTGATGGATTTTAATATTATTTTATGTTTATTTATTATGATACAAAACTTCAGTATTGTATTGAAGGTTTTGTGATATGTTTTACTGTGGATGAGTTATTTTTATACCATTCATGGTTTATGGAGAATGTATTTACATTTCTTATGCTAGTTTTAATATGAATGTTTATGTTATGTTTAAACCTATTCATATGAGGAATACATTAGACTTAATAGGGGACGGGTGGAGCCTGATATAGCTCCTCGATGCATCAGTAGGTCTCATGAGACAAACTAGTGTCTTGGAATAGGGCCTTGACAAAATCTTATTTGTAGTCTTGGCATGAGGCCTTGACTATGTGGTTATGATAGTTTGTCATTATGCATTCCATCATTATGAAAGTGGTTATTGATATTGCATATGATTATTCGACTAGTAGAATATCCATGTGAATATGTAAATGAAATTATTTCATTTTATCGTTTTCATATTATGCTGAAGTTCAAGTTTAAAAGGCTTTTGTTTTAGTTATACATTTCCTTAAATGTTTATTCTTATTTATGAATGTTTTCGAGATATTGTTATCCTTACTGAGCATCTGAGCTCACCCCTTTCAATGTTTTATTTTCTATAGGATGTGAATAAATAATTTATGAATGACATGCAGGGATAGTATGAGGGGATATGAAGACAACATGTTGTTGTATTAGTTTTAATTTTATGATGTAATATAAGACTTATGAATGTATCTAGTGATTCCAAGGCTGCTAAACTAATCAGTTTTTGAGACTTGATCTTTTGTGATCATGCCAATGTTATGTAATAATGCACCGAATCTGGGTAACTGGGGTCAGGGCGTTACATTACGGGCATTAATGAAAGTAAATAATTTATTTCAACTTAAAAACAAGCTACCTAAATAGATTATTATGTTTATTTTAGAGGGTGTGCAATCAAAAATAGATAATTATTTTGAAAAAAAATCCCTCTCAACACCTCATTTTCTCTCCCTCCCAATAATGTTAAATTCAATAGAGATTCCTTCAAGACCAAATGAATAGTGGTCAAAAAAACATTTCAAGTCGATTGATTTACTACACAAGCACCCGTAGATCGATTTTTGTTTCTTGAAGATCTTGGACGAAAATTTGGATCACTGTTAGAGAGATTATATCCTTGTATCATCATAGAAAAATGAATTAAATCTTAAAGGGTTTTTGTCTGATGATAAAAAATTACTTCAAAGAAATATCCTTAGACTAGGTATTAGTTTATTCTGTTATTAAATAAAATAAATATAAATTTGATGTGAATGATCCTCGCTTGGGGTTTTAGAAAATTGTATAACAAAAGAAAAATTAATATATATCCCACTAGTACACGCTTCTTCTATTCTTTAAATAAACAATTTTTTTCAAGATGAAATCCTAAAAGTTATCATATTTCATAAAAATTGGATTTTTATTTATATTTACCAAAAATTTATATTCTTTAGAAAAATATCAAAATTTCATTCTATAAAAAACTTGAAATATTGAATCCAAAAATTATTTTGATTTCATTAAATTAAAATCATATACTCGATATAAATTACATTATATATAAATACATTATGCAATTGAAAAATGTTTTTATAAAAATGTTTTTTAAATCACAAAATTGAATTTATAGAAAAATAAATTATAAAGAAGATTCATATTTTATTTATTAAATTATTTCTAAATAAATTTTATATTTCTTAATTGAATATTAAATTCAATGGATAATGATAATTTTTATGTAAATAAATGACATTTTCACAAAAATTGGGTTTTTTACTATCCCCTGAAATACCATTATTTTCAAAAAAATGCAAATAATTTACCACAAGAAAATGTTGATATACTAATTTAAAAAAAATAAATTATATTCATATAATATAATTTCTATAATTTTGATAGATTAATTATAATATCCACTCATAAAAATTAATAAAAACCATTTTTGATGAAAACATATTTTTTAAGAATAAAATTACTTTAAAACAATTGAGTAAATATTTTATAAGAATTAATTAATAAAATTTAATTGAGTGGGTCCTTTATATGTATTTCATAATGCGGTAATTCCATTTAATACCCATAAATTAAAAAACAATGTTTTAATGATCATAATATTTTTTTGGGTTCATTTTAGCTCAATGTTCTTTATCGAATAAGATATCAATGTTAATAAACTTTTTAAAACCATGGGGTGTTACATTCTCCCCACCACATAATAAATTTCATCCGCACTATTTTAACATGGGGCGAGGAATAAATGATTTGAAATTTTAAAATACCTTTATTGAAATCCTAAATCGTAAAAAGGGTTAATAAAAATCCATTTTTAAATAAGGGACTGATAAATATGAAGGTCATCTATAATAAAAAACTCGGTTTCCAAATAAGAGGACACTAGTGTGAAGTGGAAATATAGACATTGAGGAAAAATTAATGTCTAAATAATGATGAAAATTTGATTAGAACCTTGATCACAAGAATGTGAATGATCATTATAATGTTAAATTAAAAAAAGGAAATCAAAGAGATGTAAAAATACCATAAAGTTATAATAATTGAATTTAATAAGTTAATATTTTTATTTCAGGATCTTTTTCTATGAGTTAATTTTTACCATTGCCATCTATAAGAATAATATTAGTAAATTCACGTACTTGAAAAGTATAATTTCTTCATTAAATCCATTTCTACCAAAATATAATATATTTCTCTAAATTATTTTTTTTCATGATTATTTTTCATGTACTAAAATCATATTCTAGCGGGTCACAAAATTCCCCAAAAGGATAGGTATAAAAAAATGGTTAGAAAAAGATATTATGGTATAAAAAGTTTTATTCTACATTAATATTAAGATAATCAATAAAAATAAAATAAATATTAATAATTACATAAATTAATCTTCAAAATAATCCATGTTAAAAACCCAAAAATCATAGGTAATTGATCACATATTCTTTTACGATAAATATAACATTTTTTAAAAACAACATTAGTCACTAAAAATGTCATATACTCAAAATAGTATATATTCTAATAATATAATATTCAAAATATGCTAATCAAGTCAATATGTAACCTAAATCACATTAATGGAAAAAAAATCACATATGCATCTGGTAGATAATCCAACCGTTACTCCTCAAATAAAATCCCATATTATCTAATAATATTATATATAACTAAATAATTTAATTTTAACCAAAAATATAGTGATCTTATTCCAAAATAACATTATCCATTTCATCACCAAATCAAATTTTAATATAATGGCTATCTATTGGTTAAAACATATGTTTCCAAAATGTAATAACCCATAATTAACATATCATCAAAAATCATGTAAACCTTAAACGTAATCAATAACTTTAAAAATCTGTCCAAAACAGGTAAATTCACTCTTCCTCAAATAATGTTTTTACATGTTAAACTTATATACCACAAACATCTATCAAAACTCAACAAACATATCCCAAAATTGTACCATAACATTAAACCTCAAAAGGGATATATATTCCATTAATATTGTGATCAACATTATACTTATCAACCCTTAAATTAGTAGTGTTTTTCCATATTTATATTTTTATATTTTTTTCTATAGATTAGATATTATAGGTCCTCATAATAGTTCATAAAAATATGATAATCAAAAAAATCATTATCCCCTAGGAGGGTCACGCTAGGTGTGTAGTCTTATTACGACTCATCATTCACCGATATTGATATAGATGAAAGAAAATAACCCCTTAATGGTTATTACATGTAGGTGCATCTATTCTATATCTTAATCTGTATTCTCGTATCTAGACATGGATTTCATTTCAAAGAAATCACACCATTTATATTCCCTAAAAACTTGAGGATGTTATCCCAATCTAAGACTTATGACCATGGGTATCACCAAAGTTACTGAACCCTATCCTCAAAAGTTATTTAAACCATTCCTTTGATACCAACTATAAGGTAGAAACAATAAACAATCAGAAAATTGAATCATTATAAACTAATTAATTTCATTTCATTTTTAGGATCTTTTTTGTTTATATTTCTACAGAATTAATACATAAATCTTAAATAAAAAATCCATATATTATAAATTCTACACATACACTCAGTATCCATTTTATGCAAAAGATTAAACTTTTTTATGGAAATATGTTATCTGTACCTCCCAAACTATCATGAGTCTCAACATGAATTATTGATATTTCATACTCATCTTTAAACCCTATGTAAAAATATTTAAAAATAATTTTTGGGTACAAAAATAATATTGTGGTACATAAAAAATAAACTCATTAATAGAGTTTTAAAACATGAAATTATAAATGAGATTTTACCTTTAACATAACAATATTTGACCTCAAATAATACATGCTCATGAAATCATATTTATAAAAAAAATCAATCAAAAAATTTATACGAAATCATAATGGAAAAATTATAATCTTGAGGATTTCTTAAAAAACCATGAGAACCCACAAAAACATTTTTCTTCGAAACAAACATTGTCACCCTAATAGTTCATAACCATTCTTTTAAAAAAAGTACATTAGCTGACCATTTGAAATGAAATTATTTCCTATAAATCTCTTTAGAATGAATAGGAAAATCATATCTTTTCTTTGGGATGTCATATTTATATAACCCTTATAAGAACACCTACAATAACAATTATAAGTGGAATAACCAATACAGTCAACATCCACCATAATTATTTAAAGAACATAATCAATAACCAATTAAGTTTACTGCTATATTGGGAAAAAATACCATTATAAAAACATTTTAATGGACTACAAAATGCATGAAACAAATAAAAACATTCATTTATATCATCAAACTCATAAATTAATCCTTATAGTTCCATAAGTAAATTATTTTTACATATTCATATATCTATTTCATTTAAAACTTAATTTTTAAATAAAAAATACCTAGAATATATAAGAAAGTAGGTTTTAACTTAATAAAACATGAAATATTATAAAGGAATATAAACATAAAATAATTTTTATTGAGGATGGAATTTTTTTTGACATCGTATATATTAAAATAAAGTATTCATTTTTCCAATTCAAAAGAATGTAAAATTTCTTCATATAAATATGATAAAATATTTATTTTTAAAAACATTGTAATATAGTAAACTGAGACACAAAATTTCCTTTATAATTCTCTTATTTCCATATAAATATTTTCATAAATTAATTTTATGAATATGGACATAGAATAAAAAAATAATAAAAATATTATTAAAACATTTAAGATGTGGTTTTATAAGTAATGTGTCTCCTACATCATTTTTGACTCATCAAGTATGTTCTTTATCAAGATTAATAATAAAAATATGTTAATTATTTACATTATCAAGAACAATTTTTGAGTTTATTATTCCATTTATTTAATTTATTTTAAGTTATATATAATTATATAATAAATTATGTTCACGTTGGATGTTTTGGAGATATTCAGCTCATATGTCCAAACTGGATATGGTGGGTTAACTGTTGTCAAAGTGTTAATTATTACATAAAATATATAATAATAATAAAGAAATCATTATAAATTTCAAATTTATTTTATACTTGTAAAATCATTTATGAAGTATGTTTAGGAAAAATAAATCATATTATAATCAAGGAGAGGGTAGGATGTACCCACCCATGAGTAACGATTCAATTTTTGAATGAACATAAAGGAAATATGGAATTTATTATTCATTACCTTTTTTTGTTATTGAAGTTTTTTATTTTTCTATTTTTGAGTATTGGAGTTGTTTAGTGGAGTTTCTGGGAATTTTTTGTGGAATTTGAAGGTGAAATAGTGCTACTGCATGAAATACATTTCGTGTAAACATTTCACGATGTGAAAGTATGATTCATGGATTGTCCAAGGCCGATTCACAACATATACATTTTCTAGGTTTAAATAGTAAAAATGAGATGCGTTTTTTCAATATGACTAAACCCTGAGGATTACACTATGTGAAAGGGGATTACACACTATATAAATCCCCGATGTAGTGCATTTTTTGAATGTTATTTTCTGGAAGAATATTCATTCAATCAAATGTGGATTATTAATTCTCACATTTTGGTTGAAATATAGGGTCTTGTGTGTTTGGGATGCATTTTGATGACCTTTAAGTGCATTGTATATTGATCTGTAGTTTCTTGTGCGGAAATTGTGGTAGTTGGTGCTTCTTCTTCACACTACAGTGCACAATGAGCCAACCAAGCTTCTTTGAGGTAGAGATTCCCTTGTTTCTATTTATTCTGTGTCACATAGGAGTATTTTAAATTTTTTATCTATGGATACTAGTTATAAGGTTTAATCAAATAAAAATAATTGGTTAAATTAAAATATAATGGGGTAAATGGGGTTTGATTCTCATTCTTTTATAGTTTTGATGTTATTTGTGATATTGTGGATTGTACAGTCTTGTGGCCCTACTTAAAATTGTGGTTATTGGGTAATATTTTGTGCTTGATATATGTTCTATGGTTGATTTTTTGGTTTTTATAGTTTTGATATCTATATAAATAGAAATTGATTAACCTCTTATATTTGGATAAAGAAATGGTTTCCCTATGATTATATCTTTGTTGAGTCAATAAGGTTTTCCTTATGACTTTTCCATTCCTTCTTGTTTTGAAAATCACAAACACCTTATCTTTAAGAAAATTGCCTTCTTAAGGAAAATTGCTTTTATAAGGAAAATTGCTTTCTTAAGGAAAATCGCTTTTATAAGGAAAGTTGCTTTCTTAAGGAAAATCATTTTTATAAGGAAAATTGTTTTCTTAAGGAAATTCGCTTTTATAAGAAAAATTATCCTTATCATATTTTCGTGCATATTTTTCTTAAGTATGAGATTCAGATTCATTTTCTCGGAATCATTAAAACTTTGATATAAAGCATTCTGTTTTAGGATTCGGATTCTGGATAAGAACTATAAGGAAGTCTCATTCTGAATTCCGGATATGAACTCTGACTAAGTTCTATTCTAGATTCAGGATACGAATTCTAAAGAATAATTCTCATTACGAATTCTAATGAAGAAATATCATTCCGAATTCCCATTACAAATTCTAATGAAGAATTATCATTACGAATTCTAAGGAAGAAATCTCATTCTGAATTACTATTACGAACTCTGATGAAGAATTCTCATTACGAATCCTGATGATGAATTCTCATTACGATTTCTGATGACGAATTCCTATTCTGAATTCACATTCTGAATTCACCTATTAAGAAGAATTTGAGTATCTTTGTTTTATACACTCTGAATTAATTCAGACTCCGAAAAATATCTTTGTTAAACTCCGAACTTTTATATTGCTTACATTTCTATAATTTGTCTACTCTTTATTAATTTCATTACACTCCTAACCTTCACTCCGAAGTTTTCATTCCGAACTTTTATGTTAGAGTTTAAAACGATGTCGTACATTCTGTTACACTTGTTTTGTTATAAAACGATGTCGTCCGTTTTGTTATAAACTAACCGTTGTCTAAGTGACACATGTACATGTCCCTCCGATCTTTAAGGAAAATATCACCGTTGGAGAAGGAGCCAACCTTACCTATAAATAGGAGCTCATTTTAAAGAGCTCGAAGCTGATAGCTGATGGATGATGAAAGTACTGAAAGGCTGACTAATTTTCTTGAAGTGATTTCTAGAGAGAGAGGCTCTTATTAACTCTCAAAGCTTCATGCGACGCCGAATGTTGGTGATTACATTCGAGGGCTTCCGGGGATAGGAAGACAGAGGTGCCGACTACCTTAAAGTTTGAGGGCTTCCTTGCTGAGGAAGACAGAGGTTGCCAACTACCTTGAAGTTGAGGGCTTGCGAGGATAGCAAGACAGAGACTCCGATCTTCGTATCGAGGGCTTACTCTAGTGTAGGTAAGACAGACTTGCTTGAAAGTATAAATCAAGGTACCTTTATCCAAGGTTGTTGGATACCCTTCTCTTTGGGTTAAAAGACTTATATCTTGTTACTTGTAGTTTTACTACTTGTTTTATTTCCACTGCATTTTGTATCATAAGGAAAGTATAACTTTCTTATACTTCCTTACTTGTACTCTGATTAGGTTAGATTCTATACGCTTTAAGGTAGAATCTTATATTGTAATCTTTTGTTAAAGTTTCATTTTTCGGAACCATCTTTCCGGAACCTACTTTCGGAATCTCTTTCCTAGTTTGCATTTCGGTGTTAGAGGTGTTGTGAATTTTCTTAAGTTTAACTTTGTTAAACTTAGCCTTTTCCTTTGCTTAAGGAAAACATAGTTATTCTTAACTAACTTTAAAGGTTCCAAAAGAATTTTTAAAGTTTACAATTCACCCCCCCCCCCATCTTGTATATTGAGAATCTCATACTATATTTCGATCCTACAATTGGTATCAGAGGTTGGAAACCTCTTACTCTATTCCAATCTTACATTTGGTATCAGAGCAGGTCTCTGAAATACTTATACTCACGAATAAGTTTTTCTTGCTCACTTTATCCTTCCGAACTTTGTCATTTCGAATTTTTCCATTCCGAACTTTTCTCATTCCAAACTTTGTTATTACGATTCTTTTCTACTAACAAGTTTGTATCCAAGTTATATTAAGTATGGCAGGAATCAATGTTGGATCAATTGACAATCTGAATCCTACAAGACCACCTATATTTGATGGTAATGACTATGAATACTGGAGAGATCGTATGAAGACTTTTGTTATTAATACTGGAGTAGACAACTTTGTTATGCTTACTGTTGATTATAAAATTCCTGACAAGGAAGTCAGATCTTTTACTAACCAGGAAAAGCAAGAATATCAACTCAACTATAAGGTACGCAATACTTTACTTTGTTCAATGACCAGAAATATATATAGCCAAATTTCTTCTTGTGAAGCAGCTAATTGTATATGGAAGAAGTTATAAGTTACACACTTTGGGACTTCTAAAGTGATTGAGACTAGAAGAGCTATGCTTAGAGCTGAATATCATGGCTTCAATTTTCCTTATGGAGAACCTATCTGTAAAGTTCAACAAAGATTTATGACTATCGTCAACAGTTTACAATCTATGGGAGAAAAAGGTTTAGATGATGAAGCTCTTGTGGACAAGATAATTGACATTATGCCCAATGAGTGGGAATCCAAGAGAACAGCTATAGATGAGAACAGGAAGGTCACTCAAATTACTCTTGATGAATTATTTGGAACTCTTCTACAACATGAAACAAGAATGAAGAGAGATGCTGACAACATCAAGATGAAGAATGGAAATGGTACTGTTGCTTTTACTACAACTTCAAATCAGATGAAAGCTAAGACTTCTGAAAGAGTAACCAGATCCAAGTCTAAGAAAGTCATTTTCCAATCCGAATCTAGTGAGAGTGAAGTCACAGAAAATGAATTAGACAATCTTTCTCGAAGGATGAACAAGATAGACGGCCAGAGAAATTTTCAATCTAAGTATAAGAAGAAGGATATGAAAGATAAGAAAGATGGAGAAGTTACTTGTTATGAATGCAAAAGAGCTGGACATATTAGACCAGATTGCCCTATGCTCAAAAAGAAAGAAAGGAAAGAAAGACATTCAGACAGGAACAGAAAAAAGTATTATAAAGCCAATGCTAAGAAAGTTCTGAAAGATAATTACACCTGGAGTGCCAGTGGTGGTGACTCTTCTGATGAATCTTCGGATTATGAATCTTCAGGACAGAAGAATCTTGTTCTTATAGCCAGATTACCTATTGATAATCATTGTCTTATGGCTAAGGTACGAAATGCTGAATCATTGACCAATGTTTCTTTAAATTCTAATGATAGTAAGTATTATAACTCTTCTGATGAGGAATCATCTTCTGATGAGGAAAATACTTTACCTACTTATGAAGAAGTCTCTAGGTTTGCTGAACTTCTTGAGATTGAGAATTCCAAACTCAATAAGAAACTTGATAAGGAAAACTCTAGGAATTCTATTCTTACAAAAGAAATATCAGATCTTTCTAAAGATCTTGATAAGAAAAATGCTGATTTTGAAAGTATTTCAAAATATATTTAGGAAGTAAGTTCTGAGAAGAATAAACTTTCTAAAGAATTAGAAAAAGTAATTTCTAAGAAAAAATTTTTCGAGCCTAACTCTAGTTCTAAAACTAATGATTTTGAGGATAAAAACTTGGTTGTAAAACTCAAGTCCGAAATTTTTTCCTTAAAGAAGTGTTTATCAAACTTTACCCATGGTAAGTAAAATTTTGATAAGATGTATTCCCAAATACGACCTTTAAGAAATAAATCCGGATTTGGTTATACCCATGAAAAACCTATTTTCAGTAACAATTATTTTGTTCCTCAAAGTGCCCCATTTTGTACCAAGTGTCAATGTGGTGGTCACTGGGCAAAGAATTGTTCCTTAAACAAAACCCAATCTCTAGGATTTCACAAAGCTTACTTTTCTAAGAAGATGTGGGTTCCTAAAATTTTATTGTCTGGAAATCTCGGATCCAAACAAGTTTGGATTCCGAAAGTCTAATTCTCTTCTTAATTTCAGGATAATAAAGAAAGTACCAGCAACAATACATGGTACATGGATAGTGGATGCTCCCGGCACATGACTGGTAACAAAATCTTTTTTGAAAAGATTATCAAAACGAAAGGAGGAAAGGTAACTTTCGGAGACAATGCTAAGGGAGAGATTGTTGGTATTGGTAATATTGTTCTTTTAGGTAAAACCTTGATTTCAAATGTTCTTTTTGTTAAAGGTCTTAAGCACAACCTCATTAGCATAAGTCAGTTATGTGATGAAGGTTACCTTGTGAATTTTAGGAATGATAAATGCTTAGTACACAATTCCAAGGAAGAATTTATTCTCTCGTCCAATAGGCAAGAGAATGTTTACACCTTAAACTTAGAAGACCTCAGGATCCAAGATTTACCTTGCTTAAGTGCAATGGAAGATCATTCTTGGTTATGGCATAGAAGACTAGGTCACTGTAATCTTAGGAACCTATGTAAACTCTCTAAGAAGAAACTAGTTAAGGATATACCAGAGCTTAGATTTGATTCTTCTAAAGTTTTTGAGCCTTGTAAATATGGCAAGCAACATAAATCTAGTTTTAAGTCTATCGGTGAAGTCTCAACAACCGATGCATTACAGTTAGTGCACATGGATCTTTTTGGTCCAACACAAACTGGAAGCATTGGAGGCAAATACTATGTGTTTGTTCTAGTTGATGATTACACTAGATTTACTTGGGTCTATTTTCTAGCAAATAAATCTGAAGTTTTTTCTTATTTCAAAAGTTTTAGAGCTCAAGTTAAAAATGAGAAAAACCTTCCATTGAAAACTATTCATAGTGATCATGGAGGAGAATTTCAAAATTCAGATTTTGAAACTTTTTGTAGTAAGAAAGGTATTACTCACAATTTTTCAGCACCTAGAACTCCTCAACAGAATGGTGTAGTTGAAAGAAGAAATATAATTCTTCAAGAAATCACTAGAACCATGTTGAGTGAATATTCTATTGCTAGACATTTCTGGGCTGAAGCTGTAAGTACTGCTTGTTATACTATAAATCGAGTTTTGATTAGACCTTTTCTTAATAAAACTCCTTATGAGTTATGGAATGGTAGAAAACCAATACTTTCCTACTTCAAAGTTTTTGGTTGCAAAGTATTCATTTTGAATACTAAAGATAACTTACATAAATTCACACCAAAGTCTGATGAAGGAATTTTCTTAGGATATTCCACAACCTCTAAGGCTTATAGAGTTTTTAATAAAAATACATGCACTGTTGAGGAAACAGTACATGTGAAATTTGATGAGTCTGATCCTTTTGTTTTTAAACCATCTCAACTTACATCTTCGGATGTGTTTTCAAAAACTGATTGTCAACCTTTGATAGAATAACCTTCTAATAAGGAAATTGTTCTAGAAGATACTTCTGAAACATTTACCCTAGAAGACTTTCTACCTTATGTTGATGAACAGGTTTTACAAAACCTAAATCAGGTGTTTCTTAAGAATCATCCCAGTGATAGTATCATTGGAGATGTAAATCAACCTGTAAGGACTAGAAGTTCCTTAAGAAATGAAGTAGAACATCTAGCATTTCTTTCCCAATTAGAACCTAAAAGCACTGACGAAGCTTTAGGTGATGATGATTGGATTAAAGCCATGCAAGATGAACTAAATGAATTCGAAAGGAATAATGTCTGGACCTTGGTTGAAAGACCTAAGTAAACTTCTATTATTGGAGTAAAATGGGTTTTCAGAAATAAATGTGATGAAAATGGAGTCATTGTTAGAAATAAAGCTAGACTTGTTGCTAAAGGCTATAATCAGCAAGAAGGAATGACTATGAAGAAACCTATGCTCCAGTAGCTAGACTTGAATCTATCTGTATTCTACTTTCCTTTGCATCATTCTTTAATATCAAACTATTTCAAATGGATGTGAAATGTGCTTTTCTTAACGGTTATGTTCAAGAGGAAGTTTTTGTTGAACAACCTCCTGGCTTTGAAGATACAAAACATCCGAATCATGTTTTTAGACTTACCAAAGCTTTGTATGGCCTTAAACAAGCCCCACGAGCATGGTATGATAGACTCACCGGATTTTTGCTTCAAAATAACTATGTTAAGGGAAATGCAGATCCAACCCTTTTTATAAAGAAAGATAAGAAAAATGTTTTGATTGTTCAAATTTATGTTGATGACATTATATTTGGTTCAACTCAGCAATCTTTGACAGAATATTTTGCTAGTCTAATGAAATCTGAGTTTGAAATGAGTATGATGGGTGAGTTAACATTTTTCCTTGGTTTTCAAATTTCTCAAAAACCAGAAGGAACCTACATATCTCAACATAAGTATATTAAAAATCTTCTTAAAAAGTATGGTTATGAAAACACTAAGAGTATAAGTACTCCCATTGGTACCTCAAACTCTTTAGATCTTGACGAAGCTGGGAAACCAGTAGATCAAACATCTTTTAGAGGTATGATAGGAAGTCTACTTTACTTAACAGCTAGTCGACCAGACTTAATGTTTTCAGTATGCTTATGTGCAAGATATCAATCCAATCCTAAGGAATCTCACTTAAAGGCAGTAAAAAGAATTTTTCGCTATCTTAAGGGAACCATGGATCTAGGATTATTTTATACTTCTGGAAATGACTTTGTTCTAAAAAGATTTTCTGATGCTGACTTTGGTGGATGTAGAATGGATAGAAAAAGTACATCTGGAACTTGTCATTTCTTAGGAGATTCTTTAGTTTCTTGGTCCTGCAAGAAGCAACATTCTGTAGCACTCTCCACTGCTGAAGCTGAATATGTAGCAGCTAGAAGTTGTTTTGCACAAGTGTTGTGGATGCAACACACACTCACAGACTATGGCCTGAGTTTTACTAAAACTCAAATTTTGTGTGATCACACAAGTGCCATTGCCCTTAGTAAAAACCCTGCCTATCACTCTCGTGCAAAACACATATATATTAGGAATCACTTTCTTAGGGATCACACACTTAAAGTAGATATTATTCTTCAATTTATCGGAACACAAGATCAACTTGCTGATATTTTCACAAAGTCTTTGCCTTCTGATAGATTTGAATATATTAAACAGAAGTTAGGAATGATAACCGTAAGGTAATCTTTCTTAATTAACTTTCTGTTGAAAAAGTCTCCTTACAGTAATAAACTCATTTTCATAGGGGGAGTACATTTGATTGTTTTCCTAACAATGTTTTTTCAAAATTTGATTTCAAACTATTCGGAACGAAGATTTCCGGAATGAAGCTTCCAGAACGAAAGTTTTCCAGAATGGATATTTCTGTACAGAATACTTCTGAAATAGAAGTATTCATATAGAAAACATCCAAAATGAAAGATTTCTTACTGATACTTTCATAACCAGATTTTCGTACCGAACCTTCATAGTTTTTGGTACTAAGTTTTTCGTACTAAGTTTTTCGTAGTGAGTTTTTCGTAGTAAGTTTGTTTTCCGTAGTAATTTTTTTTCGTAGTCATCTTTATATACCCATTACGAATAATCCTCCTCAGCTAATCCGAAAGGTATGATTTCCTTACTCAAGTTTTCGTAGTCATATTTTACTTGCTGGTAGTTTCCTATGTTTTATTTTCGGATTATAGTTTTCTTAAATCTTTACTTTAATAAAAACCTCAAAAAGATCGGATTCAAGTTATAAACCATCAGATTTGATTTTAGTTCATTCTAAACTGTTAGATCAACTGTGGAAGGTGAACCGTCATCTCATTGCCTATATAAAGGGGACCCAAATTCTCGTCCCACATCGGTTTCAAGCTCTCGCGTCCTGAAGCTCTGCCCCTCTGTTTTAAGGCCGTTCCGAACAATAGTTGTCTCCGTTCCGAACTTCTCAGAGGATTACAGATCCGAATTTCTGCGGGGTTAGCGTCTCAAGAAATGTCTTCAACCAAGCCTATTTCTCAATGGTTAGTTTATAGAGAAAGGTTACTCCATCCGGATTTCTTCAATAACTATTATTCCCTTATCTCAAAGAACATTAAGTTGAATGGCTGGGAAGATGTTGCGGTGTCAAAAACCGGGAATCAAGATGAAGTATATTCAGATTTACTTGTCGAGTTTTATGAATCAGTTTCCTTCTTTAAGGAAGATGATAGGGAGAAGTTTTCTTTCAAGTCGTATGGAAAGACCTACAAACTTTCTTACACCAAGGCTGCAAGCTTGGTAGGATTATCTTATGAAGGAGAAGCAGAATTTATTTCGCACGTTTTACCGGACTCTAAAGGTAGCTTCGATAAGGAAAAAGCCTTAGAAACTCTCGGACTGGCTGATGAAAAGGCTTCGAAGATTGCAAGTCTATCCACAAACTTCCAGATTCTAGAGTTGTGGGTGCAAGGACTTATCGTACCGAGGAAAGGTGATAAAGACATCCTGAAGAAGAGTGAGATCTATATCCTAGATTTCCTGATAAATCTAAGGAAGTTCAATTTCATGAGGCATATTCTTATAACAATTGAGAATCTTAAGAAAGGAAATCTCAGAGCACAGATCGTAATGTACCCAGTAATATTATCAAAGTTGATAGTTCGGTGCCTTGAATCTTTCAAGGAAGCTTGCAGATCTAAGCCGAGGGTATGCAAAATTTTGTTGGTGAGTGATGACACTCTTAAAATAATGGATGTAGCTTTTGACAAGAAGTCTGGAAAGTTTATTGATCTACCTTCTCAAGAAGAAACCGTTCCGAAAGCTACTGATCTGGAATCCTCTAAGCCGTTAAGGAAGAGAAAGCTGAAAGAAGTGGTAGTCGAAGCCGAGAATCCCAAGTCTAAGGAAGTCCACTCCGCACCTCCAAAGCCAAAGAAGAAGAAATCTTATCCAGATGAGGTTGTCATGAAGTGGAGAGCTGATAAATAAAAAGGAAAGAAGGGGATCCGCAGTTCGGATTGGACTTTGCGGAAGCTAAGGCATTAAAGGAAAGAACTGCTGATGAGCTTGAAAAACAAGCTAAGGAAAAGAAGCTCAAGAAAAATATGTCCGAGGCTGAGGTAGCTCAATCCTTGTTAAAATTCAATGAAATGGTTTCAGCAACCATTCCAGTTCCGAGATCTTTCTCCCTGGAATCTCTACCTGAGACTCCAGGAAGGAATTTCGCTGCTCCGGAAGAGGTTGTTGCTAAGAATACTGAGGAAGTTGGGCAAGTTGAACAAGGAGAAGAGGATGCTGAAGGAAGTGGTGAAACCGGAGATGTGCTGAAACAAGTAGATGATTACAAGGGAACACCTTCGGAACGCTTATCACTCCGAACTTCTGAAGTTGAATCTTCGAAGCTAGTTACTCCAGCGATGGAAGAAGAGAAAGGAGAAGAAGAAGTTTCTTATCATGGAGATGAAGAACATATTTTACTAGATGTTACTCAGAATGAAATAGTAGGGGTTCAGGAAGTCGCTGATGAAGATAATGTCGTTCAAGTTTCTGATAGTGAGAAGAGAACTCCGGAACAGGACTCAATTCTGAAAAAAGATAAGGGGAAGCAAATTCTTGCTGATACCCCGAGCTCAGAAGAAAGGAAGAGAAAGGAAGCTGGTAGTTCTTCAAAGAGAAAGTTGGAGCTCATTGAGGAAGAAAACTCTCCAAGCAAGATTTCAGATTCGGAGTCATCTTCGTTGGGGCATGACTTTGTTGTTCGGTCTTTGAAGAAGTTGGTGGGAACCATTCCTACCTTCTCTAGTATCGACTCAAGATGCCAAATGCTCCAACATGCGTTGAATCAGAAAACAGACTCCGTATCCATGGTTATGGATAAGTGCGTTGATATTGAAGCTCAGTTCAAAACCTTATTTTTTGGTTATGAAGCTCATAAGAGGTCTTGCAAAAGGATGACAAGTTGGTCAAAGAAGATTGTGGAAGAAATGAGGTTGTTCGATGAGTTTCAAGAAAATGTAAAAGATGCCTTTGAGACCGAGGACAAGAAAATAAACGAGCTGACTTCCTCCTTTGAAGAAAAGCTGACAAAAGAGAAGAACTTCCGGATTCAAGAAGTCAGGGATGTGAATGGGAAGTTGAATTCTGTTTCTCAGAATTGGAAATTTGAAAGGGATCATCGGATCGATTTTAAAGAAAGGATGAAGGCTCAGGAAGAGAAGATCAAATCTCAGGAAGAAAAGCTTAAGGCTCAGGAAGAAAAAATTGAAGCTCAATCTGAAAGAATAGTTGCCTTAGAGAAGCAAGCTGAAGAAGATCATAAAGACCTGAAGAAGATCAAGACTATTCTAAAGGGCCTCATGTCAAAGGAAAAAGATCCGAAATAACCAAAACCGATCTTTTTGTTGTAATTTTTTCTTTGTTGTCGAGATTTCAAATTTTAATGAAAATTGTGCCTCTTGTTTCTTTTGTTGTCATTACTAATATCTCAGGTACTTTGTTAAGTTTTTCCATTCCCTCCAATTCTTTTTGAAAATCACAAAGGGGGAGAAGGAAAAGATCCTTAAGAAAAAGAAGAACTCTAATAAGAGTTTATCAAAGGGGGAGAAGAAAAAGTTCTTTAAGAAAAAGAAAAACTCTAATAAGAGTTTTTTTAAGGGGGAGCTTTTTCATTAAAGAAGACATTCTTATTTTTCACTCCGGAAATCTGAATATGATCCTTAGAGTTTCAAAGCCTAAGGGGGAGTTAGTCATATTCATCAATATCCTTAAAGCAAAGGGAGATAAGCCTTATTTTTTTTCTTAGAATAGCTTTTTCGTAAGGATGTTTGTGCTTTCCAAAAAGGGGGAGATTGTTGAGTCAATAAGGTTTTCCTTATGACTTTTCCATTCCTTCTTGTTTTGAAAATCACAAACACCTTATCTTTAAGAAAATTTCTTTCTTATGGAAAATCGCTTTTATAAGGAAAATTGATTTCTTAAGGAAAATCGCTTTTATAAGGAAAATTGCTTTCTTATGGAAAATCGTTTTTATAAGGAAAATTGTTTTCTTAAGGAAATTCGCTTTTATAAGAAAAATTATCCTTATCATAATTTCATCCATATTTTTCTTAAGTATGAGATTCGGATTAATTTTCTCGGAATCATTAAAACATTGATATAAAGCATTCTGTTTTAGGATTCGGATTCTGGATAAGAACTATAAGGAAGTCTCATTCCGAATTCCGGATATGAACTCTGACTAAGTTCTATTCCAGATTCAGGATACGAATTCTGAAGAATAATTCTCATTACGAATTCTAATGAAGAAATCTCATTCCGAATTCCCATTACGAATTCTAATGAAGAATTCTCATTACGAATTCTAATGAATAAATCTCATTCCGAATTACTATTACAAACTCTGATGAAGAATTCTCATTACGAATCCTGATGATGAATTCTCATTACGATTTCTGATGACGAATTCCTATTCCGAATTCACATTCCGAATTCACCTATTAAAAAGAATTTGAGTATCTTTGTTTTATACACTCTGAATTAATCTAGACTCCGAAAAATATCTTTGTTAGACTCTGAACTTTTATATTACTTACATTTCTATAATTTGTCTACTCTTTATTAATTTCATTACACTCCTAACCTTCACTCCGAAGTTTTCATTCCGAACTTTTATGTTAGAGTTTAAAACGATGTCGTACATTCTGTTACACTTGTTTTGTTATAAAACGATGTCGTCCGTTTTGTTATAAACTAACCGTTGTCTAAGTGACACATGTACAGGTCCCTCCGATCTTTAAGTAAAATATGACCGTTGGAGAAGGAGCCGACCTTACCTATAAATAGGAGCTCATTTGAAAGAGCTCAAAGCTGATAGCTGATGGCTGATGAAAGTACTGAAAGGCTGACTAATTTGCTTGAAGTGATTTCTAGAGAGAGAGGCTCTTATTAACTCTCAAAGCTTCGTGAATGTTGGTGATTACATGCGAGGGCTTCCGGGGATAGGAAGACAGAGGTGCCGACTACCTTAAAGTTCGAGGGCTTCCTTGCTGAGGAAGACAGAGGTTTCCAACTACCTTGAAGTTGAGGGCTTGCGGGGATAGCAAGATAGAGACTCCGATCTTCGTATCGAGGGCTTACCCTGGTGTGGGTAAGACAGACTTGCTTGAAAGTATAAATCAAGGGACCTTTATCCAAGGTTGTTGGATACCCTTCTCTTTGGGTTAAAAGACTTATATCTTGTTACTTGTAGTTTTACTACTTGTTTTATTTCCGCTGCATTTTGTATCATAAGGAAAGTATAACTTTCTTATACTTCCTTACTTGTACTCTGATTAAGTTAGATTCTATACGCTTTAAGGTAGAATCTTATATTGTAATATTTTGTTAAAGTTTCATTTTCCGAAACCATCTTTCTGGAACCTACTTTCGGAATCTCTTTCCTAGTTTGCATTTCGGTGTTAGAGGTGTTGTGAATTTGCTTAAGTTTAACTTTGTTAAACTAAGCCTTTTCCTTTGCTTAAGGAAAACATAGTTATTCTTAACTAACTTTAAAGGTTCCAAAAGAATTTTTAATGTTTACAATTCACCCCCCCTCTTGTATATTGAGCATCTCATACTATATTTCGATCCTACAATCTTGTCTGATAACTCCCCTAAAATAAAGTGGAATGTGATAAAAACCTATTTTTTAATCATTAGAATTATCTTGATGTCTTTGGATTCTTGTTCATAATTCTAAGAAAATAAAGTGTGGTTGGGATTATGTGGTTGACTGGTTGTTATCCATTCTTTTTGGGTGGTGAGGTTGTTTGTGGGCCCTAGATTTATGTTGGTGATGATGTTTTTGGGACTTTCTTTTAGGGTGGCCTGGTGGTTTATAGTACATGAATTTGGGGTGGCAAGGTGGATTGTGGTTCATGATTTTTGGTAGGTGGGGTGGTGGTTACTTTTTGTAGATGCATGAGTATTTATAGAATAAATTATTAATAATTATTTAAATGATTTGGGTTGGTTTCATTAGTGGTATTAAAATTGTTAATGAATAATTAAATGGCTGATTTTTTGGATAAATGTGGTAGATAATAAATAATTAAAACAATGATATGATTAAATGAAATTGTTTGGAAATGTGAAATGGTGTTGGGGGGCTAGATGTGTAGTGTTATTCACAAAGAGGTGGTAGAGAAAATGACAGTGTTGTGAGTTTGTCAATTTGGTTCCAAACCCATAGGCTGGGATTAATTTTTTTTGATATAATATTTCTATACTTTTATATTCTTTTTATTTCTATACACACCCCACCCATGTCGACCAATATGTGCAGACACCCACAAAGTCTCATGGGGGTGTTTTTTCTGAAATTTGGTGAGGATGAATGATGGATGGGTACATGATCTTTCCCACTCTCTCAATAATGTGTGGTAGGTACTACATGGGTTGTGATGGTTAGAGGTCTACTAGTGCATTAGATGGTAGATATGATATCCCTTGTTTTTTCAGCCAAGGTGTGATTGTTCTTGTGAGGTAGTGGCCTATGTTTTTTCGCATGAGACATTACTATTCTTGTGGGGTGGCTTCCAGTGTGGGTTGTTTATGGTAGGATGAGGGCATGAGGTTGATGTCCTACATGTTCACGTTACCCTTTTACTATGGTTTTTGTACTTGTTAGGTTGTAGGCCATGTGTTTTTAGGTGAGGTGTGTTGTGATTGTGCTTGTGGGGTGGTGTTTTTTATAAATGGAATGTGACCACAATGACATACATTGTCTGGGGTGTGAGAGTAGAATAACATTGGGAAACTGGTTTAGGGTATCTTTTTCAACATGCTTCATGTTATATTATATTATACGACTTTCATTATTTGGTGACCCTACCTTGGTGATGTTTTCTATAGTTATTATCCCTATGTAAGAAATTATTGGTTTTGTTGTTTTCTCATAGCTTAATTAGTATGTTTCATTCCCATGTGTGCCAGATACATTAGTTTTCATACTGATTATACTTGTATAATCACCCTACATATATAAAACAACTATAAGTATTTTTTGTGGTTTATGTAGACCATGTTAGACATTATGATCTCAGAGATTTTGATATTTTATGTGTCACCACTTTTTCTTTACTTTTGTGTATTTACATTGGATACTTTTATTGTATGTATTTCACTTATACATGAATTGTGGGATTCTTTGGATATATTTTTATTTTATTACATGGAGTTTATTTTGGATGATTTATCTTATCTCCAAGACAATATCTGTATTGTATAGGGTAATGCATCCCATACAAGATATTTTTATACACTTGATTCTAGTTTCCACCATGGGGCCTACTAGTGGAGGGACCCTAGGATTGTTATCTCTCTCCCCTTATTGTGTTATATTTGGAGAGAGGGGGTCTTGATAGAGTGGTATCATTAATCAAGTTTTATAGATAGGATGATGTTTGAAGGTAGAAATAGTGAGGAATTCATGATGTGGTATGGAAATAATTAGTTTACCTTGGTGGGTGAAATAGGTTTTGGAGATCGACATAGATACCAGATTTTAGGTCCCCCTATGATCTAGTGCATGGAATCTAATCTATTAAACGACCAAGTGAGATGAACTTACTTATAGGAGGAGACCAAGTAATGGTACATGCATCATTCTGAATTGTGTAATTTCTTTAATTATGTAGTATTGGGAAGGACAAAGTGACTAAAGTGAATTAAAATAAATATAAATAAAAAAATTCATACGATCAAGGTTAGGAAACACTGGTTTATCTTTTATCTATGGATCATATTCATCATCTGCATGTGGATTAGGAAGTTGAGGTTAAATTTGAGGATATGATTGATCAATGTATGGTTAATTCGAGAGAGGATGGTGAGTCTTGGTAGAGGGCATTTTTTGATTTCCAGTGGAAGGATTTGGAGATGTATGAGGGCAGCTTTTCAGAATTCAAGATAAAGAGCTAGTTGGAGGAGCTCAAGATCACTTTTAGATTGATCGAGGACCTATAAAGGAATATTGGGTCCCTTTCAAATTCATTTAGATACATGGAACTATGCATCAATGGTGGATATTTTATCTAGGAGAGAGGAAGGAGGGACACATTTTATTAGATGACTTCCAGAAAAAGTTTTGAGAAGAGTTACTCACATCAACTATGAAGAAAAAAATTATGTAGGACTGTTTTTTCCTTTAGAAAGGGAGAAGGTAAGTTCAAGAGTAGAGAATCACGTTCAAGGAACATCATTGTTTTTTTCCAGAAATGTTTCCAAATGAGGAGTCTTTTATGAGATGTCTTGAGAAGAACTCCATCTTTCATATCTAGTATGCAGTTACTCCTTTTTTGTTGTCATCTTATCTTGAGGTTAATAAGAAGGCAGGGGTGATTGATTGGATGCACTCATTAAGAGGTTTTCAATGATATGGGAACTAGTAGGTTCCCTTGAGGATAATAGTATTTTTTGGAAGGTCACAGGCTCCATGATCTTCAAGGTTTCCACTAGCAAGGATCTGACCACAGCAACTTCATTTTTAGCCTTCTTGGGCTAGTGGTTTCCATGATTTTCCTCAACAAATTATCCTAGTCCGTTTTTTGTGAGTTTTGTGGCCATCACTAAAACCAGTTCCCACTAGTTCCCCAATCTCAGTTTAGTGGAGGTTTGCAATATCCCGACTCGGCTCACCCCTAATTCGATGGCCGAACCGGTCTCCACATGAACTCAAGAGTGTCTCCTCAAACGCCAGAGGCTGTTGACTAGCAGAAAGGTTCTAAGAATAGTCAGTGGGGATACTATACCCTCTTATCAGAATAAAACAGTGGACAATATCAGCAAAAGGATAAAGTGGTGTGATTAACGATAAAGAAGTAGAAGACATAATTTTACAAATCTTTTATAAACCAAAATGCCCAATGCCAATGTTATAAAATGCATATATGGTATGATGGTACAATTATGAAAGAGTTAAAAATTACATCATTATTTGCATATCAACAAAGAAATAAAGAAATTTGGATCCAATCCCTGAGGGAGATCTCCTCGAGCATCCCGAGCTTCTGTTTGGTCATATTCTCCTATCTCCCATGTACAAGAAAATAGCACAATCCCGCAACCAAATAGAATATATTTGGGTACCCCAGTGCAATGGAGTCCCAAGTAGGGTGTGAGATATAAATATCTATAGGTCAGGATCACCGGTGACTACCTAAAATCCATACATTCAATAAGTAATTTAAATAGTGTGAAAGCATGCATAAATAAAGTTATACAATGTAACTATATACCCCTGGACCTACTTCATCCCTCAGCTAGTGTCTAAACCTGTATTATACATTTTTCATGCATACACAATAGTTATCAGACATTCATTTTCAATTATCAATTATTCAAGCCTCATTAATTGATATATATTATTTAGTTGCATAAATCCCTAGGTTCCCCTGGACACCCATATCTTAATACCCACCTCGACCGTGCCATGATCAGAACCATTTTCCATATTCAAACACAAATCCTTACATCACACCATATTTTATTAACCATTTAATTCATTTCATGTACAACCAATTTGACACCCCCTAAATTGCCCAAAGGCCTTCATTTTTAGGGATTTTCGATAACCCCCTTTAAAGGGATGATGGGGAACCCTTACAAGGCCTATAGGCTCAGAGATTACATGGCCTGTAGGCTTAGAAGATTACATGACCTAAATGTCTTTAGGAATTAAACCAGACTATCTACAAGGAACTACCCCTCCCCAGCATCTACATCATGATAGTAGCTCTCCACCTTTGCATGGTTGTCTGGCTAGGCTTCCCGTACGAGCACAAGCCGGCCCTGATGGCATAGACATACCCTCTCATTCTGACAAATCCATTTGTCTATGCTCTAGTGAGTGCACCTACTCTGAATCCTCTTCTGGGGCTGCTCCTTTTTTGTAGTCTATCTGGGGAAATTGCATGCGGAGACCAATTGGGCACACATTCCAATGTTAATTAATGGTTATAGAACGTCATGTATAGCACCCTCATGGGTATTTGGAGCATCATTCCTTGTCTCACAACCCATGGGAATTTGAAGCATCAGTCCATGTCCCATAAAAGAATATTTTCATGCATGCTGGGTGTAGAAATCCATGTATTGCACCCCTTGAGTATTTGGTGAATCATTCCTTATCTCACAACCTATTTATCAATCATACATATATATTTATCATTGGTGTAGAACAGCATGTCTAACACCCCAAAACCAACCATTAATTAATTTATAAATTAATAAATTAAATCCATTTATTAAATAAACAACTAATTAATAATATAAAACTCTCGCCAAATAAATTATACACTTAATTAACCATTCAACATCTCAATAGTTATTAATAAATTAATAATTAATTATTCTAAACCACAATAAATTCAACCAGATAATTAACACCACATTTAATTATCCCAATTCCTTAAAAAACATAATAATTAATTTATCGATCAATTATCCTCATTCCCTTACTAATCTAATAGATTAGTTAAATATACCAAAACTACTAGTTAATTAATCAATTAACTAAGTACACATTATGATTAATTAATCCTTCGGTTAATTAATTTACAAAACAAATCACATCCCATAATTAATTTTCCAAAAAAAATAATTATCTCAATATAAATATCAAATCACCATAATTAATTTCCACAATTAATTATTTAAACTAGTTACTATAAAAGAACATAATTAATTTCACATTAATTACGTCAATTTATCTAAAATGACCAATCAAATTAATTAATTTAAAAATAATAATTTATCACATCATTTATCTAATTAATTCACAATTAATTAACATGTTTCAACAAGGTCAACATCCCTTCATTAATTCAACAATTAATTAACACTATTCAAGATCCTCATCATCCCATGATTAATTCAACAATCAAATATTCATTTCATGGGATCAACCCATCATATATAAATACAAACAGAAAGATATATGGAAAACTCAAACCACAAGAAAACATGATATAACACTACCACTACTTTTTGATTTGAAAGAATCACACCTCGATCCAGGGGTTTTGTTACAAAATATTGATATTACCTAACACACAAAAACACTTATGACCTTTTTCTTTTTAAATCATTAAACATGATATATTCACACTAAGAGTAATTCAATATAAATACTTGAATTCATAGATTAAATTTCAAATAAAATTATAGTAATCAATTAATTAATGCATTTATAAAATTGAGTACTAGGAAAAGGGACCCTACCTCAATGAATTTGGTCAGGCCAAAGATTCATAACTCAGTTGTGATCTATTTGCGTAAACCTACCCCAACAAAAAACACATGTGTATCTGAAATTTATCATCCCACCTAACAACCATTAACCAGAACCCATAAATAGTTTGGTGGGAAACAAAACACAATCAAAATATTAATCGCAACATAAAAACACTATAAAATACTATTCATAGGTTGTGAAACCAAATAACGGTTTTAAAACTAGAACTGAACATGGAAACGATGAACCAGAATATATCTGAAATGCTTCACCCTTGGCAGCGGCAGTTGGAATACAAACCAACAGGTCTTGAGGAGCACCTTTCACAAACCTGGAATCAAAGAAACAAGTAAACTCAACTAAACTCAAACCATAGGGTTTCGACCAAGATAATAGGGCAAGGAAGGATCCAAATAGTTGAGGTGAATCACAAAACATACAAAGACGGGCTCACCTTGATGAGGCAAACAAGACTCATGAAGACACCGGAAGGATATGAGCACACAAGATAAGCTGACAAGGGAGTGTATTGTGCCTCATAGGGGGATGAGGGCCCAGTGCGTGTCACTGCTCCTACAGTGCGCCTCCTCCTTCATTCTCTCTCAATCAACTAGTTAAAACCCTACTAAACTAATAGATATAATATAATAACAATAACAATTATTATTCTTTTTTAATATATATTTTTTTAATTAATTAACCTTTAAAAATAATTTTCATAATTAATTATGAAATTCCCCAATAATCATCAGATAAAATTCTTGAAAATTTTATTTAATTAAATAAATACAATAATAATAATATTCTTATTATTATTATTAAATATATATTTTCTTTAAATTAAATTAAAACACATTTTAAAAAACAAGTAATTGTGCAACTGACCAGCATGGTTTGACTAACCATGCACAGCCTGATATCTACATTTAAAATGGTCCCAATGTGCATTTCAAATTCAACATAACCATGAATTTAATTAAATATAACCTCTATTTCACATAAATTAATTTAATTTATCATTAACATGAATTTTATTAAAATAAACCCGACTCCACATTTATTCCTAATTTAATATTACCATTTATTGTTACCCTTCTTTGATAACACCCAACTCCTCATTTACATTTCCATTAATATTACCCTTTTTTGATAACCACTAACTCTTAATTAACACATTATTTGATTAAATTCATTCACAAAAATTAATTAAATAAAATTTCCACTTTATGTCATTTAATTAAATTATCTCAACACAATTTAATTAAATTTAACATTCAAACTCATCATTATTTAATTAATTCTCTTTACATGAATTAATTAAATAAAACTTCTTAATTTTCAGCAATTAATTAAATTCCTTTATCCTTTAATTTAATTAAATGAAACCCCTAGAAACAAATTTAATTAATTTAATTTCAAACTCAAATTAAATAAATGAAACCACCATAATAATAACCGTCATTATTATTATCATCTAATAAAACACTTCTTTTATAAAACCCAAAAATATTCACTACACATCATTTAATTAAATTTCGTTTAACTTAGTTTAATTAAATCATACCAATGTTTTAAAATAATTAATTAAATCCCCATTTTCCATGGATTTAATTAAAAAACCACAAAAATAAATTATAATTATTCTTCATAATAATAATAATAACCATAATTAATAATAATAATTAAACTCATAAAACCTTAATAATAACAATCACATTATCAATATTATTCAACCATATATAAAACCTAAAAAATCAAATAAATAAAAATGCTTCTTTACTAATTATGTAACTCCTTATTTAATTAAAAGAATCTTCATTAGATCTGAAAGTCCTCATTTAATTTCACATAACTATTACTCTCATTTAATTAAATTCTTCTTTGAGATACCCACAAGCCACATTAATTTCACACAAATTTTACACCACATTAATAATATGATTTAAATCCTTTAATGTCAAAAAATTTTAAGACGCCATAATAATAATAAAAAAATTATTATTATTAAACCATTATTATATTTAAACAAAAATCTACCATTTAATATTATTTAATTAAAATACAAAAAATATTAAATTGGGTAAGCTGCATGGGTTGGAACGCAACCGCGCACATCCTGTGTAGATCCATTAAAGTTGAATTTTCTAGATATGGTGCTCCCGATACATATCGGGACACCCATGAAAATTATCAGGTATTTACCCAAGTCTAAAAAACACCATTTTGTGTTACAACACTTTGAATAATGTTCTGGGGCTCTGTTAAAAAACTGAACCATTGATAAAGAGATAAAAAATTTAAATCCTTCTTAGTAAAACCCAGTTAAAAAATGAGACATTACAATAAACCCCCCTTAAAATATTTTCATCCCTTAGATGTCATAAAAAACTATTACAACATCTATTTTGATACCAAGGTTGAGAATATTTTTCATTTGAACAACCACATTACATTTCTGAATTCCAAACATAATTTTTTACTAAAACTTAAGTCCAACAACTTAATTCTTTAAAACCAGAGCCAAAGATTATTTTACCAATCAAACACTAAAACTAATCATAATATAAGTTCATTATAGGGAACTCATTGAATAAAAAGGTTTATATCGATCAACCAATAAAAACTTGTTTCACATGATTTCTTGGAAATACATTACAGTACCCAAACCCACACTCACCCTTAAACTAGCAGCATTCCTTTCAAAATTAATACTTTTTGTACCTATTGTACACCGAAGTCCTTAACCAACATCTAGTGACATTCCAATTCAAGACATTGAAATGCTATTTAAAACAAACAAACAAACATTCCCAAACATTAATAAAGGGGTAGCACAAAGAAACCAATAATCTCGCATATAACCTAGACAACAATCACTCATCAAGCCCAAATACATTTAAAAATTTAGCGGGGAGAAAGACCAACACTATCTTAGTGTCTCCATGTAGAGGTCATGATAGGGGAAATTCTTATCTCATTTGAAAGAGAACACTAAGAGCAGACCTGGCTCTCTTAAAAGATCATTCGTATTATCACCTGTTGACTCTTTGCACAAAAAACATATCTTCTCCTGCCAATGCATCATCAACCCAACCTTGATTCCTATATCATCAATTTTATTCGTGTTCTTTCAAAGCTTACTGGTACATCACTACCTACCTTTGAATTGTCCATGTCGTCATAAGAAAATATCATCCACTCACAAGTGTGTTATTTCAGAACACCTTAACACATGTGTCTGACGTTCCTCAAACCACGATCGCCAAGTCAAACATTGATAATAAAACACGTAACATAAACATATTGGCGTGTTAAAATAGTAGAGTCACAAAAATTCATCTTAAGTTTTTGGACAAACTTACCTTAATTTCCAAAATATTCTAAGGGTACTATATACCATGGGTTTTACCCTTACAAAACAAAAATGTCAACCCTCCATCTTGATCATGAAAAACTGAAATCACGAGGTCCAAAAGCCCATTTTTTATTTTAGCCATACTAATTAATTCATTTCACCCTTTTAACATTTGAATGAATTTACACAAACACACAAGTACTTTTTTAGAACAAGTCACTTGGTTTTTCATCAACACCCCACAGGAAAAACTGACATGCTATAACATTTTCTTTAAACATTTCACATATAGTGTTATCCAAATCTAAACGGGTAATTTAGCATCTAAATTCCTTTTTATCATAATGGAGACCTCTAAGGGTCCCATTTTTTCTAATCTAATTTCTTCAAAAAGAATCCCACAACAATTTAATTCAATCAAACCTCAATATTTTTACATTTTTTTCCATTTCTAAATAAACTATGCTTATATAAGGATCACACACATTGGTTCCCTCTACAAATCAATAAGGCGCCCATACATCTTATCACCAGAATTTAAATCCCATAATCACTATAAAAATTCATTTAACATTTTAACTTTAGAAGTCCTTTCACACATCAAAATATCTTTAGTATGTTATCATAAGAAGTAACACAACAACATGTTATAACACTGAAGAATGGAACAACAACATAACATGATAATAATAGAGGCGTATGGAATATAATCACTCAAGAATGTTTAATATATCTCTAAAACATTTTATTTTTAGACTCATAATAATGCATATCAAAACATGGCATTGCACCCAAGACACACAATCCAAATTATAAGGCATCCTTTTAATGAAACTACATGGCATGTTACATGCATGGAATGTGAATCTCTGAGTTCCTAAGATGATTCATGTATGAAAATTCCTTTCCATATCAGGATAATAAAAATTTTAAAAATTCTCAAAATCAATAAGCAATAGAAAATATATCAGTAACTGAAGGTGAAATCATATCAATTGTAACAACGAACAGTATAAACATCAATTCCCATCCCTTACCACATGGTAATTTACCATGCATGGGGTGATAATCCTAGGCACAGTTATTAACCAAAGCACCGACACATTCCTAGTCTCTTTTATACCAACCCCAAACTAGTAAGACAATGGAAAAGAAACCTCATTTGATACCAATTTGTAATGACCTGACCTGGATCATCCCCGAATCGGTGGCTAGACCGGTCACCACATGACCTCAAGTGCGTCTTCTCGTATGCCAGAGGGTGCGACTAGCAGCAAGGGTCTAGGGATAGTTAATGGGGAGTCTATACCCTATTGTCTGAGTAAAAACAGTGGACAATATCAACAAAAGATAGAAGTGGTGTGATTAACGATAAATTAGTGGAAGACATAATTTTATAAATCTAGTATAAAACAAAACGGCCAATACCAATTTTATACAATGAATTCCTGTTAAGATTGTACAATAATAAAAGTAATAAGAAATACATCATTCGTTTCATATCAAAAAATAAATAAATTAATTAAGACTCAATCCCCGAGGGTGACCTCAACGAGCATCCTGAGCTTTTGCTCGGACCTCTTCTATTATCTCCCAAGTATAAGCCAACAACACAATCCTCAAACCAAATAGAATCTTCTCAGCTACCTCGGTGCATTGGTTGCCCAAGTAGTGTGTGAGATATAAATCCCATTTGGCAGGGACCACCATTTTCTACCCCAAATCCAAACATTCAATAAATAATTTAAACAGTGTGAAAGCATGCATAAATAAATCAGTACAATGTAACTATATACCCAAGTACCTAATTCATCCCTCAGCTGGTGTTTCAACCTGTATTTTACATTTGTCATGCATACACAACATTAATCACAAATGTATTTTCAATTATCAATTATTCAATCCTCTCTAATTAATATTCTTTATTTAACCACATAAATCCATGGGTTTCTCTGGACACCCATATCTCAACACCTACCTTGGTCGTGCCGTGGTCTGAACCATTTTTCATATTCAATCACAAATCATTACATCACACCGGATTTCATTAACAATTTAATTCAGTTCATGTATGAACAATTGGACCCATAGTGCAATGTTAATTAATGGTTGTATAACGTCATGTCTATTACCCTCATGAGTACTTGGAGCATCAATCCTTATCTCACAACCCATGGGTATTTTGAGCCTCAGTCCCAATCCCAGAAAAGAATATTTGCATGCAATTTGGTTGTAGAACATTATGTATTGCACCCCATGAGTATTTTGAGCATCAATGCTTACCTCACAACCCGTTTATCAATCATACATATATATTTATCATTGGTATAGAATGCCCTGTTTGACACCCCAAAAACATGAATTAATTAATTCATAATTTAATTAATAAAATCCGTCAATTAATTCAACAACTATTTAACAATATAAAGCAATCATAAAATTAAATCTAAACTTAATTAACCATTCAACATCTCAATAGTTAATAATTAATTAATAATTAATTATTCTTAAGTACAAGCAAGTCAACAAGATAATTAACTAAACATTTAATTATCCAAATTCCTTAACCAAAAATGTGATAATTAATTTAAAAATAAATTATCCTTATTCACATACTGATCCAATATATTAGTTAAATATACATAAACTATTTATTAAATAATAAATTAACTATGTACACATTTTGATTATTTAATCCTTCAGTTAATTAATCTAAGAAAAATCACATCCCATAATTAATTTTCCAAAAAAAATAATTATCTCAATCTAAATATCAACTCTCTATAATTAATTTCCACAATTAATTATTTAAACCAATTACTATAATAGAACATAATTAATTCATCATTAATTACATCAATTTAGCCAAAATGAATTATCAATTTAAATAATTTATAAAAATTGAATTTATCACATCATTTCCATTTAATTAATTCACAATTAATTAACAAGTTTCATCAAGGTCAACATCCCTTAATTAATTCAACAATTAATTAACAAAATTCAAGATCCTCATAACCCCATGATTAATTCAACAATAAAATTTTCATTCTATGGGATCAACTCGTCATATATCAATACTAACAAAAATATATATGGAAAACTCAAAGCACAAGTAAACATGAAAAAACACAACCACTACTTTTTGATTTGAATGTAGCGCACCTCGATCGAGGGGTTTTATTACAAAATCTTGATATTATGTATCATAAATAAAACTTACGACATTTAGCATTTTAAAACATTAAACATGCTAAATTCACATTAAGAGGCATTTAATATAAGTACTTCACTAACTAGATTAAATTTTTAATAAAATTACAGAATAAAATTTATTAATACATTTATAAAATTGAGGACTTTGAAAAGGGACCCTACCACAATGAATTTGATGAGCCAAAGCTTCATAACTCAAATGTGATCCACTCGCATAAACATACCTCAACAAAAACGCACATGTATCTAGAATTTATCATCGCACATAAAAATCATTAACCGGAAATGTTAAATAGTGTTATGGGGACCAAAACACACCCAAAATATTAATTACAACATAAAAACACCATAAACATCCAATTCATATGGTGCGAAACAAAATAACGACTTTAAACCCACACCTGAACAAAACGGAGATGAACCAAAATTGAACTAAAACGCTTTACCCTTGGTGACGACAGTTGGAATATGGACCAATAGGGCTTGAGGAGCCCCTTGTACAACCCTTGAATTGAAGAAACAAGGAAACCCACTAAACCCAAACCTTATAGTTTTGGCCGATAAAACGGGGTGAGGTAGGATCCAAAATGGTCGATGTGAATCACAAAACATATGCATATAGACTCACCTAGACTAGGAAGACAGGACTCGTGAAAACACCGGAAGGATCCGAGCACGCAAGAGGAGCTGACAAGGGGGGTGTAGCGTGACTCATTGGGAGATGAGGGCCTGGTGCATGTCACTACTCCTACAGTGCACCTCCTACCTCATTCCCTCTCAATCAACTAGTTAACACCCTACTAAACTAATAGATAAAATATAATAACAATAAAATTTATTATTCTCATTTAATATAACATTTCTTCATTAATTAACCTTTAAATAAATGTTTCATAATTAATTATTAAATTCTTAAGTAAAAATCCAATTAAATTATTGAAATATTTATTTAATTAAATAAATACAGTAATTATAATAACATCCTTATTATTATTATTAAATATTTCTTTTATTTAAATTAAATTAAAACACATTTTAAAAAATTGGGAAATCGTGTAGCTGGCCCACACAGTTTGATAAACCATGCACATCCTAATATCTACATTTAAAATGGTCCCAATGTGCATTTCAAATTCTACATAACCATGAATTTAATTAAATAACACCTCTATTTAACATCAATTAATTAAATTTATCATTACCTTGAATTTTATTAAATTAAACCCAACTCCATATTTATTCCTCATTTAGTATTACCATTTTTTATTACCCTTATTTGATAACACCCAACTCCTCATTTACATGTCGTTTAATATTACCCTTCATTGATAACCACTAACTCCTCATTTCCACATTATTTTAAGAAATTCATTCAATGAATTTAATTAAAAAATCTCCACTTCGTATTATTTAATTAAATTCTCTCAAAACAAGTTAATTAAATTTAAATCTCTAACTCATCATTATTTAATTAATTATCTCAACACGAATTAATTAAATAAAACCTCCACTTTGTAGTGATTAATTCAATTTCATTGAAAATTAATTTAATTAAATGAAACACCCAACAAATCATTTAATTAAATTCATTTCAAACTCAAACTAAATAAATTAAACCACCAAAATAATAACCATCATTATTATTATCATCTAATAAAACACTTCTTGGATAAAACCCAAAAATCCCCACTACACTTTATTTAATAAAATTCCATTTAAATCTATTTAATTAAATGAAACCACTATTTCGCAACAATTAATTAAATCCATTTTTTCCTTGGATTTAATTAAAAAACCAAAAATCCATTATTAATATTATTATTCATAATAATAATAACAACCATAATTAATAATACTTTTTGTACTTATAAAACCAAAATAATAATAATAATCACATTATTATTATTATTATTCAACTTTAGATAAAACTCAACACCTCTATTAAATGAAAATTCTTCGTTATTTATTCTGAAACTTCTTATTTAATTAAATTCATCTTCATTAGATATGAAACTCCTCATTTAATTTCACATAACTGTTACTCTTAATTTAATTAAATGTTTCTTTGAGATACAGAAAAGCCACATTAATTTCACACAAATGTTACACCCCATTAATCATCCTATTTATATCTTTTAACATCCAAATAATTTAAGACACCATAAAAATAATAATAATAACATTATTACTAACCCGTTTTTCTATCTCAACAAAAATCTCCCATTTAATATTATTTAATTAATATAAATAAAATATTAAACTGGGTAAGCTGTATGGGTTGGACTGCAACTGTGTGCCACCCGTGCAGATCCATTAAAGTGGAATTTCCCAAATTTTGTGCTCCCGAGACTTATCAGGACACCCATGAAAATTATCAAGTATTCACCCAAGTCTAAAAACAACCTTTAAGTCTTCCAAGACTCAGAATTAGGTTTTGGATCTCAGTTAAAAAAACGGACACATCGATAAACTGTTTTTTTAAACCTTCATATTTAGACCTGGTATAAAAAATAGGACGTTGCAAGGTGGACATGTTCAGCACCATCCTCAACAAAAATTTCTAGTGAGACTATTTTAGTAGTGGGGGCAGAAGGCTTATCTCTACTGATGGGATATGGAGTAGGTAAAGGGCAACCTCATTATGTTCCTCTCTTTTAGGGACCATGAACTGAGCATGGATGTGGAGGTGGTCATCATCAAAGTGGTTTACGAGATGGGTATGATTAGTATCACCCTGTAGAGGTAGATGTTCTAGTGGGACTCAAGATCACAAAAGTTGTGATCAGTTTATTTGGTACCCTTGTTTGAGCCTTTTTTGATTCGAGAACTTTACACTTCTTTGTTGCACCGTCTCTAGTATATTCTCTGGTATTAGATGTATAGAGTCTGCACCTTCCCCTGGTGTTAACAATACTAATTAGAGACCCAAAAAACTTATTTAATATGTGTCGGAGAGTTATACTCATGATGGGGACACATTATTTTTGTGAGGATATTATCTTGCTACAGATAAATCCATACAATTTCAACCTCATCATTGACTGGTTTAATTTGGTATGTGGTGTTATTGACTGCATATGTAGGTCAGTTGTGTTTTCAAGTGTGACTAGACAATGAGTGGTTTTCATTGGATAACATGGTTGTTAGGTGGGTAGTCAGTATGTATAGACCCTTATTTACTTAATGTATTGGTTGTTTGTGGAATCAGTGGGTGTTGGGATGGTAGAGGTTCCTAGTGTCATTATTGATTTCTTGGATGTTTTTTCTGAGGAGGTTGTGATGTTACCCCCTAGAAATGATTTTAAATTCATTATAGACTTACAACCTAGTGCTTCTCAAATTTCAAAGTCTCCTTATTAGATGATGCCTTTAGTGTTGTAGGAATTGTTGTTTCTGATTGATGATCGGATTCATTTGGGTTTTATTTGGCCTAGTGTGTCTTCATGGGGTGCTCTAGTGTTTTTAACAAATAAAAAGCATAGTATTCTAAGTCTATTAAAATACTACTGAAGGTTGAACCGATTGATAGTTAAAAATGGTTTACCTTTTACAAGGATATAATATATTTGTGATCAATTAGGATGGATGAGTTTTAGTTTTATAAGACTAATCAGAAGCCTATATATCCCTATTTGTGGGTGAAGGAGGTCGATATCCTAATCTAATTTAAGATGCATGTATAGGTCATTTGGGATTGTAGTCCCAACATTATATGTTAAAAACAAACCATTTGTATTAATAGGGATTATGAACTCCATGTTCTCTGAGTTCCTGGATCAGTTCAATGTCATATTAATTGATGATATATTGATCTACTTGAAGTCATAGGAGGAGCATGTTGAGAATCATAGAAATCAATTATTGGGTCTTCAATTCCACTAAATATATGGAATATTTCCTAGTTTATATTCTATACATGATAAAGAAATTTCCTTAAGATTTTGGTTTCTCAGTAGGGTGTGGCAGTAGATCCATCGAATGTTGAAGTAGTTTTTTCTTGTGCATCACCCAAGAATGTGATAGAGGTTCATTGTTTCCTTTGTATCAAATTATATTATTTAAGTCTTGTTCCTCATTTCTCTCGATCCATATTCTCGTTCATACCATTTACTAGGAAGGACTAGTCTTTTGTGTATTAATCAGTATAAGGAATAATTTAGTTACCAGAAGGGGATGTTAGTTAATGCTCATGTTCTTCAGTTTCTTAAGGAGGGATGATGTTTGAGGTGATATCTTATGCTTTTTATTTGGACTTGGGATGCTTATTGATGAATTAGAGGGTGGTGATATCTTATGGTTCTAGATATTTATTTCTCCATCATCATAACTATGCAACCCATGACCTAGAGCTAAATTTTTATGTGTTTTTGATAAAGATGGGGTTGAAGTAACTCATTGTGGAGTGCTTTTTGGTCTTCACAAATCACAATAGTTTGATGTGTATATTTTCCCATGGTTCTTTGAACATACAATATTTAAGGTGGATGGGGTTTATTTAAGATTATGTTTTTGAGACATCCTACACCTCATTAAAAGGGAATATTGTGGACAACACATTTAGTTGGAAGTTATGGAAGGGTGTTGTTCAAGAATATGAGGATGCTTACAGTGAAATTGACCAGTAACTAGCATTGAACTTATATGGAATAGTTGATTATAGTAGAGGATGTTTTTTTAAATATATGTACAATATTCCTTGATAAAGAAGGTGGGATATTCTTAGTGAGGAGTCTCATTGGAAGAGGTGTTGTTCGATTGTTTTGTTCATGGTGATGCTCCATAGGGATGGTTAGAGGAAGATTAGAAATGGATATTGTTTAGTGGGAGGTTGTTTATTATAGTAGATATGCATGGGGGACTCTTATATGAGTATTATAACTCATCTTTGGTGGTACAAACAGGAGTTTCCTCTATGTTCGATGAATTTAAGATACTTTTTTTATCCTAGGATGAAATAGATAGTGGAAGAGTTTGTGAAAAAGTTCTAGGTCTTCCACTAGGTAAAGGACAAGCATCATGTTCCTAGTGGTTGTTATATCCCTTGGATGTAATCGAGTCAATATGGGTTCAAATCTCAATGTATTTCACCATAGGGGTACCCATATCTCTAGGAAGTTGTGATTTTATCTAGGTGGTCATGGATTGGTTAAAAAAATCATCATACTTCTTTGTGATTAGGGAGTTAGGAACAATGGATTCTTTGATTGAGATGTATTTGGATGAGTTGTTTTGGTATCATAGTGTCATGAGGTCTTTTGTCTCTAATCATGACACAAATTATACCACATGAGTCTACATGGGATTGTCTTATTCTTTTGGAACTCAGTTATGCCCCAACAGTTCTTTTCACCCTCACATAGATGGGAATATGGAATAAACTATCCAGGAATTAGAAGTTTTGTTGTAGGCATGAATCTTGGACATCGATGGATCTTTGATATGAAACCTACATTTTAGAAGATTTTTCTTATAATAATAACAATCTATCTTCCATTGGCATGGATCTATTTGAGGCTTTGTATGTGATATCGTTTCATTCACCATTTTACTAGACAGAGGTTTGGGAGATAGTCGTTCTTGGTCTCGATGTGGTGTATAGCATGATAGAGAATGTTTAGCTTGTCTATGAGAGGATCAAATCTGTGTAGGACCAGCAGAAGTCTAACACTGATTGTAGAAGGAGGCCCTTGTAACTAAAGGTTGGGGACCATGTATTCTTGATGGTTTCCCCATGACATGGGAAATAAATATTTGGTAGAAGGGGTAATATTTCTCCCATGTTTGTTAGGACCTTTGAGGTGTTGGGTAATGTTTGTGAGGTGGTGTATCAGTTGGCATTGCCACCATAGTAGAAAAGTATTTGTAACAAATTCGATACCTCTTAGATTCTTTGGTATCTTCACGATGACTCCCATTTAATTTATTGAGGGTGGTTAAATGTCGAGGATGACACAATGTTCATGGAGAGACCGATATAAATCCAAGATCATTAGGAGAATTTGTTGTCTGGATGGACCATTTCCTTAGTTTCTTGGTTATGGAGGCATGGTGTCCTAGAAGAGTGAACATGGTAGTGAGAGGAATAGATGTGTACCCAGTACCCATAATTTTTATGAGTTTTTTTTCCATTTTTCACTTTACAATGTGATTTGAGTACTTTATTTTATGAGATAAACTGTTTTCCTTGGATTTGTATGTGTGTGGTGTGACGTGTTTGATAATTTCATTACACATGAAAAGGGGATAAACTTATTCCTAATCGAGATGGATTAACTATTATGTGATTAAAACTTTCTAGTCAAGTCAGTGCGACACATAGTAGATAGTTTCATGAGATGGAGAATGAAATTCCCTAATTTGTGTGTTCGAGATAGTGTAGTTTTTTTTATTGTAGTAGTTGTTGGTTTGGGAAGAAAAAAGGTTTATATGGTTGGGAAATGGTTGTGTGACAGTGTGGTTATTTTGGAGGAAACAATTTGTAGTTGTGGTTTCGTGGTGATGAGGGTTTGTGAGATGTTTGTGGTTATTTTGTTTGGTGTGTTTGGTGTGTGGTAGCAATTGAGGTATGACGAGATCCTTGAGAGGTATCTCATGAGGTGGCTATTTGGACCCCATTCCTTCTCGTATTTTTTTTGGATTCATGAGGGAAATAATTATTTAAAATGTAATTGATGGAACTTCTCATGCTCTCTTGGTCTTTTACATTACTGTTTTTGTGTGTTTGAGGTGTTCAGGGTAGGTTCTAGTACCTTTCAAAGGATTATGGGGGTGTTGTCGGGCTGATGCATGAAATAAACATCCTCTAACATTTACATGATGTGAATGTTGGTTTCACAGCTTATGCAGGTTTGGTTCACGATGTGTATATTCTTAGGGTTAAATAAGTTCTATGATTCATGTTTTTCTACAAAATCAAACCATGAGGATTACACAACGTGAAAGGGGATTACATATCATGTAAATTCCCAATGCAGTTCAATTTTAGAATATATTTTCTGGATGAATATTCATTCATTATTTAGTGTCTTCTTATTCCTCTCATTAGTGGTGAACCCTAGGTTCCCCGATGATTTTTTTTCATGCCATCTTCATCCCTATTTGGTCAGTTGGTCCAAATTGTTACATCACGAACCACCTTCTTCAACATGAGGGAAGGGACAAAAAAGTTCCACACCCTTCATTATGTTGGATGAAGGAGAGATAATGACCATCGATTCCCTCCTTAAATTGTCATCAGTGTGGATACTATCCCTAGGGGTATAGAATCTCACAAAAAATGGAAGGTATTAGCCTTTTTAATGAAATATGATCAGGAGAAAAGACGTTAAAAAAAACCAAATAACATCAAACATTTATATAAAGGAAACCAAAATACAACCCATGAATTATTTAAATAGAAACAATTACAAAAGTACAACCAAATCACCAAATCATGTACCAAAAGAAAGAGACTAAGTATTAGCACAACAATTATCCCGACACCCGAGCTTGAAATGTCTAGCTCTATCCTCAAAGTCTCCCTAAAAATATTTTTACAAACATAGGGTGAGTATATAAGTATACCCAATAGGAAAAATAATTCTACTCATTCACATGTAGGGGATCATACTAATTCCCTAGTGAAAGAATAGTACAACCTCAAGCACATACCAAGGTGTACTAACTAGACTAGCCTCACCAAGACACACTCACCGAATAATACAAATTAGTAGTATAAGCACAGAGAAATTTGGGTACCCGGCACCACATTCCCAATGGTTATATGCTTAATCCTAATAGCTGACATCTTGATTCTACCACTCTTACAAAATGAAGTCCCACTACTATAACCTCATGTACACATCTAGGTCGCAAACCACAGACAAATCCCACCTACTGACACTTGGGCCACAACCACACTACACATCCCACCACAGATAGCTGAGCCACAACAACTATGCCTCTCACCCAAAAACACATGGTCATCATCCTGAATACACATTCGAAATATACCTAGCCTACAAACACCTAGGTCTTTCAACCACACAACAACCTTACCAAAGGATCATGGTCTATAGTAAATCTCAATCCATTACATCATTCCCAGATACGCTCGGGAAGTAAGAACTAGAAGAGGGGCATGGTATAAAGTAACTACCCATCCATCCTACCACTGGGATGTTGGGAAAGACACCCTCCCCTATAAAATGGGTGTGTTCGGCACATGGTGCTCAATAATGGTGGGGTTAGTTTAAAAAACACAAGAAACTAAGATTTATATATATAGGTAAGAAAACACTCAACCAACCTACGTGTTTTAGACAAACAACCATCCCATACAAACCAATTTTTATTCTACCCCTATATGAATAACCACACAAACAACCACAATAAAATACTAGCCTAATCCATTTTCATTTAACCACATTCCATTCATTAATTAAGGGGTTCACTTTAATTTATTCCAACATTACCTGGGGAAACTACCAAGAAAAACATCTGCAACCATTTTTAGAATGTTAGAAGCCACTAAACACTACCAAGAAAAATAAAGAAGTATGGAAAAATGTAAGGAAATCCATTTTAACACCCATTCATATACAAATATATATAAACCAACACATAGTACTATTTCACACCCCCTTTCTTTCCTAGAAACTCGTTCAATCACTACCAACTTTAATTCTTCAATGTTATACCACTCAAATATGCCCTCACAATCAAACTCAACAACCCCACCTCACCAAAACACCACACTAGGAACACCTATATACATAAATACATGAAACAATAGTCCTACACCCGCACTTACCATAGATTTCCCCGATGCAGTCCCACTGTATAACATGTCCATCCATTCTGCAATCAATAAATCTCTCAAACATAGATTCCAACACAACATCTGTACCAACACATACACAAATAACACATAAACCACCATTAAATCATATCCCTATTGTACACACATACCACACCCTTCTCACAGAACCTACTCCTTTGTCTACCAATATACCCATAACTATTCTCCCAACAGCAGCACCACACAACCCACAAAAATTCAAAAAACCCAATAGAACATAGCACACAACCACACCTATCAAACAAGATGTATTCATATTTGTTAAACAGTATTCTTTAAATACAATTTGTTAAATAGGGGTGATCACATAAGGGTTTTCATCCAAGGGAATTCATTTTAATTAAATGGGTATACTTGATTAATCAGATTGATATTTACACCAATTAATCATAAGGAAACAACAACAGTTATAAAGAAACACCCATGAATAGAAAAATACCAACAACGAACATGACTCTTATAATCTATATGACCACAACCGATCAAATCATCAAAAATGATAGCAAAAAAATAAAACAGGTGATGAAAATCAATCTGCTTCCCATCTGTTAACAAGTTAATATTAGCATTCAACATTGTTAAACATTGGATTTGGAAGTGTTCACAAAATAATCTTACTATGCCGACCCCACATAATACACAAATAAAGAGAGGAAGAAGAATCCCCACCTAGAACAACAGGATACCCAACCTATCCTTGCGCAAAGAACATGCGATCACACGAGCATCAGGAAACTATAAGAAAACTGAGCAAGGGGATCTCTAAAATAGTCACATGACTCATCTAGAGAGTAAGGCTTTTGGTGCACCAAAGGGGAACAAAAACACTAGGAAGGGAAGATCCCAACTTTGATGAGCCAGATCTTATATTAAATGAAGAACAGTTTCTAAAGTCATTAACATGGTATTGTGGTCTAGATCACACGGTTTGAAAATATCAAAGTACCTAGAGAGTTAGGATATTAAATATATACTAAATATCCTTTAAAATTCCCTAAAAAATCCCAAAATTGGTATTTAAACTTAGTTTACATCAAATAAAATTTAATAGGGGAAAAACTAAAAAAACAGTAAACTGGAAATATTTAAAAGGGTGAGACTCTATTTCAGTGCCACCATTACAGTGCCACTATTACATTTCCCCTGTTACGGTGCCACCATTTTGGTCTGCCACCACTTTTTTGTGCCCCCATTACAGTCCCACTATCTTGTTGTGCCACCATCATGGTTCCACCATTTCAATGAAACCGTCTGGTGAAATTGGATTTTTGGGAAACTCTTGAAACAAACCACGTTGAACCCCAAGAACACCACATACACTAAATTTTCTCAATGGAATAGCATATAGATATCTGGGTCATTACATCTGATAAATCTCAAACTATTATAATACCAAATAATTTAAAACCAAAATCAGAAAAATAGTGTTTTGAAAAATCACCCCACAAGATACCTCTTAGGGGAAAACTACCTTATGTTGTTTGAAAACTGGAGTAAAACCCTAACATCCAAGAACATCTCCCTAACATCTATGTCTGAAAAAACTATAAAAACATTAAGGACCCACTATCCATACATATATATTAGGGAATCCATTACACCATTTCAAGATACTATCCATATTGGGCGGCACTAACTCGCCTGCATGGGTTCAATCACATCCACATTAATGCATCTCAATTATGAATAAGGTCCTCCCCTCTCAACTTGTCAGGACACTCAACACAAAACTTAGAATAAGGAAACAACACATCTGATAATGAACAAGGTCAAGAATTAAATTATATAACTAAGAACAAAAGTAAATAACAGAAACAAACCATAGAATATCTCTCGATACTGGGCACACATATGTGCCTCTCGATCCCAAGTACTCTCCTTAAGGATATTATTACTCCGTAACACATGAACCAAAAGATGGGTCCATCAATGAATCACCTTCTCCTCATGATCATTGATTATTACTGGTCACATCATGAACATTGCTTCATCATCGTTATCCAAATCTCCCCAGTTAATTACATGGGATTTATCAGGTAGATACTAACAGAACTGATAGATATAGAAGATGTCATGGATCCTCTCTAACTGTAGTGGAAATTTCAGCTGATATGGAACCTCTCCAACTCGTCCCAACACATTGAAAGGTCAAATGAACCTAGGAGAAATCATTCTCACTCTTTCAATCCTCCGCTACCCACGTCAAGGGGAAACCTTCATGAATACATGGTCTGAAACCTTGAAAACCAAATTCCTCCTATGATTGGCATACGACTTCTGTCAGTCATGTGTTTCCTTCATCCTCTAATGGACAAGCTTCAACTTCTTGGCCATACTTTTTACCACGTCGAGATGATGAATAGATACTTCCCCAAATTCTATCTAGCACAAGGGTGAACGACACGACCTCTCATATAGAGCTTCCAACATAGCCTTACCAAAGGAAGAGTGGTGGATATTATTGTAGGTAAACTCTACCAGAGGAAAATGTTTCACCCATGACCCACTGAAGTCTAGAAAACATGCTTGAAGCATATCCTATAATGTATTGATCTCAATCTCTGTTGTTCCATCCGTATGAGAGTGGAAAGCAGTGCTGAGGTGTAGTTGAGTTCCAAAAGCATGATGTAGTCCCCTCCATATTTTTGAGGTATCTTGTGCATCTAGATCTGAGAAAATAGATATTGGAACTCTATATGACTGCATCACCTCATCCACATACCTCTATGTTGATTCATCCACTACACTCGACTATTTGATCGTTAATAAGTGAGACAATTTCAGAAAATGATCCACTACTACACAAAGAAAATTGCATCATCCCTGAGTCCTGGGTAATACTATGGTGAAATCCATCGATATGTCATCCAGCTTCAACTTGTGAATATCTAAGGGATATAGAAGACCACTGGGAACATGGTTCCCAACCTTCACCATCTGACACACTGGTCTCCTTGCCACAAAAATTGTCACTTCCTGCTTCACCTCGGGCCACCAAAACTATTCCATACATCCCCAGTACATTTTAGAAACTCATAAATGAACCACCAAATGGTGATATATGGTACTCTTGGATAAATGAATTGCACATTCTTTCAAGGACAGAATACATCCCATGGAATAACATCTAATTCTGACCATCCCTCTAGAGCATCAACATGGACAGCATGGTCACACATCCCTTTAGCCTCTGAGTCTCCCCACTGAGACTCCTCCACATACTACACCAAGGAATACTATACTTTCATTTGAAATAGATATCCTCTACTGCAATCCACTCTCATATTGAAAAACAAACAACCTACCCCTCCATTTTCTTTAAATAATTCATGTATTATCGAAGTACATCCTTCTACAACTTCTTAATCGAGTAATCAGAAAACACATTCCCCTTACCTAAGGTGTAAGCGATCTTGAATTCATAGTCCTTGTGAAACTTCATCAACCTTCACTACTACAAGTTAAATCTCTCTAGGAGTAGATATACATCCTGATCTTGTGATCCATGAAGACCACAAAACGATCCACGATGAGGTAATCTCGTGAAAACTTCAGCATGAATAGGACAGATGAAATCTCATGGTCCTAGGTGGAATAGTTATTTTCATGTGGATGTAACTTCCTAGACCTATAAGAGATAACTAACTATTTTTGCATCATCATACATCCCATGCCTAGAATGCTTTCATTGTAGAACACCTTGAACGTCACCCCTTCCTCTTGAAACCTAAGCATTGGAGCACTGACCAGCTTCCCCATCAGGTAGCTAAAAGTCTTATATCACTGCTAGCTCCATAGGAAGGTCTGGTCATTTCTTTGGGAAGAGGTAAATGGAGGTCAAACTCATGAGAAGTTGGGTACGAACCTACAGTAATAGACCACAGGAACCAAGACTCTAGGAAACTCTTCCAGGTTCTTATGTGCTTCTGAAGAAACAATTTCTTAATCCTTTTATGGGTAAACATCTATCCCCTTATGAGACACCAGATATCAAGGGATGTTCACATATCACATCAAGAAATTTTACATTGACAACTTCCAATAGATCTAGTGGTGGCAGAGGACCTCCAAGATTGTCTTGAGGTGCTCAGTGTTCTCCTCCTATGACTTTAGGTAAATAAGAATATCATCAATGAACACAATGATGAACAGGTCTAGAGACATGAGGAAGAGAGTGTTCATTATCCCCATCAACATGGTTGGTGAATTTATAACACCGAAGGGAACAACAATGAAATCAAAGTGCCCATACCTACACCTAAAAGTAGTCTTTGGGATATCACCCTCAACTAGTGATATCAGGACCACAGGTTCATCTTAGGGAACCAACCTGCTCCACTTAAATGGTTGAAAAGATCATTATTCTTGGGAGAGGGTAACATTTCTTGAATGTTAGCATATTTAGTCTCTAGTAGTCTATGCACAAACTCATGCCACTATCTTCTTTCTTTACAAAAAATATTGGAGTACCCCACTACGACACACTCAGTCGGATAAAGCCCATTTTCATCTAGTCATTAACCCAAATCTGCAACTCCTGCAACTCATAAGGGACTATCCGTTATGGATCCATAGAAATCGGACATGCACCGGGTTGCAAGTCTATTCCAAACTCAACATCACATTGAGTGGGTATAGTCACAACATCTTCAGGGAAAAAATCCATGAACTCCACAAAAGCTTCAAGAAACTCAACCATATTAGCACCAATTGACCTCTATGACATGTTGGCTAACATAGAAATAAGGGGATCCAGACACTTACTTCCCTCCTAATGACTGCACTCACCAAAAAAAGATACATGCAGGTCATCCACACATGAAAACACAACACTTCACCAAAATTATTCAATAACATACTACATTGAAAAAAACTTGTTGATACCTAGGATAACATGTTATGGATGAAATTTTAGAAACATAAGATCCCAACTGAATGGATGTGGCCCACCAATCAATCTATATCTCTAAAAAACCTCAAACAGACAGGTATGACCTCCTACTAGTGTGCTCAACACCAAAGGAATGTAAAGTGTCTATACTTTTAGTCCCATGTCATGGGATATAATGGGTGAAAAAAAGGAGTGAGAAGATCTTGAATCAAATAATTCATGTGCAAGAGTACTAAATGGACTGATCAAACCTCGAACAACCTCCGGCCCTACCGGAACTGCTGCATCAGTGGCGTGCAAAAGCCCATGCCTAACTCCTCTGCCCCTCATCTATAGACCACTTCCCTGACCATGTCCAACTTGAGGTCCCTAAGGAGAACCCAAAGGTAGGCCTCTTATAGCACCATCTACCCTTGATAGAGCAGGATCCTGATGTCGCTATGGCTAGAAAGGTCTAACTGGCAACTTTTTCTGCTAAGGTGGGCACCAAACTTTCCCACCCCTATCATACTGAGCTCGAATTGAGCACTATATCCGAATATTTATATGGCCTCTACAGAAAAGAAGTATATTCCTAGTTAAATAGGGAAAGTTAGAGTACTAGGAGGTCAGAAGTATATTTACTAAGGCCTACTTCCCGCTGGTCGAAACTTGGAATGCCTTAACGCAACAGACCTACTACTGACTGCCATCCCCTTCGAAAAACTTGGCTGGATCCCCTATCATGGTTCACCACCTAGAAAGTGCATCCTTCCAATTCATCAGCCTTACTCTAAGATTCTACGTATTTATGTAGGGTAAAGGGACTGATGGTATACTGAAGTGATGTTCATAGTTCCTCCTCTAAGTGTCTCGCCCGCTACAACACATCTAGAAAGAGATTTGGATAAAATTGTATGAGATCCTTGAACTTGATCCCCAGTTCCCTCACCAAAATAATCCCCATTATGATGGAGAGAAGCTCCTTTCTCATCTTGGACTTCATCTTCAAGGAAAGAAACACTGCTTGAAACTTCTTCTTAATGTCAGTCCATGAGAGATCGGTTTACTTCCTCTCTTTGAGGTAAAGTGTTCTCCACTAACGCACCACTCCTAGAATTTTTCTTACTTCTAGAGGAACCCAGTACACCCTAAATGCACAAAGCAAGGTAAAGGTTATTTTCATATCCTCAATACAACCCTCCCTCTTTATGTTGGAAACACTGCTTTCGTACTTCCCTCGGGTCTGCCACTAGAAGCCACGAAGGGTCTTCTTCCATAAGTCATCTTTCTCCTCATGATCGGCCCTCCACTAATAAACCATGTCATCCTATTGGGTCTCAATTTCTTGTACCACAATTGGGTGATATCTGAGTGCCCTAGCTGAAAGGGTCAACAAGGAACTTCTAAGCTTTGGTAGTATGTAATTTTCTATCATGATTTATTCTAACTCTTTATTTAAATTAAATTCCCAAAAAATTCAAGACACACTGGAAAACAAGTCATTATGATGCATGTACCATTCGTATGGTCTCTACCATGTAGTAAATGTAGCCTCACTTGGTCATTTAATAGGTCCAGATTCCTTAAATCGAATCGGGGGGGGGACCTAAAATACTGTGTCCTAGCTGTTCTTCCCTGGCCTATTTCACACACAAATATTTACTAACATCGTTTCCCTAACATCCAATGAAATCCTCACATTTCCTATCATTGAACTCCATACCATACATCAAATATCATCATCTGATACCATTCTATCACAACCTACATTCTACAAGATGAGGGATGGGATAGCAAAGTGCCACACCATTCCTTCTTCAAGATGAAGGAATGATAATAACCCCTGAGTCCCACCTTTATTAGGCTTGCTGGTGGAAACTAGCACCTAGGGAATAAGATATCACACAAAATGGAAGGAAATGCCATTTTTAATGAAAAATGATAAAGAGATAAGATGATAAAAATCCAAAAAAAAAAATCTAACCATTAGATAAACAAAGCCAAAATCCAACCCATGCATGATTTAAATGTAAAATGTGACAAAATTACAACTAAATCGCCAACAAATGTTCCAAAAGAAAGTGACTATGAAGCAAAACAATAACTATCAAGATTTTTGAGCTAGTAAAGTTCATCACAGTCCTCAAAGTACTCTTGGAAACCTAAAAATAGTGTTGAAAATGTAGTGTGAGTATACATGTATACCCAAGAGGACAACTAAAGCTACTTATGCACAAGTGAGGGAGCATACTAATTCCCCTATGAAAGAACATAATAACCCCAAGAACCTAACAATGAGTACTAACCATCTCAACCCCACTATGGAACACTCACCAAATAACTAAATTCAAGTAAAGTAGTAGTATAACCAAATTGACATTTGGGTACCCCACACCACTTTCCCACTCGTTATCTCCTCATTCATAGCGACTAACATATTGATGCTACCGATCTTCAAAAATAAATTTTCACTACTACAACCCATACATACACACCAGGTCCAAAAACCACACACAAATTATACATGAAGGAACATGGTCCAAAACCACACTACACATCCCAACCGCAGACACTTGGGCCACAACAACTACGTCTGTCACACAAAAACACATGGGCCTCATCCCGAAGACACCTTCAAAACTAACCTAGCCTGCAAACACCTAGGCGTCTCACTGACACCACTACCTGCCTGAGTGATCTTGGGCTATAGGAAATATCAACCCATTACAGCCTTCCCAAATACACTTGACTAGTAAGAACTGGAATAGGGTGAAAGGAAGAAAGTCAGTAACCATCCATCCATCCTCCCACCAGGATGTTGGGAAATACACCATCTCCCATGAATTGTGGGTTTTCATCACATGGTTCTATACAAGGGTGGGGTTCATATAGAAAAGACTTAGAACTATTATTTATACATATATGTATGAAAACACTCAACCCAGCCTATGGGTTTCAAACAAACAACCATCCCATAAAACTGACCTTTGCTACTAACCCTATATCAACAACATCATAGACATCTATAATAAAATACAAGACTAACCATTTTTCAATTAACCACTTTCCTTTCATTAAATAAGTGGTTCACATTAATTTATTCCATCGCAACCTAGGGAAACAACCAATCACAACATCTTCAACCATTTATATAAGGCTAGAACCCCCTAAAAATTAACACAAAAACAAGTAGGGAACATGGTATGCAAATCCATTTTAACACCCATTAATAAAAAATAAGAGAGTGAAACCAACCTATAGTCCCACTACACACCCCCATTCTTTCCTAGACACACTTTCATCAACTATTAAATGTAATTTTTCAATGTTATCCATCCTAAACATTCCCTCACAACAAAACCAAACATCCCAACTACACAAAAACACCACACTAGGCACACCTATAAATAAGAAAACATGACAACCCGGTCTTGCAGCCCTGCTACCCAGACATTGTCAAGATGCATCCCCATTTAATAACATGTACATCCATTCCACAATCAATCAATATATTAAACTTAGATTCCAACACACCATTTTTACCATGCCATACAAAAATCCCACAATAACCACCATTAAACCACAACAACATTGTACACACATAACACACCCTTTTCATAGAACCAACTCCTCTATAAACCCTTGTACCCATAACTGTGCTCCCAATAGTAGCACCACACAACCCACACAATGTTAAAAATCCCAAAAGAACACATCACACAGGACACTAACACACCTATCAGACATGATGTATTCAAATTTGGTAATTATTATTCTTTAAATCATCTTTGATAAACTAGGTTTATTACATAAGGGTTTTCATTTTGGGATATCCATTTCATAAAACTAGGTATATATGATTAATTATATTGATATTTACACTAATTAATCATAAGGATACAACAACAATTATAAAGTGTCACCCATGTACAGACAAAGACCACCAACAGCCATGATTTTCAGAATCCATACATCCACAAAAAGTCACATCATCAACAATGATAAGTGAAAAAATAAAATACGTGATCAAAATCAATCCACCCTCAACCTATTAATAAGTTCATATTAGAATTAAACTTTTTTTAAATTTTGATTTTGTAGTTTTCAAAAAAGAACATTACTACGCCTACCCCATATGATACACAAATAAAGAGTGATAGAATAATACATACATGAAACAACAGGTGACCAAAACTCTCCTTGCACCCAGAATAAGGGATTTCATGAGCAACAGGAAACTACAAGAAAATTAAGCAAGACGAGGCTCTAACATAGCCGCACAACTCGTATAGAGAGAAAGGTTATAGGTGCATCAAGGGGGAATGAAAACACTATGAAGGTAAGATCCAAACTTTGAAGATACAAATCCTATATTAAAGGAATAATGGTTTCAAAATCCATTAATGTGGGATTGTGGTGAATACCATATTATTTGTATATATCAATGTCCCAAAATCATTAGGATATTAAAGATACACTTAATATCCTTTGAAATTCCTTTAAAAATGCCCAAAAAAGGCTTTAAACTAGGTTTGTGTCAAATAAAATGTAAGAGGGGAAAAACAGGAAAAACTCAGGAAACTGGAAATTTGGAAATGGTTGAGTCACCATATCGGTGTGCCACTATCATTTTTCCACCGTTATGGTGCCACCGTTACAGTGACACTATTTTGGTGTGCAACCATTTAGGTGACACTGTTACAGTGCCACCATTTCGGTGTGCCTCTATTTTGGTTCCACCATTATAGTGCCACAAATTTTGTGTAACACTTCTATAGTGCTACTGTTATGGTTCCACTGTTCTGGTGACACCTTTTTGGTGTGCCAGTATTTCGGTGTGCCACTGTTTCCGTGAAACTATTTGGTGAAACTGGATTTTTGGAAAACTCTCAAAACAAACCACTACATCCCCCAAGAACACCATAAGCACTACTTTTTCATAAATGAATGGCCTAGGGGAATCAATATCATTATAAATTATTCATTTGTAATTTGTGGTAATCCCTTCCCTAATTAAGGATGGTTTTTAATGTTCTTATTCATGGTGTCACTATGGTGGTAAATTTTGGTTTGGTATGTGTGTTTGGGATGTATTTTGATTGTCTTTGGGTGTGATTAATGTTGATATGTAGTTTCTTATGGTGTTTTTGTGGTTGTGGGTACTTCTTATTTTCCCTCTGGTGTGCAATGAGTTGATAAACCTTATTTGGGGTAAGAATTACATCATCTATATTTATTATGTGTCAAGTGGGTGGGGTTTACATTTTTTATCTATGGATTATTGTTGTGATAGCTTTATAAACAATAAATAGTTGGTTAAATTGAAATTGAAAGGTAAAAAAGGGGATTGATTCTCATGATTTTATAGCTTTGATGTTATTTGTGATATTGTGGATTGTATGAGCTAGTTGGGCCACTTAAAATTGTGGTATTTTGGGGATTTGTATACAATTGATATATGTGATATGATTTCTACATTGGTTTTTATTTCTGTTATGTAACCCTAAAATTGAAATTCATTAACAACTTATATTTTTCAAATTAAATAGATGCCACTGTATTTTGGCTTGTGTGTTAACACCCTGAAAATAAAGTGGAATGTGATAAAATACATCTTTTTTTAATATATAAAATAATCTTGATGTGTGGTTATGTTTGGCCATATATTTTGTATGGATATGTGTTGTCGGATAATGTGGGGCCTATGGTCTATGGGATATACTTTGGGGTGATAATGTGGTTTTTGGTTCATGATATTTTGTTGGGGAGGTGGTTTGTGGGCCATGATTTTAGTGCAGCAAAGTGGTTTGTGGGTTGTTATTTTGGGGTGGTGAGGTGGTGGTTGTTTTGTGCTAGATTCCTGAGTAGTGATGGAATAAATGATTAATAATTATTGAACTGACATGGTTTTGTTTTGTTATTTAATGGAAATTTATAATTTATATTTAAATGGTGGGTTGTATGGTTAAATAAAGATGATTTTTAATAATTAATGGAATGCAATTATTAAATTAAACATGTTAGAAATGTGAAATTGGGTTTTTGGCTTCATGTGTGGTGTTATGAATTTAGAGGTGGCTAAAAAAGTGATGGTGTTGTGAGTTGTTTGGTTTCTTTGTGAACCCATATTTTGGGATTTACTGTTTTATATTAAATATGTCCTTTTATATTATTTTTATTTACATAAGAAAATCACCCTTGTTGAGAACTACATGTTGACACCCACATGGTCATGCAGGGGGTGTTTTCCTGACATCTAATGGGGAGGATGGATAGATGGGTACCCACTATTTCCCTCTATCCCTTCTAGGTGATGTAGTTATTTTATAGGCTTTGGCGGTCAGAGGTCTATTTGTTCATTAGATGGTGGTTTTGATAGCCCATGTGTTTTTACCAAGGTTTGACAATACTTGTGGGGAGGTGGAGGAGGATTTTTGGGGCTTAATGTGGCTGGGATTATGGGGAAGCTTCTGGTGGGATTCATTCATGGAATGAGGAGGGAGAGAGTATAAGGACTCGACCTTAAACATTACATAATATTGAATTAAATGAATAATTCACATTGAGGATCTTTTCAGGTTTAGAGTTTTGGGGAATTAGGACATAACTATTACATCTCAAAATATTACAAAGTAAGCACTTCTACCCAGAATCCACTTTTTTCATAAAATAAAAACTCTTGAAAAATAAACATGTCTAATTCCATGTGAAAGAGAGCATGGATTTTCCTTGATCCCATCCTTGACCTTATTCATCTTTATGTCCTGTGAAAAACATTTCAAAACATGGGATGAAAATAAAATGATCAGTAAGGGTTATAAAACAGTGAATGAAAACATTTCTTCATAAATACAAACAAAACATGAACTCTTTTACTTACCTCATGAAATCATAATATTTATGAAAGACATGCATAGAAATCATAAATCATAAAGGTAACGTGTGGCATCCATACCATACTTACATTTTAGCTATCACAGCTACATAGGGAGTTACTTTGGAATACCCATCACAGTATATTCCCTAAATCTCTTAGGAGAAAAATTTACATTTCCCTCCGTCAAATTAACCAATGCATTGGAGAGCTATCTCGGGCTCACCTGCCCTAGGTTTATTACGGAACCACCCATATAAGTAAATAATGCCCAACAACCATAACATGATCTTAACACATAATATAAGCATAAAGGAAAGATAACATTTCCACATAAAATATCATTTCAAGATATTGAAATAATAAATCCATTCTCAAAATCATTTTCAATGAAAAAATACATAAAAAGAGTATTTGGTATTTATTTTTCCTTTTAAAAACATTCTGGCTTGTTAAGGAAGTCAAAGATCAAATAATCCTCACGACGACGGAAAGGTGGTTGTCACCGATTACGTTAAAGAAACATTCCTTTTTTCATTTAGTAAAATTCTTCATAGAGAAAATATTCCTTTTGAATAAAAGTAAAAGTCAAAGGGTTTTATACATCATATAAAATAAAGTCATGTATAAAACTAAAAATGCCTCAATGAAAGAAGATTAAGACGAAGTCCATTACCTCATGTCCGACTTGACCCATTCGTTCTTTAATCTCCTGAATAATAAACTAAAGTTAATTTCTACTTTCTTAGGAACTTTATTCAAGTTTATTATTCCTTTTATATCACTTATTACCATGTTATAATCATTATGTAATTATTTAAGTTAATAACGTTCGTTTTGTCGATATTTGGTACTTGAGTCAAAAATGGACTTCTTATAATTACATGTTGTTCATGTGGTAAAAGGTTCATTATATCCGGAATGATATTCATGATTTGGTTATCATATACATCATATATATCCAGCATATATATGTATTTATAACAGTACATAACATTTGGAGGTACGAAATGAAATGCACTGTTCATGGAGACGGTAAGTCGTACGTACGCATGAACACTAAATTCATTTATATTTCTTATTTTAAAGGTATTAAAACATAATGATACATAGGTATATTATAATTCCAGTATAATATAATATATAATATCATTAACTCTATCCTTTATACATCCCACATAGGGCATTAACGAGTCACATCACTTTGAGGGGGCGGTAGTCCGCACTTCCTCAAAAGAGATTATCATATTTACCCACCATGGAAACCATAAAGGTTTGATATAATTGGGAAGTACCGAAGCATAAAGAAATCATAAAAATAATATATATCATATATAAATACATTTCCATCGTAATTTCCACCATGAGAGGTGGTAATATATAATTGAACAATCATCATTTCGTGAGGCATTAGTTTGTCATCCACAGAAACATTATGTTCTTCATCCATTAGATGGTGGTGTGTGTAAGTGTAGTTATAATACTAATTATAACAACATCATAGTATATTTAGGATACTGTTTTTGTTACAAAACAAAGTAAATAAAAAGAGTTTAGGGGTTGGAGAAGAAAAATAAAAGAAAATAATTTAAGAGAAACTGTTACCTTTAATTTGGGTAACTCACTTTGGTTTGAAAAAAAGGACTTCTTGAAGTTCCTTCATTATAAGGTAAGGCTTATAGGATGAGGAGAGGGATGTAGGGAGATTAATTGGGTAGAGTTTGGATGAGCCAAATGGCTTTAGAGGTGTCAGGAATTGCATAGAAGTGGTCTCTTTTTATAAGGGAGTGGAGGGGCTCTTTAGGAATGAGTGAAAATATTATTTTATAATATAATGATATTCGGTTTCTAATGGTCCAAAACTCATTATGGTCGAAGCTAAGATGACTCATAATCGAAAAAAAATCATCCAATAATAATTGGACATGTTTTGTATAATATTTTAATCATTATAGTCTTATTTAATTAAACCATTTATTAATGACGTAAATACTGCATCATGATTGTGTCATAAATAATTTAATTTATATGATGTATAAAATTTATAAAAAAACTACCATGATGTAATAAATATTTTTATATTTCCAATGAATATTTATAGTCGAAAATAATACTTGTATAACTCCATGTAAAAATTAATTTACTAAAAGATATTTGTTTATTTCATTTTGGCCTTTACTTTAAGTTAATTAAAATAAAGTGTCATAATCACATTTAAGTGGCTCCATGGGGTCCCAAAATCTACCCAAGGATGCCCATGGTCGTATATGACTCAACCAATAGGATTATGACACCTGTTAGGGTAAATAAATATTATTTTTTTTACCCTTATTTACCTGATTTACCCTTTAACCATGTTAAATTAAATACTTACTCAGGTAAATTTTTAAAATGCCTAAAAATGAAAGTTACATATTTGCACAATTTAAACCTATTTATTCCAAATATGGAATCCATTTCTCCAAATTCAAAACACATAAGTGGCTGAAATTAATTTAAAATTAATTCCCGCTATCAAAACAAAAGGCGTGTTTTTAAGAAATATTAACTATCAAAAGATTGATAGTTGATTATATACAATTTAAATGTGAAATTGCTTATAATGACCAAAATTAGATTAAATGATAAAAATATAATATATTTACACTTTAAAACCAATTAAAAGGATAATCTAACCATAAAAATAAATTAGATTAAATCGTAGTTTTGAATTAAAATACAATATTTTTACTATTCCTTAAAAAATTGAACATTATCAGAAAAATACCAAAAAATTACCCAAAGTAAATTATGATGTCCTAATTATAAATAATGATTTTATTTAGTCATATAGAATGTTTTAAAGTGACCAAAACTAGATTTAAAAAGGGTTCACCATTAAAAGTCGGTAAATCGTCCTTTTAATGTAAATTATGCTTAAAATTAGATTCATTCATATATTAAGCCTCTAACATTTATTGGATAAATATAAATACATGTATAATCATATTATAGTTAGTTTTGTTCATTTCCACCAATACAATGGCTAGGAGTTAACTACCATTTAAACTAATATTATTATATTATTAGTGTGCAACGTAATATTTCAAAGAAACTCGTTGTTGCTTATCGGGTACGTTATTGAACATAGCAACCCCTTTAAGATAAAATTAATATTTAATTCACAAATATTAATAAATATGAAAATATCTTATTCATCATTTACCTGGGATGTTACATCCTTCCCCCCTTTTGGAAATTGTGTCCTTGCAATTTTTATCCACTTATCAAAATAAGTGGGGGTATTTATCCATCATAGCATTTTCAGATTCCCACATTGCCTCTTTAACCATATGGTTTTTCCACAAAACATTTACCTGGTGAATTACCTTATTCTGCAACACCTACTCTCTATGGTCTAGAATCTGCACTGGTTGTTCTTCATAAGAGAAATTCTCTTCCAACTGAACTACCTCTGGGCTCAAAACATGAGATGGATCTGGCATATACTTTCTCAACATCGAAACATGAAAACAATTGTGTACTTGGGATAAACATGGAGGTAAAGATACTCTGTACGCAACTGATCCAACATTCTTCAGAATTTCATATGGTCTAATGAACCTCAGACTCAACTTTATCTTCCTACCAAAATGCATCACACTTTAACAAGGAGAAACTTTGAGAAAGACATGATCACCTACCTCAAAAGAAATATCCTTCCTCCAATTATCCGCATAACATTTCTATCTGATCTGAGTTGTTCTCATGTGATTTTGAATCAACTAAAAGTTCTCTACCATCTCCTCTACCAATTCTGGTCCCATCATCTTTCTTTCACCTACTTCATCTCAAAAAGCTGGAGTTCGACAACACTTTCCATATAATTCCTCAAATGGATCCATCTGTATACTGGAATGAAAACTGTTATTATAAGAAAATTCAACCAAAGAAAGATGTTGGTCCCAACATCCCTGGTAGTCCATCGAGTAAGAACGTAACATATCCTCTACGGTCTGAATTGTTCATTCTGACTTCCCATCTGATTGAGGATGAAAAGTTGTACTAAAATTTAATTCAGTACTCAATGACTTCTGAAGGCCTTTCCAAAAGTTAAAAGTGAACCTGGGATCATGATCAAATACAATGGAGAGGGGAACTCCATGCAACATGGCTATCTCTTTAACATACAACTGAGCAAGTTGATCTAGAGACAAAGTATCTCTAATAGGAAGGAAATGAGCAGATTTAGTCAATCAGTCAACTATAACCCAGATTAAGTTATTACCTCGAGATGTCTTTAGTAATCTCAAAACAAAGTCCATGGATATATTTTACCATTTCCACTCTGGAAACGGTAGAAGGTAAAGCATTCCTTTCGGTAACTGTCACTCTGCTTTAACCTGCTGACAAGTCAAACACTTCACAGTAAAATTAGCAATATCTCTTTTCATTCCATCCCACCAGTAATACTCCCGAAGATCTCTGTACATATTAGTACTACCAGGATGAATAGAAAACGGAGAACTATGAGCTTCACATAACAACTCATTATTCAACTATGAATCACAAGGCACACATAATCTCTTTCCAAACATAAAAACAAAATCATTATCAATGTTAAATTCAGGAAACATACCCTTTTAAACTAACTCTACCTTTTTCTGCAACTCATTGTCTTCCTTTTGTACTTTCTTTATTCTATCTGATAGAGATGATCTCACTGACACGTGAAACAAAAGAGAAGAATTTTCTGCACCAACAACTTCTATGCCAAATTTCATCAAATAAAAAACCAAACGATCTTGTTCTAAACGTAGCATGGATAATGAGACATTACATTTTTGACTCAAAGCATCAGCATCTTTATTTTCTTTTCCCCGATGGTAATTGATCGTGCAATCATAATCCTTGATTAATTCTAGCCATCTCCTCTATCTCATGTTCAATTCTTTCTAAGTGAATATGTACTTTAAACTTTTTTGATCAGTATATATTTCACACTTCACTCCATACAAATGATACCTCCAAATTTTTAATGCAAAAAAATAGCAGCTAATTCCAAATCATGTGTAGGGTAATTTATCTCATGTGGTTTCAACTGACGTGAAGCATAAGCAATTACCTAATCATTTTGCATTAGGACACAACTCCGTACTTTCAAAGAAGCATCATTGTAGATAACAAACTCACCATTTCTGGAAGGTTGTGCCAAAACTGGAGTATTCAGCAATATCTTTTTCAATTCCTAAAAACAATCATCACATTCTTTTGTCCAGATGAACTTAACACCTTTTCGAGTAAACTTAGTCGTTGGACTAGATAACCGTGCAAAGTTTTTAACAAACCTCTGGTAATAACCTGCCAAACCAATAAAACTATGAATCTCAGTTATATTTGTGGGTCTTGGCCATTCTTTAACAACTATTGTTTTTTCAGAATCAACAGTTATGCAATTTTTTGAAACAATGTGACCAAGGAAAGAAATTTATTGTAAAAAAAACTCACACTTGCTGAATTTTCCATAAAGTTTATTTTCTTTTAATGTTTTCATGACAACCCTTAAATGACTTTCATGTTCCTCTTTACTTTTTGAATAAACCAAAATATCATCAATGAACACAACCCCAAACTTATCCAAGAACTCACGGGAAATTATATTAATAAGATCCATGAATACAGACGGTGCATTGGTTAAACCAAAAGGCATCACTACAAATTCATAATGGCCATATCTAGTACAAATAGCGGTCTTCGAAACGTCAGTTTGTTTTACTTTCAACTAATGGTTCCCCGACCTCAAGTCAGTCTTCGAAAAATACTGAGCTCCCTAGAGCTGATCAAATAAATCATCGATATGAGGCAAATGATACTTATTCTTAACAGTGATGTTATTCAATGCTCTATAATCAATGAAAAGTCTCATTGAACCATCTTTATTTTTAACAAAAAATACTGGAGCACCCTAGGGTGTTGTGATAGGTCAAATGAAACATTTATCTAATAACTCCTGCAATTTCTTCTTTAACTCTAAAAGTTCAATTTGAGCCATTTGATAAGGGGGTTTTGAAATTGTCTTAGCATCAGGAACTAAATCAATAGTAAATTTAACTTCCTGATCAGGTATAATACCGGGAAACTCATCAAGAAAAACATCAAGGTACCCATTTACCACTGGCACATCATTAATCTGAATAGTTCCTTTATTTTCAACAATATGTGCAAGGTAACATTCATTTCCATCTTTTACCAGTTTTTCAACTTCCTGATATGTTATCAAAAGAAAGGTTTCATTCTTGTACACAAACTGAAAATCATTCTGAAAAGATACCTCTTTAGCTCTGCAGTCAATATTAGCATGATAAATAGAAATCCAATCCATGACCAATATAACACCAAACTCTACTAGAGGTAAAACAATAAGGTTTGCAGGTAGATACTTTTCGCACACAAGGATAGGAATGTTCTTATGTTTTCTTTTTGTCTCAACATTTCCCCCAGGTGTTTTTACTGTAATTTCAGTATTCATATCATGGGATGGAATTCCCAATTTACTAGAAAACTTTTCAGAAATGAAAGAGTGTGTAGACCCTGAATCAAACAACACATTGGCATAATCTGAACAAACAAACAATGTACCTGATACAACTTCATTTGATGGACCAACATCTGCTGAAGTAGTTGCAAAGGATTTGGCACCCCTTTCTTCTTATAGTCTGGCTTCTTTCCTTCGGTTGAGTTCTTTGTTGGACACTCATTTGCATAATGACCCATTTCATTGCACTTAAAAAAATTTACTCACTGTAAATCAGATTTTGACTTACCATTACCCTGATCTTTTCCAGTGCAATTACAAGCCTTATGTCCAATTTTACCACATCGTTAGCACTTACCAGAATTCAAAAGACATTCCCAGAATGTTTTTACCACAATTTTTACAAACTATAAACTTAAGATTCTTACCATTAGACCTTTTTGAAGAGTTATTTCCTTTAGCATGCCACCTCGACCTCTTATTTTGTTGTTTGTCAAAGAATACTTGATCATCGGCAAACTCCATTTCCACCTTCTCTGCACAACGAACACGTTTTTCATAACTTTTGAACTCACGAGAAGCTAAAGCCCTTCGATACTTTGGATTTATTCCTGAGTAAAAATGGTTGATTTTAATACCAAGATCTCGTATGACGTTTGGATCATACCTTTCTAGTCGAGTGAATTTTTCTTCATAAGCAGCCACTGATTCATACTCCTGCCTCAATTCCAGGAATTGTTTTTCCATCCTAAGACGAACAACCTTAGGAAAATATTTCTCCAGAAACATACCTTTGAATTCATCCTAATCAAGAGCATCAATCTCCTCATTATCCCTGATATTTTTCACCATCAACCACACTGATCAGCTTCACCTTCAAAATGGTAAACCGCAAGACTAACCTTTTGATGTTCTGAACAACCCATGACATCAAAAATATTTTCCAGAGATTTAATCCACCTTTCAGCTAGCACCAGATCAGATGATCTTCTGAATGATGGGGGGTGTTGCCTCATGAAATGCTCCACTACTGACATGTTCCTTTGTGGCTGATCTGGCTGATCTCGTACATGGATACCACCACCATTTATAGCCTAATTCAACTGTGCCATCACTACAACAAACTATTTAGTTCCGATTCTGACCATCTCAGGTTGCTAATTTGGAAGGTTGTCTTCCTCCTGATGTCGTCCCAACATAGCTGCCGTGTTTCCTCTGCGGAAAACCATTCTAAACAAAGAAATATCTTAGGCAAAGAAAGATGGTAATCTGGAAATACTATATGATTTCAATATTAAAAAAAATACTTTATGGATATTAATTTAACAATATCCTAACTCCTAAAGTTATCAAAACCTCCCTCTGATACCAACTATAAGGACCGGGACTTAAACATTACATAATATTGAATTAAATAAATAATTCACATTTAGGATCATTTCAGGTTTAGAGTTTTAGGGAATTAGGACATAACTATTACATCTCAAAATATTACAAAGTAGGAAATTCTACCCAGAATCCACTTTTTTCATAAAATAAAAACTCTTGAAAAAAAATTCATGTAAAATTCTATGTTAAAGAGAGCATGGATTTTCTTTAATCCCATCCTTGACCCTATTCATATTTAAGTCCTGTGAAAAACATTTCAAAACTTGGGATGAGCATAAAAGGCTCAGTAAGGGTTATAAAACAGTGAATAAAATCATTTTTTCATAAATACATACAAAACTTGAACTCTTTTACTTACCTCATGAAATAATAAGATTTATGAAAGACACATAGAAATCATAAATCATAAAGGTAACTTGCGGCATCCATACCATACTTACATTATAGTTATCACAGCTACATAGGGAGTTACATTGGAATACCCATAACTGTATATTCCCTAAATATCTTAAGAGAAACATTCATGTTTACCTCCGTCACATTACCCAATGCATTGGAGAGCTATCTTGGGCTCACCTGCCCTATGTTTATCACGGAACCACCCGTATACGTAAATAATTCCCAAGAACCATAACATGATCTTAACACATAACATAAGCATAAAGGAAAGATAACATTTCCACATAAAATATCATTTCAAGATATTGAAATAATAAATCCATTATCAAAATCATTTTCAATACCAAAATACGTAAAAAGAGTATATGGTATTTATTTTACCTTTTAAAAACATTTCGGCTTGTTAAGGAAGCCAAAGATCAAATAATACTCGTGGCAGCGGAAAGGTGGTTGTCATCGCTTACTTTAAAGAAACATTCCTTTTTGTCGTTCAGTAAAACGCTTCATAGAGAAAAGATTTATTTTCTATAAAAGTAAAAGTCAAAGGGTTTTATACATCATATAAAATAAAGTCATGTATAAAACTAAAAACGCCTCAATGAAAGGAGATTGAGATGAAGTCCCTTACCTCGTGTCTGACATGACCCGTTCATTCTTTAATCTCATGAATAATAAACTAAAGTTAATTTCTACTTGATTAAGAACCTTTTTCAAGTTTATTATTCCTTTTATATCACTTATTACCATGTTATAATCATTATGTAATCATTTAAGTTAATAACATTCATTTTGTCGATATTTGGTACTTGAGTCAAAAATGGACTTCTTATAATTACATGTTGTTCACATGGTAAAAGGTTCATTATATCCAGAATGATATTCATGATTTGGGTATCATATATATCATATATATCCATCATGTACATGTATTTATAATAGTACATAACATATGGAGGTACGAAATGAAATGCACCGTTCATGAAGACAGTAAGTCGTACGTACGCATGAACGCTACTTTCATTTCTATTTATTATTTTAATGGAATTAAAACATAATGATACATAGTTATATTATAATTACATTATAATATCATATATAATATCATTAACTCTATCCTTTATACATCCCACATAGGGCATTAACGAGTCACATCACTTTGAGGGGGCGGGAGTCCGTACTTCCTCAAATCAGATTATCGTATTTACCCACCATGGAAACCATAAAGGTTTGATATAATTTGTAAGTAAAAAAGCATAAAGAAATCATAAACATAATATATATCATATATAAATACAGTTCCATCATAATGGCCACCATGAGAGGTGGTAAGATGCAATTGAACAATCATCGTTTTGTGAGGTGTTAGTTTTCCATCCATAGAAACATTATGTTCTTCATCCATTAGATGGAGGTGTGTGTAAGTGTAGTTTGAATACTAATTATAAAAACTTCCTAGTATATTTATTATACTTGTGTTGTTACAAAATAAAGTAAATAAATAGATTTTAGGGGTTGGAGAAGCAAAATAAAAGAAAACAATTTAAGATAAATTGTTACCTTTAATTTGGGTTACTCACTTTGGTTTGAAACAAAGGACTTCTTGAAGTGCCTTATTCCTAAGGTAAGGCTTCTAGGAGGAGGAGAGGGATGTAGGGAGCTTAATTGTTCAGATTTGGGACGAGCCAAATGGCTTGAGAGGTGTCAGGAATGGCATAGAAGTGGTCTATTTTTATAAGAGAGTGTAGGGGCTCTTTAGGAAAGAGTGAAAATATTAATTTATAATATAATGATATTCATTTTATAATGGTCCAAAACTCATTATAGACAATTATAATATTACTAATAATCTAAATAAAATCATTCAATCATAATTGGACATGTTTTTGATAATATGTTAATCATTATAATCTTATTTAATTAAATCATTTATTAATGAGGTAAATACTGCATCATGATTGTGTAATAAATAATTTAATTTATTTGATGTATAAAAATTATAAAAAAAACCATGATTTAATAAATCCTTTTAGAATTCCAATTAATATTTTTAGTTGAAAATATAACGTTTATAACCCCATGTAAAAATTAATTTACTAAAAGATATTTGTTTATTTCATTTTGGCCTTTACTTTAAGTTAATTAAAATAAAGTGTCATAATCACTTTTAAGTGGATCCATGGGGTACCCAAATTGACCCAAGGATGCCCATGGCCGGATATGACTCAAAAAATAGGATTATTAAACCAATTACTGTGAATAAATATTATTTGTTCTACCCTTATTTACCTGATTTACCCTTTAACCATGGTAAATAAAATATTTACCGAGGTAAATATTTAAAATGCCTAAAAATAAAAGTTACCTATTTACACAATTTGAACCTAATGATTCCAAATATGGAATCCATTTTTCTAAATTCAAAGTATAGAAGTGTCATAAATTAATTTAAAATTAATTCCCGCTGTCAAAACAAAAGGCGTGTTTTTAAGAAATATTAAATATCAAAAGATTGAGAGTTGATTATATAAAATTTAAATGTGAAATTGCTTATAATGACCAATATTATATTAAATGGTAAAAATATAATCTATTTACACTTTAAAACCAATTAAAATGATAATCTAACCATATAAATAAATTACATTAAAACATAGTTTTGAATTAAAATACAATATTTTCACTATTCCTTAAAAAATTAAAATTTATCAGAAAAATACAAAAAAATTACCCAAGGTAAATTATGATGTCCTAATTCTAAATAAGGATTTTATTTGGTCATATAGAATGTATTAAAGTGACCAAAACTAGACTTAAAAAGGGTTCTCCATTAAAATGTGGTAAATCGACCTTTTAATGTAAATTATGCTTAAAATTAGATTCATTCATATATTAAGCCCCTAACTTTTATTGGATAAATATAAATACATGTATAATCATATTATAGTTAGTTTTGTTCATTCCCTCAAATACAACGACTAGGAGTTAACTACCATTTAAAATAATAATATTATATTATTAGTGTGCAATGTAAGATTCCAAAGAAACTTGTTGTTGCGTATCGGGTATGCTATCGAACATAGGAACCCCATTAAGTTAAAATTAATATTTAATTCACAAATATTAATAAATATTAAAATATATTATTCTTCATTTACTTGGGATGTTACATAAAGGATGATGTCACACATATTCATGAATGACTGCTAATATGGTTTTGTAAGTGGTTCTTTTGTGTACAATATGTTTTTAAGAAAGCCATGTTATGATGTGCTTGTGGGGTAGTGTGTTATATATAAGGGATGAGAGCACCAAGACGTACGAAGTTTGGGTGTGAGAGTGGAATACTAGATGGAAAGTGGCATGTGGTACCCTTATTGACATGATTATTAATATATTATATTACTTTACCTGTGTTATTTGGTGAACTTGGCTTGGTGAGGTTGGGTTTTCTTAGTATAATTGTATAGGAGCTGTTTGGTTCTATTGTTTTCTCAAAGGTGCATTATTATTCTTCATTCACATGTTTGTGAGAGACTTTGGATTTCTTACTGAGTACACATGTATGCTCACCATATATATTGAAAACATTTTTTTGGATTTTAGGAGGTTTATGTGGACAGTTCTTGAAATCACATGATAAAACCTTTGGATAGTTATTATGTAACTGCTTTAGCTTTACTTTTGGGGTTTTACATCAAATACTTTTATAAAATTAGTGTAATTTATACATGAATTGTTGAATGGTTCGGGGTTATTTTTATATTATTACGTGGATTTTATTATAGTTTATCAATATTATCTCCTAAAACTATTTATATTAAATAGGGTAATGCCTCCCACAAATGATATTTTTATACCCTCGGTGCTTGTCGCCAACCCGGGGCCTACTAGAGGCAGGACTCAGGGGGGCATCATCTCTCTCCCATCATTGTGGTATCTTTGGAAAGATGAGTTAAAGAAAATTTTATATTTACAATATTATTATTATATATAAATATAATATTATATCTTTAACTAAACTTATACAAATACCATCCCTGTGATGTGGTGATGAAAAAGAAATCATGTCCCTTTGTAGAGGTGGAAATCCACATGTATTCATGAACGACATTATCATTTTTCAATGGTTGTAAATCTAAAAAATAGATTATATAAGATCATTCAATAATGATAATTATATCATTAATTTAATACATATTAAATAAATATTCCATTATAACCAGTTGTGAGTGGCGGAGATGGAAAATGAATTACATCAGTTCGAAAGGCAGTTTTCCTACATACACATAAATGATGATTTCTATTCCCATTTAATGGAAGGAGGGGACATATAAAGGTAATGAAAATAACATAATGAAATATAAATATATTATAGATATTTATTTTAATATATAATCAATTTTTATAAATATTTTAATGATATTGGATAGGAAATAAAATTAGAATGTGCGGTTAAATATTATACATCATATTCTCAAAAACTCTTTATGTGTGTACTTAAGGACTTATAGGATGGTATTTTCAGGATATAAGAGTCTATATTTCATGGATATAGATGTTTTTATGTCTTTTTTATGGTCATATAAATCCATGATTTCTCAAAATGTGTATGGAAGAGAAGAGAAGAGGTTCCCTCTTTTAAGTGATGGGAGCTAAACTCATGGAATTACATAATGTATTAAATTAATAGAAACTACTTCTCATAAAAAAGTAGAACAAGATTCTTTTATCTACAATATAGGATGATTATTAGTATTAATTATATAATAAATTAATATTTTGACATGTTTAGATGATAAATCCACCATTATCTCTTTGTCTTAACCCTCATTAACACATTTGAAGATTACGATGATAACAATGCTTCTTTTTATTTTGGTGTAAAAAAGTTAATATAAAAGGAAAAGTTAACCATAAATGATAATGGTTGATATTTTAAATATTTTCCCAATAAATATTTTGAATATATGACGTTTGAAAATTTTAAATCAATTAATAAATTTTTTTTTATTAAATAATGTCATTATATTTATTTTTCAAACTATTCATTTAATTTTTCTTTAAATGTTCAAGATAATAATGTAATTAAAATATCAAAATTTAAAACATAGATAATATGATACATATATCTATTAATATCTTGGAAAAATATAACTCACAAAAATATATTAATTATGGAGTTTTAAAAATTAGTTTGGTGATTTTTTTACCGCATGCACAATCACTAGGTTAGTATTCTCTAACTATTTAGGGTAATTATGTAAATAGTTAAAAATAAAAATATGTTCAAATAATAAAACAAATAATTAATTTTTGAAAATATTTAGATTCATTAAATATGTATATTTACCTAAATATATATCTTGAAAAAATATTTAATATGTTATTCTGACTTTTCAAGCCTTCTACGAGCATTATATAAGAATTTAGATTTGTTTCATGTTATATAACTAAAAAATTCATATATATTCATAAAAATAGTCCATTTTTATTATTATTTGTTAAAAAATTATAAAATACCTCTTAATTATAAAATATTATCTTTATGACACTAAATTTAACTCTTCCAATCTTGTGCAAGCTCTATGTTGGTACTGAAAATGATTTTCATATTTATCATGAAATAAATTGTAATTTATCAGTTCTAAATTATTTTTGTATTATATTTATAGTTTATTATCAAAAATGTGTATTTCAAAAAAAATTATATAATATTTATTAATCTTTTATATCATGAAAGATACTATATATTTTTTAAAAAAATATTTATTGACTATTCCCAAAAAACATAACTTCATCAGAAAAATATAAAAAATTTATACTATGACTAATTTGACCTTAGGAATCCAAAAGTGAATTATTTTTAATAAAATTAAATTCCTGAAAGTTAAATTAATTAATGTTACTATAAATTTTTAGATGCAATTATAAAAGGTTTTTAGATAAATGTGTTTTTATACTAAAAAATTTATCTTATAAAAAATTAGTTATACAGAAACTTCCTATATAATTAATTGAATTATTTATATTTTAATGGTACATATATAAATTTGAGATAAAGTTTAAATAATAAATAGTATGTTAAAAGAAAATAAATGACTTTTTATAGAAATATGTATATTTCATTATCCACTAAAAAACAATTTTTTTTTGTAAAATATCAAAAATTAACTGTAAGATAATTTTAATATACTAATTTAAAAAATGATAAACATTTTATAAAATATTATTTTTGTAAGTTCTATAAATTAATAATATTATTCCATCACCAAAATAAATAAAACCAATTTTTGAAGAAAACATAGTTTTCAATAATAAAGTGACTTTACACAAAAATGACCACTTATTTCATAATAATTAATCAATAAATATGAATTATGTGGGGCCTTTGTATATATTTCATAATGAAATTAATCCTATTTATACCCAATAATTAAATGGCTAGGATATAATGGTCATAATAATATTTCATTTTTCATTTAAGCTTAGTTATGTGTATCTTATATGGTGCCGAAAAAATTATCCCTTTAAAATATCAAGGTGTTAAAAAGGATATTCTTATAGAAATGATTATATTTATAATATCATAAAATGATCATTAAAGTGGAAGAAACAAAAAAATATTTTTTTTTACATATTCAATTCAACAACATCAATTGATGTAGCTAAACAAAAATATACATATCTAAAATGTAGTAACCTTTATTCCCAATGATTTGAAATGAATTTGATTGATTATAATAACCTTGATATTTCCAAAAGACACTCACCTATACTAAAATGATACAAACCACTATAATAATATTTCATTAAGAGAGGACCCTAAAATCACTTATGGTTTGATACCAAATTTTCCATAAAGGAAATGGGAGATCCCAGAATAAAAGACTTTTGGCCAGGGATTATAAGTATCACACATAATAAAAAATGGGATTTCATGACATTATATAAGATATTTTCATTAAATGTAGAGTTTTAAGAATAATTTTACTATTATTTATTGTTACTATACATTATGATATTTTATGAATGTTGAGATATAGTCATTTTAATGTTTCAACAGATTAAGTATAGTAATAAATAAATAAAACTACATATTCAAAATTTAAGGGAAATTCACAGAAGATGTAACATCCTGACCCGAACCACAGGGTACAAGATTGAATTCCACATGGCCTCATGCACTCTTCCCCTTATGTATGAGGTTTTTGACTAGCTATGAGGGTCTAAAGTGGATCCATGGTGAGACTATACCCTCCATAAATTTTCATAGGAGAAAAAATAACCAATGTTTAATAATAAACATAATCAAAGTACCAGTAGAAAGAGCACAAAAATGACATAAAAATAAATGGAGGCTTCCAAAGGGGTATTAATCCCCACTGTATAATGCAGCAGATAAAATAAATAAATAAAGGTATCATTAGTTATTTTTTAAGTTCCTCTATTGGATTTTTCCCCCATAGATTAGCCATCCACCATAAGGAACTTGGATTCACTAGGTCTCTCAAGAAAAGTATAAGAGATCTGAAATTATTAAGTTGGGTATGAGTACAAGACTCAGTATGACCCCACCAATTTTTCCTTATGTTCTGTTTACATGTATAAAAAGTGTATACCATAATAATAATAATAATAATAATAATAATAATAATAATAATAATAAATTCTAAATTCCTAAACATGCAATCAAAAGCAGAGTGGTATTTTTCTAATCAATTTCCCACCAAACCCCTAATAATACATTGTTAGAATCGTTGAGGGAATGAAAATCCTAGAATTTCACAAGGATCATGGACTAATGCTTGGAACTTGTAATCCATCCCTGAAAGGATCCATGTGTGGAAATCAGAATCCATATCTATGTGTTGGTAAGAGCATGGAACAATAATATACTCATAATCCTTCTCTAATCGGTGGTAATGCATCATGTCATAGACCAACACATGGTTTGGAATACAAACTCATGTCATGGGTCAAGCTCACAATTTTTCAAGTTCCCATAATGCATCGGGTAAGGAAAACTTGTTTTCATATCTCTTGGGACAGTCCAACAAACCATCATGGCCCTAATGAGCTACCTCGAGTCAGGCCTCTTGGCCTTCATGACTCATACTATGTGATAATTTCTATCATCATCATCATCACAAGCCACACACAGACTCCCCCACCAAGGGATGTAATTAACATGAAGTTACACCAATCTCATGTACCAAAACAACCTCCAAAGTCATGGTAACACATATCAAATAAAAAAATACAATGTAGGTGTATCACATTATAATGAGTTTATAGTAGTGACGTAATATCATATGAACATAACAAACATAAAAACAATCTTCATAAATATCTTTCATGGAGATCATATGTCACAATAGGTATAATGGATACACACACACATGCAATGATAATAAATCATGGTTTAAATAAAGACCATTGTTAATAATCATTATTGAAACATGCATAAATTAGAGCCCAAGAAGTTAGTAAACTTCCTACTTTAGGTTTAACAATGATTTCATGGTAAGGGCTGACATCCGAGATAAATTGCACCGAAAAATTCTAGTATCATTTTTGATTCTAAAAGATATAGAGTTATTATAATCATATAAATTTTAAAACATGAAAAATAAGGACTAAATTAAATATTTAAAAATTTCATCACATTATTTGAAAAAAAATTATGATTTAAACTCAACTCATCAAGATGAATCCAATGACTTTGACGACACACAAATCCAATCAATATAGAATATGATATTTAAGAATAGATTTTAGAAAAATAATAAAATAAAATAAAATAAATAATAGAAGAGACATGGATGGAAGTTATGTGAGGGGTAATGGAGTGGAATAAGGGGGATTAATTATTCCCCCATTAGCAACCCAACATCAATTAATAACGTATTTTTCTTATTTTTATTTAATAAAATTTATTATTTATTTGTCCTCCATATTAAACCCATGAATTCATACACACCCTCTTGTACATTCCACTTCTGTTTTTTGATTATTACATTTATTAATTTTATTTCATATCTCTTCTTAAATTTGTGTGACATACCATGACTCCCTTCATGTGTTTTTTAATTAATCTTTTTAGAGAATATTTCATGCCACCCTTATTAAATATGAATGCTAAATTTCAATATATATATATATACATATTCATACACATTATATATATATATATATATCTCTTTATAAACACTCATATATTCGTATATATACCTTTACAAACACGCACATGCACATATATATACATATATTTAACAAATATATATACACATTATACACACACACAAACACACACACACACATCCAGATATATATATATATATATATATATATACATTCAGCCACATATATATATAACCCGTATATATACATATTATATATGTAAACATGTCCTTATATACATATAGACATGTATATATCTACATATATATTTGTCCCATTTATATACAAAATATACCCATACTAATACTACTCTCATCAAAGCATGCATAACTGTAGAATTTTAATGGGATCTGGTTCATTAATTCTGGTGTGATCACACCCTTTCTTGAAAAAATAATGCATTATGTGAGTCATGGGTTGGAGAATGTCTTTAATATGAGAGAGAAAGTAAAATTAGTAAATATTATAATTAAAATCAAATTGGAGAGTATATGAGGGGGAGAATGAATTATTTGGTCTAATATAGAAGAGAAATATATAATAAATGATATTAAATAAAAATGATAGAACTATTTTATAAATTTGAATTGGGGTGTTCATGGAGGTATAATTACTACACCTTATTCAAATCTACTCCCTCTCACATCACATTCCACCCTCTCTATTCTATTATTTTTTTTTGTTTTTCCCAAAAATCATTCTTTAATATATTCTTCAATAATGATCAGATTGATCCACTATTGGAGCAGTTGGATTACTCCCAATGAGTATAACATTAATATAATTTTTTTCAATGGAAGTGAGGTAATTTTTTTAGAATTAATTTTATCATTCCTTTTACAAATTTTAATATATAGAATGTGATAATAATAATGTATCTTGTCAAATTGGTAATGGTAAAAGGATTCAATTATGAAATTAAACTTAGAAATCAACCATTAACATCAATTTGTTATTGTACACATGGTAAAAAGTTCCTTGTCTTCTTGGGAACTGGTTTGTGCTTGATTCTATGATGATCATTTTTGGTCTTCGTTCTTTTCATTATGAATGATTTTGATTTAACAAAGATGTGTGTAGCCTTGATATATATTGTGATATATTATTTCCACTAGTGATACTTCTATATCTTATTTCCATGTCTGATGTGTTCATATGTTGTTAGGTTGCTACTATATACTCATGATGATGTGATACACCTTACTATTTTTTACTCTTTTATATGTGTTACCATTTCATTAGAGGTTATTTTGGTACTTTAGATAAGTGGGACATCATGTGTTTTCCATTCATTTGTGGTGGAGTTTGTCTTTGGCACGCAATGACATCCTTGATAGAAATTAGCACATAAGACGACGAATGAAGGCCTGAAGGCATGACCTGAGGAAGCATGTTAGGGGAAATAAGGTATAGTGTCTTAACTCGAAGGACATGATGACCATGTTTTAAGACCTAAGGAATCATGGGAATATGATATATTGAAAGTAAGACCCATGACAAGAGTCCATAATTTGAGCCATGAGTTTTTATGTGACTTGATTCCTTTCCATTTTTGAGTGATCAATTTCGATCATATTACAAGTCCATGATCTTATTGAAGCTTATTGATCGATTTTGAGTTCCATGTCATGTTCTATCTAGTGATGGACTCTGATAACCATGCATTGGTCCATGTTATTTGAGTTATTCCATTATTATCTTTCAGACAAGAAGCTGAAGCAAGTACGCCCAGTGGTTTGGTGGTGGTTTGGCTAGTGCACTACCACATAGACATGGATTGTGTGTTTACAATTTCCTCAATTATTATTATTATGGAATAATCTTATTATAATTGTGTAAACTATGTAATGATGCATCTGTGTTGTTGTACAATATCTTATACACACACCCTACTCATATTTTATTCAAATATAAACTTCATGAGATTTCTGGTGAAGGTAATGTTCCCTGTGCTAGATTGTTAATCTGTGGAGCACAAAGCCTATAGAATACCAAGGAAGACTCTAAAGTAACCATCTATTTATTTATTTATTTTATCTACTTCACGGTACACTGAAAATTCATTCAAAATTACTGGCTTCAATTTATATGTATTCCATGTTTACTTAACCATCCACAATTACATTAATTATGGTCATTATTATACTTTGGTTATTAGTTTCTCATTTGCACGCTGATAGAGGGTATAGGATCCCCATCATTCCACATGAGACCTTCACTGATAGTTGGTAACTTCTTGCGTATGGGGAGGCATGTATGAGTTTATGGGGAATTCCAACAGGGATCTAATGGTTCGGGATAGGATATTGAAAAATGGTATCATAGAATCAGGAATCACTAACATATTTTTATTCTTTATGTGGTTTAGGAATGTTATACATGGTATAGGATAGTTGGGACTTGTTTAGGGGAACTATGATAGTGTCTATCCATCACTATATTGTGCAACTCCAAGTATCCATAAAATTTGGAAATTACATTTTACTATTACCATTGATTTTATTCAACTTAGATGATTCACATGATGTTGATATGAAATTTATGATATTTTGAGTGTGTTCATAAATCATGAATATACACCTAGGTTCAAATTAATTATATATATATACAAACACTTGTGTTTTTGAAATATAATATTTTATTAATTAAATTCTTTGATTTTACCTATCTTTTTGGGATATTTTCTCTTTAAATAATATATTTGTGATAAGTCACACTATTGTGATATATATTTGTTGGAATTTATTAATTGAACTGAGGAAGATTTTGTGTTAATATAAGTATGATTAAAACAACTAACATAAAGGGATGGATAATGGGGTTGTTTATTGAAGGGTTATACCTTGTGTAAAGGGAAGACTCCAAGTAGAACCATGTGCGATCTTACAAACTGGGGAGGACTCTTATATTAAATGTCAGAAACATGAGTTGTTTAAGAAAGACCTGTAGTTACATCTTGTGGATGAGAAGTCGATATAGTTGGATAATTATAACATCCTCAATAATTAAATGTCAACTAAACCCCCTTTAGTTAATAATTTACAATTATTTTTATGTAAAAAATTAATATATGAATAAAAATCACTCATTGTTTTTTCCGTGACAAAAATTGGAATATTATAGCATATATTTTTAGATTCTAGATCTAAGTATTCATTGAATTTCAATGCTCCTAATTCCTTGTTATTATTTTAATAAAAATATATTTTATATTTTATTACTCCAATGAAATTATTTTTGTTAATAAAATGAAATATCTTGAAAATAGTCTCTTGTATATGACATATCAGACCACTTTTAAGCATGGTATAAGGGGTTCACTCTAGGTGAATCGTAACATTTTTATGCATTCGGTGTTTAATCAGATCACATGTGTGGGTAATTTATTCAACATTTTATTATTTATGTTTTTTCCAAAAAAAATTAATGTCTCTAAAACAATGTATCTTATAGAAATATTTGAGAGCACAATAATGTTTGGGAAGCGAGGTTTACCCCAGGTGAATAATAACATTTGTGCATAGTAGGAATTTTTTTAGATCACACATAATCTTAAGATATTTAATAATTTTTAACTTTTTACTAATTTAATTATTCAAATAAGATTTTATTATTCATCTTCCATGCTTCATGACCTACCTCTATTTTTTATCTATTAACCATTTCAAAAAGTTCACAAATTAACCTCTTTGATATGATAAAATTAGTAAAGCCTTAATAGGGTTGAACAAAAAATGATTCATTCAATTTTCAGTTATAAAATGAATTAAATTGAGGTATTGAATTTTTTGGATTATAATCAATGTATTTGATGGAATACTAATAGTAGAAATGATGTGAGATATTTAATAATACTAATTAATGCTGTTATAATTATTATTATTATTATTACTATTATTAAATTGATAGAATAATATTTTTGGGCAGAAAATTAAATTCTGTATATATATATTTAGGATAAATATCTATATGTACATATATACATGTGTGGATGTATATACAGATCTGTTTATATATATAATGTGTATATATATGGGTTATATATATATATATTAGTGAATGTATGTATATATGGTTGTGTCTGTGTGTGTCTATATATATAAAGTGTGTATATATATGGGTCAAATATATGTAAATATGTGTGTGTGTGTGTGTACGGATATATATATGTATATACAAGGGTGTATATACATATATATAATGTGATTAAATATATATATATATATATATGACATCTAATATACATATTTAATAGGGGTGGATTAAATATGTTTTCAAAAGGGGAATTAAAAAGTGTATCAATGGATCCATGGGTTGGTGCACGAATTTAAGAAGAGAGAGAGAAACAATTATTAAATTTGGAAATTAAAAATAGTGAATGCGGCATGAGGTGGAGTAATTCTACCCCCATGTTCACCCCAATTCAAATTTATGATATATTTTTATCATTTTTATTCAATACACTCTATTATATCTTTCTCTCCCATATTAAACACATGAATTCTTATTCCCCCTCATGTGTATGCCACTTCCATTGTTTTTAATTATTACATTTAATAATTTTCTTTTCTCTATCATCTTAAAATCATGTGACATCCCATGGATCCATCATGTGTTTTTTTAGTTTCCCTTCTTAAAACATATTTAACCCACCTTAATTAAATATGTATATTTAATTTCATATATATATATATATATGAGTGTGTGTGTGTGTGTGTGTGCATTATATATATGTATACACACACCCATATATACACAAATATATATACTCGTACACATGCAGATATATATGTTGGATTGAAATATCGATGTAAATGTATATGAGATGGAACAATATAATCAGGGGAGAATTATAGGTTTAAAAACTTTATATTTAAACTTTTAAGAAGAAACTTAGTTTAAGAGGTCTTAAAGTAATACAATTCAGAACCAATACAAATGGTCATTTGGGTCCAAGATCTGATGAATATGATATGATATGATAGGTTATTAAAACAATTGTATTTGAATTGAATATTATGATCAGAGTAAAAAAATGTAAATGATTCTACCATACAACATATAGAATCTCTTAGTACAATATGTAATAAAATATTCATAATTTAAACAATTACAATAAAAAAGAATATGAATATAATGAGGAAAAAATTGATTCCCTTTCAATTACAAAAGGTAGCAGAAAAGTAAAGGTATTACAATTCATCTATCCCAAATAGTTGGGTATCCTTTCCCTTAAGATAAAAGGTATGTATTACTACCACCCAAGAAGCCCTCAATACGATGATCATCATGGTTGTATTTCTATCCCAGAATCCCTCAATTAAGAAGGTAATCATCACCTCTATCTTTTAAATGCTTGAAATCCCTCGATACAACGATCGGTAGAAACGTCTTCCTATCAACATAATCCCTCGATCATTATCATAATGATCAGTCGCACAATGAAATAATATTAACTTATTGAAATATAATAACTAGGAATAAGTTGTTCACATATTGTATCTTCAAGTAATTTCACACAAATCAAGAGAGATGTCACATAATCTCTCTCAAGAACTTGGAAGACATGAAAGATGTATTCTATGGTTCAAATGGCCTCCAATTTATCGACCTCAGGTACCAATGGTCACATTTCCTACAATAGTCATATTTATCTGGAAAATTCATAGGGACTTGGACACCTCACATTATAAAAATCAAAACAAAAAAAATACAAGAAATCATTTTCATTGGTATATAAATAACATCATGACATCATTTTTGTTAGATGATAGTAAGTAGAAAAGTATGAAATAATGAGTATGAGAAAAATGTATATGGTATTGGATTAAGACATGAGTACAATTAATTACATGAATATGATACATAACTTGGTTATGATGCTTTACATGGTTACGATGCATATCGTTATTATGATTCATATCGTCATTACGATGCATATTGTGATTATGATACATAATATGGTTATGATTCTTTATATGGTTACGATGCACATCATGGTTACGATTCATGTTGTGGTTACGATAAATAACACAATTACAATTCTTAACATGATTATGATTCATATTTTGGTTACAATGCATTTCTAGGTTACAATTCATAACACAGTTACGATGCTTATTGTTGATATGATGCAGGGTTATGGTACATAGTAATGATGAATGGTTACGATGGCATCATATGTGGTTACGATTGTAAAACAACATATCTAGTTATGATTTAGAACAACAATATATGATTACGATGTATGTTATTATGGTGAAAAAACGACATATATTATTACAATAAGATAACAACATATATGAATAAGGTATATTTGATTATGATGGAAAAACAATATATATAATAATCAATAATTAATTTGTGATTTCCATAACAAAAATATCAATGAGAAAGTCGAAACATATTTTTGACTCAACAATCACCCCCTTTTTAGAAATCACAAAACAAAACAAACAATAAATACTTATCTCCCATTGAGTTTTGTAACACTTCTGAATATAATAGTAAATATTTATAATTCCACCCTAGGATAAAAATATCACTACAGATCATATTCTCTTTAATTTTACCTGTGATTTCCCCCCCTTAATAATTTATTCAACCTTTTTCTTTTTATGAAATAAAATTATTCTTTCCCAAATTATATTCTCCATTTGTGATTTTTAAAAAGAATAAGGGAAATAATTAATTTCCTACAAAGGGTTTGAGAAACATAGTATGAAACACTAGACATTACTTTGACTGAAATAAAATTTTATTACAATAAGAGTTCGAAAAAATCATTCTTTCCCCTTTTGTTTTTCCAAGAGGTTGAACATAGAGAGCTTAATATTCTTGAACTATTTTATATCCTCCATAAAATTTTCAATAGATTTTTGTTGAGTCTTCATATTCATGTCATATTATATAATAATTCTTTCTTAGTTCCAAAGCCTTTGTTCATAAATCCAATCGAGTGCTTCCTATACTTCAAGTCAAACATCATGGGCATTAAAATCATCCAGTATAAGTTTGTAGGCCTTCTCTAGGATTAAAACTCTATTTGATAGAAAAAAACCTCATTACATTCATTCTCTAATTTTTATATTAGATGATCATGTTCTTCAAGGAAAATTCATTTTGGGGTACCCATTATTTGACAGACTTCATGTATTTCATTCAAATCAGCAACCAACTTTTTATAGACTGAATTGAGATCATTTACCCACTTCACCAATTCATCAAGCTTATAAACATGATACCTGAGATTTTCATCAATGTTGTAGGACCACTTGAAAAACTTTTTACAAGCCTTGTTGTACACAACAACACATTCTTTGAATGTTATGAAATCAGCTTCAAGATTTAAAAAATTTCCATCAGAGTCTATCTAGAGTCCATTATTTCATTATGAATATATGAAATCATATCAATACTATATTAAATTTTTTTAATTAATGGTGTAATATTTTTTAATCAATTCAAATCTTGATTGATGTATTAAATTCTCTTCACTATGCTTTTTCTTTCTGAATATGTATCTTTATTGTATTCAAGGAGATATTCCAAATGAGTTTTAGTGATGATAAATTGAACTGGATGACTCCAATTCATATCAGATTTTTCTTATTCTTTATCAGAGATTTGAATGAATTTCCTAGAATAAAACCATTGAGAAACTTCTTTGGATAGATGAGGATCAAGAGATAGAAACTTAAAAGATGGAACTTTTGATGATTCGGCTGAATGGTTTCTCTTTTTTTCATCTGTATTATCTTCCACTTATTCTTATAATTGTCCTTTTTCTTCTTCCCCTTGTTCTTATTCCTCTTTTTTAGATTCATAAATGAGACCTTTTGTACCAGATTATTCATATTTCTATTTCTCTTTCCTTATCTCTGCTAGATCTGAATGAGTTTGAATAGTTGGTTCCCTTATAAAGATTCTAGTTCTGGATTCCTCATATAACTTAACAAGACTATCAATATAAATATATTTATACTTTATCTTATTCATTCTATTCTTCCTTTAATCTTCTTTTAATGTTTCCTCAGTTCTTATTTTCACTACCATATCTTCAACTTGATCCAAACTATGTTGAGGATCCCCTTTTTTATTTCTTCTTTCTTCTTCCTCCACTCTGTCGTAACCTCATCTAATACTACTTTTTTGTTTCTTTGATTTCACGAGAGGTTTATTCTTAACTATATATATTTTTCTTGAAGATGATTTGGAGGGATTTGATGGTTTTTTCACTCCCTTCATCTACTTCCATTCCTTTCTCAGGTTCCATATCTTCCCCATTTTTTTGATTCAGGGTTGAATTGTAATTTCTGTCTCCTTATCATATTTTTACTTTTGATAGGATACTTTAAATATGTTGTATCTAACATAATTGAAACATTTCACAATCTTAGGCATTATTTCAAAGACATTATAAGGATGGTGGGAAACATGATCTACTGAGACATTATGGCACCATATTTAAGCATCATGATTATTATGAAAAATAATCCCAAAAGATTGAACTTCCCCATATTCACTAGATAGTCAAGCACATAAATATCAGAAACTTTGAAAATTTTCATGATCACCCATTCTTGGGACTAAAAATCATTTCACCCATTGGGAAATTAAACATTTGTCGGATGATATATGATTAAACATCCTTTTATAATCATGAATTTCAAAAATAGATTTCTTTTTCATTCTACTTATCAAAAGTCCAATAATTTTCCTGTAATTTTTCGGAAGGACAGAGTGAATCACCCTCAGACGGTACTCAAAAGAAGGTGGATTCTTTTTTTTTTGTGTATTTATTATCATACATCATAAAATAAATACCGAGGCTGTTATATATCTCCATTATTTCATAAAATTGTAACTCTTCCTCATAAAACAAAAAGTCTTGATCTGAATCTTGTTTTTCAACATAAATATATTACCACCATTGGAAATTTATTAACCTTTTCTGTGATGAATCAAAAGTCTCATAAAAATATTGGGAGACTGAACTTTCACCCAAATAGGTCATATAAGATAAATCTTTTGGAGAATTGTATTTAAAGAAGAAGCAGTTGACTCAGACATGAAATACTATCTAAAAAACTGAATTTTTCCATGTTAAAAAATTTGAGGACTTCACTAATTATGAAAACTGAGGTAAAATATAATTACAAACCATGTTGGGTATTTATAGAGCATCAAAACATTTGAGTAATAAAGATAAATTTTATGTGGGATGGGTAGGGAGGGGTTCTTCAAAAAATAAATTGACGGTGATAATTAGATCTAAAAGATCCAATGGTTGATAATGTCTTCAAAATCGTGAGGTTTTCCTTAAAGAAAATAGTAATTAGAATGTATTTTATTTTATGTTAAAATAATGAATTGGAAAAAAACTATATCAATGAAAAAAATAAGGTTTTTTAAATTATACATGTTTGAGTATGAGTCTAGATATATTAGTTTTATTATATCATTATTAGGATAATAATATAACAAAATTAATACTAATAAATAGCTAAGACTGATAAGAGTTCTAAAATTGATAAAATATTCTAATACCGATAACATAATCTAGTAGAGATAACATGAAACCGATAACCATGAAACCGATAAACATGAATCTGATAATTATGAAACTAATAACCATGAAACTGGTAAAATGTAGAACCAATAAAAAGTGAAACTGATAAAAATGATAACCTGATAAAAATTAAAACCAATAAAAAAATTTATGTATACTTCCTATTTGAAAAGTAGTAACTTAACGTAAAGATATAATTTAAACAATAAGTATATCTGAATGATTACTTTATAGTTATCATTACTAGATTTTTTTTAAAGTATTAAAATCTATCAGAATATAATGGCTTTGTGAAAATTTCAGTATGTTGTTCTTGCATTCGGATGAATTGTAAAATAATATCTCTTTTTTTCATATGGTCTCTAAGAAAGTGATGCCTAAAATCAATGTGTTTTTCATGTGAGTGATGTTCTAGGTTTTTAATAAGATAAATTATACTGTTACTATCACATATTATTTTAGTTTTTGGAAAATTTCATTCAATAGTCAGTTAGTGTGTGTTTCATCCATAACACTTGAGAACAACAACTTCCAATTGCTATATATTCAGCCTCAGTAGTGGAAAGTGATACTGAATCTTATTTTTTGAATGACCGATAAACTAATTAATCTCTTAAGAAATGAGATGGTCTGAATGTACTTTTTCAATCCATTTTACAACCACTAAAGTCAGTATCTGAATTTTTTTTTAAAAATAATTTCTATAATAATAAAATAGTCCTAAATCCATAGTTCCCTTTAAGTAGCGAAAAATACTTTTCACTGCATTTAAATGTGATTGAATTGGGTTCGATTTATATATTGCACATAAGAATACTGTAAAAGTTATGTATGGATAACTAGATATTAAGTACAACAAATGTCCTATCACACCTCTAAAAGATGTTTGATATAATGGTTTCCCAACTTCATCAAGATCGAGTGTATTTGAGGTACCTATTAGAATGATTATACTTTTAGTGTTGTTATATCCATACCTTTTAAGTAAATATTTGATATTATAATCTTAGGATATATAGGTTCCTTATGGTTTTTTAGAGATTTGAAAACCAAAAAAGAATGTTCACTCACCAATCATACTTATTTAAAACTCAAATTTCATGATATTTGCAAAAGAATAAATTAAGTATTGCTGATTTTATGCATATATAATGTCATAAACATATATTTGAACAATAAAAATGTTTTTGTTTTCAATTTTTATAAAGATATTTTGATCTTAGTCCCTTTTTCATAATTTTTTTTCAAAATAAATCCTATAAGTCTATCATACTAACTATAGGGGATTGTTTAAGTCCATACAAAGCTTTTGTAATTTTAAAAACTTGATCAAGATGTTTTGAGTCAACAAAACAGTGAGGTTGTTCCAAAAAAGATTTTTCTTTTACAACACCATTAATGAAAGAACATTTTATGTCCATTTGAAAAGTTTTAAGTTAAATAATCCTGCAAAGGCTAATAGAATACTAATAAATTCAAGTATAGCTTCTATATCATAGGTTTTATCATATTTTATTATCTTTTGTTGATTATATCCATTAGAAACAAGTCTTGATTTATTTCTTATAATGAATCCATTTTCATCAAATATGTTTTTGAAAACCAATTTTACCCTAATTAAAGTTGTTTCTTTAGGTCTATCAACCATGTTCCAGACTTTATTCCATTGAAATTAATTTAGTTCATCTTGTATTACTTTAATCCAATATTCATCACCTAAGACCTCATTTGAACTTTTAGGTTAAAATTGTGACAGAAAATCATGATGTTCTATTTCACTTCTCAAGGAATTTCTAGTTCTTATGGGTTGATTTACATCACCAATGGTATTACCACAATGATGATTCCTAAGAATAAATTGATTTGGGTATTGTAAAACTTTTTCATCAACATAATGTAGAAAGTCTTCTAGAGTAAATATTTCAGAAACATTTTAATGAGTATTTTCCTTTTTAGAAGAGTTTTCAATAAAAGGTTGATAATCAGTTTGTGAGAACATGTCTTTTAATCTAGGTAGGGTTAATTTAAAAACAAAATGATATGTTTCATAAAATTTAATTAAAAACATGAGTTTTAATTAAAAACATTATAAGTCTTAAAAGTAGTGGAATAACCTAGAATGATTATTTCATCAGATTTGGGTAAAAAAATTTGAATGTTATATTTAGTATTCAGTATGTATACTTTGCATCCAAATACTCGAAAGTAAAAAACATTAGGTGTTTGTCAAGTACATAATTCATAAGGTGTTTTATTTAAAATTGTCCTAGTTAAAACTATATTTATATTATAATAAGCAGTACTTACAGCTTTAACCCAAAAATTCATAGAAATTAGGTATTCCATCAATATGATTCTTGTCATTTACTCAAGAATATGATTTCTTCATTCAACAACATCATTTTTATGATGGGTTCTTGGAGATAAAAAGTTGTAGGTAATACCTTTCTTACTATAAAAATATTTAAAATCCAAATTTTTAAATTAACCACCTTGATCACTTCAAATAGTTATCAATGGTAGGTTTTTCACATTTTTAAATTGGGCTTCAAAAGTTTTGAAATATAAAAAAGCTTCAGATTTCATTGATAGAAAATAAGCCCATGTAAATCTTGTGTAGTTATCAACTAAAATAAATATAAATAATTTATCTCTAATACTTCTAGTTTGTGTAGGAACTAAAAGATCCACGTGGACTAACTATAATTCATTAGATGTTGAAACTTCATTAGTTTATTTAAATATAGTTTTATATTGATTTCCATATTGAAAAGGGTTACATACTTTTGAAGAATCAACCCTGAGATCTAGTAGATCCTTAACAAGCCTTTTCTTTGAGAGTTTACAAAGGTTCCTAATGTTACAGTGTCCTAACCTTCTATGTCATAAACAATATTGGTCTTCCATTTCACTTTATAAAGGAAATTCTTGGCTCTTATGGTCATCAATGTTAAGTGTGTATACATTCTCATGCCTATGAGAAGAGAGAATGAATTACAACATGGAATTGGGAACTAAAAATTTATCATTCTGAAAATTCACAAGGTAACCTTCATCACATAATTGACTTATTCTTATGAGGTTGTGTTTAATATATTTAACAAACAAAACATTTGAAATTTAAACTTTTCCTAAAATTACAATATTACATATACCAATGATCCTTCCTTGAGAATTATCTCCAAATGTCACTATTACTCATTTATTTTCAATAATATTTTCAATGAAATCTTTTTTTCTAGTCATATGTTGAGAAAAACCACTATACATGTACCAAATATTCTTTATGTTGGTAATATTTTTATTCCTGAAAAAGAAGCAATCAGTTTTTCACAACCCAAACTTGTTTGAATCTGGAAATCTTAGATAACAGAACATTATGAATCCATATTTGTTTTGAAAATGTATCTCTATGAAATCCTAATGATTGGTTTTTATTATGAGAAATTTTTTTTCCCAATTTCCACGACATTGACACTTTTTGATAAAAGGAGAACTTTGGGGAACAAAATAATTATGACTAAAAATTGGTTTTGAATGAGTATAACCAATTCCGTAACTATTCCATATAGGAAAAATTTGTGAATACATTTTTTCAAATTCTTTCCTTCCAGATCATAAATTTGAGAAATGTTTCTTAAGAGAAAAATTTTTAGATTTTAGTCTAATGAGTAAATTATCAATATCAAAATAAATTGTTTTAATTTTTTTTGTTTCAAAAACATTTTTGTTTTAAAATATTTGTTCAATGTCTTTAAAAATTTTATCCTTCTCGTAATTTACTTTAATAAGGGTTTTTGAAACATTATCAAAATAAACATTTTTCTTACAAATATATTTTTAAAGATCTGATACTTCTTTTATAAGTATGGTTATTCTAGAATTTTCCATACAAAGATTTTTATTGAGATTGAAATTCTCATTCTCAATTAATTTAGAAAATCAGGATACTTCTTGAAAAGAAGGTAAATTATCCTCTACTAAAGAATATTATTTATCTGTAGTTTAATAATATTTTTCATTAGTGAAATTTTTATTTAAAGATACATTTGTAAGAGATTAGTTATTGTGTATCTTAGCCATGAGAAAATGATTTCTCAATAGGGAATCTTGTTATAAGTCAAATATTCTTCTAACCAGAAGATTAAAATTCAGAAGAATCATCTAAATAATCACTACCACATGCACACCAAGTATCATTTTATTGTAGGACATTATTATTCTTTGACTTTTAATACTTTGTCTTGTTTCTTTTATAATTTCTATCCTTCCAGTCTTTTATTTTAATAAAATTACAATATTTTCTAATATAACATGATCTTTTGAATTCATAACAGGTTACATATGAGTCTTTATTTTCATGTATATCTTTATTTTTGAATATGTACTGAAAATATTTCTTTCCCATAGTATTTTTCATTCTTTGAGCAAGATTGGAAAGTTATTTTCTGAATGATAAATTTCATTGAATTCTGATATAACAAAAACATTCTTATATTTGTATCTTATAACCCTTTTAGGTTTCTTAGATTTATATGTAGTAGTAAAGTCTAAATATCCATTACCATCCATCTTTTTATTAATATATTCACCTCTATTTTATTCATGTCTCATTCTGTAAGAGAGTACCAAATAATTCATCAAGATTGATTTGAGTAACTTTCATGTTCTCATCAATTGCTATCCTTTTGGATTCCCACTCATTGGGCATTATATCAATTATCTTGTCCAAAATAACTTCATCAATAAGGAATGTTTCTCCAATATATTTAAGACTATTAAATTTTTTCATAAATATGTGTTGAATCTTGCATATTGATTCTCCATAGGGAAAAACAAAACCATGATATTAAGCATGGGGAATAGATATTCTTGTTTCTATAAATTTAAATATACCAAAATGTGTGACTTCCAGTTTCTTCCACATATAGTTTTCTACTTCACATAATGATATTTGACTATATATATTCCGAGTCATAGAACATAACAATGTATTAGGTACCTTATAATTCAGTTGATATTTTAGCTTGTCTTGGTAGGTGAATGTTCTGATTTCCTTATCTAGAATTTTGTAATATTCAGTGGTCATCAGAAAATCATATACTCCATTATTAATTACAAATGTCTTCATTCAATCTCTCTAGTACTCATAATCATTCCCATAAAAAATAGGTGGCCTTGTTGGGTTCAAATTTTCAATTAATCCAATATTCATTCCTACCATCTTATAATATAAAAATTTTCCACTCCACAAGTTACTGTTGTAAGAAAATATAAAAAAAAGGTTTATATAAAAAAATATACCCGTCTTATAAAAAGGAAAAAAACAGGTAGGACTAATCAGTGGAAACCTCCTTTGATTCCAATTGTTGGATCAAAATATCGATGTAAATGTATATGATATGAAACAATACAACATGGGGTGAATTGTAGGTTTAAAAACATTGTTTTAAAACTATTTAAAAGAAACATAGTTTATGAGGTCTTAAACTAATATAATTCACAACCAATAAAAATGACTATATGGGTCCCAGATCCTATGGATATAAAATGATATGAAATGATAGGTTATTAAAACAATTGTATTTTAATTGCATACAATGATAAGAGTAAAAAAATGTAAATTATTCTATCTTTTATTGTATATAATCTCTTAATACAATATTTAATAAAAGTATCGTAATTAAAAAAATTACATTAGAAACTAATATGAATAGAAGGAGAAAAAAATTGATTCCCTTTCTATTAGAAAAGGAAGTGGAAAAGTAAATGTATTAAAATTATTTTATCCCAAAAGAGTAGGGTATCCTTTAACCTATGATAAAAGGTCTATCTTATAACTACTCGGTTAAGCACTCGATACGATGATTGTCATGACTATCTTCCTTTCCACAGAAGCCCTCGATTGAAAAGGTAATCGGCACCCCTATCTTTCAAATAATTGAAAGACCTCTACACAATGATTTGAATAAAAATCTTCTTGTCCCCTAAAGACATCAATCATTATAACAATGATCAGTGAAAAAAATAAATACAAAGCACTTATTGAAATAAAAGAACTAGGAACAAGTCGTTCACATCTTGTATCATCAAGGCCTTTCGCATGAAGGATGACAGATGTCACACATTCTCTCTCTAGAACATGAAAGACACAAAAGATGCATTCTCTGGATTTAATTACCTTTTATTTATAGGCCTCATGTTCCAATGGTTACATTTCCTTCAACAGTCATATTTCTCCAAGAAATTTGGAGGGACATGGACAACATGCATTATAATGGTCAAATCCAACAATATACATGACATCATTTTGATTGGTATATAACTAACTTCAAGATATAATTTTGGTTAGAAGATAGTAAGTATAGAATTATAAGATATTTAATATGATAAACATGTATACTGTATTAGAGGAATACATGAGTACAATGAATTACATGAATACAAAAGATAACATGATTATGATGCTTAACAAGGTTACGATGCATATCATGACTACGATTTATATCATGATTGCAATGCATATCGTGATTACGATGCATATCGTGGATATGATTCATATCATGATTGCGATGCATATCGTGATTACGATGCATATCATGATTATGATACATAATATTGTCTAAATGAATTATATGGTATCGATGCATATCATGGTTACGATTCATATCATGGTTACGATACATAACAAAGTTATTATTCTTAACATGGTTATGATATATATCATAGTCACGATGCATGTCGTGGTTACTATGCATATTGTGGTTACGATTCATAACATGCTTACGATGCTTATCATTATATGATGCATGGTTATGGTACATAGTTATGATGTGTGGTTACGATTACATCATATGTGGTCATGATTGTAAAACAACATATCTGGTTACAATGTAGAACAATAGTATATGATTAAGATATATTTGATTACAATAAGAAAACATAATATATGATTACAATAAGAGAACAACATATATGATTGTGGTATATGTGATTAAGATGAGAAAACAACATATATGATAAACAAGAAGTAATTTGTGTTTTGAACAAAAAATATCAATGAAAAAGTCAAAACATATTTTGACGTAACAATATATATATAACCCATATATATACATGCTATACATAGACACATCTATATATATAGGCATTCACCTATATATATATATAACATATATATACACATTATATATCTAAACACATCTGTATATACATCTTCACATTTATATATCACCATATATATTTATTCCATATATATACCATTTAATTTATCACATACAAATATTATTCTACCAATTTAATAAGAATAATAATAGTAACAATTATAATAGTTATTATTAAATTCTGAAAATAATTTGTACCATTAAAAGTTCTTCGATATATTTAATTAAAATAATGAAAATTCAACATATTAATTTAATCTATGTCTCAGCTAAAAATTGAATATAGAATCTTTAATTCTCCCTTATCAAGGATTTACTTATTTTAACAGAGAAGAAAAGTTCACTTATAATGGTTTTTAAATGGTTACTGATTAAAAAATAGATATAAGGTGTGATGTGTTTAAGTTGAACACTAAAATATATTTTTACTAATTTAATTAATAAAAAATAATAAAAAAATATTGAGTAATTTAACATTATGTGAGAAATAAAGAAACCCTCAATGCACACAAATGTTATGTTTCCCCTAGGGTAAACCTCATATCTCGAACCTGACGATGGACTCTGATTTCTCATACGAGACATTGTTTGGGAGATATTAAGTTATTTTCAGAATAAAAATATATAATAAAAAAATTAAATAAATTACCCTCACATGAGATATGACCTAACACCCAATGCGCACAAATTTTATGATGTGCCTAGGGTATACCCTTATCACAAACCTAACGGTGGTATTCAGTTTCTCATACATGATATCATTTGGGAGATATTTCATTTTTCAGAAAAAATTATATGGGAATATACAAAATAAATTTCATATTTTATTTAATACAATACTTAGGATTTGTGATCCATATAATTCATTGCAAACTCAGCACCTGACTCAACAAATATTCCATAGAAATTTGAAATCTGTATCAATGAAAAAACATAGGGTGGTTTTTATTAAATGATTAAATTTTAACATAAAATACATGTAATTTATTATTGAATGGGGGTTTAATTGGCATTTAAAAATTGAGGATATTATAATTATCCCACTCTATAAACTTCTCATCACATATATGTAACTCTGGGACTTTTTTGAATAAATATATATTCTTATATTTAACGTTAGACTTATATAGAGACTATGGGATCATACAGGGTTCTCCTAGGAGTCTACCCTTAACCAAATTTATAACCCTCTTAGAACTAAACCCAGTTTCCATCCATGAATTTTTGTCATTGTCATCATATATATATACTAACACAATAGATTGGTCAATAAAATTAATAAATCAATACCATGATATATCGCTATAGTCTAGAATATCACAGATATATCATACAAGGAGAAAAAATCCCAAACAGATAGCACTAATCAAAGAATTTAATTAGATAACTACTATAAATATCAATAGTAAGTATATATATATATAAGGAATTCAGAACTATGTGTCTAGTCATGATTTATAAACACACCCAAAATCTCAAAAATCACATACCAACATCATGTTCGTCACCCGAGGTGATATTAATCAACTTTAATAGAAAAATATATATTCCCACTTTTATGGAAACTCGAAAATACACTATATGGTAATAGTAAGAAATTGTCATAGTTACCCTACCTGAGTCCCAACCATCATATCTCTTTTATAACCAATCCCAACCCAAATCAATGCGAAAACATATTATTGAGTCTTGACACTCTATTACAGTTTTTTAACATCCCAACTAGAACCATTTTCTTCGATATGGAATGATATATGAACTCATGTGTTCTACACTATATGAACGGGTTGTCCAACAAGAAGCAAGGGTATCAAGTGGAACCACGTAGAGACTTCACCCTCTATTAGAGTGAATAAGGGAAATAAATAACCAAATAATTTTAATAAACATAATCAGAGTACATATTGAATGTGAACTGTACAAGACATATATATAATTGGTGGATCCCAGAGTAGAAATCATGTTCATTGAATAATGAAACATATACAAAAAATAAATAAATAGTGGGGTCCTATAAGGTATTTCTCAGTACGATATTGTATTGATGCTATGATACTAATTCATATACCACATGGTGGTTTCCCTAAATTGTATCTATCATGCAATTTACAAGTGCATTAAAATGCCTGGGTAGAGTGTGAGTACAAGACTCAGTAAGACACAACTATTTCCTTCATACCTAGTGTTCTCATAAATAACAAGTGTATGTCATAATAATTATAATAAATGAGTAAAGATTAAACACACAGTCCAAAATGATGAAATAGTGTGCTATCCAAGCCACCACCATACCTTTTTTCCTTAACTTTTTTGGCTCTTTACAGAAAAGATAATCATAGAAGGTGTCAAAGAAGCATGGACCTGTGCATGGATCATGGAATAAACCCCAAAATGAACAAGATAATTATAAGGACATTGCCTTAAGAATTACATAATATTGAATTAAAAAAATAATTCACATTGAGGATCTTTTCAGGTTTAGAGTTTTAGAGAATTAGGAAATAACTATTACATCTCAAAAAATTACAAAGTAGACACTTATACACAGTTTCCATTTTTTTAACAATGAACTCTTTAAAAAAAGAGTCATGTCCAATTCCATGTTTAAGATAGCATAACTTTTCCTTAATCCCATCCTTGACCCTATTAAACATTATGCCCTGTGAAAAACATTTCAAAAACATGGAATGAGTATAAAAATCTCAATAATGGATAAACAAAGAAGCAAAACTGTTAGTTTTTAAAAACAACAAGTAAACCATGAATAATTTAACATAAGTAATAAATTTCACCATTATGAAGTAGTAAACACTCTTCACTGGATAAAAGATCATTACTTACCCTTTTGTTACCAAAATATTACTATAAAACCCATATAAAGAACACATAACATAATAAAGGTAACTTAAGACATAATCATTCTTAAATGGAATAACCATACAGTCGACTTCCACACATATCACTAAATGGAATAGCCATACGGTAGACTTACATACCCAATGCATTGGAGGATATAACTTAACCACCCATCGTGGTATTCACGGCACCACCCATCATTTTCTTTATCACGTAACCACCCATCAATTGTCCAAGTACCATTATAAAATCATAAGAATGGAAACAAATATAAAGGGAAGAAAACATTTCCACATTTAAATCACAATATATAACTTAAATATATTTAAATAACTAATCCATTATCAAAACTATTTTCAATACCAAAATACAAATAGAGTATATGGTATTTATTTTCTTTTAAAAACATTACGGCTTGTTGAGGAATCCAAAGATCAAATAATACTCATGGTGGTGGAAAAGGTCGTTGTCACTGCGTACGTTAAAAGGATAATTTTTTTGTCATTTAGTAAAACACTTCATAGAAAAAGAATATTTTTGAATAAAATTAAAAGTCAAAGGGGTTTATACACCGTATAAAATAAAGTTGTGTATAAATGACAATATGTCTCAATGAAAGGATATTGAGACGAAGTCCCTTACCTCGTGTCCGACTTGACCCGTTCGTTCTTTAATATACTAAATAATAAACTAAAGGTAATTTCTACATTCTTAAGAACCCTTTTCAAGTTTATTATTCCTTTTATTTCACTTATTACCATGTTATAAACATTATGAAATCATTTAAGTTAATAACATTCATTTTGTCGATATTTGGTACTTGAGTTAAAAATGAACACCTTATATTCACAAGTTGTCCATGTGGTTACTAGGCCATTATATCCCGAATGGTATTCATGATTTATATATCATATATATCATATATATACAGTATATACATGTATTTATAATAGTTACATAACATTTGGAGGTAAGAAATGAAATGCAGCATTCATGGAGACGGTAAGCCGTACGTACTCATGAATGCTACATTCATTTATATTTTTTATTTTTATGCGATTAAATCATAATGATACATAGTTATATTATAATTACAGTATAATATCATATATAATATCATTAACTCCATCCTTTATACATCCCACATAAGGCATTAACGAATCACATCACTTTAAGGGGTGGTAGTCCTCACTTCCTCAAATGAGATTATCATATGTACCCACTGTAGAAACCATAAAGGTGTGATATAAATGGAAAATACAGAAGAATAAGGAAAACATAAACATAATATATATCATATATAAATATAGTGACATCATAATAGCCACCATGAGAGGCAGTAGGAGATAATCGAACAATCATCGTTTCGTGAGGCGTTAGTTTGCCATCCATGGAAACATTATGTTCTTCACCCATTTGATAGAGGTGTGTGTATGTGTAGTTAGAATCCTTCTCATTAAAAAAATCTAGTATATTGAATAAACTAGTTTTGTCCCAAAAGAATGGAATAAAAAGAGTTTAGGGGTTGGAAACGTAAAATAAAAGAAAACAATTTAAGAGAAACCGTTACCTTTAATTTGGGTAACTTCCTTTGGTTTGAACCAAAAAGACTTCTTGAAGTTCCTTATACCTAATGTGAGGCTTATAAGATGAGTAGAGATATGTAAGGATCTTAATTGGGCAGAGTTTTGACGAGCCAAATGGCTTGAGAGGTGTGAGTAATTGGTTAGGAGTGGTCTCCTTTTATAAGCGGGAGGAAGGGCTTTTTAGGAAAGTGTGAAACTATTATTTTATTATATAATTATATTCAGTTTCTAATGGTCCAAAAATAATTAATTATGAAGATAAGATGACTCATGGTCGACATAAAATCATCCAAACAGAATTTTACATTTTTTGGATATTATTGTAATCATTATAATCTTATTTATTTAAATGAGTTATTAATGAGGTAAATAATACACCATTATTATGTCATAAATAATTTAATTTATTTGTTGTCTAAAAATTATTAAAAAACTACTATCATGTAGGAAATAATTTTATCTTTCATATGAATATTTATAGTCGAAAATATGACTTATATAACACAATATAAAAATTATTTACTAAATGATTTTTGTTAATGTCAATTTTGACTTTACATTAAATTAATTAATCTAAATTTTCATTATCACTCTCATGTGGCTCAATGGGGTCCCAAATTAGACCCAAGGATTCCCATGGTCGTAAATAACTCAAAAAATATGGTTTGTAAAAGTTTTAAGGTAATTTTTAGTTGTTATAATATTTTTTTAACATTGAATTACCCTATTTACCTTTAACTGTGGTAAATAAAACTCCAAAGTTACTATTCACCAAAAATTATTTTCATCTTAATGAACCAAATTTTACTTCTTGATAACAACCATGTATGTCGGATTTTTTGAAATTCAATTCACAGAAGTGGTAAATTTTCATTTAAATGAAAAAGTCAGTTTTTTTAAGTACCACTAAGTGGTTTCACTATTCATCCAAAATTGAAGTTTTTCAGAAAAATACCAAAAATTCAGCCTAAGATATATTTGATATTCCAAATTAAAAATTGATTTCTATTTTTTCAAATTCAAAACATATAAGGTTCATTAATTAATTTTAAAATTAATTCCCGTTATCATAACAAATAGCCTGTTTTTAAGAAACAATGACTATCAAAAGATTGATACTTGTTTATGTCCAATTTCAAAGTGAAATTAATTCCAATGACCAACATAGGATCAAATGGTAAAAATATATTTTAATTCCATTTTAAAACCAATTAAAAAAATAATATAAACATATAAATAAATTAAATGAAAAGGCACTTTTGAATTAAAATACAATATTTTTCACTATTTATTAAAAAATAAACTTTATCAGAAAAATTCCAAACATTTACACAAAGTAAATTTCGATGTACCCATTCTAAAGAAGGATTTTAGTTGGTCATATAGAATTTATTAATGTAACCAAAACTGTATTTAAATAGGGTTCTCCACTAAACGGCGATAAATCGGCTTTATAATATAAATTATGCTTAAAATTAGTTTCATTCACATTTTAAGGCTCTAACTTTTATTGGATAAATGTAAATACATGTAACAAACATGTATAATCATATTGTAGTTAGTTTTGTTAATTCCCACCAATAAAATGGATAGGATTTAACTACCATTTAAAATAATAATATTATATTATTAGTGTGCAATGTAAGATTCCAAAGAAACCCATTGTTGCGTATCGGGTACGCTATCGAACATAGCAACCCATTTAAAGTAAAATTAATATTTAATTCAAAAATATTAATAAGTAAATAAATACCTTATTCTTCATTTACTTGGGATGTTACATCCTTCCCCCTTTTGGAATTGCGTCCTCGCAATTTTTATTCACTTATCAAAATAAGTGGGGATATTTATCCCTCATAGCATTTTCAGATTCCCACGTTTCCACTTCAACCATATGGTTTTTCCACAAAACCTTTACCTGGTGAATTACCTTATTCCGAAACACCTGCTCTCTGCGGTCAAGAATCTGAACTGGTTGTTCTTTATAAGAGAGGTTCTCTTCCAACTGAACTACCTTTGGGATAAAAACTTGAGATGGATCTGGCATATACTTTCTCAACATCAAAACAAGAAAAACATTATGTACCTAGGATAAACATGGAGGTAAAGACACTCTATACACAACTGATCCAACTTTCTCTAGAATTTCATAAGGTCCAATAATCCTCAGACTCAACTTTCCCTTCTTACCAAAATGCATCACACTTTTCCATGGAGAAACTTTGAGAAAGACATGATCACCTACCTCAAAAGAAAAATCCTTACTCCGGTTATCTCCATAAATTTTCTGTCTGCTCTGAGCTGTTCTCATGTGCTTCTGAATCAAATGAACTTTCTCTACCATCTCTTCTACCAATTCTGGTCCCATCAGCTTGCTCTCATCTACTTCATCCCAAAAATCTGGAGTTCGACAATGATTTCCATATAATGCATCAAATGGAGCCATCTTTATACTGGAATGAAGGTTTTTATTATATGAAAATTCAACCAAAGAAAGATGTTGGTCCCAACTTCCCTGATAATCTATTGAGCAAGATCGTAACATATCTTCCAATGTCTGAATTCTTCATTCTGACTGCCCATCTGATTGAGGATTAAAAGTTGTACTAAAATTTAATTCATTACCCAATGACTTCTGAAGGCCTTTCCAAAAGTTCGAAGTGAACCTGGGATCACGATCAGATACAATGGAGGGGGGACTTCATGCAACCTGACTACCTCTTTAACATGCAACCGAGCAAGTTGATCTAGAGACAAAGTATCTCAAATAGGATGGAAATGAGCAGATTTAGTCAATTGATCACCTACAACCTAGATTGCATTATTACCTCGAGATGTCTTTGGTAATCCCACAATGAAGTCCATGAATATATTTTCCCATTTCCACTCTGGGACTAGTAGAGGCTGAAGCATTTCTTTTGGTAACTGCGGATCTTCTTTAACCTTTCGACATTTCAAACACTTTACATTAAAATCATCAATATCTCTTTTCATTATATCCACTACTAGAAAATAGGTATATACCCACGGTTTTGAAAAAAAACCTGTGGGTATAGGGATAGTAGGTGAACCTATACCCACGATTTTCCAAAACTGTGGTTATAGGCCACCTATACCCATGGTTGTGCCAAAAACTATGGGTATAGTTTTCTTTTGAGACCTATACCCACGGTTTTGGAGAAAACCGTAGGTATAGGGTATTTTCCGAAGACCCATACCGATGGTTCATGAAAACCTTAGGTATTGCGGTTTTGTTTTGAAGACCTATACCCACGGTTCTCCAGAAATATGGGTATAGCTTTACCACGTTATGGAGGGGGGGAAATTAGGCGAGACATGAAAAAATTTGGTGGGTAGACATTTTTCACATATTAATATATATATATATATATATATGTATATAGAATAGATAAAAATTCCTGGTCGGTTGGTCAATTATTGGGGGCTCCTCTGCGAGCCTCACACTAGATGCTGTTTCGAAACCCAGTGAGTTCTTTTTTTGAGTTTAAATACTAAATATTAATATATATAAAAAGATATATGATTATATAAAAGAAAAAAGCCCAGCTCGGTTGGTTGGATGGTCATGAGCCTCTGCGTGAGTCCCAGGTTCGAAATCTAGCAACACTTTTTTTTAATTTAAATACGTGATATTAATATATATATGCATATATATGTATACCTAACAGATAAATATACCAGCTTGGTTGGTGGCGCCGTCGGAATTCTTTGTGCGAGTTTCGGGATCAAAACCCAACTGGTGCGATTTTTTTGAAATTAATTTCGTAATATTAATATATAAATGCAGATAAATGAATATATAACAAATAAAATGCCCAGCTTGGTTGGTCACGGTTGTGTTGCGGCGCTGGTCCCTACATGTGGCGCGGGTTCAAAACCCTCTGCCTGCAATTTTTCAAACATAAAATTCCCATGGTTTGAAAACCGTGGGGTAAGTGCCCTGCCACGCTGTACAACAGGGTGTTGCTGTGTGACACACCTATACCCACGGTTCTACCAAACCGTGGGTATAGTTCAGGACACCTATACTGACACCGTTCTAGCCCACGGTTCCCAAAACTGTGGGTATAGCCTATACACACAGTTTTGGAGGCTATCCCCATGGTTTTGAACTATGGGTATAGGTCGTTTTTTCAGTAGTGATCCCACAAGTAAAACTCCCGAAGATCTTTGTACATCTTAGTACTACCAGAATGAAATGAAAATGGGGAACTATGAGCTTCACATAACAAGTCATTATTCAACTGGGAATCACAAGGCACACATAATCTCTTTCCAAATCTCAAAACACAATCATTATCAATGTTAAAATCAGGAAACTTACACTTCTCATCCAACACTATCTTTTTCTGCAACTCGCTGTCTTCCTTCTGCGCTTTCTTTATTCTGTCTGATAGAGATTATCTCACTAACACCTGAAACAAAACAGAATAATTTCCTGCACCAACAAATTCTATTCCAAAGTTAATCAAATCAAAAACCAAAGGATCTCATTCCAAATATAGCATAGTTAATGAAGCATTACTTTTTTGACTCAAAGCATCAGCCACTTTATTTTCTTTTCGCAGATGGTACTGGATCATGAAATCATAACCCTTGATTAATTCCAACCATCTCCTTTGTCTCAAGTTCAATTTTTTCTGTGTCAATATATACTTCAAACTTTTGTGATCAGTATATATTTCACACTTCACTCCATAAAAATGATGCCTCCAAATTTTTAAAGCAAAAACAACAGCAGCTAATTCCAAATCATGTGTAGGGTAATTTAAATCATGTGGTTTCAACTGATGGGAAGCATAAGCAATTTCCTGATCATTTTTCATTAGGACACAACCCAGTCCTCTCAATGAAGCATCACTTTAGATAACAAACTCACTATTTCTGGAAGGTAGTGCCAAAACTGGAGCATTCACCAATATTATTTTCAATTCTTAAAAACAATCATCACATTCATTTGTCCAAATGAACTTAACACCTTTACGATTTAACTTATTCATTGGATATATAACCGTGAAGAATTTTCAATAAACCTCTAGTAATAACCTTCCAAACCAAGAAAACAATGAATCTTGGTTATATTTGTGGGTATTGACCATTCTTCAACAACTTTCATTTTAGCAGGATCAATAGTTATTACATTTTTTGAAATAATGTGACCAAGGAAAGAAATTTGTTGTAGCCAAAACTCACACTTGCTGAATTTCCCAAAAAAAATTCTTTTCTTTTACGGTTTGTAAGACAACCTTTAAATGAATTTCATTCTCCTATTTACATTTAGAATAAACCAAAATATCATCAATGAACACAACCAAAAACTTATCCAAGAACACATGGAAAATTCTATTCAAAAGATCCATGAATAAAGAAAGTTCATTGGTTAAACCAAAAGGCATAACTAAAAATTCATAAAGGCCATATCTAGTACAAAACACGGTCTTTGGAAAGTCTGATTCCTTTAATTTCAACTTATGGTACCCCGACCTCAAATCAATCTTTGAAAAACACTGAGCTCCTTGGAGATGATCAAAAAAATCATCGATATGAGGCATAGGATACTTGTTCTTAATAGTAATTTTATTCAATGCTCTATAATCAATGCAAAGTCTCATTGAACCATATTTCTTTTTAACAAACATGACAGGATCACCCCATGGTGATGTGCTAGGTCGAATGAAACCTTTATCTAATAACTCCTGTAATTTCTTCTTTAACTCTAAAAGTTCAATTTTATCCATTCGATAAGGGGGTTTTGAAATTGTCTTATCATCAAGAACTAATTCAACAGTAAAATTAACTTCCCGATTAGGTATAATATGAGGCAACTCATGTGGAAAAACATCAAGGTACTCATTTACCACTGGAACATCATTAATTTGAACAATTCCTTTGTTTTCAACAATATGTTCATGGTAACACTCATTTACATCTTTTACTAGTTTCTTAGATTCCTGATATGTTATCAACATCAAGGGTTCATTTTTGTATACAAACTGAAAATCATTCTAAAAAGAAACCTCTTTAGCTCTATAGTCAATCTTAGCATGATAAACAGAAATCCAATCCATTCCCAAAATAACATCAAACTCTACTAGAGGAAAAATAATAAGGTTTGAAGCTAGATTCTTTCTACACACAAGGACAAGAATGTTCTTATGTTTTCTTTTTTGTCTCAACATTTCTTATAGGTGTTTTTACCATAAGTTCAGTATTCATATCATGAGATGGAATTCCCAATTTACTAGAAAACTTCTCAGAAATGAAATAGTTTGTAGAACCTGAATCATGCAACACATTTCCATAATCTAAAAAAACAGTGTACCTGATATATCTTCATTTGATGGCCCAACATATGCTGATGTAGTTGCAAAAGATTTCACCACCGCTTTCTGCTTGTAGTTTGGATGATTTCCTTCATTTGAGTTCTTTTTTGGACACTCATTTTCATAATGACCCATTTCATTACACTTAAAACATCTTACCAATGGATTTTCATTTCCTGCTTGATCATCTTCCTTACATTTTCAAGCAATATGACTAGACTTACCACACCAGAAGCACTTTCAAGACTTTGATAAACATTCTCTAGGATACTTTTTACCACACAAGATGGATATTTAGTTTTCTTACCTCTAGGCTTCTTTGATTAATTCATCCCCTTTGGCTACCAACTGAACCGCTTATTCTGTTGTTTTTCAAAGAACACTTGATCATTGGAAAACTCCATTTCCACCTTCTCTACACATCGAACAATTTTTTCATAACTTTTGAACTCACGAGAGGCTAATGCTCTTCGATATCGTGGCTTCATTCCTGAGGAAAATAAATTTATCTTACTATCAAGATCTTGGATGAAATTTGGTGCATACCTTTCTAGTTGAGTGAACGTTACTTTATTAGCAGCCACTGAGTTATCTTCCTGCCTCAATTCTAGGAATTTGTTTTCCATTCTAAGACGAACCACTTTAGGAAAATATTTCCCATGAAACATATGTTTGAATTCATCCTAATCAGGAGAATCAATCTCCTCACTATCCCTGATATTTTTCACCCTCAACAACCCCTGATCAGCTTCACCTTCAAAACTATAAGCAGAGAGACTAACCTTTTGATGTTCTAAACAACACATGACATCAAAAATCTTCTCCAGTGCTTTAATCCACCCTTCAGCTAGAACAGGGTCAGATGATCCTTTGAATGGTGGTGGATGTTGCCTCATGAAATGCTCCACTACTGACATGTTTCTCTGTGGTTGATCTGGATGATCTCATATATGGATACCACCACCATTTATACCCTGAGTCAATTGTTCCATCACTGTAACAAACTATTCAGTTCCGATTCCGACCATCTCAGGTCGCTGATTTGGAATGTTGTCTTCCTCTTGATGTCGTCCCAACATAGCTGCCCTATTTCCTCTGTTGAAGACCATTCTAAACATAGAAATATCTTAGGAGAATCAACATGGTAATATGTAAATTCTATATGATATAAATATTAACAAAAATTACTTTATGGAAATTAATTTAATAATACCTTAACTCCTAAATTTATCTAAACCAACCTCTGATACCAACTATAAGGGCTCAGCCTTAAACATTACATAATATTGAATTAAACAAATAATTCAAATTGAGGATCTTTTTAGGTTTAGAGTTCTAGAGAATTAGGACATAACTATTACATCTCAAAAGATTACAAAGTAGACACTTCTACACAGTTTCCATTTTTTACAAAACATGAACTCTTGAAAAAAAGAGTAATGTCTTGTTGCATGTTTAAGACAACATGACTTTTCCTTGATCCCATCCTTGACCCTATTCCACATTATGTCCTGTGAAAAACATTTCAAAAACATGGGACGAGCATAAAAATCTCAGTAAGGGATACACAAAGAAGGAAAACTGTTAGTTTTTCAAAACAACAAGTAAACCATGAATACTTTAACATAAGTAATACTTTTCCCCTTTATGAAGTATTAAATACTCTTTACTAAATAAAAGATCATTACATACCCTTTTGTAACCAAAATATTACCATAAAAACCATATAAAGAACACATAACATAATATAGGTAACTTGGGACATAATCATACTTAAATAGAATAACCATACGCTCGACTTCCACACATATCACTAAATGGAATACCCATATGGCCGAATTTCATACCCAATGCATTGGAGTTAATAACGTAACCACCCATCCTGGTATTCACGACACCACCCGTCATTTGATTTATCACGTAACCACCGGTCAATTTTCCTTTTACCATTATTAAATCATAAGAATGGAAACAAATATAAAGGAAAGGAAACATTTCCACATTTCAATCACAATATATCACTTAAATATATTAAAATAACTAATATATTATCAAAACCATTTTCAATACCAAAATACAATAAGAGTATATGGTATTTATTTTCTTTTAAAAACATTACGGCTTGTTGAGGAAGCCAAAGATCAAATAATACTCGCGGCGGTGGAAAAGGTCATTGTCACCACGTACGTTAAAAGGAACATTCTTTTTGTCATTTAGTAAAATGCTTCGTAGAAAAAGATTCCTTTTGAATAAAAGTAAAATTCAAAGGGGTTTATACACCGTATAAAATAAAGTTGTGTATAAATGAAAATATGCCTAAATGAAAGGAGATTGAGATGAAGTCCCTTACCTCGTGGCCAACTTGACCCGTTCGTTCTTTAATATCCTGAATAATAAACAAAAGTTAATTTCTACTTTCTTAAGAAACTTTTTAAAGTTTATTATTCCTTTTATATCACTTATTTCCATGTTATAAACATTATGAAATCATTTACGTTAATAATGTTCATTCTGTCAATATTTGGTACTTGAGTTAAAAATGAACACCTTATATTTACAAGTTGTCCATGTGGTCAATAGTCCATCATATCCCGAATGGTACTCATGATTTAGATATGATATATATCATATATATCCATTATATACATTTATTTATAATATTTACATAACATTTGGTGGTAACAAATGAAATGCATCGTTCATGGAGATGGTAAGCCATACGTACGCATGAACACTACTTTCACTTCTATTTCTTATATTTATGAGATTAAAGAAAAATGATACATAGTTATATTATAATTACATTATAATATCATATATAATATCATTAACTCCATTCTTTATATATCCCACATATGTCATTAACGAATCACATCACTTTGAGGGGGTGGTTGTCCGAACTTCCTCAAATGAGAGTATCATATTTACCCACTATGGAAACGATAAAGGCCTACTATAAATGGAAAATACAGAACCATAAAGAAAACATAAACATAATATATATCATATATGAATATAGTTACATCATAATGGACACCATGAGAGGCGGTAGGAGATAATCGAACAATCATCGTTTCTTGAGGCGTTAGTTTTCCATCCACGGAAACATTAGGTTCTTCACTCAATAGATGGAGGTGTGTGTATGTTTTGTTCGAATCCTTCTAATTAAAACATCATAGTATATTGAGGATAATGGTGTTGTTACGAAATAATGGAATAAAAAGATTTTAGGGGTTTGAGAAGTAAAATAAAAAAAACAATTTGAGAGAAACCTTTACATTTAATTTGGGTAACTTTTTTTGGTTTGAACCAAAAGGACTTCTTGAAGTGCCTTCTTCCTAAGGTAAGGCTTCTAGGATGAGGAGAGGGATGTAGGGAGATTAATTAGGTAGTGTTTGGACGAGCCAAATGGCTTGAGATGTGTGAGTAATTGGTTAGGAGTGGTCTCCTTTTATAAGGGGGAGGCGGGGCTCTTTAGGAAAGTGTGAAACTATTATTTTATTATATAATTATATTCAGTTTCTAATGGTCCAAAGATCATTAAAGATGAAGATAAGATGACTCGTGGTCGAAATAAAATCAACCAATCAGAATTTAACTTTTTTGGATATTATTTTAATCATTATAATCTTATTTATTTAAATGATTTATTAATGAGGTAATTACTGCATCATTATTATGTCATAAATAATTTAATTTATTTGTTGTCTAAAAATTATAAAAAAAATACTATCATGTAGGAAATACTTTTATCATTCCAATTAATATTTATTGTTGAATATATGACTTATATAACACTATATAAAAATTCATTACTAAAAGATTTCTGTTAATGTCAATTTTGTCTTTACATAAAATTAATTAATCTAAATTGTCATTATCAGTCCCAAGTTGCTCAATGGGGTCCCAAAATCGACCCAAAGATGAACATGGTCGTACATGACTCAAAAAATCGGTTTTGGACAAGTGTTAAAGGTAATTTTGAATTATTATAATATTCTTTTAACCTTGAATTACCCTATTTACCTTTAACCGCGATAAATAAAAGTCAAAAATTACTATTCAACAAAAATTATTTTCATCTTAATGATCCACATTTTATTTCATGATAACAACCATGTATGTCGGATTTTTGAAATTCAATTCACAGAAGTGGTAAAATTTCATTTAAATGAAAAAGTCGGTTTTTTTTAACTACCACTAAGTGGTTTCACTATTCATCAAAAATTTACGTTTTTCAGAAAAATACCAAAAATTCATCCTAAGATATGTATGATATTCCAAATTCAAAAATGATGTCTATTTTTCAAAATTCAAAACATAGAAGTTGCATTAATTAATTTTAAAATTAATTCCAGTTATCAAAACAAATAACTTGTTTTTAAGAAACAATAACTATCAAAAGAATGATACTTGTTTATGCCCAATTTCAAAGTGAAATTAATTCCAATGAACATAATTGAGTTAAATGGTAAAAATATATTTTAATTTCACTTTAAATCCAATTAAAAATATAATATATCCATATAAATAAATTATATTAATAGGCACTTTTGAATTAAAATACAATATTTTTCACTATTCATTAAAAAAAATGAACTTTATCGGGAAAATTCCAAAAATTTACACAAAGTAAATTTTGATGTCACCATTATAAATAAGGATTTAAGATGGTCATATAGAATGTATTAAAGTAACCAAGACTATATTTAGAGAGGGTTCTCCACTAAAAGGTGATAAATTGGCCTTTTAATATAAATTATGCCTAAAATTAGTTTCATTCAGATTTTGAGCCTCTAACTTTTATTGGATAAATATAAATACATTTAACAAACATGTATAATCATATTGTAGTTAGTTTCATTCATTCCCGCCAATACAAAGGCTAGGAGTTAAGTACCATTTAAAATAATAATATTATATTATTAGTGTGCAATGTAAGATTCCAAAGAAACTCGTTGTTGCGTATCAGGTATGATATCGAACATTGAAACCCTTTTAAAGTAAAATTAATATTTAATTCAAAAATATTAATAAGTATAAAAATACCTTATTCTTCATTTACTTGGGATGTTACAATCATGGCACTCGTAATACATCTTTGAGAGTTAGTAAAGGAATGGTTCAGTAATACACTCGGAATCAATCTCTCAGCAATGATAAAATATAATGTTATAGACTATGTCATGGATCAGAATATAAAACCATGGCATGAGTCGCCCTCATAATATGTTACATTCACTTGATGCCTTAGATCAGGCCACCAGGTCATCATTTCCCTCTGGTAAGGCCACCTAACCATCATGCCCATAATGCTCTGGCTTAAATTAGTCAGAGGGGTTAGTTTTATGGGATTACCATCAACTATAAAAATTTTATAAGGCTTTTGGAGACAAAATTGTTTAGGTTTTGTTTGAGACACATGTATTTAGTAGTTTGAAAATGTGATGGTACAGAGTTCCCTTATATAGGTGGGAAAAGGAGACCATCTTCAAAATTACATGGGTATTTCCTAGAAGAATCCAAAATAATAAACTAATTCATATTAAAAAAAATTAAAAATGTCCCAAGATTATAAAATTAGGTAAATAAGGTTAAAATATTTCTAGATAATTATATTTTTACATGTTTTTATGGCATTTTAACACTTATATTCTTAGTTATACCCCTGTTAAACCCATTTTTATCTTAATAACAATAATTAATTTTTACAGTTTTCATTACTCATTATGGAAAGAATTAAGATGAAATTATTAGATAATATAAATTATTATGATTCCAAATATGGAAAACGTTTTTTAAAATTCCATTCATATAAGTGTAAAAATATAATTTAATATTGATCCCACAAACACTACTAGAAAGTGGGTTTTCAAAGAGAAAATGTTTAAAATAATTACGTTGTTTTTTATCCAAATTCAATATTAAAATAGTTACAGTGACCAAATTTGGACTAACATATATAAAATTGAACTAATTTTACTTTAAAAAATTAAAATCCAATTTAAAGTTATAAATAATTCAAATAAGAATGACGTTTTCAATTAATATTTATTATTTTTTTTACTATTCACCAAAAAAATTATTCTTTTAATAAAATTCTCAAAAAATCACCGAATGAGATTTTTTTCTTATATATTTCAAATAAGATGTTTATTTTTCAAAAAAAATCTAATAGTCATAAAAATTATTTTTAAATTGTTTTCAAAAGACGTTATTATACTGCGTTTAAAAGGATAATTTTTTTCATGAGTAATTACTTTTTCTTTTAAATGATTCTTATTTTATATCTAATAAATATATAAACTTAGAATAAATTTTATTAATTTTTAAACAATAAAATTTTAATAATTTATTTTTCACTATTCATATCTGCAAACTTAATTGCTATGTAAAAATGGTAATGTTTAAATAATAATATTTCAATAGAGTTTCATGTTTATTTTAAACATGATGTTGTGTTCATCGTAATAAATTAAAAATGTTTAATTTATTTAAAAATAAATATATCATAATGTCTTGGGATGTAATATTATCTTTTAATCATGGTATTGCATATCATAAACCCTATCAAACATGATCTTCCTATTTTAAAAATGGCATGGTATTATATAAAGAATTTATATGCCTAATTTTATTTAAATATGGTTTTAAAATAAAAATTATAACAATTATAGATTAATAAATCTAAATTTGTTCATTTGAATCATTTTTGTATTGAATTTTGATATAATAACCTATTGATCTTTTGAAAGGTTTTGTTTTTGAAAATCATTTTATTGACATATATGTGGGATTTATTTTAAATTAAATTTAACAAATTCAATGAGTTGAATTTTAAAAAATGGATTCTATATTTGGAATATGTTCAACCTAATGTTTTACCATAAATTATGCTGAAAAAATAAACAATATTTTCCACAAATATTCGAATAATCAGTTTATTAAGGGTTTAACAAAATAGATAAGGGTTACAAATTATCAAAAAAATATCTAATTACTATTGGATAGTTGTATTTTCACCTTATATATTATAAGGTTATAAATTCACCTTTTTTTTGAGTAAGAATGAATTTTGTGTATTTTTTAATTTAAAAAACCAATAGTATCATCTTCTCCACATATGAAATGCATCCCAATATCATCTCTTCTTTACACAGACAAAAAATATATTCTTTTAGCCAAAACCAACCCAACTAACTCCCCCACATCCCTCACCTAATACTATAATCCTTTATTTATTCATAATACCAAAATTGAAAATATTTTTTTGCAAACCAAAATATGGTGTCTAAAGAAGTGGTAATGTCCTAAACAGAGCGTTTTATTTTATCTTTTCCTCTACGTAATTCAAATATTATTAAAGCATGATGAAATAATAAACATATTATTTTCCATATATTAATAGTTTTTATGTAATGTTTATGACCTAAAATCATCTCCTCCTCCGTCAAATGGGAAACAAAACCATTAATTTTGTGTACGGTAGTCTACTACGTCACGAACCTATGAAATTTATTTTCCATCACTACTTATAATGGATAGATATAATGATATATATAGTGTTTATATGGGATATTTATTATATAATTATTCTTTTAAAATTATTATATCACATATACCTTCTCACATTCCATTTCATATGAAATATGATATTTTCTTTCGTGTGAACAGCGAACTACCTCTTTGTGAAGCGATGTGATTCATTTTCCCCTTATGCTTTACATGGTAGAAAATAGTGATTAATTTAATGTTTATATAGGATCATCATGACATATTAATAATTATTTAATATTAATATATTTTATAATTTCTTAACTAACCATCCATTAAAAATTATAGTTGTGTTCATCTGAATGGAAAACTATTAACTCAGGAAGCTTTTTGATTCATTTTGTTGAGTTTTATTATTATTGAATCCCATGGAATGTATGTATAAGGGTAATTAAATAAATAATATAATATTTATGATATAATTATTCTAACACCCAAAGACGTTATAATAAATTAATTTATAAATAAATTTTGTTTTTTTCTTTCTTTATTTCTATTCAAAACCATGTTAAGATTATGTTACACACAATATTGAGTTAGCTGGTATTACATGAAAGGCCCAGTTTTACCTAACACAAACATATTTACAAAATTATTATTAATTAATATAATATATAACATAACCGTTAAATTAGTGGTTATTAATATTATTAACCACATTTTTAATTTTATATATTCCATATAAATTTAACATTCATCTTATGTATTTTCTAGACAAAATATAAGAAAAATATTTCAATTTTTCAGAAAAAAAGTTATATTTTTCAAGAAACGTAGTTTTTTCGTCCTTTTAAGGGATATCCAATTTTAAATTAAATATTTTTATGTCCACAAGGATGAGTACCCTAATAGGGGTGAATCAGGGTATGACTAATTTAAAATTAAATCCCCTTATGATCTTGTTTCGCTGTTAAGAAAAACACTCTTCTCTCTCTTTCCTGTTGAAAAATATAAACAGAAAGTAAAGCATGCACAAGACACAACAATTTTTACTTGGTTCACCGCTAAGGGATTCATCCAAAGAGTATACACTGACAAGTTGTCATTTGTACCAAATTCCACTAAACTTCACTAGCTGTGGATTACAATGTTCGGGCTCAGTCACTCTGTATCAGGATCACTGCCTTTACAATGTTTATGGTCAGCTCACTGCATTCCCTAGGGTCACTCCCTGTTTCTCCCTCTCTGGCTCACTACTAGTGGAGAGGATCACCTTCTTCCTCTTACTTTGCCCACTACTCTGGAAAGGATCCACTCACAATTTATAGACATGTAGTTCTCTTCATTATCTCTAGTTAATACATCCTATGTTGTATGTGGATGCTCTGTTGAAATCCAACTTTCACCCGTAGATGAATTTCTCTTTGCACCGAAAGTATCGGGAAAACATCCAGCTTCCACACATCCCAAGAACACTGTCAACGAATCAACCTTCCTTGGCATGTAGGTCTCACCCGGCGCGCAAGTCTCAGTGCGCAAGTCACAACTGGCACGCAAGTCCACCTCAGACACTTGTACGACACAAGCTTCTTCAACTCCAAACTTGTGCGACACACTTCCCTTTCCGACCAAACCAATATTGGAGTACAACAAACAAAAATCGCCCATCTTCAAATCTGGCGCGCAAGTCCTACTTGCGCGACACACCACCACTTGCGCAACCACCACACCTGTGCGACGGGAACTCTGATTTTTCTAAGTGTTGAACTCCGTTGAAAATGAGGAGGGGTGGTCCAGTATTTATTTGCGTTTGGTCACCCTACACGACAGCGTGCAAGTCTCCTCTCAGCATGCAAGTCTCGGCACACAGGTGTCTTCCCCTAGAATTCACTTGCATGAACCACTTCCAAACTTGCACGACCCTATTTCCTTTTCCATATTTTGAAGTTATGATCTTGAAAATCATGTGGCGCGCAAGTTTCCAATCCGCCTAGGTACCGGCGCACAAGTCCTTTCTCAGCACGTAGGTCACTTGCACGACCCACTCAATACTTGCGCGACCCTTATCCCTTTTTCCATTTTTCCATGTCCTGATCTTGAAAAACACTAGGCCCACAAGTTTCCAAGACATAAATTACATGGCGCACAAGTCTCTTTTCCGAAACAACTTTTCTCCATTTGTCGATTTCCCGGCCCAAAAATTTGGCAAACACTGGAAAACGACGCCACCTTGTATCTGCTTTTTTCTTACTGCCTCTAGATTATCCATTCCCTTGTTGGAATTCCTGAATCAAACATGGATAGTTTACCACAGCTCTTGAACACGACATTCCACCATGTAATCCCCTTTGTAAATAAATTTTTATGTCATTATTTTTCTTTGTCAACATTCATCACACAGATGTCCACCTTGTCAACAAACACAATCACCTCAAAAAATGCTTCAATGATACCTTAAGGGATTTTTTCCTAACAATCTCCCCCTTTGGGTTTATTGACAAGTCTTCCATAAAAAGATACATCGTTAATTCTTCAGCCACCATTCACCTATTGCGATTCTGATAGTGATCAAGGATTTACTCAACGCATACTCTAAGACCACATGAGCAGTGCTCGTCATGAGAAACAACAGTAAATGAAAAGTTCATCAATGAATCCCTTCATCTATTACACCCATTGTTGACACCAATCCAATACCACTTTTTACCAAACTGATACCAATTTTTTCCAAACTGATACCAATTTTTGGAAATATTCTTCCAACACCAATCTTCTGCTTTTATCACGATCCTAAAATATCGTGATATTTACTCTCTGATCGATCACTTCTAGAATCATTAGATTTTATACTCTCCCCCTTTTCATTGCTCCCCCTATCTCACTACTTCACCTCTCAGCTTCTCCCCATATTTGTCACAATTTCTAAAATATCCAATCTGTCTCCCCTTGAACAGTCGCTATTTTCTCCCCCTTTGTCAATGAACCCAAATGTCACCCTTTTGCAGTATGTAATAGAGTAGAGAACACATCAACACATTAAGGAAACACATCATACCTTGGGGAGAGGGGTTGGTGCCACATCTACATAATTTTAAGTGCAGGGAGTCGACTGAACTCCCAGAGCCAGTCGATGCCTCTCAAAAGCTTCCTTGGGTAAGGCCTTTGTCAGAATGTCTGCAACCTATAGCTCTATAGGCCCATACTCCAACTTCACGATTCTCTACTAAACCATCTCCTTGATAAAATGATACTTTATCTCAATGTTATTTGTCCTTGAGTGATGGGCAAAATTTTTGCTGAGAGTTATAGAACTTGAGTTATCACACTGGATTCCGATCGGAGACTTCAATTCCACTCCCATATCTTCAAGCTGCTGATTCATCCATAATGACTATGTTCATGCTTGAGTGGCTGCCATATACTCATCTTCCATGGTGCTCAATGAAATGAAATCTTGCTTCTTTATTAGCCAAGAAATAAAAAATCCTCCAAGATAGAATACACCACATAACATTGATTTTATATCATCCATTGAAACGACCCAATCTGCATCAACATATCCCAATAACTCTGTCTGATATTTTTCTATATATGTCAAGCTGAAATCCACTGTGCCCTAGATATACCGAAGTATTATTTTTACTACAAGCATGTGGCTTTCCTTGGGATTACTCTGATATCTCACTGCTTGTCATGTGGAAAAAACAATATCAGGCCTTGTCACGGTCATGTACAATAAACTTCCAATAATTTTCCTGTATTCTATGATATTAACTGCCTTTCCATCCTAATATTTTGATAATTTCATAAAGGTAGCTACCGTAGTTTTCATCTCCTTGGAATTCTCCATGAAAAACCTTCTTAAAACCTCCTTGGTATATTTGGATTGAGAAATGAATGTTCCATTCCTTCCTTGTGTCACCTATAGACCAAGGAAAAACGTTATCTCTCCAATCATTTACATTTCAAACTCATTTTTCATGAATTTAGAAAATTGTATGCACTTAGCTTCATCTGATCCGCCAAAAATTATTTCATCGACCTAAAACAACACCATCATCCTTTGATTACTATTGTTGTTGAAGTAGAGATTTTAATCAACTCCCCCATGCTAGAAACCATGCTTTTTCAAAAACTGATCAAGCCTTGAGTACCATGCTCTTGGTGCTTGTTTCAGCCCATACAATGCCTTCTTCAGCCTGCAAACTTTTTTCTCATCCTCATGAATGAGAAAACCATCTGGAATCTCAATATAAACCTCCTCTTCTATAAAACCATTCAAGAATGCAGATTTTACAACCATCTGGAACACTTTGAACTTTCTTTTCACTCCTATGGCCAAAAATAATCTTATTGTCTCCAGCCTTGAAACCGGTGAAAATAACTCATCAACATCTATTCCCTCTATCTGGGAGTATCCATTGGACACTAGTTGTGATTTGTTCCAAATAACTATGTCATCTTCATTCATCTTGTTGCGATAGACCCATTTAGTCTCGATGATATTCTTGTCTGCTGGCCTTTAAACAATCTCCCATGTCTGGTTCTTCTCAATATGGTCAAGCTCTTCATTCATAGCCTGAACCCAGTTTTCATCTTCAGCTACATCATAAAAACATTTCGGCTCCACCTGAGATAAAAATGATGTTTCCTATAATGATTTTATTCTTCGAGTCTGAACTGGAGCTGTATAATCACCAATGATATTCTGCCTATCAATTTCAGCTCGACTCTTTGGCTTCCTTGTAGACACAAACTTGACACTTTCTTGTTCATCGTCATTATCTTCTTCTGAGTTAGCCTCTACCACTTCTGCTCCCCCTATGTTGGTAACCTTATCATTACATTCATATAGAAACTTTTCACTGGGTCATTGAGTATTCTGTTCATTTTCAACTATAGTGACATCATTTCTCTCAATAATTATTCCCGGCCTTTTGTTGAAACATTTATATTATTTGCTTTTCCCTAAGTAGCCAAGGAATATCCTCTCATCTCTTCGTGACTCAAACTTCATGTGATTCTATTTGTTGAGAATGAATCACTTACTCCCAAAGATTAGAAATTATTTTAGTGTTTCCTTCTTTCCGTACCACATTTCATATGGAGTCTTCTCTTCCTTCAGACACAATAGAGTCCTGTTCAAAATATAGACCGATGTCAAAACTGCTTTCTTCCAAAATTGCTCTGGTAGGTCCTTTTCAATAAGCATCGTTCGGGCCATGTTTTTTATGATCTGATTTCTCATATCAACTACTCCATTATGTTAGGGAGTTATCACTGATGAAACTTGATGCCTTGTCCCATGTTTCTTGAGATAGTCTTCAACTTGACTGTTTGTGAATTATGTATTGTTATCTGTACGAAACATTATATTTTTCTACCCAAGAAACCTTTCTGATTCCCTCCCATAATGCTTTATGTAACCAAACACTTATGTCTTATGGGTAATGATAAATTCACATTCCATACTTCTATAATCATTAATGAAAAGAACATAGTACCTTTTCCCATTTATAGCTCATGGTGAGATAGGTCCACATACATCTGAATGCACCAATTCGAGCACTCTAGTTGATTTTTGCTCCATTGGAATGTATGTCTTTCTGATGATCTTCCCTTTTTGGAAAGAATCATGCGTTTGAGTGTGATCATGCGATATTTTGGGAACGTCTCTAATAGTATCACACTTTAACAGATCTTCCATGGATGGTTGGCATGATGACCAAGTCACTTATGCCATAGTTGGTTTTCTTCCTCTCTGGATAAAAGGATCGTATCTTCTTCCCCACCTACAAGGTAATTATTTCCATTTTTCCTTTTTCCATGTAGAACAACTGCTCCATATTTTCCTTTCACAACACAAATCTTCTTGGTAAATCGGATAGCATGCCCAGAGTCACATAGTTGATTGATACTGAGCAAGTTTTGACTGAGACCCTCTACTACCAAGACATCAGCACGTCTCATTTATTTGGCCCCAAACATGGCTTTCCCAGAGCCAACAATTTTCAGGCCTTCATCATTTACCAATTTTACAACTCCTTCTTTGTCTTATTGTATGCCTGTAACAAGATCCTTATTACCTGTCATGTGAGATGTGAAACCACTATCAAGGATCCACACACCATAGAGATCTGATTATTTAAGGGAAATCTCTACCACCATGGCCTTATCATTTTCTTTTTCTTGGTCCATACTTTTTCTTTCACACTTGGCATGAATTGATACTTATTTTCTTTCTTAGATTATGATGAACCAGTATCATCTTGCAAAGCCACAAATCTATTCTGCATTTTTAACTCGTCTGTTGGTTTGTGGATCTACTGCTTGTGAACGTTTTGATTATTATTTGGCACATTTCTCTAAATGGAAGAAGTGCAATACCTGGCCATGTTCTCAAATCCTTTGCACTAAAAATAGTGTCCTTCAAAATATATTCTGGAAAACTATTCTCTATTTGGCTGCCACCTCTATTCTTGTTCCCTTCGATATCTCTTGGCTATGGAACACACATACTATGAATGTCCCATATTCCCAAAAAAAGAACACCTAATATAAGGTGCATTCCTTCGTGTTACGTAATCACTATGATTTTCCCCTTGGGATCTTTGAATACTATGATTCTGCCTTATGCCCAAATCAACCTTCAATTTCGAGACGGGTGATTGCGGTCTGACTTCAATTGCCATAGATTTTTGCTTCTTATCATACCTTGAATCAGCCATAACATCTGATCTCAATTGCTTCTTCTTTCCTTCTGAAAAACTAGTCTCCTCTTTCACCTTTTCATTCTTCATAATGACCTTCTTTCCAGACATCACATTGGAGGTCAAGAGGTTTTCTTGATCCTTCATTTTTCATCACAGACTGACCACTTCTTCTTCAAGCTCTTTGATACGTCTGACATGCTCCTTTCCTTTGTTATTCAAAAAATCAATTTCTTTCTTTTGTTCCTCAATTTTAAGCTTATACTCAACAATATTTTTTGAGCTCTCTGGTTTTGAATATTTTAGTCTTAAATTTCTTCTAATAGCTCAGAATTTTCTTTATCTTATGGTTGAATATAGATTTTGGCATCATGAACCACTTTATTTTCTTTCTTTGTTTTGTCTCTCCAAACATCTATCTCCTCAAGAGATGCTTCCAATTCGACTTCCATATCAACTCTTCCTTCAACTTATTCTTCTTCTTCTCCAACATCAGTTTCTTCCTTTTCATGAGAACTAACGACGACCGCCACCATAGAAATTTCTCCATGATGTTTGCAGTTTTAAATCTCCTCAACCTCTTCAACTTCAAACTCATTTAAACTATCTATTTCTTGTGAAAGAAGATTATTCTTCTTGAAGAAATTTCTCTTTAACTGATTCTTCCCTTTCACATAGGATGAAGATTTATCAATAGGAATTTCAACAACATCTTCATCATTTTTTTCTTGAATGTTTTTGGGGAATCTTGCTGTGAGATGTCCAACCTTTCTACTTCTAAATCATGCAATAGGGAGTTTACCTTTGAAATTTCCTTTTCCTCTTTGAAGGTTTGAGGAGAGGAATGACATTACCTCATCTGTCTCTTCTTCCTCCTGAGAATCTTCAATGGTGAGCTTCTTCATGGCCCTAAATTCCACCTCTTTGGATTTACCCTTTTCCACAGCATAGTTATCATCATTTCTCATTTCATTTGCCACAAGGGTGTTGTGAAGGTTATCCAATGTCAATTATTTCTGGTCTTTATCTTTCAGAAGAGAAACATTCGGATTGAACTGAGGTGTAAGTTTTCTCAAGATGCGCTTCAAAATTTTTATGTCTTTGATAATTTCACCAAGACCTCACATGTCTTCTACCACAACATTTACCATGTCAATGAACGCATCAACAGAATCATTCGGGTCCATTCTTAGATCTTCATACTTGTTCCACAACACTTTCAGCTTTGCCTCTCTGACCTTTGTATCCCCTTCATATATATTCAAAATCTTTTGCCACATTTCATGTGACGTTTTTCATGACATCACCGTTGTATAGATGGGATTGGAAAGGGATACCTCTAAGGCATTGGTTTCTTTGGAATCAGTATCCAACTCTCTATGCTCAGCTTTTGATAGTGCACCACTATTAATATTAGCAGTGATACCATGTATAGCCACTGAAAACACATCCATTCCCAAAGATGGTAAATAGTGTTTCATTCGATTCTTCCATATATGAAAATTACATCCATCAAATATCAGAATCCCTTTATGATTACTGACCTCCATTTAGAGAAGAACCAATATCAACCTTTCCCTCTAATACCAATTGTTAGGTCCACAAGGCTGAGTAACCTGATAGGGGGGGTGAATTAGGGTATGACTAATTTAAAATTAAAGCTCATTTTGATCTTGTTTTTCTATTAAGAAAAACACCCTTATCACTCTTTCCTGTGGCACAATATAAACACAAATTAAAGAATACATAGGACACAGTAATTTTTACTTGGTTCACCACTAAGGGCTACATCCAAGGAGCATACACCGACAAGTTTTCGGTCGTACCAAATTACAGAAAACTTCACTAGTTGTGGATTACAAGGTTCGAGCACAGTCACTTTGTCCTAGGCTCACTACCTTTACAATGTTTAGGGTTAGCTCACTGCTTTCCCAAGGGTCACTCCCTGTTTCTCTCTCTCTGGATCACTGTCGGTGGAGAGGATCATCTTATTCCTCTTCCTTTGCTCACTACTTTGGAAAGGATCCACTCAATGTTTATAGACCTATAGGTCTCTTCATTATCTCTAATTAATACATCCTTTGTTGTATGTGGATGCTCAGTTGAATTCCAAATTTCACCCATAGATGAAATCCTCTTTGCACCAAAGGTATCAGGAAAACATTTAGCTTCCACACAGCCCGAGAACACTTTCGAGGAATCAACCTTCCTTGGTGTGTAGGTCTAACCCGGTGCGCAAGTCTCGGCGCGTAAGTCACAACTAGCATGCAAGTCCACCTCAGTCACTTGCGTGACACAAGCTTCTTCAACTCCAAACTTGTGTGATGTAATTCCCTTTACACCCAAACCAATATTGGTGTGCAACTAAAAACAATCTCCCTTCTTCAAATCTGGAGCGCAAGTCCTACTTGTGCGGAACACCACCACTTGCGTGACCACCACACCTGCGCGATGGGAGCACTGATTTTTCTAATTTTTGAACTCCATTGAAAATGAGGAGGGGCGGTCCAGTATTTATAGGCATTTGGTCACCTTGAGTGACAGCGTGCATGTCTCCTCTCAGCGTGCAAGTCTTGGCGTGCATGTCTCTTCCCCTGCAAGTCACTTTGGTATCATGTGTAGCATGGGAAAAAAAGGAAATCAACCCCTCAAACCATTTTAAATAAAATAATAATGATAATGGTAGAGTTTGATTGGAGATAGATGTGCTCCTTTTTGGTTTGTGTGTGGGTTATATTGGATATGAGATTTTAGATAAATCAATTACATAACAAATTTTAATAATATAATAATAACATTGTTATTTTTGGTTTTCAAAACACCTTTTCTTCAATATCTTCTTCGTGCGACCTCGGTTTTATGAACTATCAGCAGTAGTGTGACCCTAACTTCGAGATGAAAATTATGATAATCATTTATGATAACTGTTTTTATCTGTTTATGGATGTGATGTAGGTTTTTGGTGGAGATACTATCCAGGGGAGTATTGTTTGAGCTGAAAAATAATCATGTTACCGGTTTTTCGGTTTATTGACAATGGGGGAGAAAAGAATAAATTCAGGAATGTTCAGGCATGTAATGCTTTTGTGACATGATGCGAATTCAGTGGCAGTGATAGGATGAGAAGGATGAGAAATAATTTTTTAGTCATGTAATGTTTGGGCGTCATTGATAATTCCAAAACATGGGAACCCAATTCAATCATTCTCTCCTATTTTCTACACCGGGCATTGCTCACGTAGACTTAGAGTGTTGGCAAAGTTGCTTCTTGTGGTTTTGGTTTTCATGTGGATAGGGATCTGTTGGAACCATGGTCATCTTTGCATGAATTGGAGTATGTTTTGTGTTTGCTGTCAATCCTTAGTGGAAGTTCAGAATGTGTACCAGTAAAGTGATCATACAATTCAAGAAGACAACAGTATTGAAGGTGGTTTCGTTTTCTAGTGTTTTCCATTTTTTGGGCATGAAAATCGAAAAATAGAGAAAAGTGATTTTGGTAAAGAGACTTGCGCGCCGTGTACTTGAAGGAGAGGGAACTTGCGCACCTAGCATTTTTCAATATCAGAATGTGGAAAAATGGAAAAGGGATCAGGGTCATGCAAGTCTTGGTTGGATCAAGCAAAGTGACATGCGCGCCGAGAAGGGACTTGCACGCTGGTGCCTAGGAGGTCTGGAAACTTGTGCTCCTATTGTTCTTCATGATCAGAGCATCAAAATATGGCAAAGGAAAGAGGGTCATGCAAGTATTGGTGTGATCACGCAAGTGAGGAGCACAACAGAGGCTTGGGCAGTTGGAGCTGTGCACCGGGACTTTTTGCGCCGTGAGGGCACTTGCACACCACCGTGTAGGGGGTCCATTTTTCTTATAAATAGAGGACCACCCTCCCTAATTTTTAACAAATTTCAGGACTTATATATTTTTTGAGCTCTCATCGTGCAAGTGGTTGAGTCGCGCAAGTGGTAGTTGGGTTGCACAAGTAGAGGCTGCACACCGGTAGTTGGTTGCGCGACCAAGGTGGTTTGGGAGTAAAAGGCGCAGATTCGTGCAAGTTTGGAGTTGAAAGAGGTAGTGTCGTGAAAGTTGTTTGATGACACATGCACACCAAATTTGTACCGCGCAAGTGACTTGTGCTCCATTCTTGAAACTTGCATGTTGATCTTGGAGAAGCGCGCCAAGAGATGTTGGAGTACACCAGTATTTTTGGAGCTGCTTGAAAGCTAGAATATTTCCTGATATCTTCGTTACAAAATGAGATTAGTATATGAGTGAATGTTGGACTTCAACAGAGCATCTACACACAACATAATATGCATTCTCTTGCAATGATTAAGAGACCTTCACGTCTATAAACTGAGTGTGACTTCACCAAGGGCAATGAGCCAGGGGGATTCAATGGGAGTGACTTGAGGGAAGCAATGAGTTATCCCTAAACTTTTGTAAAGGCAGTGATCCTGTGATAGAGTGACTATTCCAAAACCTTTGTAATCCACTTCAAGTGAAGTTTAGTGGAATTAGGTACAACCGACAACCTGTCAGTGTATGCTCCTTGGACGTAGCCCTTAGTGGTGAACCAAGTAAAAATTGTTGTGTCTTCTCTATGCATGTGAATGCTTGATTTCTGATCATATTTATCATATAGGTTCAATAAGTTCCTACCAACATGGGAACAAGATCCATCGCATTAAAAGAAAAAATTTCACCCTGATTCACCCATGCCCTATCAGGGTGTCCCAGGGTCCATGTGGTATCAGAGGGAGGTTACTAGTGTTGAATCTATCCTTTGTAATCATGGAGAATGCATTCAATGTCAGAGGACTCCCTCACATCGATGGAAGTAATTTTCAGATCTGTAAGAACATAATGAGATCTCATCTAAGATCTCTTGGAATGGAAGTTCTATTTTCTACTATGCAAGGAATAAAAGTCACTAATCCAACAGGCCTGGTTATGGCTGACACAGACATGAAAATTCTTGATGTAGAAGCTAAATCACAAAATGATCTTACCACAGCCCTTTCTGATCATATCTACCTTAAGGTGATGAATTTCACCTCACCAAAATACATGTGGGATAAACTCAAGAGTATTTATGAAGGATATATAAAAGTGAAGGAGGTGAAACTACAAGTGTTGCACAATAGGTTTAATTATTTGAAGATGCATCCGGATGAGAATGCAGACTCCTTCTTTAATCGAATCACTGAAGTGGTTGGAGCAATTCGAGGCCTAGGAGAAGAAATCAAAGATGTTGACATTGTGAAGAAAATACTGAGAAGACTTACACCCATGTACAATGCAAAGGTATCATCCCTTTAGGAATGAGATTTTTCAAAACATTCTCTAGATGACCTTCTAAGAAGCTTGGTAGCATATGAAATGAGAATCAAACCAGAATATGATACGACTCGTGTGAGAAAGGAAATGTAATTTAAGGCCATGTATAAACTAAAAATTACAAAAATAGTAGTGGTGAATATGGATAATAAAAAAGAAATTATTTCTCTCATTGCAAAGAAGTTTCAGAAGGGAAAAGGGAAATTCAAAGGAAAGTTACCTCTCTCATGTTTTCGTTGTGGAAAAGTTAGGCACATTACCTCTCAGTGCTTAAGAAAGATCAATGTTGAAGATAGTAAAGATGAAAGCTTCAAGAATCCTTAGAGAAGGTTTTTCAAAAAGGTAGACATCAAATCTGGAAAGAAAATGGAAAGGAAGAGTTTTGTCTGTGAAGAGGAAGTAGATGATAATGAATTCTGTGATGAAGAAGAACCAGAATTCAAAACTGGGAACCATACTTCCAGGATGGCCACTGTTGAAAAGTTAGAAGATACTAGTGGAGAAAAACAGTTGAAAACTTGTGCAGATCCCAAGATGCAACTTAAGGATGCTGTGTAACACCCCAAGATTTCATAGTGTGTTATTTCTTCAAAATAATTCAATAACTTGCACTACACGCAACACTGAGTTCAAGCGCACCATGACTTACCAAACAAGCCGTTCAAAAAAGGTTATGAATAGTATTAACTAAATTTTAAACTTTATATAATCCTTATAATTTTAGAATCCATATTATGAGTTTCTTAGACATAATGTAAGAACAAATTCATCTTCAGTATTGTAGTTTTACCAACTTTTAATAGTGAACCCTTTTTAAATAAAATATTTTAAACTTTTTGACTAAATGGGGACATCAAAAAATTTAAAATAAAACATCCCAAGCTTCCACGGTACGCTTTCCTTTGAATAAAACAGTAGCGTGTGTTGTACGCAACTTCGAGTTTTAACACACACCACAACCGATCAAACTAGCCGTTATGAATAGTAATACTTAATTTTTTGAAATTATATATATTTTATATTTCAAAATGGACTTCATTTTTGGATTCGGAATATCAAATTTATCCTAAGGTGAAATTTTGGTACTTTTCGGATAACTTTCATATTTTGATGAATAGTAAAAATTACTAAATTTTAATTAAAAACAACTTTTTTAATCAAAATAATTAATAGTGATAAATTATGAATTTGAGTGGTTTTAAAGTATATTTAGAATATATTTTTACCATTTAATATAATTTTGGTCATTGGACATAATTTTACAATTAAACCGAACATAAACAAGTGTCAATCTTTTGATAGTTATTATCTCTTAAAAACACGCTTTTTGTTTTGACAGCGGGAATTAATTTTAAATTAATTTCTGCCACTTCTGTGTTTTGAATTTAGAAAAATGGATTCCATATTTGGAATCAGTATGTTCAAATTGTGTAAATAGGTAACTTTTATTTTTAGACATTTTGAATAATTACTGTGGTAAATATTTTATTTACCATGGTTAAGGGTAAATCCGGTAAATAAGGGTTAAAAAATAATATTATAATAATACTAAATTACCCTAAAACGTGTCTTAACCCTATTGGTTGATACATGGTCGACCATGGTCATCTTTGGGTCAATTTTGGGACCCCATTGATCCACTTCTAAGTGATAATGACACTTTATTTTAATTAAGTTAAAATGAATACAAAAATGGCATAAGCTTATATCTTTTAAAAGAACAATTTTTACATAGGGTTATACATGTTGGATTTTCGATTATAAATATTCATTATAAATATAAAAAGATTTCCTACATAATGATATTTTATTTATAATTTTTAGACATCAAATAATTTAAATTATTATTGACACAATAATGATGCAATGTTTACCTCATTAATAAATCATTTAAATAAATAAGATTATAATGATTAAAATATTATCTAAAACCTGTCCAATTCTTATTGGTTGATGTTATTTAGAATATGAGTCATCTTATCTTCGACCTCAATGATTTTTGGACCATTATAAACCGAATATAATTATATTATAAAGTAATACTTTCACTCTTTCCTAAAGAGCCCCTCCTCTCCCTTATAAAAGGAGACCACTTCTACTCATTCCTCACACCTCTCAAGCCACTTGGCTCGTCCAAACTCTGCCCAACTAAGCTCCCCACATCCCTCTCCTCCTCCTTGAAGCTTCCCCTTAGGCAGAAAGCATTTCAAGAAGTCCTTTGGTTCCAACCAAAGTGAGTTACCTAAATTAAAGGTAACATTTTCTCTTAAAATATTTTCAATTATTTTGCTTCTCCAACCCCCCAAACTCTTTTTATTTCCTTTCTTTTGTAACAACACCAGTATCCACAATATACTAGGATTTTGTTATAAGAAGGATTCAAACTACACATTCACACAACTCCATCTAATGGATGATGAACATAATGTTTCTGTGGATGGCAAACTAACGCCTCACGAAACGATGATTGTTCAAATACATCTTACCGCCTCTCATGGTGGCCATTAGGATGGAACTGTAACTAAATATGATATTAATGATATATATTTTATATATAAGCTTCTGTAATTCCATTTTATTTCATACAATTATTCGTTTCATGCTGTATATACATACGATAATTTCATTTGAGGAAGTGCGGACTACCGCCCCCTTAAAATGATATGACTCGTTCATACCACACATGGAACGTATAAAGGATGGTGTTAATGAACTTAAGTAACATATATAGAATATTATATTTTACTAGAATAGTAATATACCTATGTATCATTTGGATTCGATTCTTTTAAAATAAAAATTAAATGGAAGTAGCATTCGTGCGTGCGTACGGACTACCGTCTCCACGAACGCGATGTGATTCATTCTCCATCGTATCCATTCAAGTATAATTATCATTTGATGATTTAAAAATGATGTTTAATGACTTGATACCATTCTGGATATGAATAATATACATCCCATTAATAATGAATATGGCTCACATAACAAAGAATATAAAGTAAAATGAACCCGTTAACACCTGAAATGACGATAATTCTAAGATATTATTAACAAATCAATGTTAAAAGATCATATATGATATCATATTAAAGTAACTGATTCTTGTATTATTCAATAAAAATTATTTCACCATTATACAGGAGGTAAACCTACCATCGACCAAGGAAAAAGTACAAAGTAAGGGATTCTCTTATCTCACTTTCAATTCCGTGAGATTTCCATTGTTCGCTACTAAATTATTGAAAGTGGTGTATTGTGTACATCCATGATTCACTTTATATTCATGTTATTCTGTAAATCATTTTGTGGTTATTAACTTTTGGCCATGCGACTCAGTTGATTAACGTGGTAAGGGATTTTCTTATCTCACTTTCAATTCCGTGAGATTTCAATTTTTCGCCACTAAATTATTGAAAGTGGTGTATTGTGTACTGCCATTTGATATATATTCATGATTCTATTTATATTCATGTTATTCTGTAAATCATTTGGTGGTTATTAACTTTTGGCCATACGACTCATTTGATTAACGTGGTAAGGGGTTTCTTATCTCACTTTTAATTTCGTGAGATTTCCATTGATCACCACTTAATTATTACATGTGGTGTATGTGTACTGCCCATGATTGTATTCATTGTGTAATATAATTTAATTTATGGGTATTTACATCATCATGGTATGATACTTCTTTCATGGGTGTATGTTTCGTATGTTACCTAATCGGTAAGGGAATTTGAGATTTCAATTCCCACTCATTTGGCTTTACGCATATTTCATTGATTATATTACTCTATGATTATGTGTGGAATCACTATTCATTTGATTATGTCATAATTTCCACTCCCCTTCCTGTGGATATAAGTTTGATACACATAATCACTCATTGGTAATTCTCAAGTCATTGATATGAATTTGATAAGAGTAATTTTAACTCATTCACCATTTGTTGAGTTAAACATACAATTCATTGGTGTTGTTTTTACAAGAATATGTGTGAATATCCTTTGATTGTTTTACACTGAATATCCAATCATATTTAGTGTATTTATATTTTTCACACATAATTATGTCGTTGATTTATCCTTAACCTAAGGATACGGCCTTTATGAGAGATTTCATCTCAATTTACATTCCATTGAGACTTCTTTGTTGATATACACCAAATCACTTTTATGTGGTGTATATAATGTACTTTGACATAGTATATCATGAATCCCTTTATTCTCATGATATTAAAAAGTTTTGATTACCTCAATTATTTGTATTCAAGTGTCTCTTTTGGTTAGAATCTCTAACTAAAATACCATTTTTAAATGTTTTAAAGACTTATTCTTCTAAATCTTGCTCATTAATGTCCATGTTTTAAAAATGGTTTTAAGGATTTATTTATATGGACATTAAAGTTTTAGAAATTAAAACTCCTTTTAAAAAGTTTCAAAGTGGTATGGGACACTTTGATTCAAAAATCTACTTTTAAATGGCTTCTTGACAAATAGTGTGACTTTTAAATGTTTTCAAGAAAAGGGGGATAATTCTCTCAAAATGTTTTGATGATTATTTTCATCTATGTCAACATCCTTCATTATTCATGATTGAGGTTAATGTGATACAATACAATCTTCCATATTGTATCAAATGAGTTATGTTTGACTGTGGATGTTCTATTTTTATACCATTCATGGTTTGTGGTTAAAGTATTGACATTTCGTATGCTAGTTTTAATACGAATGTTTATTTTATGCTTAAACCTATTCATATGAGGAATGCATTGGACTTAATAAGTGACGGGTGGAGCCCGCTATAGCTCCTCGATGCATCGGTAGGTCTCATGAGACAAACTAGTGTCTTGGCACAAGGCCTTGGCAAAATCTTATTTGTAGTCTTGGCACGAGGCCTTGGCTATGTGGTTATGATAGTCTGGCATTATGCATTCCATCATTATGAAAGTGGTTATTGATATTGCATGTGATCATTCGACTAGTAGAATATCCATGTGAGTAAGTAAATGGCATTATTTCATTTTATTTATGCCATACCATGTTGAAAGTTCAAGTTTCAAAGGCTTTTGTTTTAGTTATAAATTGCCTTAAGTGTTTATGATTATTTATGAAAGCTTCTGCTATAATGTTATCCTTACTGAGCATCCGAGCTCACCCCTTTCAATGTTTTATTTTTTTTTTCAGGATTATGAAGAAGTAATTTATGAATGACCTTCAGGGATAGTATGAGGGGATATGAAGACAAAATGTTTTTTTTATGATGTAATGTAAAAATTTATGGATGTATCTAGTTATTCCAAGGCTACTAAACTAATCGGTCTTTCGAGACTTGATCTTTCTCATGATCATGCCAATGTTATGTAATAATGCACCGACTCTGGGTAACTAGGGTCGGGGCGTTACAGTTGGTATCAGAGGAAGTTTAGTACAAACCTTGGTGGCTAGATTTAGATAAACTCTGATTAGAGCACGTAGACCTAAGATGAACTTTGAGGATTAGTATAAAAGAACTTCCTAGAATTTTGGTATTGTAGAGATTTTGTGAGTTTTCCGAGCAACACATCCCTGTCTGGATACGAGCAGGTAGAGGCGACTCTGGCACAGATGTACCTAGGGGTAAAACCCGAAAACACCGCTTTGAGCTAGACTCGAACGGGAACTGGTGCACGACAACGGGCCTTGCTGCACTCTTGGTTACGACACTCCCGGGGGATATGCTTAGGATAATTTAAATTTTCTTTACAAACCGATTTAAGTAATATATACATAAGATGAGAGTAAATGACCTTGGTTAATACTAATATGTTTCAAATTGAGAATATGGTGACATTTTAATCTCTAAATGATTTTACGACTACTATTACTCACACAATGCTTTCTGGTTTTAGTCAATGGCTGGATTCCAAGGAAGTCATAGTGACTTTGAGAATGATGTACAAGGTGGGAACGGTGGTGGAAATGAGCAACAAAATGGAATGTTGATAGGCGTAAAAGATATCGTCTTTATGCCAAATCAGTTTTCCAAAAATATGATCAACAACATATATATTAACCAACTCCCAGACTCAACAAGGAAGAGAAAGGTGATAAATGATAAGATCTCCAGCAATGGAGACCATGGAGAAAAGAAAACTCAATTTTCATCATGCAGGAATTGTGGAAAGAGACACCCAGGAAAGTGTCTCAATGGGACAACGAAATGTTTTACGTGCGGGAAGGAAGGACATAAAGTGAAGAATTGCCGAAGAAAAATGAAGAGTACTATGGAAGAAGATAAAAATGGTCCCAAGAGTCCATTTACAGTCATTTGTCGTAAATGTAGGGGACCTGGCCATTACCCGAGTGAATGTCCTATTTTATAGGATATTTTCTTGCTCAAAGAAGAAGCTATGTGGAAATAAATGGTTGGAGAAAAATTTAAAAAGTATTAGCACTCCTTGTTGATGGGTTTACTTTGGAATAATTTTCTCTTGTATTTGTAACCCCTCAGTTTGCCATGTGAGAATGATATTTGAGGAATAATTGTCTCTTCTCTTGTGGATATAGGTATAAATAACCATTTGGTTTTATATGATCATTGGGGTTTGAGAAAATGATAAGTTATTATAATTTGGGATGAAAATGCAAAGTATGATATAACATTTGTGGTTAAATTATGTTATTTCGAAAAATTTATCTCATTTTGGTAATATTATAGAATATAGTTTTTGAAAAAGGACAACACGTAGACCGTGTGACAACCCGTCGCGTCGGACAAAGCTGTGGGAATCGAACCCACAACCAAAGTGCGATTGGGATTTATCGCCTACCACTAGACTACGTGAAGTCCCTGGTTAGTATGACTATTTTTTTGTTAAATGATTTTATTGATCAATAATAAGATGATTTGGGTTCTTATGTCTTATCAAATGAATACCCTTGGTATAGGAAAATGATTTGGTGATTAAGTGATAAATGTTATTTTGGAAGATGTTCGTTTTGTTAGGAACACTATATGCCCAAGGAAAATAGAATACAATGAGGTTTCATTTGTAGAGTAATGGTGGATTTTTATCTACATTTTTATTGTTGATTTATAGTGATTTGGGTTATTTATGGAAATGATTAACCTATAACAGAGAATATGTGATGATGTTAATTAATTTTAAGTATGTGACTTTAAGAGTATTTGATGTCATTTGGAGATACAATGTAACATGGGAGACTACATAATCAAATTCTTCTATGTTTTGGGTTTCAATATTAGTTTGGATTATATTAAAGGATTTTTAAGGACAATTGGTTATTGAATGGTATCTATTTAACTTTGGGGTATTGTTGGTTTAATTTTAGAAATTAAGATTAGTGCATATTTATCTCAATGAATATCCTTTTGGGGGATCATTAGATCATTCACTAACCATTTTGGTTTTGATTAATCTTCAAAGACAATGTAAATATATGGTTTATCCTGCATGGATCATGTGATTCTATAGAAGTTTATTCTAGCTCTTCCAGTGTGACCAAGTCTTCTTGAATACTCATCGTTTAAAAAAAATTGAGTTAGTGGTGGAAATTTATTAAAGAATGAAAATCTACTTAAAATTTAAGTATATCTCATAATGTTCTTAGTCAATATCATAAATGAATTCCTCTTCCTTATGTAATGTAACTTTAAAAAAAATGTTGTCCTAGATGGTACCTTAAATCATCACTAATTTATGGCTTTGGGATTGTTGGCCTTTTCATAGCCATGTTCTCTACCACTCTCCATCAGATAATTGATGGTTAGATTTCTCCTCCATATCCATATTTTCCTACATGGAACCCTAGTATGTGTTATTTTCGGTAATCTTCATACTTTCCACTCTTTATTTTAAATAGAGGCCTCATTAATTCATTTTTCGATGTGGGATTTCAACTAAGATATTTTGAAATGTCAAAAATGTGTGATCCCAATATCCTATATTTTGTTGAACCGATGGTACTTCAAATCATCATAGATTGATGAGTTTAAGGACCTCAATTTTATACTTGTTTGTGATTGATGACCTCAACCACTACCTATAAATATTTACGTTTTTCCTCCAATTATATGTCTCTAATTTCCACCAATGTTCTCCTAATCGAGATCATAATTTGGTGGTGACCCTTTCATTTCTCTTTTCCTCATATTAATACTAAATTTTAGTAAACCAATTTCCGATGTGGGTTTTCCCACAAATATATTTTCTATTTTCAACCTTTTATTTTCGAAGAACAATTTCAAATTGCGAGGACGCAATTTATTGAAGGAGGGGAGAATGTAACACCCCAAGATTTCATAGTGTGTTATTTCTTCAAAATAATTCAATAACTTGCACTACACGCAACACCGAGTTCAAGCGCACCATGACTTACCAAACAAGCCGTTCAAAAAAGGTTATGAATAGTATTAACTAAATTTTAAACTTTATAGAATCCTTATAATTTTAGAATCCATATTATGAGTTTCTTAGACATAATGTAAGAACAAATTCATCTTCAGTATTGTAGTTTTACCAACTTTTAATAGTGAACCCTTTTTAAATAAAATATTTTAAACTTTTTGACTAAATGGGGACATCAAAAAATTTAAAATAAAACATCCCAAGCTTCCACGGTACGCTTTCCTTTGAATAAAACAGTAGCGTGTGTTGTACGCAACTTCGAGTTTTAACACACACCACAACCGATCAAACTAGCCGTTATGAATAGTAATACTTAATTTTTTGAAATTATATATATTTTATATTTCAAAATGGACTTCATTTTTGGATTCGGAATATCAAATTTAGCCTAAGGTGAAATTTTGGTACTTTTCGGATAACTTTCATATTTTGATGAATAGTAAAAATTACTAAATTTTAATTAAAAACAACTTTTTTAATCAAAGTAATTAATAGTGATAAATTATGAATTTGAGTGGTTTTAAAGTATATTTAGAATATATTTTTACCATTTAATATAATTTTGGTCATTGGACATAATTTTACAATTAAACCGAACATAAACAAGTGTCAATCTTTTGATAGTTATTATCTCTTAAAAACACGCTTTTTGTTTTGACAGCGGGAATTAATTTTAAATTAATTTCTGCCACTTCTGTGTTTTGAATTTAGAAAAATGGATTCCATATTTGGAATCAGGATGTTCAAATTGTGTAAATATGTAACTTTTATTTTTAGACATTTTGAATAATTACTGCGGTAAAAATTTTATTTACCATGGTTAAGGGTAAATCTGGTAAATAAGGGTTAAAAAAATAATATTATAATAATACTAAATTACCCTAAAACGTGTCTTAACCCTATTGGTTGATACATGGTCGACCATGGGCATCTTTGGGTCAATTTTGGGACCCCATTGATCCACTTCTAAGTGATAATGACACTTTATTTTAATTAAGTTAAAATGAATACAAAAATGGCATAAGCTTATATCTTTTAAAAGAACAATTTTTACATTGGGTTATACATGTTGGATTTTCGATTATAAATATTCATTAGAAAGATAAAAATATTTCCTACATAATGATATTTTATTTATAATTTTTAGACATCAAATAATTTAAATTATTATTGACACAATAATGATGCAATGTTTACCTCATTAATAAATCATTTAAATAAATAAGATTATAATGATTAAAATATTATCTAAAACCTGTCCAATTCTTATTGGTTGATGTTATTTAGAATATGAGTAATCTTATCTTCGACCTCAATGATTTTTGGACCATTATAAACCGAATATAATTATATTATAAAGTAATAATTTCACTCTTTCCTAAAGAGCCCCTCCTCTCCCTTATAAAAGGAGACCACTTCTACTCATTCCTCACACCTCTCAAGCCACTTTGCTCGTCCAAACTCTGCCCAACTAATCTCCCCACATCCCTCTCCTCCTCCTTGAAGCTTCCCCTTAGGCAGAAAGCATTTCAAGAAGTCCTTTGGTTAAAACCAAAGTGAGTTACCTAAATTAAAGGTAACATTTTCTCTTAAAATATTTTCAATTATTTTGCTTCTCCAACCCCCCAAACTCTTTTTATTTCCTTTATTTTGTAACAACACCAGTATCCACAATATACTAGGATGTTGTTATAAGAAGGATTCAAACTACACATTCACACAACTCCATCTAATGGATGATGAACATAATGTTTCTGTGGATGGCAAACTAACGCCTCACGAAACGATGATTGTTCAAATACATCTTACCGCCTCTCATGGTGGCCATTAGGATGGCACTGTAACTAAATATGATATTAATGATATATATTTTATATATAATCTTATGTAATTCCATTTTATTTCATACAATTATTCGTTTCATGTTGTATATACATACGATAATTTCATTTGAGGAAGTGCGGACTACCGCCCCCTTAAAATGATATGACTCGTTCATACCACACATGGAACGTATAAAGGATGGTGTTAATGAAATTAAGTAACATATATAGAATATTATATTTTACTGGAATAGTAATATACCTATGTATCATTTGGATTCGATTCTTTTAAAATAAAAATTAAATGGAAGTAGCATTCGTGCGTACGTACGGACTACCGTCTCCACGAACGCGATGTGATTCATTCTCCATCGTATCCATTCAAGTATAATTATCATTTGATGATTTAAAAATGATGTTTAATGACTTGATACCATTCTGGATATGAATAATATGCATCCCATTAATAACGAATATGGCTCACATAACAAAGAATATAAAGTAAAATGAACCCGTTAACACCTGAAATGACGATAATTCTAAGATATTATTAACAAATCAATGTTAAAAGATCATATATGATATCATATTAAAGTAACCGATTCTTGTATTATTCAATAACAATTATTTCACCATTATACAGGAGGTAAACCTACCATCGACCAAGGAAAAAGTACAAAGTAAGGGATTCTCTTATCTCACTTTCAATTCCGTGAGATTTCCATTGTTCGCTACTAAATTATTGAAAGTGGTGTATTGTGTACTTCCATGATTCACTTTATATTCATGTTATTCTGTAAATCATTTTGTGGTTATTAACTTTTGGCCATGCGACTCAGTTGATTAACGTGGTAAGGGATTTTCTTATCTCACTTTCAATTCCGTGAGATTTCAATTTTTCGCCACTAAATTATTGAAAGTGGTGTATTGTGTACTGACATTTGATATATATTCATGATTCTATTTATATTCATGTTATTCTGTAAATCATTTGGTGGTTATTAACTTTTGGCCATACGACTCAGTTGATTAACGTGGTAAGGGGTTTCTTATCTCACTTTTAATTTCGTGAGATTTCCCTTGATCACCACTTAATTATTACATGTGGTGTATGTGTACTGCCCATGATTGTATTCATTGTGTAATATAATTTAATTTATGGGTATTTACATCATCATGGTATGATACTTCTTTCATGGGTGTATGTTTCGTATGTTACCTAATCGGTAAGGGAATTTGAGATTTCAATTCCCACTCATTTGGCTTTACGCATATTTCATTGATTATATTACTCTATGATTATGTGTGGAATCACTATTCATTTGATTATGTCATAATTTCCACTCCCCTTCCTGTGGATATAAGTTTGATACACATAATCACTCATTGGTAATTCTCAAGTCATTGATATGAATTTGATAAGAGTAATTTTAACTCATTCACCATTTGTTGAGTTAAACATACAATTCATTGGTGTTGTTTTTACAAGAATATGTGTGAATATCCTTTGATTGTTTTACACTGAATATCCAATCATATTTAGTGTATTTATATTTTTCACACATAATTATGTCGTTGATTTATCCTTAACCTAAGGATACGGCCTTTATGAGATATTTCATCTCAATTTACATTCCATTGAGACTTCTTTGTTGATATACACCAAATCACTTTTATGTGGTGTATATAATGTACTTTGACATAGTATATCATGAATCCCTTTATTCTCATGATATTACAAAGTTTTGATTACCTCAATTATTTGTATTCAAGTGTCTCTTTTGGTTAGAATCTCTAACTAAAATACCATTTTTAAATGTTTTAAAGACTTATTCTTCTAAATCTTGCTCATTAATGTCCATGTTTTAAAAATGGTTTTAAGGATTTATTTATATGGACATTAAAGTTTTAGAAATTAAAACTCCTTTTAAAAAGTTTCAAAGTGGTATGGGACACTTTGATTCAAAAATCTACTTTTAAATGGCTTCTTGACAAATAGTGTGACTTTTAAATGTTTTCAAGAAAAAGGGGATAATTCTCTCAAAATGTTTTGATGATTATTTTCATCTATGTCAACATCCTTCATTATTCATGATTGAGGTTAATGTGATACAATACAATCTTCCATATTGTATCAAATGAGTTATGTTTGACTGTGGATGTTCTATTTTTATACCATTCATGGTTTGTGGTTAAAGTATTGACATTTCGTATGCTAGTTTTAATACGAATGTGTATTTTATTCTTAAACCTATTCATATGAGGAATGCATTGGACTTAATAAGTGACGGGTGGAGCCCGCTATAGCTCCTCGATGCATCGGTAGGTCTCATGAGACAAACTAGTGTCTTGGCACAAGGCCTTGGCAAAATCTTATTTGTAGTCTTGGCACGAGGCCTTGGCTATGTGGTTATGATAGTCTGGCATTATGCATTCCATCATTATGAAAGTGGTTATTGATATTGCATGTGATCATTCGACTAGTAGAATATCCATGTGAGTAAGTAAATGGCATTATTTCATTTTATTTATGCCATACCATGTTGAAAGTTCAAGTTTCAAAGGCTTTTGTTTTAGTTATAAATTTCCTTAAGTGTTTATGATTATTTATGAAAGCTTCTGCTATAATGTTATCCTTACTGAGCATCCGAGCTCACCCCTTTCAATGTTTTATTTTTTTTTTCCAGGATTATGAAGAAGTAATTTATGAATGACCTGCAGGGATAGTATGAGGGGATATGAAGACAAAATGTTTTTTTTATGATGTAATGTAAAAATTTATGGATGTATCTAGTTATTCCAAGGCTACTAAACTAATCGGTCTTTCGAGACTTGATCTTTCTCATGATCATGCCAATGTTATGTAATAATGCACCGACTCTGGGTAACTAGGGTCGGGGCGTTACATGCTGTTAGTAAGCTTAAGACTAAATGTAAGAGTTGCAATAAGTGGAAATTAGTTGTAGAAGAATCAACTAAAAACGTTGATCAACTTGAAGCTAAAATTGAATGACTAGAAGAATTTGTGAAGGTACAGTCTAAAATAATTGAATGCAATGATGATGTTCTGGATCTGAAGCTGATAATTGAAGAGAAGGAAAAGGTCATCAATGACCTCACCTCTAGACTAGAAGAAAAATTCAAGACTGTTGAGGGTCTTGAAGAGGAAGTTGTTACTCTTAGGGGTAAAATTGAGACTGAATCAATTCCAAAAGAATCAAGAAATAAAATACAGTTTGGAAGATTCTCATATGCATAATTATTGGCAAGAGCCAATTGTGGTTTAGATGGGGTAGGGAAAATATTGAGTGATCAAATACCCACTTGCATGGGAAAGAGTGTAATTGGCTGTGAAGCTGAGACATCAACTGCTGGAAATGAAAAGATCCAAAAGAAATATAAGATGAAATTTGAACATGTTGAAACGTTGCCTAAAGTTATGAAAAAGTAACCCTCAATCCAAACTAAAAGGAGAACTGAAAATTATCCTCAAACATTCAGAAATGACATAAAGTATAACTATTCTCCCAAGGAAGAAGGTATGAGGAGAAATTCAAGTGAGAAGAAATTTTCTCTCATGAAGTGTCAGTCTTGTGGCATTTTGGGCCATACCATGTCTTATTGACAAGAGGCAAGAAGCTATCTGAATGGAGAAGATATAGGTGTTCAACAAAAGAGAAAAAATTCATATCCTAATTCTTATAGAAGAGAAAATTTCTATGGATATTGTTTTCGTTGTTCTAACATTGGTCATAAGGCTGGTAATTGCAGGCAGATAAGGGACATGGAAACCTCATACCGAAGTTCAAGAGAACTCAAGTTTCATCAGCAAGACAATGTTGCTCTTTCAAACAAGTTTTCCCCTCTCAAAGAAGATTTTGACTATGAAGAACCTGGGTATGAGGAAGAGATAATTGAAAGGCCATCAATACTCTTTACTCAATCCAATGTCTCATGGAAGGAAAGGAAGGAGATTGAGAAATCCAACCATGCAGAGGCAGCCCTCAAAGCTACAAAGAACAATAGTACCTGGATTCTGGATAGCGGTTCTTCATCTCATATGACAGGTAATTCTAGACTGTTAACGAATATCAAAATGAATGTTGATGGTACAATATGATTTGGTAATGATGGAGCTCTGAAAATTAAAGTGAGTGGAAGTACCGAATTAGCTAATGGAGAACTAAAGAAGACTGAAGTCCTTTATGTAGATGGCCTACGTCATAATCTACTCAGTGTGAGTCAACTCTGTGACTCGGGACTTATAGTTACTTTTAATCATAAAGTATGCACAATCAAGGAAAATACAGGCAATTCACTTATTAAGGGATGCATAATATAAGTCAACTTGTATCAGGTTGATAGTGAAGAAAATGTTTGTTACATGACTTTTGAAGAAGAAAATAATTTTTGGCATTGGAGACTGGGACACATCAATCAACAAGAAATGGAGAAAATATGAAAATTGATTATTTTCATAGAAATTCCCCACCTGAAGCGTGAGTGTGAAAAGTCTTGTGATGCTTGCATTCATGGGAAGCTGGTCTGTAGTTCATATCGGCCAAAGAAGAAAAGGGCATCTCACCTTCTTGATCTGATTCATACAGATGTATGTGGGCTGATAAATGTTACTGGAACTCATGGAGAAAGGTACTTTGTCCTTTTCATAGATTATTACTGTAGAATTTCGTGTGTGATGGTCATTCACAGGAAACGAAAAGTCCTTGACTACATGAAAACATATTGGTGAATCACTGAGAATGATATCGGGAGAATAATAAAAGTGTTTCGATCTGACAATGGAGGATAATACACATCCATTGAATTTGAAAATTATCCGGAGAAGCATGGGATACAACATGAGGTAGCTGCTGTGAGAACTCCACGACAAAATGGAGTTTTTGAATGTTGGAATCGACAGGTGAACAACATGGCACAAACTATGCTGATTGAGAGTTTTATTTCAAGGAATTACTTGAAAGAGGCTATTCAAGCTTCATTGTATATTCATAATTGAACAGGACTTTATATGGGTGAGACGAAGACACCATATGAATTATGGAATTTAAGGAAGACCTCTTTAAAATACTTGTGTGTCTTTGGAATTAAATGCTTCATTAGGAACAAAGAAGAAAATCAAGGGAAGTATGGAGACAATTCATATGGATGAATTTTTCTTGGTTACTCAATGAACAAAAAAGCCTACAAATGTTTCAACAAGAATTTATGAAGGATTTTAGAAAGCAGTGATGTTAAGATAATTGAAGATAAAACCACAAATGCTTTAAGGACGTCATATGTTGATATGATAGAAAGTGAGGAATAAACAGAATGTGGAGAAAATAAAAATACAGAAATAGGGGAAGTTGTACAAAACACTCAGAAGTCACATCATGATGTTGACTCAGAAGAAGAATCTAAATAAGAAACTGTGTCTAAAGAGAATGAAACTGAACCTCACAAGAGAAATTGAAGAGCTGAGATTGATCCATCCAATATAATTGGGGACAGGAGTGCACCCAATAAAACAAGAAGGATGAGGAATAACACACAATATGTATGTCTTTCAGTTGTGGAGCCATCCTCATTTGAATAAGCTGAAAAGGATGAATCTTGGGTGAAAGACATGAATGAAGAATTAGATCATATTGACAAGAATCAGACATGGGATCTTGTCCAGAGACCTGAAGGTCACAATGGGATTGGTACCAAATGGATCTTCAAAGATAAGTTTGATTATCATGGAAGTGTCATCAGAAACAAGGCACAACTAGTATACAAAGGATACTCATAGAATTAAGGAATTGATATTGAAGAAACCTTTGCTCCAGTGGCTAGACATGAGTCAATCAGTCTTTTCCTTTCCATGGCACTCCAAAGAGGATATAAAGTATATCAAATGGATGTCAAGATAGCATTCTTGAATGGTGTACTCGAAGAAGAAGTCTACATTGAACAACCAGTGGGTTTTGTTCTAGGTACTGATGAAACAAAGGTCTGCAAACTGAAGAAAGATCTATATGGTTTGAAGTAGGCACCACAGGCGTGGTACTCGCAGCTGGATTCATATCTCAAGAAGCTGGAATTCAAAAGAGGAGGAGTATATCACAATCTCTATGTGAATAATTCTCCAAAATATCAATTTATGGTTCTAGTCTACGTTGATGATATCATATTTGGTGGCAGCAGGCAGAAATCAGTGGAAGAATTTTCCAATCACATGAAATCAGAATTTGAAATGTCTATGATTGGGGAGCTCACATATTTCTTAGGGATTCAGGTGATTCAAAAGAAGGAATACACTTTCATTTCTCAGTAAAAGTATGCAATAGAGCTGCTAAAGAAGTTTAATATGCAAGATTTCAAACCAATGTCAACTCCGATTGCAGTTGGAACTAAACTTGGAAAGCATGAGGATGGGGCCACTGTTGATCCCACCATGTACAGGAGGATCATTGGGATCCTACTGTGCCTGATAGTGACACGACAAGATATTGTCTTTGCCTCATGCCTTACAGCCCGCTTTCAGAGTAATCTAAAGGAGTAATATATGGCGGCAGTAAAAAGAATCATGATGTACATTCAAGGTACACATAACTTTGGGTTATTTTTTTGTATGTAGAGATAGTGAATTATCAGCATTTTCTGATGCTGAATGGGGTGGTGATGTACAAGACAGAAAGTCCACTAGTGGTGGAGCCTTCTATATTAGGTAGAAATGTGTTGGATGGTTGAGCAAGAAACAAGAAAGTACTTCTCTTAGTACTACTGAAGCTGAGTATATATTCGCTACAACGGTATGAACTCAACTACTATGGATGAAGAAAGAACTTACATATATTGGTGATGAGGTGAATCAACCAATGGTAATTAACTGTGATAACAAGAGCACAATTGATCTCCTGAAGAATCATGTTCAGCATTCTCGTACAAAACATATTGAAATCAGGTATCACTTTATCAAAGAAAAATTTGAGCAAGGGGTGATTAAAATGGATCATGTAGGAATTGATGAGAAATTGGATGATATTCTGACCAAGCCACTGTCAGTGGCTGTGTTTGAGAAGCATCGGTTGAACTTTGGTGTTCAGCCACCTCCCAGTGCATAATGAAGTTACGCAATTCTCCTCTCCCCATTTATAATAACTGTTTTTATCTGTTTATGGATGTGATGTAGGTTTGTGGGGGAGATACTATCCTGGGGGAATATGGTTTGAGCTAAAAAATGATCAAGTTACTGGTTTTTTGGGTTTATTGACAATGGGGGAGAAAGGAATAAATTCAAGCATGTTCTGGCATGTAATGCTTTTGTGACACAATGCGAATTTAGTGTCAGTGATAGGATGATAAGGATGAGAAGGAATTCTTTGGTCATGTAATGCTTGGGCGTCATTGAGAATTACAAAACATGGGAACCCAATTCAAGCTTTCTCTCTTGTTTTCTACACCGAGCATTGCTCACATATAATTAGAGTGTTGGCTAAGTTTCTTCTTGCGATTTTGGTTTTCATGTGGATGGGGATCTCTTGAATTTATTTTCTAATTTTCAACAAACCCAAAGGGGTAGATTTTTGGAACCATTTTCATCTTTGAATGAATTGGAGTATGGTTTGGTTTTTTTGTCAATCCTTAGTGGAAGTTTAGAATGTGTACCAGCAGAGTGATCATACAGTTCAAGCAGACAACAGTATTGAATGTGGCATCGTTTCCTAGTGTTTGCCATTTTTTGGGGCCTCAAAATCGACAAATAGAGAAAAGTGATTTTGGAAAAGATACTTGCACGTCGTTTACTTGAAGGAGAGGGAACTTGCGTGCCTAGAGTTTTGTCAAGATCAGAACGTGGAAAAATGGAAAAGGGATAAGGGTCGCGCAAGTCTTGGTTGGATCGTGCAAAGTGACATGCACGTTGAGAAGGGACTTGCGTGCTAGGGCCTAGGAGGTCTGGAAACATTCTTGCCTATTGTTCTTCATGATCAAAATGTAAAAATATGGAAAAGGAAAGAGGGTCACACAATTATTGGTGTGATCACGCAAGTGAGTAGTGCAATAGAGGCTTGGGCGGTTGGAGCTGCGCACCGGGACATGCGCATCGTGAGGACACTTGTGTGCCACCGTGCAGAGGGTCCAGTTTTCCTATAAATATAGGACCACCCTACCTCATTTTTAATGAAGTTTAAGACTTAGATATTTTTTGAACTATCGCCACGCAAGTGGTTGAGTCGCACAAGTGTTAGTTGGGTCACACAAGTAGAGGTTGCGCGCCAGTAGATGGTTGCGCGATCAAGGTGGTTTGGGAGTTAACGGCGTAGCATCGTGCAAGTTTTGAGTTGAAAGAGGTAGTGTCGCGCAAGTGGGTTGGTGACACCTTCGTGCTGACTTTGTATCGCGCAAGTGACTTGCGAACCATTCTTAAAACTTGCACGCCGATCTTGGAGAAGCGCGCCAGGAGAGGTTAGAGTACGCTGGTCTTTTTGGAGCTCCACGAAAGCTAGAAGATTGCCTGATATCTTATATACAAAATGAGATTAGTGTACGAGTGAAAGTTGGACTTCAACAGAGCATCTACACACAACAGAAGATGAATTATCTTGCAATTATGAAGAGACCTTCACGTCTATAAACTAAGTGTGACTTCACCAAGGGATGTGAGCCAGGGGGAGTCAACATGAGTGACCCGAGGGAAACAGTGAGTTATCCTTGATCTTTTGTAAAGGCAGTGAGCATGGGACAGAGTGACTGTTCCCGAACCTTTGTAATTCACATCTAGCGAAGTTTAGTGTAATTAGGTATGACCGACAACCTGTTGGTGTATGCTCCTTGGACGTAGCCCTTAGTGGTGAACCAAGTAAATATTGTTGTGTCTTATCCTTGCATGTGAATGCTTGATTTTTGATCATATTAATCATACAGGTTCAACAAGTTCCTACCAACGTGGGAACAAGATCCATCACATTAAAAGAAAAATTTGTCACCCTGATTCACCCCTCCCCTCTCATGGTGTCCTGGGGTCCTTCAAGTGGTATCAAAGGGAGGTTACTGGTGTTGAATCTGTCCTTTTTAATCATGGAGAATAAAGTCAATGTCACGGGAGTCCCTCACTTCGATAGAAGTAATTTCAAGATTTGGAATAACTGAATGAGATATCATCTAAGATCTCTTGGAATGGAAGTTCTATTTTCTTCTATGTAAGGAATAAAAGTCACTGAATGAAGAATTAGATTGGAGAGAGAAAAGGTATTGAGATAAATAAATTAAAATAAATTAAATCAATCAATCAAGGAAGTGATGGGGCATGTTGGACATGGAGAAAATGAAGGGGGAGGTGCCACTTTTTGTGGAGTGGGTGAAATATTGCAAAGAAATTGGAGAGAAAGTGTGAGAATTAAAAGGGGAAGTAATAAAAGAAAAGAAGTGGAAATCAATTAAGGAGAAAGGGATTGAGGCGCACCAAATTGGAGAGAGAGTGGTGTGTGTCTTTGGGTAATTGAGATAAATCAATAAAAAATAATAATATAATAATCTTGTTATTGTTTGTGTTGATATAACACTTTTTTGACCGTTACTTATTCGTGTGACCTAGGTTTCACAAACCGTCTACGACAGTATGACCCAGATTGCAAGACAAGAAATTTCAAGTCCAATATTTGATGCCTTTTTTGTGTTTTTTGATCAGGTACCCTAAGCACTCATAAAATAATAGATTTAATATTATTATTAAATCTTTGACCCTCCATAACTCCCACGTGCGACGTCCGATTGACTTCTCATCAGTGGTGATGTGATCCTGTCATTAATACGATAGATTCAAGTCTAATATGGAATATTAAATTATGGTTCATGGCTCGGCTCCACTAAGCATCCAATAATAATAATAATAATAATACGGGATCTTGTATTCAACATATCTCCTTTATACGGTGTTGGAATGGAAAACCGTATGTGACGTTGCAACACTTAAATTTAGACTGATGATTCAAAGATCATAAATCCTATATTAATTATTCACATGGCTCAGGATGTTTTTACTTGGTCAGACTGCGTGGGTTAATGTGATCCGCATTTAATGGGGAATAAGTGTATCTTAAACCGTCACCCCATTGAATCTTTAAAAGGGATAAGATATCATCCTCCCTTGTTCTTCTTCTTTGTTATCAGATATGAGATGCTAGAACCTTTCAATCCTTCCCATAGGAGTCGCATGATCAAACTTCACTCCTCAGATTGGTTCCGCTCTGTTTTGATACAACCAAGTTATATCGATCAATCTTCAATATAAGGTATGTTTTTATCATCATTACTTTGGGATAATCTTTTCTTATTTCTCCCTCCCATATTAAATCATGTAATATAAATGCTTCTAATGGGGTTTTTTCTTGTGGTTTGGCTGGTGCGGTCATTTTGTGGCATCCTCGGGTGGATGCAGTTGGAATGAGAGGAGGATCATGACCTATTGTGTGGACAAAGAACGTCAAGAACTCTTAGAGGTAGGGGATTCATGGATTCTCTAATTGTTTATGTGCAATCGTAGAGTTAGCATGATTTAGCCCTTTGGATCACAATGAAATTGACCTTATTAAATACTGGAACCAGATTAAAAGAATTGGTTTGATCGCATGTTGTTGGTTTGTACCGTGATAACGGTTTTCCTCATGTTTTTCTAGATAGAGTGATATCTATGCTTGATTTGATTAGTTTTTTGTTCTTGATGGAAATTGATAAAGAACGTAAAGCCAGAATTAATTGATAATTAGTTTTCTAAAGATAAAGAGGCATGTAAATGAATTTGGTTGTTGTCATTGTTGTAGTTGTTCTAATTTGATGTTAATCAAATTTCCATAGTAAGAATGTTAAATATTTTGTGATAGCTTACGGATTGGGTTTCCAAGAATTGGAACCTACGAATTGAATCTATTAATTCAAGAGGGATTAAAGAACAGGTTGGTTGATAAAAGATAATTCCAGGTATATTTATTAGTGTCCCTCTTGTTTGTAAGGTCGAGTGCCTTCTGCTTTAGATCCATGAGTGCTCATTATGTATGATGGTTGGATGCCTTGGTTAAGGGCCAAGATCCCATTTGATGTGATGTTTGATTTCCTGCTGGTTGTGCTGTGATGTGACCCTGGAGGGGTGTTGTGATATGTGGAGGTAGGGAGGCCTTATTGTTGTGGCAGCAGATGACGCCTAGAGTGGTGAGATGCATCAGTTTATGCATGTGGATGTTAGGGAGGACACAAGTGATGATGGAATGGGATGGATGTGTTTATTGGATTCTTGGTGACTTTGATTGAATGTTTATCTGCTTTACTTTTCCCCACTGCTCAAGGCAGATGGTCTTACTTACCCTTCTTCTGAAGGAGGTGAAGACGTGTTGGGTATGAAACATGCTTTCCGTGTCTAGCTTCTCAAAGGAGAATGGGTCTACACTCTTCCTATAGGCAGCAAAGACTCGATGGGTAGTACATCTACTCACCGTGTTGATCCCCCTTGTGTTTAGTTTCATAGAATTCTTTTCTAGAATGCCTAGGAATATGGGAAGTAATTCTGAAATGAATATCTAAATAAATGGAGTTAAACCATGGGGTTGGTGTTCGTTGAAACATAATTATGAGGTAGTAATATTTTTAAGGAATAATTGACATTGGGTGTGATGCTAATGAAATTTAATGAGGAATTGTTCATGGTTAATTAATGTGTAAAGAATTAATTAATGTAAAGTGGAATTGATAAAAAAGGGAATGAAAGAATCTAATAAATTTATTTAATTGGTTGTGTGCTTATAGGATACCTAGTCTTAGAAATAACAGCCCAGAGTCTAAGAGATGTTAGCTGCAGTTGAGACTAAGACTAGGTTATGCCCATAGTGTGGTTGTGAGTATAATATATTTTGTACTTTTTGTGTTTCTATACGCTACTCCACCCTGTCGGTAAGGGCAACTGACACCCCAGGGATTCTGAGCCCTGGGGGGTGTTTTCCCTAACATTCCAGTGGGAGGAAGAATGGATGAATACCCCCTTTGACCCCGCTCTCCGCTCTTGGTAGATACTTGTGTTGGTAGGCACAGTTGTTAGTTTTCTCCATATATGTGTGTAGAGGGATGTAATGGCTTGTGGTTATTCGGACACATATATTCTAGATATAGTATCCTATGTACTACTATAGGTGTAACGTGTATAGGTTTTGATGTATTGAGGATCCTTACTCGACGTATGGGCTGTGATGGATAGAGGTGTAATATCCGACGTATGATACACGTTATACGAATTGTGGTGGCTCCCGGAAACTACTTTGTTACTTTTGGTTTTGAGGATGGTGTGGTGCTTCGCTCAGGTGTCTGTGGGCAAGCCTTTGTGGTGCATGTGGTGCAAATTGTTGAGCTTAGCCCAGGTATATATGGGAAAGCCTTTGGATAGAGATGCATAGGACGTATGTCATTGGGGAAAAGTGGAAAACCAGTGGGGAAGTAGCAACTGGGTACCCTTGATATTCTTTATTATATGATATATTCTTGAATTCGTTACTTGGTGAGAGTATCCATGGTGAGGTTGGGACTTAGTATACCTGTTTAGGTGACTACTTAGTTTCACTTGTTGTTCACTATGCTTTAGCATGATTTCCTTACTTTGCACAAGAGGCTTCAAGGAGGATCCTACGGAGTATACTGTTATACTCACCCTACATATATATAAACTGCTTTTCAGGTCAATTGGAGTAGGTTGGAGATCAAGCTGGTTTCTACTCGTTTGGGGTTGCAGGGGCTATTCGGGCTTGTGGTTGTTGTTGTTTTTACTTTCTTTTGAGTACTTGTAGTTTTCCCCTTTTATTTGTAGTACAAATACATGTCATTTCATATGTATACTTGGGTTTTTGTTTATATTGCAGTCTAAATTGTAGTTCATTGGTTTCTATCTTATCTCTCTCTTCCGCATGTGTTCTCTTAGAGGGTAATGCCTCCCATTTTGGGTGTTATTATACCCTCGGTGCTATTCGCCAACCCGAGGCCTTCTGGAGTGGGACTCAGGGGTCATTACCGCCCATATAACATTGCCAGCCCAGGAGGCGGGGCCTAGTGGAGGCGGGACTTGGGGGTCATTACCTCCCTTCGATGGAATCAATTACAAGTAACTCTTCTCTCTCTTTACTATTGCACAATATAAACAGAAAGTAAATCATGCACAGGACACAACAATTTTTACTTGGTTCACTACAAAGGGCTACATCCAAGTAGCTTATGCCGACAAGTTTTCGGTCATACCAAATCCCACTAAACTTCACTTGATGTGGATTACAAGGTTCGAGAATAGTCACTATGTCCCAACCTCACTGCCTTTACAATATTTAGGGTCATCTCACTGCTTCCCAAGGTTCACTCCCTATTTCTCTGTCTATGGCTCACTGCCGGTGGAGAGGATCACCTTCTTCCTCTTCCTTTGCTCACTGCTCTGGAAAGGATCCACTCACAGTTTATAGACCTGTAGGTCTCTTCATTATCTCTAATGAATACATCCTATGTTGTGTGTGGATGCTCTGTTTAAGTCCAACTTTCACCCATATATGAATTTCTATTTGCACCGAAGGTATTCAGAAAACTTCCAGCTTCCACACAGCCTGAGAACACTGCCAAGGAATCAACCTTCCTTGGCGCTCAGGTCTAACCTGGCGCGCAAGTCTCGGCGCACAAGTCATAACTAGCACACAAGTCCACCTCAAACACTTGCACGAAACAAGCTTCTTCAACTCCAAACTTGCGTGACATACTTCCCTTTACACCCAAAACCATATTGGCACGCAACAAACAACAATCGCCCTTCTTCAAATCTGGCACGCAATTCCTACTTGCGCGACACACCACCACTTGCACGACCACCACACCTGCGCGACAGGAGATCTGATTTTACTAAGTGTTTAACTCCATTGAAAATGAGGATGGGTGGTCCAGTATTTATAGGCATTTGGTCACCCTGCGCGATGGAGCGCAAGTCTTCTCTCGGTGCGCAAGTCTCAGCGTGCAGGTCTCTTCCCCTGCAAGTCACTTGCGCGACCCACTTCCAAACTTGCACGACCCTCTTTCCTTTGCCATATTTTCAAGTTATGATCTTTAAAATCATATGGCATGAATGTTTCCAATATTCCTAGGTACCGGCGTGGAAGTCCTTTCTCGGTGCGTAGGTCACTTGCGCGACCCACTCAATACTTGTGGAACCCTTATCCCTTTTCCATTTTTCCATGTCCTGATCTTGAAAAACACTAGGCACGAAAGTTTAAAAGCCTTAAAGTAAATGGCATGCAAGTCTATTTTCCAAAACCTCTTTTGTCCATTTGTCAATTTTTAGGCCCAAAAATTTGGCAAACACTGGAAAACGGCGCCACCTTGTATCTGCTCCTTTCATACCGCCTCCAGATCATCCATTCCCTTGTCGATGTTCTTGAATCAAACATGGATAGTTGACCATAGTTCCTGAACTTGACATTACACCATGTAATCCCCTTTGTCAACAAATATATTTCATTTTTTTTTCTTTGTCAACATTCATCACACAGATGTCCACTTTTTCAACAAACACAATTACCTCAAAAAATTCTTCAATGACAGCTTGAGGGATTTTTCCCAAAAAATATTTTACACTGTTATATATTAAATTTGACAATATAAACTTATTTTTTGAATGATTAAGATCAATATTTAATTTGGTTCAATTTTTGGTAATTTTCTGATAAGTTTCATGTTTTAATGAATATTGAAAAATACTAAATTTGTTTCAAAATAACTTTTTTATTAAAAATAATATTCAGTATTAAATTAAAAAAATTATTTTTTTTAAAGTATAATTAGATTATATTTTTATCATTTAAACCAATTTTTTTTCAGTAGAGGTAATTTAAAATTGAATTTTACATGAACTAATGTCTATCTTTTGATGGTTCTTACTTTAAAAAACCGTCTTTTAAAATTTTATCAATTGGGATTAATTTCAAATTTATTACTAAAAATTATATATTTTAGATTTTAAAAAATTGATTCCTTATTTGGAATAATTTTTTCAAAATTATGTTAATTTGTTATTTTTATGGTTTAGATATTATGAATATTAACTTTAGTAACTTTTTATTAGTGCAGTTAAGGGTAAATCAGATAATTAATGGGAAACATAATATTATAAAATAACCTTAAAACTATAAAAATCATATTTGATGACTAAATTAAACCATTATAACTTATTTTTCTAAATATATTAATTTAATGGACCCTTTTCTATGAATTTGACATTAATATTATTAAAATCAACTAATCTGAAAAAAAGACACACTCTCATTTCTTATAAGTATAACAATTTTTATATATAGATATCATGTATATAAAATTGATTATAAATAGTCTATAAAAATATAAAATAATTTCCAACATCATAGAAATTTATTTATAATGATATTAAATGATTTCCATTAATGATGACACAATAGAGATATAGAAATTGTTTAATTAATAGAAATATCAAATAAATAACATTTCAAATATTAAAATAAATATATTTTTACATAATTAATGACATAAAAAAATTATAGATAATATATAAATGTTATTGACATATTAGTATAATGGTTTTGAATTTATAATGTTGTTTTAATATTTTTAAAAATGCATGTTTTGAAAAGTACAAAAATGGACATAAATGATACTTTAAAATAAATAATATTTTATTAAATGTTATAAAATTCATAAAAAACATCATAATCAGCCAAATAACTAGAATAATGTTAAAAATATCGTAAATAAACCAATTGGGGTTATTGTTTCAATTTATAGAAACTATATTAACCCTATATTATAAAAAGACAAGTAAACACAGTAAGAGCTAAACTTTTTAACTAAGGGTTAAATCCAATAGATAAGGTTAATTTTGTGACCTAAAACTGTCTTAAAAACATTGTTTGAGATTATTTGTACACATACTCATATTATAATATCAATGACTCACTTTGGATCTATTTTCAAAGAAAATAATTTATAATAAATTAATAGATTTGGTGATTCCAAAAGTTCCCCTCCCCTCTCTTATAAAAGGGAACCCTTCCTTATCTTGTATTAACACCTATAAATATCATTAGTTATACAAAAACCTAACCACTTATCCTAAAAACTTCTCTCACATTATCCCAGAGTCCATACCTTTTGGCATAAATCCAACCTTATCAGTCTTTTCGTGAAAATCAAAAGAAGATACCCGAAGAAGAGGTAATCATTTTATAAACTATTTCCAAGTTATTTTCTTCTTCTACATCCCATTAAAAAGTTTGGTAAAAAATAAAGTAATAAAAATAGTGTGGTATACATGATTATATGTTATTATGATTATGGGGCATCCAAATTATTCCTTTTTTCCATATTGCATAAAATAATATCACCATGCGTTTGTATGTATGACATATCATCTCCACAATGTGGTGTAATTTTTTATTCAACACTAATTTATTTGGATTGGTATAATGATAGTATAATGGATATAAATAATTAATATAACATGATAATGATTATTTTTAATAAATATACCATAAAATTTCTTACCATTAACCATCAAAAGAATGATATCGTCACTCGGGCGTACGTATGACCTACCGTCTCCAAGACGCGGTGAGATTCATTATCTACATTAACCATTAAATAATGGTTATAAAATTTATATGATGAGTAAAAATAATAATTAAAAACTTAATATAATTTTGGATATGAATAAAATACATCTTATGCATAACAAACATGACTTACATGAAAAAAACTGGAATGGGAAAAAAAGAAGTTATCACCTAAAATAATGGTAATACTGAAATACTATTAACAAAATGGTATAAAGAGATCATATATCAGGTCATAAATATGTATTTGGCCCATATATAATTTATTAACATGCCTTCACCATTATAAAGGAGGTCAATTCACCATCTACAAAACAAAAGTACAAGGTAAGGGTTAATTTCATAATCTCATTATTATACGATGTTGTTTATATATAAGTATGCACTAGGACATATTTATCATCCATGCCCATTTTTCTTAAAATTTCTTTCAAAATATTATTGATAATTGTTTAATGTAATTTTTACCTGTTTTCTAATTTAAAAAAAAACATTTTGAAAGGAATACTTCCATAATTTTCCAAACGATGTGATTTATGACCCTTTCGACAAATTAAAGAAATAATGTTTTTTAACTTACATAGTGTGAGTGACTATTTTTCACCATTATGATCCATTAAAATTTTTATGCATACTTAATAAGAAATATATGGTTATTTTTAAAATAAATGTTTTCTATTGTTTTGTGGCTTTTAAAGGATTTTAATGTAAAGGGGAGTATTTCTCTCAATGAGTTTTAATGATTTCATTATATTATTTTCATCTATGTCAACATCCTTTGATGGATTTTATGCTTAATTATGGTTGATTTATTTGGATACAATATTCAATATTTTATTGAAGGGTTTATGATATGGTTGACTATGGATGTTCTACTTTAATACCATTCATGGTTTATGGTTAAATTATTAACATTTTATATGATGGTATTAATAAAAATGTTTATGTTATGTTTTGCCCCTTTCATAAGAGAAATGAATTGGACTATGTATGTGTCAGGTGGGGCCCACTACAGTCCCCAATTCATCAGTATGACTCATGAGAAAATTATGTTTGTGTTTTGGTTAATGAATTACCTAATTATGTATGGTGTCTTGGATGAATCCTTGACAGTGTGTTAAAAATGTCACACATTATGCATTCCCACTTTATGAGAATAGTCCATACATATGATTATTTGAATAGTAGAATATCCATCTGCATGTTTATATGGTAATATTTGATTTACTATTTCAATATTATGATCAATATTACCTTTAAAGGGCATGTGTTTTAGTTTTATAATTTCCCTTAAATGCTTGTACTTATTTAGGAATGTATATGCTATATTGTTTAACATTACAGAGCATCTGAGATCACCCATTTCTTATGATTTTTTGTCCCATGATTCTAAGAAGTGTTTTATGATTGATATGCAGGGTTAATTAGGTAGAATAATGGTGTTTACAAATAATAACTTTTACTGCATATTATGTTTTGTTTTGTAATTTAAGGATCGTGTATGTTATCTATTTTCCAATACATCTAAATTGATCGGTCCATTGGGATTTTAGTCTTTGTAATCATGACAATGTATTAAAATAACACACCAATTCTGGGATCTTGGGGTCGGGGATTTATAGTTGGTATTAGAGGAAGTTTAGAAATAACCATGGAAATTATATTTGGAAAACACGGATTTGAAAACAAACCCCTACGACTGACATTGAGGATAAGTTTGTGTATTGGATATCAACCTTTATAAATAGTATTGGATAAACTAGATTAATCATATGGGATTAATTATTGAGAAGAATATGGCATCATTTGATGATCTTATAAATGATTCTTCACGACTACATCACTATGATTAGTGTTTCTCACTTTGTGCTTTGAGTTTTGGTCAATGGTTAGAATGAGAATGGTTATACAATAAATGGTTACACTATTGATTATAAAGAGACTAAAAATGAGAATGAAATTAAGGATATAAATATTTTATTGGAATTATTAAGTTTATTTTTTATTTGGATTCAATAATTATTACATCAGTGGTTCTATGGTTATAATATTCATGAGATATATAAGGATTGTACTATAGTATTTATTCTTTATGGAGTTGTAAGCATACAATTTTTCGATAAATATTTAACGGAAATGAAATATTTGGTATTTTAATATTAGATATACATTATGTTTTTTGGGAATATGATGTTTTGATTGATTTTGGAAATTTAGATATCTTTCTGGATAGGGAATTTTGATGGATGTATTTTTATCAAGTCTTAAGTTTGGAATGGTGTAAGTTGAACACTCGATATATTTATTTTAGGATAAAAATTTCATTAATGTTTGAAATATAATGGTTATTTTTCAAATGTTATAATAATATAGTTTAAAAAATGTAAAAAATGAAGGTCTAGAAACAACTCATCACATTGGACAAGGCTACAGGAATCGAACCCAGAACAGAAGTGTGACAAGGATTTATTGCCTACCACAAGCATATGGGATGTCCCTAGTTAGTATAACATATTTTTCTTTATTTTAACAACATAATTTAAATTTTTAAACCTTATAAAATTTAAATAAATAAAATATTTTTGAATTTTATTATATTTTGAATAAAAAGATGAGTTTGTGGAAGTAAATAGTTAAAGTATAAAAATCTATTTCTCAAGTAAGAATGTATCCTTGTGTTCTCATTCTATGAAGAAAATTAGTTATTTAACTATATGGAAATGATATTGAAACCAAAAATGATGTCCTTGTACATTATCCTATAAATAAAATGTTCTACTAGAACATTTCATGTTATAGCTTTGTTATAGTTAAATTTATCCTAACCATGTTTTATATCACTCTCAATAGGAACGCTATGGTTAGATTTTTCATTCATGTACATATATTCCTACTTAGAACCCTTGTATGTGTTATCTTCACTGACCTTGATATGTAACTTTATTAACATTAATGTGGGGGTCTCATTAATCCTTTTTTGGTGAGGGATTTTAACAAATATATATAGAAATTTCTAACCCTGAATTTTGATCTCGAGTTTAAATTGTGAGGACACAATTTATCAATGGATGGGAGAGTGTGAACCCCAAAAAATATATAATATTTTCACTTACAAATAAATATAATTTTTTTCTTGGTTTATTTTTCTACAACACCATGATAATATTATGTTACACAAAATAAGATGTTTGTGTTCATTACACCCAAGGCCTAGTTTTACCAAACACAAGTATCTTAATAAAATCATATTATTTAATATAATAAAAAACCTAGCTATTAAATAAGTATTTATGAATATTATTAACCAAATTTTTAATTTTATATATTCCATATAACTTTAAACTTCATATTATTTATTTTATAGACATGATATAAGAAAAAAATCAATTTTTGAGATAAAAGAAATATTTTTTAAAAAATTCAGTATTTACACCTTTTAATGGAGAACCCATTTAAAATTCAAGATTTGAAACTTTTATATATTCAATATGATAAAATAAACTTTTTATTAGAATCTATAATATCACAATTTACTTTAGTTCAATTTTTGTTATTGTTTTGAAATGTTTCATGTTTTGATGAATATTGAAAATACTAAATTTTAATTGAAAACAAGTTTTCAAATTGAAATAATTTAAAATGATAAATTAAAAATTTTAATGGTTTTAAATTATTATTAGAAAATATTTTTAATATTTAATCCAATTTAGTTATTGTATGTAATTTCAAAGTGCAATTTAATATAAACACATGTCATTATTTTGAGGGATTTTTATCTAAAAAAAATCGTTCAGTCATTTTTATAGTGGGGAAAAATTTTAAATTAATTTTGAAACCTCTATGTTTTAAATTTTTTAAAATTTATTTTTTATTTTTAATCAATGGATCCACATTATGTTAATAGGTTACTTTTATTTTTTTAATATTATGAATAGTAACTTTATAATTTTTATTACTGTTATCAAGGGTATATAGAGTAATTAAAGGTAAAAGTACTATTATAAATTAACCCAAATCATATAAAAATCATATTTTATGAATACATTAGACTTTTGTCTTCTATGTTTCTAAATATAATCATTTAATGGATACTTTTCCAAGAATATGACCAAACAATTATTAAAATCAATGAAATTGACAAAATATCACACTCTCATTTCCTATAAGTATAATATTTTTAACATAGAGATATCTATGAGACATCATCGATTATAAATAAAATATGTAAATCTAAAATAACTACCTAAATAATATAATTTTATTTATAATTTTTAGATATTATATAATTACCATTAATGATGACACAATTGTGATACAAAATTTTTTTTATTAATAGAAATATCAAATAAATGATATAAAAATATTAAAATAAATATAATTTTACATAATTAATGACATCCATGAATTTTATAGATAATATATACATGTTATTTACATACTGAAAAAAATTTTCTAAGTTATAATGTGGGTTTTTAATTTTTTAAAATAAAAATATTGAATAGTATCAAAATTGAAAAATGATACTTTTAAAAAAAATGTTTTATTAAATGTAATAAAATTCATAAAAATATTATCATCAGATAAAAAAATATTATAATTTAAAATATATCATAAATTATCTAATTTGGGTTATTTTTTCAATATATATTAACTATATTAAACATATATTATAAAAATACAAGTAAACATAGTAAGAGATAAACTGTTTAACTAAGGGTTAAATCGAAAAGAAAAGGTTACTTTTGTGACATAAACTTGTCTAAAAATCATTTCATGAGGGTATTATGACCCATAAAATATTATCATATAAATAACTCACTTTTGAGCAGTTTGAGTTTGAAAATGAATTTATAACAAATAAACAGTTTAGGAGTTTCAAAAAGTTCCCCTTATCTTATAAAAGGGAACCCTTCCTTCTTTTTTATTCACACCTCTACAGTAGTTTGGCCAAAAAATACCCAATTCTCATATAGAATACATAACTTAATCCCATAGAAAATAATTGTGTCATAAATCCAACCTACAGAGTCATTTTTTGAAAATAAAAAGAAGATACCCGAAGAAGAGGTAATCGTTTTATCAACTCTTTAAAACTTGTTTTCTTCTTCTAATTAAATTTCCTAAGATTATTCAATAATAAAGAAATAACTCCATTGTTATAAATATTTTGAGATTTTATTATGAATATGGGACAATGATATTCCTCTTTTTATCTATCTTATGAATAATAATATCACCATACGTGCGTATGTATCACTTACCGTCTCCATGCTATGGTGTAATTTGTTATTCAAAACTACATTATTTGGATGGGTATAACTATGAGTATAATGGACATAAACAATAAATATAACATTATAATTTCTCATTAATATTAATATACCATACAATTTATTCCATTTAACCATTAAGGGAATGATATTGTCTCTCGTACATATGTACGACCTACTGTCTCCCCGAAACTGTGAGATTAATTATCCACATTAACCATTCAAGAATGATTATAAAATTTAAATAATGGATAAAATAACAATTTGAAACTTAATATAGTTATGTATATAAATATAATACATTATATTCATATCAATCATGACTTACACGAAAAAACAAGAATGATAAAATGAAGAAGTTAACACCCAATATAATGGTAATAATGAAATACTCTTAAAAAAATTTATAAGAGGATCATATATAATATTATAAATATAGATATTATCCTGGTATAATTTAATAACATTCTCTTAAATTTATACAGGATATTAATGCACCCTAAACTAAAATAAAGTACAAGGTAAGGTTTAAGTTTACAATCTCGTTGTTATATGAGGTTATTTATACATACGCAACTACTAGGGCATCTGTAAGAACCCAGATCTTAGTTCAGGTATGTTCTAACTTTTTTTGGATTTTTTTAGAAAAATTAATTTTTTGGATGTTTTAAAATTACATGCCATGTACTTTCTAAGTACACGTCGTTTACTCTAATCTAGCTCAAAGCCGTGTGTCGTCCGTGCCCGGGCCACACACACGGTGTGTAGGGGTGACGTGGAGGCTGATTTTGGCGGAGTATGGAAAGGACCCAGTACACGCTGTGTACTCTAAAAGTACATGCCATGTACTTTATTTTTTTTACTAAATGGTCCGGGGTCGCTCCTAACCCCCAATTTCATCTTCATCTCTAGATTTCATCCTCCCGAGATCGACCGTACAGCCGGACCTTCGACGAGCTCTTTCCTCTTCGTCTATTCTCCGATTCGAGCGCGGTCAATTTCATTGGAATCGCAGCGGTGAGTTCTCTGTTCTTCTTGAGTCTTGTTTCTTGATTCCTCTTGGTTTCCAAGTTATTTTAGGTTTAGAATTTTGTGTGTTTTCTCACAACTAAGTTGTTACAAGTGGAATATGTCATCATGGTTCACGTATATCGATCTTCTATGATCGAGGTAGGTGGTTTGTGCCTTTTCGTAGAAAGTTGATGAATATTTTGATCAAATTCCACCAATACCCCTGAATGGGGTATTGCATCTTCCTGTTTTCCCTTGTTGTATTGCCTTCTTTTCTTGATTGCTAGAGTAGATATTTTACCTGTGATTGTGGTAGCTTTACTGTACTTTGGATGTTTGCTATGCTTGTTCTACCTGTTTGGAGTTTTGTCAGTTTCCATGCTTAGTCGTAGTACAGTGGATCTGTTACCTTGTTTTGCTGCTGAGCCTTAGTTTATACCCAAGTAGCTCTTGTGGTTTACTTGGACAATGTACACTCGCGCTGAGCATGTTTAGTTTCACTTAGGACTGTGAGAACCTAGAGTAGTAGACCAAAGGTAGAATTTACATAAGGGCTTCTTCATAGTGTCTTTTAATTATGATACGAGACCACAGGGGGAATTGACGTTGAGTGCTTCCTCAAAGAGTCTGTAGTTCCTCGACATGGGCCACAGGGGGAATAGATGTTGAGTGCTTCCCCAGAGATCCTTTAGCACGATACGATACTATAGGGGTAATTGATGGTGAGTGCTTCCCTAGAGAGTCTATTATTTTCAAAGTTGAACCAGGGGGGTGAGACTGCATGTGCCTCCTAGAGGGTTGCTGGTACTTATAGGTTGAACCATAGGGGTTAGTCTGTGAGAGCTACCTAGAGGGTTACCTGTTTTCTTCTTGTTGTTGTATGTTTACTTGTGTACTTAAATTTGTTAGAACTATGGATTGTAGCTACTTGTGCTTTCCTATTTACTTCTTCTTGTTTTATTACTTACCTTGTATTCATTGACTATTAGGCACAAATATTTTGGTGATTTCCTACTGGTATTGTATCTAACACCCTGTTTAGGCCATGATTTTGGGCACAAGAAAACTATGTTGCTGCAGGTATAGATAAGGGAAATCACCCTTGTACTTCAGGTACCTAACTTACTGGAGCTGGAGAGCATGGGACCGAGTCGGGGCTCGCGATGCTGAGAAGTTTATTCTAATTTTCTTTTGCACTTGTCTTCAGTTGAATTCCATCACGTTGTTGTGTTTGCAACTTTACATAGATACTTGTACCTGCTACATCATTGTCATCATTGCTATATATATTCTTTACTTCTACTTGGCTTCTATTGTTATGCATGTTGTTACTGCTTCCAATGTTGACTGTGGTTTTTCCACTGTATACCTACTAAATGAGGGCATAGTTTCTCCACTGACTCACCGAGTCTCTCACTGCTAGTTGGTAGCCTCTGGCATTTGGGGAAACGTGCTTGAGGTCATGTGGCAAACCGGGTATGGGGCACCAATGGAGGGGCTCTAGATTTGGGTCGTTGCAAAGTTGTATCAAAGGAGTTCTTTTCTTTTACTTTACTGTTTGGAGACTTTAGATAGGGATAGGATGGATTCAGTAATTGGTATTAAGCTGTGCTCAGGAGTAGCTAACCCATGTACAGGGAAAGGCCATACTACCTAGTTAATTTCATTTGATGGTTTTGAGTTTTTATGGATGATATGTTTTCACCTAGAGTGATTCACATGACGTGTACGGTTATTGTTTTGATATTTCGGTTCTATTTCCATCGCAACCTGATGAGATGAGGGTATTCCATCTCATGCATCACATAGTCACTTGTAGAATCACATTCCATGCATTCTTTCCATGCCATCTAGTGTACATTAGCGATTTCATGCTGTTGTGATAGGCTTTGTGTAGATTATGCATGCTGTTTTGATAGATGTTTGATATATTCTCTACTATTATGTTATAAAACTATTTGCGTGTTCATTACGTAAACTGAACACCAAATTTTGTTTCTTGAAGTGTTATGGGACCTCACATATCAGAATATGGCACCTCTTTGTCTTGTTTTTAGTGTTTCTGGGAGTCTGAGCAGTTTCTTAGCGACTGCCCAGGAAAACCCAGAATACATGGCGTGTACTTTTTGAATACATGCCGTGTAGTTTTCAGACCGTGTCACTAACTGTGTGAGCAGAACATGGTGTCGTGAACGTAACTTTAAGAACACAACGTGTATGGTATATGACAACCCTGCTTTTTATTACAACTTAAACATGATTTATTACATAAAACTTCACTTGATACAACAAAGAAGATCGAGATGTCTAGTGTCTTTGGGGCTTAGGATCATTACCTAAAAACTTAAAACTTGAAATACAACATCTTCATTGAAAACTTCCTTTACAAGACCACTGCATTCCTTCGTACTTAGCATTGCATGGGATAACCTGAGGACATGCATAAGAAAAGGGTGATCTATAAAGCCCAGTAAGGGAGTACACATGGAATAACATGAGAAGTACAATACATGTTAAGAAATAGGCATATCAATAGAGAATAAGAGAAACATGAACATAAAGGCATGGTAAATCATGATAATCATAACATGGAAATGTGGAAAACCCACTTAACATGGATTTAGCATGAGCCAAGGCTCATTGCACATAAAGCATGAGTAAACCATCATTGCACATGAAGCATGAGTAAAAACTCATTGAACTTGAATTATCATGATTCAACACTCATTTCACATGACGTATCATGATACTATACTTTACCCAATGCATTGGAGCGCTATAAGGGCGCACCCTTCTTAAACAATTCATTTCATGCATAAGTGTGCCACATAGATCATAAAACATGAATTCATAAAACATAATCATTTATTCCACGATAAAGGAATGTGGAATTCATACATGAAACCTTACAATCAATAAGTAAATGTGCATAAAGGTGAATACCCTTGATGGAGAAATGGTCATGGTATTCACTACACAATGACATTGGCTTAGAAAATTGGTGCAATTTCGGCAGCGTAACGGCGTGACATAAGAATTCATAAAAAAGGTTGATGAGAGAGAAAGGGGTTCCTCATAATATTTACATGTAATGGAAAGTAAGGAGGTCATATAGATACATGTCCCAACAATTGTAATGTAATTTATATTCATGATACAAAAGTATTGCTTGAATATAAAAGAGGAGAGAGAAGTTCCTTTCGTAATTTTGGCATAGTAATGGGTGTACATGGGAGGCATTTAATGAGAGAGAAAGGGGTATCCCAACATTCAAACAATAAGATGGCAGTATGGGGGATGTGTGAAACCATACCCCAACATTCATAATTGAAATTAAAATGGCAATACAACTTAAAGAAAATTGACAAAAATGAGAAAGGAAGAAAAAACCCTTACTTGGAAGTGTGCTTCCAAAGGCTAGAGAGAGGCTTGTGAGAGGCTTCTTGGGATCTTGGGGCACCTTGGGAGGATTCTAGAGAGAGTAGGGCAGAGGTTGGACGAACTCCAAGGGATTTTAGTGAGGAGGAAGTGGGAACTTGGGTGGGTTTATATAGGAAAGGTGAGGTAATTCTTTATTATTTAGGTTTGGGTCCCCTTACATTAAATTAATCCAAACCACAAACCATCCCATAGTTTTTGCCCATGGTTTTTGAAAGTGAAATAGGAAAACAATATTTTATAAGGCCAAGGTCCGAACTTATTAAAATATTAGGGTTGCTTATGTGGAGGTGAGTCACACTCCCATGGAAATTAATTTAAAAAGGCAAAGTGTTGAATAAGTCTTGAGGGGTTCATTAATGCTTTGAAAAGTAAGTCAAACAAACCCAAAACATCATTATTTTAATGATAAAACATATATTGGCCTAACATAAGGATTATGGAATTTTATTACATCACCATTGGGTCATTATGATATCATAAAACACATTATATATTTAAACAGTATTTAATTTTTACCCAAAAATTTGACTATCTCAGAAAATTAAAAAAAATTTACCGTTGGATAATTTCAATGTCCAGATTCCAAAAATAATATTTATTTTATCTAAATAATTTTCTAAATATGTGAATTTTCACTTTTAAAATAAAAACCGACATTTATCAAAAATTCACGGGTTTTGACAGAAATGGATTTCAAACCTTAATAAAAATTTTAATTGCATTCATAAAATTATAAGATCATTCATATTTAATAAAAATTAATTTAATATTAATAATAATATTTTATTAAAATATTATTTAATTCAAAAATCCCTTAATTTAATAAAATGGATTTCTTAATTAAATAATAACTAAAACACCATTTATGCTTTAAAAACTATTTACAATTTATCAAAAAATGACTAGAAATTATATTCATTATTACATACAAAAATAATGTACATGAAAATAGTACTACTTATTTGTTACATAACCCCTTAAAACAACTGCATAAGACCTAAGGGTAAGTTGTACAATGGTGACAGACTCTTGGGGTGGCTCGGATAACATCGCGCGAGTGGTGATCTATATCAACTTCCACTTTTCCCATAGACAGTTTCGTTCGAGCTTGACATGGTGAAGATCGGCTTGGGATTGGTCAAGGGCGAAGCCCAAGGATTCCACCTCTTTTCCGAGCTCTGACAAATGGGCTTCGTATGGGGCAATTCTACTAGATGAGGCCATCACTTCCTTTGTCTGAGTAAAATTGGGTTCGTTAAAGCCTTATATTTATACTACTCATGTGGTCACTGTTCAATGGCTATAAAAGTAACGGTCACAACTCTTAACATAAAACCAAAGACGTTGAAATCTTATAAAAACATTTTTTATAAAGAGATATTTAACTGGATCAAGAGGGATTTTCCATTAATGAAACATTGGGTCATTACAATATTCCCCCCTTATGAAATTTCGCCCTCAAAATTTTCCTTTTCCCACACTAAAAAAATGTGGATAAATCATATTCATCATATCCTTCGACTCCCAAGTTACTTCTCCAAACTTGTGGTTTCTCCAAAACACCTTGATGAGGGGCATTTTCTTAATTCGTAGAACTTTTTCTCTACGATCTAAGATCTTCACTGGTTACTCCTCATAAGAAAGATCATCTTCCAATTGTACCACCTCAGAAGAGAGTACATGTGAAGGGTCCAGTATGTACTTTATTAAGAGGGATACATGAAAGACATCATGCACCTTGTCCATAGTAGGTGGAAGTGCTAGTCGATAGGCCACAACCCCAACACGATCAAGAATCTCGAAGGGGCCGATGTACCTTGGACTTAACTTCCCTTTCTTTCCAAACCTCATGACCTTCTTCCACTGAGATATGCGTAAAATCACCATGTCTCCAACATTAAACTCAAGGTCTCGTCGATGATTATCTGCATAACACTTCTGTCGACTTTGGCTGCCTTGATATGCTACTGAATGGTTTTCACCTTCTCCACCATTTCTTTGACCATTTCTGGTCCAAGAAGCTTACGTTCACCGACCTCATCCCAACATGCCGGTGTTCTACACCTTTTCCCATAAAGGGCTTCATATGGAGAAATTTGGATGCTCAAGTGGAAACTGTTATTATAAGAGAACTCAACAAGAAGAAGATGTTGATACCATCCTCTTTTAAAGTCCATTGAGAATGCTCTCAACATATCCTCAAGTGTTTGGATAGTCCGCTCGAATTGGCCATCAGTTTGAGGATGATAGGTTGTACTGAAGTTCAGTTCAGTATTCAGAGCATGTTGAAGACTCTTCCAAAACTTAGAGGTGAATCTTGGATCTTAGTCAGACACAATAGATAGTGGTACTCCATGCAACCATACCGCATCGCTGATATATATCTGTTCCAGTTGATCCAAAGAGAAATCCTCTCGAATAGAAATGAAGTGTGCAGTCTTTGTAAGACGATCTACAACAACCCAGATTGCATTGTTGCCTTTGGATGTCCTTGGAAGTTCGGTGAAAAAGTCCATGGTGATGTTCTCCCATTTCCATTCTAGTACGGGCAATAGTGGCATCATCCCCTTAGACTTCTGCCTCTCCAACTTCACTTGCTGACACACCTGGCACTTTGATGTATATTCAGCGATATCCTTTTTCATATTATCCCACCAAAAGTTTTCTCAGAGATCTCGATACATCTTTGTGATCCCTGGGTGAATAGAGAAATTTGAACTATGTGCATCATCCAAAAGTTCCTTCTTCAACTCCGGATTTGATGGAACACATAGTCTTTTCCCAAACCGCACAATTCCTTCTTCATTAACATTAAACTCCAAGGATTTTCCCTTTTTGATAGTTTCCACTTTTTCTTTAATTTCCACATCATCCTTTTGAGAATCCTTTAAACTTTCCAAAAGAGATGGTTGAGCAATCATTTGTGAAAGGATTGATGATGTTCCCTTCTTTATGATTCCCATATCCATCTTCATCATGTCTTAAAAGATTGGATCCTTCTCAATTCTCATCATTGATAGAATCACTGGATCCTTTCTACTTAGGGCATCTGCCACCTTGTTCTCTTTCCTAGGGTGGTAATGTATTGAATAGTCATAATCCTTTATGAGCTCTATCCATATTTTCTGGTGCATATTAATATCTTTCTGTGTGAATATATATTTAAGACTCTTGTGGTCAGTATATATCTCACATTTCTCTCCATAGAGATAATGCCGCCAGATTTTCAAGGCAAAGATCACAGCTGCCAACTCTAGATCATGCGTTGGATAGTTTCTCTCATGGATTTTCAACTAACTTGAGGCATAGTTTATCACTTTATCATTGTTCATCAGCACACATCCTAATCCCTTCTTCGAAGCATCACTGAATACCACAAAAATCTCTCCACTTGTGGGTAAATTGAGCACAGGTGCAGTGATAAGCCTGCTTTTCAACTCCATGAAGCTTTCTTCACATTCATCACTCTAAGAAAACTTTAATCCCTTTCGAGTTAGCTTGTTCAGAGGGTTGGACAATCGTGAGAAATTTCTCACAAATCATCGATAATATCCAGCTAACCCCAACAAGCTACGGATATCCGTTACCGATGTTGGCCTCGGCTGTAACACCCCAGGTAAATAAAGGGTATGAAATTTTCACATTTATCCATATTTGTGGATAAAATATTAATATAAATTTAATGGGGACACTATGCTCGATGGTGTACGCAACACGCAACAACGAGTTTCTTGGAAATATTACGTTGCACTCTAATAATAAAATAATATTATTTTAAATGGTAGTTAACGCCTAGCTGTTGTGACGGCGGGAATGAATATAACTAACTACAAAATGATTATATATGTTTGTAAAATATTTTTACTCTTTACAATAAATGTTAGAGGATTAAAAATATGAATGAATCCAATTTTAAGCGTAAACATTCAAATATTCTTTAGAAGGTCGATTAACCGCCTTTTGAGAACCTCTTTTAAATCCACTTTTTGAAAATTTTATGTGTAATATTTGACAAAATAAAATTCTTCTTTATAATCGGGACATCAAAATTTACTTTGTGTAAATTTTTGGTATTTTTCTGAAAAAGTTCAATTTTTAATGAATAGTGAAAAATGTTGTATTTTAATTCAAAACCACTTTTTAATATAATTTATTTATATGATTAGATTATCTTTTTAATTGGTTTTAAAGTTAAATTAGAATATATTTTTACCATTTAATCCAATTTTGGTCATTGGAATTAATTTCACTTTGAAATCAGACATAAAATAGTGTCAATCTTTTGATACATTTTGTTTCATAAAAACACGCTATTTGTTTTGACAGCGGGAATTAATTATTAAATTAATAAATGCAACTTATATGTTTTGAATTTTGTAAAATAGACATAATTTTTGAATTCGGAATATCAAATATAGCTTAGGGTGAATTTTTCGTAATTTTCTGAAAAACATCAATTTTTGATGAATAGTGAAACCACTAAGTGGTACTTATAAAAACTGATTTTCCGTTTAAATGAAAATTTTCCATCTTTCTGTTTTGAATTTCAAAAATCCAACATACATGGTTTTCATTAAGAAGTAAAATGTTGTTCAATGGGATTAGAATAATTTTTTTTGGTGAATAGTAACTTATTAAGTTTTTAATCGCGATTAGAGGTAATTAGTGTAGTTTAAGGTAAGAGTAATGTTTTAATAAAATGAAATGACCTAGACACATGTACTACAATCACTGGATGTGTCATGGCCGACCAAGACAATCCATGGGTCAACTTGGGGACCCCATGGAGCCACTTTGGTTGGAAACTGACATAAATACCTTTTTATTTAATGTTAAAGTAAAATATACACAAACATTAGATGTTTTACTAAAACAATTTTTACATGGGGTTATACAAGTCATATTTTTTACTATAAATTTTAATTGGAAATATAAAAATATTTCCTACATCATAGTATTTTTTTATAATTTTTAGACATTAAATAAATTAAATTATTTATGACATCATGATGATGCAGTAATGGCCTTATTATTTAATGATTTAAATAAAATGGAAAGGTAATGTAAAATATATGACCTAAACATGTCCAAAACCTATTGTATGGGTGTATTTAGAACCCTTATCACATTATACTCGAAATAAATCAATGTGGGACCATTAAAATCCAAAATTTATTTTAAAATAAAGTAATATTTCCTTACTTTCCAAGAGTGCCCCTCCTCTCCTCTTATAAAAGTCCCCCACCTCTACCTCCTTACACACACTTCCAAAGCCTTTGGATCGGCCAACCCTTGCACATTTTGTCTCTTCACATCCCTCTATAACTCTTATAAGCCTCACTTTGGGCAGAAGTCTTCCCAAGGAAGCCTTTGAGCTCAAACCAAAGGGAGTTACCCGATTTTAAGGTAATGTCTTCACTTGAGTCCTTTTGTTTTATTTTGCTTCTCCAACCCCCTAAACTCTTTTTATTCATTTATTTTGTAAAAAATACAGTATCTTCAATATACTAGGATGTTTTTATAATAATTATTCGAGCTACACTTACACACACCTACATCTAATGGTTAAAGAACATACTGTTTCCGTGGATGACGAATTTCTGCCTCACGAAACGATGATTGTTCAATATCTTTCTAACACCTTCAAAGGTGGCCATTAAGATGTCACTATATTTATATATATGATATATAATATGTTTATTTTTTCCTTAAGATTCTATATTTTTCATTTATTTCATACCATTATGGCTTCCATTATGGGTATACGCGATATCTTCATTTTAGGAACTGCGGACTACCACCCCCTCAAAGTGATTTGATTCGTTAATACCATATGTGGAACGTATAAAGGATATATTTAATGATATTATATATGATACCATACTGGAATTAAAATACTATTATGTATAATTATGTTTTAATTCCATTAAATATAAAATAGAAATGGAAGTAGCGTTCATGCGTACGTACGGCTTACCGTCTCCATGAACGGTGCATTTCATTTCTAACCTCTAAATGTTATGTAATATTATAAATACATGAATATACTAGATATATATGATATATATGATATCTATATCATGAATAAAATTCTTCATATAATGTATATCTTACGACATGAACAACTTGTAATTATAAAGTGTTTACTTTTAACTCAAGTACCAATGATCGTTAAAACGACCATTATTAACTTAAATAATAACATAGTGTTCATGACATGGTAATAAGTGATATAAAAGTAATAATGAACTTGAAAAAGGTTCTTAAGTAAGTAGAAATTAACTCAAGTTTATTATTCAGGAGATTAAAGAACGATCGAGTCAAGTCGGACTTGAGGTAAGGGATCCTACTCCTCTCTTTCTTTTTAAGTACACTCTTTTATGTCATTCCTTTTAAATCTCGTCTCTCTTTTTATTGGGATGTTATTTTATATTACTCTTACTGTAATTTTTATGTTCATATGATGAGAGACCCTATTCTCTCTCATCAATCCATTTTGGATGTTTTGAGTGGCGCCGTTAGGCTGCCGAATTTTCGTAAGAGATCTAACCTCTCTCATTCTTTTTAAGTACTCTCCTTTATGTCACTTCTTTTAAGCTCCTCTTTTTTATGTTGGTGGATGTTATTTTATTTTACAATTTTTGTACATTTTATTTTAATATTATTAGAGACCCTATTTGATCTCATCAATCCATTTTTGGAAGTTTTATGTGGCGTCGTTAGGCTGCCAAGTTTTCGTAAGGGATTTTTCATCTCACTTTTATTCCCGTGAGATTTATGCTACATTTGCCACAATTTCCTTTGAGTGTTTTATGTAATGAAAATTATTATACTCCTTGTGTAAATATAATTCCATTTATTGGTATTTACATATTCATTTTATGACCCTTCTTCAATGGGGTGTACGTTTCAAAAGTTACCCAAGTCGGTAAGGGAACCTTTCACCCTCCTCTTTTTAAAAAGACATATTTTGTTATGTATTTTAAATCACATCTTATTATGTTGGTATATGTTATTATATATCCTTATTGATGTAAATTTTATGTCCAAGTGATGAGATACCCTTTTTATCTATCATCAACTCATTTTTTTTGTGAGGCCGTTAGGCTGTCGAATTTTTGCAAGGGAACTTCTTAACCCAAATTTGATTCTTTGGGATAAACTTGTACTCCTTAAATATGTCATTCTATGAATATGTTTGAATAACCTATGATTGTTTTACACTTAATATCAACTTATATTTGGTGTATTCGTTTGTCACACATAATTATGTAATTGATTTATCCTTAAACCAAGGATACTGTCTTTGTAAGGGACTTCGTCTCAATCTCCATTCACTGAGGCATATTTTGTTTTATACACAACCTTCTTTTATACGGTGTATAAAACCCTTTGACTTTTATGTTTATCCAAAAACAAATCTTTTTTATATGAATCATTTTACTAAACGACAAAAGGGAATGTTTTTGTCGTACGTATGTGGCGACAATGACTTATCCGCCGCCGTAACCATTATTTGAGTTTCGGCTTCCTCTACAAGTCGTACCTTCTTTTCAAAAGAAAAATAAATACCATGTTTTACTTTTCTTTTATTTTGGTATTGAAAATGGTTTTCATAAAGTTTTTTATATCAATGTGTTTTATTGATATCTTTTGATTGAAATGTGGAAATGTTATGTTTTCTTTATGCATGTATTATGTGGTACGATTATGTTATGGTTCTTGGAAATTGCTATGAATACGGGTGGTTCCGTGATAAATTAAGGGCGGGTGAGCCTGATATAGATCTCCAATGAATTGGGTAACGCAATGGAGTGAAACGTTAAGGTTTCTTCGAAAAGATTTAGGGAATATACTATGGTGGGTATTCCAAATGAAACTAAGAGGGTTACTCCCTACGTCAGAATGTTATGAATGCCTCAAGTTACATTTATATCTTATGATTTCTATGATTTATTCATGATTTGATGAGGTATGTAAAGTGCTTATGTTTTAAGAGTAAAGTATGGTTTCATTGATTCTTATGTGTACATGTACTCATGTTTCCTTTCCATATATTTTTATATCCCTTACTGAGATTTTTATACTCATCCCAAGTTTTTGAAATGTTTTTCACAGGTCAAGGGAAAGGTACATGATATGATGATAGTGTCAAGGAATTGTCAAGAAAGAATCCATGTTTTATTTTAAATATGTTTCCATTGATGGGAAAAAATGAATACTACCTTTTATTTAACCACTTTGTTTAAATGTGGAATGTAATGAAAATTTATGATCTAATTCTCTAAAACTCTAAACTTGAAAAGATCCTCAATGTGTAATCTTGTATTAACTCAAGATTAAGTAAGGTTTAGGGTTGGGGCCTTATAGTTGGTATCAGAGGTCGGTTTAGATAACTTTAGAGGTTAGGGTATTCTCTAAGCATAAGTGATAGTACCATAATGGATAGGATTCCAAAAAGAGTCCTAGTTTTAGATAAAGTGAATAAGTAAGTATATCTTAGTGTTTACCTTCCTCATTAGTACATGATGGTTTTGTTGATATACTCACACTGACATTTCTATTTTTAGTGAATGGATGGATCTAGCAGGAACCAAAGAGACAACAGGTTTGAAGGAAACTATGGTGGTTCTCTGATTAGGATACTAGATAAAATGGGGGATTCAATGAGGAAACTCGTGGTTATTCTAAACAAGCTATCAAGGAGTCATTATCAACCACTTGAACCTTGGTATGTTCGGTAATGCATCATGTACGAGATGACCAATCGATGTGGAAGTTCAGGTAATAATTATAAAGGTATCCATTAGGGTTTATATGATCCTTACTTTTGAGTTAATTATGGGTTACTATATGTTATGATGGAAGTGAAAGGAATGAGATAAAATTGAGGTTAAATAATGTTATGATTATTTTTGAGGATTTTATCTCATTGTTGGGGAATGTTTTAAGAGTTATATAGTTTTGGAAAAAGGACAACACGTAGACCGTGTGACAACCTATCACGTCGGAAAAAGCTGCAGGAATCGAACCCACAACCAAAGTGCAACTGGTATTTATTGCCTACCACTAGACTACGTGAAATCCCTGGTTATTTTGACTGGTTCTTTTTAGTTAAATGATTTTATGAATTAATAGTAAGTTTATTTTGGTTTATCTATTGAAATATATTAACCTATCATGGAGGATATGTGATTAGGTTAATTACTTTTCAATACGAGACTTTAAGAGCAACTGATGTTGTTTGGAGTTAAATGTTATGATTTAACTTGGATGACTATGTGACTAAATCCTTCAAATATTTGGGATTCAATCTTAGATTGGTTTACTTTGAATAATTTTATGGACAAATTGTTTATTGAATGGTCTTCTATGATCTTTGGGTTTTTTTGGGGACAAATTTTGGAGATTAAGAATAAGTTTTCTTTTTATAAAGGATTATACTTTTCATGATTATCTGATCTTGTACTAACCTTTTTGGTTTTGGTTTTGGTTGGAGTCTAAAGACATGGGAAGTATATAGTTATCGTTTATGGATTAGGTGATTCTCATGAAGTTGATTATAGTACTCTTAATACGAACAAGACTTCCTAAAAACTCATCTTTTGGAGAAAATATGAGTTTGATTAAGGAATCTAATGAAAGTTGAAAGTCAACATGATTAGATATTTTGTTTCCTTATGAATAAATTCCTCAATAAAAAGTAACATAAAACAAAAAAAAATTCTATTAACTTTTCCTACTGGGGAATTGAATACCGTTTAACCCTTCACAAGTTTGTGATTTTCTTGTGGTTAACTTTCTCCTAAACTTGTTTTCTATCACTCTCCATCAGAATATGACCCTATTTTTTCTCCTCCATGTCCATGTTTTCCTACATGGAATCCTAGTATGGGTTATCTTGGGTGACCTCTGTACTTATCTTTCTTTATTTTGAAGTGATTGTTTTACTGACTCTTGTTCCGATGTTGGATTTTCAATGAAGATTCCAAGCCCAATTTTAAAATTGCGAGGACGCAATTTCCAAAAGGGGGGAAGGATGTAACACCCCAGGTAAATAAAGGGTATGTAATTTTCACATTTATACATATTTGTGGATAAAATATTAATATAAATGTAAAGGGGACGCTATGCTCGATGGCGTACCCAACACGCAACAACGAGTTTCTTGGGAATCTTACATTGCACTCTAATAATAAAATAATATTATTTTAAATGGTAGTTAACTCCTAGCTGTTGTGATGGCGGGAATGAATATAACTAACTACAAAATGATTATATATGTTTTTCAAATATTTTTACTCTTTACAATAAATGTTAGAGGATTACAAATGCGAATGAATCCAATTTTAAGCGTAAACATTCGAATATTCTTTAAAAGGTCAATTAACCGCCTTTTGATGGAGAACCTCTTTTAAATACACTTTTTGAAAATTTTAAGTGTTATATTTGACAAAATAAAATTCTTCTTTAGAATCAAGACATCAAAATTTACTTTGTGTAAATTTTTGGTATTTTTCAGAAAAAGTTCAATTTTTAATGAATAGTAAAAAATGATGTATTTTAATTCAATACCTCTTTTTAATATAATTTATTTATATGATTAGATTATATTTTGAATTTGTTTTAAAGTTAAATTAGAATATATTTTTACCATTTAATCCAATAGTGGTCATTGGAATTAATTTCACTTTGAAATCAGACTTAAACTATGTCAATCTTTTGATACATTTTGTTTAATAAAAACACACTATTTGTTTTGACAACAGGAATTAATTATTAAATTAATTAATGCAACTTATATGTTTTTAATTTTTTAAAATATACATAATTTTTGAATTTTGAATATCAAATATAGCTTAGGGTGAATTTTTCGTAATTTTCTGAAAATCTTCAATTGTTGATGAATAGTGAAACCACTAAGTGGTACCTATAAAAACTGATTTTCCGTTTAAATGAAATTTTTCCATCTTTGTGTTTTTAATTTAAAAAATCTGACATACATGGTTGTCATTAAGAAGTAAAATTTTGTTCAATGGGATTAGAATAATTTTTTTGGTGAATAGTAACTTATTAAGTTTTTAATCGCGATTGGAGGTAATTAGTATAGTTTAAGGTAAGAGTAATGTTTTAATAAAATGAAATGACCTAGACACATGTCCTACCCTCATTGGATGTGTCATGGAAGACCAATAAAATCCATGGGTCAACTTTGGGACCCCATGGAGCCACTTTGGTTGGAAAATGACATAAATACCTTTTTATTTAATGTCAAAGTAAAAATGACACAAACATTAGATGTTTTACTAAAACAATTTTTACATTGGGTTATAAAAGTCATATTTTTTACTATAAATAGTCATTGCAAGGATAAAAATATTTCCTCCATCATAGTATTTTTTATAATTTTTAGACATTAAATAAATAAAATTATTTATGACATCATGATGATGTAGTGATGACCTCATTATTTAACTATTTAAATAAAATAGAAAGGTAATGTAAAATCTAAGACCTACACATGTCCAAAACCTTTTGGATGGGTGTATTTAGAACCCTTATCACCTTATCCTCTAAACACATCAATTTGGGACCATTAAAATCCTAAACTCATTTTAAAATAAAGTAACATTTCTTTACTTTCCAAGAGTGCCCCTCCTCTCCTCTTATAAAAGGCCCCCACCTCTACCACCTTACACACACTTCCAAAGCCTTTGGCTCGGCCAAATCCTGCACATTTTGTCTCTCCACATCCCTCTATAAATCTTAGAAGCCTCACATTGGGCAGAAGTATTCTCAAGGATGCCTTTGAGCTCAAACCAAAGGGAGTTACCCGATTTTAAGGTAATGTCTTCACTTGAGTCCTTTTGTTTTATTTTTCTTGTCCAACCCCCTAAACTCTTTTTATTCATTTCTTTTGTAACAACTCCAGTATCTTCAATATACTGGGATGTTTTTATAAGAAGGATTTGAGCTACACTTATACACACCTACATCTAATGGTTAAAGAACATACTGTTTCCGTGGATGGAAAATTTCTGCCTCACGAAACGATGATTGTTCAATATCTTTCGAACACCTTCAAAGGTGGCCATTAAGATGTCACTATATTTATATATGATATATAATATGTTTATTTTTATCCTTAATCTTCTTTATTTTTCATTTATGTCATACCTTTATGGATTCCATTATGGGTATACGCGATATCTTCATTTTAGGAAGTGCGGACTACCGCCCCCTCAAAGTGATTTGATTCGTTAATACCATATGTGGTACGTATAAAGGATATATTTAATGATATTATATATGATACCATACTGTAATTAAAATACTATTATGTATCATTATGTTTTAATTCCATTAAATATGAAATAGAAATGGATGTAGCGTTCATGCGTACGTACGGCTTACCGTCTCCATGAATGGTGCATTTCATTTCTTACCTATAAATGTTATGTAATATTATAAATACATGAATATACTAGATATATATGATATATATGATATCTACATCATGAATAAAATTCTGGATATAATGGATATTTTACCACATGAACAACTTGTAATTATAAACAGTTTAGTTTTAACTCAAGTATCAATGATCGTTAAAACGACCGTTATTAACTTAAATAGTAACATAGTGTTCATGACATGGTAATAAGTGAAATAAAATGAATAATGAACTTGAAAAAGCTTCTTAAGGAAGTAGAAATTAAATCAGGTTTACTATTCAGGAGATTAAAGAACGATCGAGTCAAGTCGGACTTGAGGTAAGGGATCCTACTCCTCTCTTTCTGTTTAAGTACACTCTTTTATGTCATTCCTTTTAAAGCTCATCTATCATGTTATTGGGATGTTATTTTATATTAATCTTACTATAATTTTTATGTTCATATGATGAGAGACCCTATTCTCTCTCATCAATCCATTTTGGAGGTTTTGAGTGGCGCCGTTAGGCTACTGAATTTTCGTAAGAGATCTAACCTCTCTCATTCTTTTTAAGTACTCTCCTTTATGTCACTTCTTTTAAGATCCTCTTTTTTATGTTGGGGGATGTTCTTTTATATTACTCTTTCTGTAAATTTTATTTTAATATGATGGGAGACCCTATTTGATCTCATCAATCCATTTTTGGAAGTTTTAAGTGGCGTCGTTAGGCTGCCAAGTTTTCGTAAGGGATTTTTCATCTCACTTTTATTCCCGGGATATTTATACTAAATTTTCCACCATTTCATTTGAGTGGTGTATGTGCTGCCCATTAATATACTCCTTGTGTAAATATAATTCCATTTATGGGTATTTACATATTCATTTTATGACCCTTATTCAATGGGGTGTACATTTCAAAAGTTACCCAAGTCGGTAAGGGAACCTTTCACCCTCCTCTTTTTAAAAAGACTTCTTTTGTTATGTATTTTAAATCACATCTTCTTATGTTGGTATATGTTCTTCTATATCCTTATTGATTTAAATTTTATGTCCAAGTGATGAGATACCCTTTTTATCTCTCATCAACTCAATTTTTTTGTGACGCTGTTAGGCTGTCGAATTTTTGCAAGGGAACTTTTTAACCCAAATTTGATTCTTTGGGATAAACTTGTACTCCTTGAATATGTCATTCTATGAATATGTGTGAATAACCTCTGATTTTTTTACACTTAATATCCACTTATATTTGGTTTATTCGTTTGTTACACATAATTATGTAATTGATTTATCCTTAAACCAAGGATATTGTCTTTGTAAGGGACTTCATCTCAATTTCCATTCATTGAGGCATATTTTGTTTTATACACAACCTTATTTTATATGATGTATAAACCCCTTTGACTTTTACGTTTATCCAAAAAGAAATATTTTTTATACGAAGTGTTTTACTAAACGACAAAAGGGAATTTTTTTGTCGTACGTATGCGGCGACAACTACTTCTCTGCCACCATGACCATTATTTGAGTTTCGGCTTCCTCTACAAGGCGTACCTTCTTTTTAAAAGAAAAATAAATACCATGTTTTACTTTTCTTTTATTTTGGTATTGAAAATGGTTTTCATAAATTTTTTTATATCAATGTGTTTTATTGATATCTTGTGATTGAATTGTGGAAATGTTATGTCTTCTTTATGCATGTATTATGTGGTACGATTATGTTATGGTTCTTGGGAATTGTTATGAGGACGGGTGGTTTTGTGATAAACTAAGGGCGAGTGAGCCTGATATAGCTTTCCAATGCATTGGGTAATGCGAAGGAGTGAAACGTTAAGGTTTCTCCGAAGAGATTTAGGGAATATACTGTGGTGGGTATTCCAAATGCAACCAAGAGGGTTACTCCCTATGTAAGAATGTTATGAATGCCTCAAGTTACCTTTATGTTTTATGATTTCTATGATTTATTCCAGATTTGATGAGGTATTTTAAAGTGATTATGTTTTAAGAGTAAAGTATGATTTCATTGATTCTTATGTGTACATGTACTCATGTTTCCTTTGCATATATTTTTATATCCCTTACTGAGCTTTTTATGCTCATCCCAAGTTTTTGAAATGTTTTTCCTAGGTCAAGGGAAAGGTACATGATATGATGATAGTGTCAAGGAAGTGTCAAGAAAGATTCCATGTTTTATTTTAAATATGTTTCTGTTGATGGGAAAAAATGAATACTATCTTTTATGTAACCACTTTGTTTAAATGTGGAATGTAATGCAAGTTTATGATCTAATTCTCTAAAACTCTAAACCTGAAAATATCCTCAATGTGTAATCTTGGATTAACTCAAGATTAAGTAAGGTTTAAGGTTGGGGCCTTATAGTTGGTATCAGAGGTCGGTTTAGATAACTTTAGAGGTTAGGGTATTCTCTAAGCATAAGTGATAGTACCATAATGGATAGGATTCCAGAAAGAGTCCTAGTTTTAGATAAAGTAAATGAGTAAGTATATCTTCGTGTTTGCCTTCCTCATTAGTACATGATGGTTTTGTTGATATACTCACAATGAAATTTCTATTTTTAGTGAATGGATGGATCTAGCAGGCACCAAAGAGACAACAGGTTTGAAGGAAACTGTGGTGGTTCTCTGATTACGATACTAGATAAAATGGGGGATTCAATTAGGAAACTCGTGGTTGTTCTAAACCAACTATCAAGGAGTCATGATCAACCACTTTAACCTTGGTATGTTCAGTAATGCATCATGTATGAGATGACCTATCGATGTGGAAGTTCAGGTAATAATTATAAAGGTAACCATTAGGGTTTATATGATCCTTACTTTTGAGGTAATTATGGGGTTACTATATTTTATGATGGAAGTTAAAGGCATGAGATAAAATTGAGGTTAAATAATGTTATGATTATTTTTGAAGATTTTATCTCGTTGTTGGGGAATGTTTTAAGAGTTATAGAGTGTTGGAAAAAGGACAACACACAGACCGTGTGACAACCCGTCGCGTCGGACAAAGCTGCGTGAATCGAACCCACAACCAAAGTGCAACTGGTATTTATCACCTACCACTGGACTACGTGAAGTCCCTGGTTATTTTGACTTGTTATTTTTAGTTAAATTATTTTATGAATTAATAGTAAGTTGATTTTGGGTTATCTATTGAAATATATTAACCTATCATGGAGGATATGTGATTAGGTTAATTGCTTTTCAATACGAGACTTTAAGAGAAACTAATGTTGTTTGGAGATAAATGTTATGATTTAACTTGGATGACTATGTGAATAAATCCTTCAAACATTTGGGTTTCAATCTTAGATTGGTTTACTTTGAAGAATTTTATGGACAAATTGTTTATCGAATGGTCTTCGTTGAACTTTGGGTTTTTTTGGGACAAATTTTGGAGATTAAGAATAGGTTTTCTTTTTATAAAGGATTATACTTTTCAGGATTATCTGATCTTGTACTAACCTTTTTGGTTTTGGTTTTGGTTGGAGTCTAAAGACATGGGAAGTATATAGTTATATTTTATGGATTAGGTTATTCTCAAGAAGTTGATTATAGTACTCTTAATGCGAACAAGACTTCCTAAAAACTCATCTTTTGGGGAAAATATGAGTTTGATTAAGGAATCTAGTAAAAGTTGAAAGTCAAAATGATTAGTAATAATGTTTCTTTATGAATAAATTCCTCAATAAAAAGTAACATAAAACAAAAATTTTGTCTATTAACTTTTCCTACTGAGGAATTGAATACCATTTAACCGTTCACAAGTTTGTGATTTTCTTGTGGTTAACTTTCTCGTAAACTTGTTTTCTATCACTCTTCATCAGAACATGACCCTATGTTTTCTCCTCCATGTCCATGTTTTCCTACATGGAATCCTAGTATGGGTTATATTGGTTGACCTCTGTACTTCTCTTTCTTTATTTTGAAGTGATTGTTTTACTGACTCTTGTTCCGATGTTGGATTTTCAATGAAGATTCCAAGCCCAATTTTAAAATTGCGAGGATGTAATTCCCAAAAGGGGGGGAAGGATGTAACACCCCAGGTAAATAAAGGGTATGAAATTTTCACATTTTTCCGTATTTGTGGATAAAATATTAATATAAATTTAAAGGGGACGTTATGCTCAATGGCGTACCCAACATGCAACAATGAGTTTCTTGGGAATCTTACGTTGCACTCTAATAATAAAATAATATTATATTAAATGGTAGTTAACGCCTAACTGTTGTGATGGAGGGAATGAATAGAACTAACTACGAAATTATTATATATGTTTGTAAAATATTTTTACACTTTACAATAAATGTTAGAGGATTAAAAATGCGAATGAATCCAATTTTAAGCGTAAACATTCAAATATTCTTTAAATGGTCGATTAACCGCCTTTTGATGGAGAACCTCTTTTAAATCCACTTTTTGAAAATTTTATGTGTTATATTTGAAAAAATAAAATTCTTCTTTATAATCGGCACATCAAAATTTACATTGTGTAAATTTTTGGTATTTTTTCGAAAAAGTTCAATTTTTAATGAATATTAAAAAATGTTGAATTTTAATTCAATACCTCTTTTTAATATAATTTATTTATATGATTAGATTATCTTTTGAATTGGTTTTAAAGTGAAATTAGAATATATTTTTACCATTTAATCCAATAGTGGTCGTTGGAATTAATTTCACTTTTGAAATCGGACTTAAACTAGTGTCAATCTTTTGATACATTTTGTTTCATAAAAACACACTATTTGTTTTGACAGCGGGAATTAATTATTAAATTAATTAATGAAACTTATATGTTTTGAATTTTTTAAAATAGACATCATTTTTGAATTCGGAATATCAAATATTACTTAGGGTGAATTTTTCTTAATTTTCTGAAAAACTTCAATTTTTTATGAATAGTGAAACCACTAAGTGGTACTTATAAAAAATGATTTTCCGTTTAAATGATATTTTTCCATCTTTGTGTTTTGAATTCCAAAAATCTGACATACATGGTTTTCATTAAGAAGTAAAATGTTGTTCAATGGGATTAGAATAATTTTTTTGGTGAATAGTAACTTATTAAGTTTTTAATCGCGATTAGAAGTAATTAGTGTAGTTTAAGGTAAGAGTAATGTTTTAATAAAATGAAATGACCTAGACACATTTACTACCATCAATGGATGTGTCATGGCCGACCAAGACAATCCATGGGTCATCTTGGGGACCCCATGGAACCACTTTGGTTTGAAAATGACATAAATACCTTTTTATTTAATGTTAAAGTAAAAATGACACAAACATTAGATGTTTTACTAAAACAATTTTTACATGGGGTTATAAAAGTCATATTTTGAATATAAATAGTAATTGGAAAGATAAAAATATTTCCTACATTGTAGTATTTTTTTATAATTTTTAGACATTAAATAAATTAAATTATTTATGACATCATGATGATGCAGTGATGACCTCATTATTTAACGATTTAAATAAAATGGAAAGATAATGTAAAATCTAAGACCTAAACATGTCCAAAACCTATTGTATGGGTGGATTTCGAACCGTTATCACCTTATCCTCGAAACACATCAATGTGGGACCATTAAAATCCAAAACTCATTTTAAAATAAAGTAACATTTCCTTACTTTCCAAGAGTGCCCCTTCTCTCCTCTTATAAAAGGCCCCCACCTCTACCACCTTACACACACTTACAAAGCCTTTGGATCGGCCAACCCCTGAACATTTTGTCTCTACACATCCCTTCATAACTCTTAGAATCCTCACTTTGGGAAGAAGTATTCTCAAGGAAGCCTTTGAGCTCAAACCAAAGGGAGCTACCCGATTTTAAGGTAATGTCTTCACTTGAGTCCTTTTGTTTTATTTTGCTTCTCCAACCCCCTAAACTCTTTTTATTCATTTATTTTGTAACAACTCTGGTATATTAAATATACTAGGATGTTTTTATAAGAATTATTCGAGCAACACTTACACACACCTACATCTAATGGTTAAAGAACATACTGTTTCCGTGGGTGGAAAATTTCTGCCTCACGAAACGATGATTGTTCAATATCTTTCTAACACCTTAAAAGGTGGCCATTAAGATGTCACTATATTTATATATGATATATAATATGTTTATTTTCTCCTTAAGCTTCTATATTTTTCATTTATGTCATACCTTTATGGCTTCCATTATGGGTATACGCGATATCTTCATTTTAGGAAGTGCGGACTACCACCCCCTCAAAGTGATTTGATTCGTTAATACCATATGTGGTATGCATAAAGGATATATTTAATTATATTATATATGATACCATACTGGAATTAAAATACTATTATGTATCATTATGTTTTAGTTCCATTAAATATGAAATAGAAATGGAAGTAGCATTCATGCGTACGTACGGCTTACCGTCTCCATTAACTGTGCATTTCATTTGTTAACTCTAAATGTTATGTAATATTATAAATACATGAATATACTGGATATATATGATATATATTATATCTACATCATGAATAAAATTCTTGATATAATGGATATTTTACCACATGAACAACTTGTAATTATAAAGAGTTTATTTTTAACTTAAGTACCAATGATCTTTAAAACGACCGTTATTTACTTAAATACTAACATAGTGTTCATGACATGGTAATAAGTGATATAAAAGGAATAATGAACTTGAAAATGGTTCTTAAGGAAGTATAAATTAACTCAATTTTATTATTCAGGAGATTAAAGAGCGATCAAGTCAAGTCGGACTTGAGGTAAGGGATCCTACTCCTCTCTTTCTTTTTAAGTACACTCTTTTATGTCATTCCTTTTAAATCTCATATCTCTTGTTATTGGGATGCTATTTTATATTAATCTTACTATAATTTTTATGTTCATATGATGAGAGACCATATTCTCTCTCATCAATCCATTTTGGATGTTTTGAGTGGCACCGTTAGGCTACTGAATTTTCGTAAGAGATCTAACCTCTCTCATTCTTTTTAAGTACTCTCCTTTATGTCACTTCTTTTAATCTCATCGTTGTTATGTTGGGGGATGTTCTTTAATATTAATCTTGATGTATATTTTATTTTAATATGATGACAGACCCTATTTTATCTCATCAATCCATTTTTGGATGTTTTAAGTGGCGTCGTTAGGCTGCCATGTTTTCATAAGGGATTTTTCATCTCACTTTTATTCCCATGAGATTTATGCTAAATTTTCCACCATTTCCTTTGAGTGGTGTATGTACTGCCCATTATTATAATACCTGTGTAAATATAATTCCATTTATTGGTATTTACATATTCATTTTACGACCCTTCTTCAATGGGGTGTACGTTTCAAAAGTTACCCAAGTCGGTAAGGGAACCTTTCACCCTCCTATTTTTAAAAGACTTCTTTTGTTATGTATTTTAAATCACATCTTCTTATTTTGGGATATGTTCTTATATATCTTTATTGATGTAAATTTTATGTCCAAGTGATGATATACCCTTTTTATCTCTCATCAACTCTTTTTTTTGTGACTCCGTTAGGCTGTCGAATTTTTTCAAGGGAACTTCTTAACCCAAATTAGATTCTTTGGGATAAACTTGTACTCCTTGAATATGTTGTTATATGAATATGTGTGAATAACCTATGGTTTTTTTACACTTAATATCCACTTATATTTGGTGTATTCATTTGTCACACATAATTATGTAATTGATTTATCCTTAAACCAAGGATATTGTCTTTGTAAAGGACTTCGTCTCAATCTCCATTCATTGAGGCATATTGTTTTTATACAAAACCTTCTTTTATATGGTGTATAAACCCCTTTTACTTTTACGTTTATCCAAAAAAAAATATTTTTTATACGAAGTGTTTTACTAAATGACAAAAGGGATTTTTTTTGTTGTACGTATGCGGCGACAACGACTTCTCTGCCACCATGACCATTATTTGAGTTTTGGCTTCCTCTGCAAGACGTACCTTATTTTTAAAAGAAAAATAAATATCATGTTTTACTTTTCTTTTATTTTGGTATTGAAAATGGTTTTCATAAAGTTTTTTATATCAATGTATTTTATTGACATCATTTGATAGAAATGTGGAAATGTTATGTTTCATTTATGCATTTATTATGTGGTATGATTATGTTATGGTTCTTGGGAATTGTTATGAAGACGGGTGGTTCCGTGATAAACTAAGGGCGGGTGAGCCCGATATAGATCTCCAATGCATTGCGTAACATGAAGGAGTGAAACATTAAGGTTTCTCTGAAGAGATTTAGGGAATATACTATGGTGGGTATTCCAAATGTAACCAAGAGGGTTACTCCCTATGTAAGAATGTTATGAATTCCTCAAGTTACCTTTATGTCTTATGATTTCTATTATTTATTCATGATTTGATGAGATATGTTAAAGTGCTTATGTTTTAAGAGTAAAGTATGATTTCATTGATTCTTATGTGTACATGTACTCATGTTTCCTTTCCATATATTTTTATATCCCTTACTGAGCTTTTTATGCTCATCCCAAGTTTTTGAAATGTTTTTCATAGGTCAAGGGAAAGGTACATGATATGATGATAGTGTCAAGGAAGTGTCAAGAAATAATCCTTGTTTTATTTTAAATATGTTTCCATTGATGGGAAAAAATGAATACTATCTTTTATGTAACCACTTTGTTTAAATGTGGAATGTAATGCAAGTTTATGATCTAATTCTATAAAACTCTAAACCTGAAAAGATCCTCAATGTGTAATCTTTTATTAACTCAATATTAAGTAAGGTTTAAGGTTGGGGCCTTATAGTTGGTATCAGAGTTCGGTTTAGATAACTTTAGAGGTTAGGCTATTCTCTAAGCATAAGTGATAGTACTATAATGGATTGGATTCCAGAAAGAGTCCTAGTTTTTCATAAAGTTAATGAGTAAGTATATCTTAGTGTTTACCATCCTCATTAGTACATGATGGTTTTGTTGATATAATCACACTGACATTTCAATTTTTAGTGAATGGATGAATCTAGCAGGCACCAAAGAGAAAACAGATTTGAAGGAAACTGTGGTGGTTCTCTGATTAGGATACTAGATAAAATGGGGGATTCAATGAGGAAACTCGTGGTTGTTCTATACCAACAATCAAGGAGTCATGATCAACCACTTGAACCTTGGTATGTTCGGTAATGCATCATGTACGTGATGACCAATCGATGTGGAAGTTCAGGTAATAATTATAAAGGAAACCATTAGGGTTTATATGATCCTTACTTTTTAGGTAATTATGGTTTATTATATGTTATGATGGAAGTGAAAGGCATGAGATAAAATTGAGGTTAAATAATGTTATGATTATTTTTGAAGATTTTATCTAGTTGTTGGGGAATGTTTTACGAGTTATATAGTTTTGGAAAAAGGAAAACACGCAGACCGTGTGACAACCCGTCGCGTCGGACAATGCTGCGGGAATCAAACACACAACCAAAGTGCAACTGGTATTTATCACCTACCACTGGACTACGTGAAGTCCCTGGTTAGTTTGACTGGTTCATTTTAGTTAAATTATTTTATGAATTAATAGTATGTTGATTTTGGGTTATCTATTGAAATATATTAACCTATCATGGAGGATATGTGATTAGGTTAATTACTTTTCAATACGAGACTTTAAGGTCAACTGATGTTGTTTGGAGATAAATGTTATGATTTAACTTGGATGACTATGTGACTAAATCCTTCAAATATTTGGGTTTCAATCTTATATTGGTTTACTTTGAAGAATTTTATGGACAAATTGTTTATCGAATGGTCTTCATTGAACTTTGGGTTTTTTTGGGACAAATTTTAGAGATTAAGAATATGTTTTCTTTTTATAAAGGATTATACTTTTCAGGATTATCTGATCTTGTAATAACCTTTTTGTTTTTGGTTTTGGTTGGAGTTTAAAGACATGGGAAGTATATAGTTATCTTTTATGTACTAGGTGATTCTCAAGAAGTTGATTATAGTACTCTTAATGCGAACAAGACTTCCTAAAAACTAATCTTTTGGAGAAAATATGATTTTGATTAAAGAATCTAATAAAAGTTGAAAGTCAACATGATTAGTAATTATGTTTCCTTATGAATAAATTCCTCAATAAAAATTAACAAAAAACAAAAATGTTTTCTATTAACTTTTCCTACTGGGGAATTGAATACCATTTAACCCTTCACAAGTTTGTGATTTTCTTGTGGTTAAATTTCTCCTAAACTTGTTTTCTATCACTCTCCATCAGAACATGACCCTTTGTTTTCTCCTCCATGTCCATGTTTTCCTACATGGAATCCTAGTATGGTTTATCTTGGGTGACCTCTCTACTTCTCTTTCTTTCTTTTGAAGTGATTTTTTTACTGACTCTTGTTCCGATGTTGGATTTTCAATGAAGATTCCAAGCCCAATTTTAAAATTGCGAGGACGCAATTCCCAAAAGGGGAGAAGGATGTAACACCCCAGGTAAATAAAGGTTATGAAGTTTTCACATTTATCGATATTTTTGGATACAATATTAAAATAAATTTAAAGGGGACACTTTGCTCGATGGTGTACCCAACACGCAATAACGAGTTTCTTGGGAATCTTACGTTGCACTCTAATAATAAAATAATATTATTTTAAATGGTAGTTAACCCCTAGCTATTGTGATGGAGGGAGTGAATAGAACTAACTACAAAATTATTATATATGTTTGTCAAAAAATTTTACTCTTTACAATAAATGTTAGAGGATTAAAAATGCGAATGAATCCAATTTTAAGCGTAAACATTCAAATATTCTTTAAAAGGTCGATTAACCGCCTTTTGATGGCGAACCTCTTTTAAATCCACTTTTTGAAAATTTTATGTGTTATATTTGACAAAATAAAATTCTTCTTTAGAATTGAGACATCAAAATTTAATTTGTGTAAATTTTTGGTATTTTTCTGAAAAAGTTCACTTTTTAATGAATAGTGAAAAATGTTGTATTTTAATTCAAAACCTCTTTTTAATATAATTTATTTATATTATTAGATTATCTTTTGAATTGGTTTTAAAGTGAAATTAGAATATATTTTTACCATTTAATCCAATAGTGGTCGTTGGAATTAATTTCACTTTGAAATCGGACTTAAACTAGTGTCAATCTTTTGATACATTTTGTTTCATAAAAACGCGCTATTTGTTTTGACAGCGGGAATTAATTATTAAATTAATTAATGCGACTTATATGTTTTGAATTTTGTAAAATATAAATCATTTTTGAATTCAGAATATCAAATATAGCTTAGGGATAATTTTTCGTAATTTTCTGAAAAACCTTAATTTTTGATGAATAGTGAAACAACTAAGTGGTACTTATAAAAACTGATTTTCCGATTAAATGAAATTTTTCCATATTTGTGTTTTGAATTTCAAAAATCTGAAATAAATGGTTGTCATTAAGAAGTAAAATGTTCTTCATTTGGATTAGAATAAATTTTTTTTGGTGAATAGTAACTTATTAATTTTTTAATCGCGATTAGAGGTAATTAGTGTAGTTTAAGGTAAGAGTAATGTTTTAATAAAATTAAATGACCTAGAAACATGTCCTACCCTCATTGGATGTTTCATGGCCGACCAAGAAAATCCATGGGTCAACTTGGGGACCCCATGGAGCCACTTTGGTTGGAAAATGACATAAATACCTTTTTGTTTAATGTTAAAGTAAAAATGACACAAACATTAAATGTTTTACTAAAACATTTTTTACATGGGGTTATACAAGTCATATTTTTGACTATAAATAGTAATTGGAAATATAGAAATATTTCCTACATCATAGTATTTTTTTTATAATTTTTAGACATTATATAAATTAAATTATTTATGACATCATGATGATGCAGTGATGACCTCATTATTTAACGATTTAAATAAAATGGAAAGGTAATGTAAAATCGAAGACCTAAACATGTCCAAAACCTACTATATTGGTGGATTTCGAACCCTTATCACCTTATCCTCAAAAAAAATCAATTTGGGACCATTAAAATCTGAAAATCATTTTAAAATAAAGTAACATTTCCTTACTTTCCAAGAGTGCCCCTCCTCTCCTCTTATAAAAGGCCCCCACCTCTACCACCTTACACACACTTCCAAAGCCTTTGGCTCGGCCAAACCCTGCACATTTTGTCTCTCCAAATCCCTCTATAACTCTTAGAAGCCTCACTTTGGGCAGAAGTCTTCCCAAGGAAGCCTTTGAGCTCAAACCAAAGGGAGTTACCCGATTTTGAGGTAATGTCTTCACTTGAGTCCTTTTGTTTTATTCTGCTTCTCCAACCCCCTAAACTCTTTTTATTCATTTCTTTTATAACAACTCCATTATATTAAATATACTAGGATGTTTTCATAAGAAGTATTCAAGCTAAACTTACACACGCCTACAACTAATGGTTAAAGAACATACTGTTTCCGTGGATGGCGAATTTCTGCCTCATGAAATGATGATTGTTCAATATCTTTCTAACACCTTAAAAGGTGGCCATTAAGATGTCACTATATTTATATATGATATATAATATGTTTATTGTTTCCTTAATCTTCTGTATTTTTCATTTATGTCATATCTTTATGGCTTCCATTATGGGTATACGCGATATCTTCATTTTAGGAAGTGCGGACTACCGCCCCCTCAAAGTGATTTGATTCGTTAATACCATATGTGGTACGTATAAAGGATTTATTTAATGATATTATATATGATACCATGCTGTAATTAAAATACTATTATGTATCATTATGTTTTAATTCCATCAAATATGAAATAGAAATGGATGTAGCGTTCATGCGTACGTATGGCTTACCGTCTCCATGAACGGTGCATTTCATTTCTTACCTCTAAATGTTATGTAATATTATAAATAAATGAATATACTGGATATATATGATATATATGATATCTACATCATGAATAAAAATTTTTATATAATGGATATTTTACCACATGAACAACTTGTAATTATAAAGAGTTTATTTTTAAGTCAAGTACCAATGATCGTTAAAAGGACCGTTATTAACGTAAATAATAACATAGTGTTCATGACATGGTAATAAGTGATATAAAAGGAATAATGAACTTGAAAAAGGTTCTTAAGGAAGTATAAACTAACTCAAGTTTATTATTCAGGAGATTAAATAACGATCGAGTCAAATCGGACATGAGGTAAGGGATCCTACTCCTCAATTTCTTTTTAAGTACACTCTTTTATGTCATTCCTTTTAAACCTCATCTCTCTTGTAATTGGGATGTTATTTTATATTACTCTTACTGTAATTTTTATGTTCATATTATGAGAGACTCTATTCTCTCTCATCAATCCATTTTGGATGTTTTGAGTGGTGTTGTTAGGCTGCCGAATTTTCGTAAGAGATCTAACCTCTCTCATTATTTTTAAGTACTCTCCTTTATGTAACTTCTTTTAAGCTCCTATTTTTTAGGTTGGGGGATGTTCTTTTATATTAATATTTCTGTAAATTTTATTTTAATATGATGAGAGACTCTATTTGATCTCATCAATCCATTTTCGGAAGTCTTAAGTGGCGTCGTTAGGCTGCCATGTTTTCGTAAGGGATTTCTCATCTCACTTTTATTCCCGTGAGATTTATGCTACATTTGCCACCATTTCCTTTGAGTCGTGTATGTACTTACCATTATTATACTCCTTGTTCAAATATAATTCCATTTATGGGTATTTACATATTCATTTTATGACCCTTCTTCAATGGGGTGTACGTTTCAAAAGTTACCCAAGTCGGTAAGGGAACCTTTCACCCTCCTCTTTTTAAAATGACTTCATTTGTTATGTATTTTAAATCACATCTTCTTATGTTGGGATATGTTCTTCTATATCCTTATTGATGTAAATTTTATGTCCAATTGATGAGATACCCTTTTTAAAGTGCTTATGTTTTAAGAGTAAAGTATGATTTCATTGATTCTTATGTGTACATGTACTTATGTTTCCTTTCCATATATTTTTATATCCCTTACTGAGCTTTTTATGCTCATCCCAAGTTTTTAAAATGTTTTTCACAGGTCAAGGGAAAGGTAAATGATATTATGATAGTGTCAAGGAAGTGTCAAGAAAGAATCCAGGTTTTATTTTAAATATGTTTCCGTCGATGGGAAAAAATGAATACTATCTTTTATGTAACCACTTTGTTTAAATGTGGAATGTAATGAAAGTTTATCATCTAATTCTCTAAAACTCTAAACCTGAAAAGATCCTCAATGTGTAATCTTGTATTAACTCAAGATTAAGTAAGGTTTAAGGTTGGGGCCTTATAGCTGGTATCAGAGGTTGGTTTAGATAACTTTAGAGGTTATGGTATTCTCTAAGCATAAGTGATAGTACCATAATGGATAGGATTCCAGAAAGAGTCCTAGTTTTAGATAAAGTGAATAAGTAAGTATATATTAGTGTTTACCTTCCTCATTAGTACATGATGGTTTTGTTGATATAATCACACTGACATTTCTATTTTTTGTGAATGGATGGATCTAGCAGGCACCAAAGAGACAACAGGTTTGAAGGAAACTGTGGTGGTTCTCTGATTAGGATACTAGATAAAATGGGGGATTCAATGAGGAAACTCATGGTTGTTCTAAACCAACTATAAAGGAGTCATGATCAACCACTTGAACCTTGGTATGTCCGGTAATGCATCATGTACTATATGACCAATCGATGTGGAAGTTCAGGTAATAATTATAAAGGTAACCATTAGGGTTTATATGATCCTTACTTTTGGGGTAATTATGGGTTACTATATGTTATGATGGAAGTGAAATGCATGAGATAAAATTGAGGTTAAATAATGTTATGATTATTTTTGAATATTTTATCTCATTTTTTGGGGAATGTTTTAAGGGTTATATAGTTTTGGAAAAATGACAACACACAGACCGTGTGACAACCCGTCGCGTCGGACAAAGCTGCGGGAATCGAACCCACAACCAAAGTGCAACTGGTATTTATCACCTACCACTGGACTACGTGAAGTCCCTGGTTTGTTTGACTGGTTCTTTTTAGTTAAATGATTTTATGAATTAATAGTAAGTTTATTTTGGGTTATCTATTGAAATATATTAACCTATCATGGAGGATATGTGATTAGGTTAATTAATTTTCAATAGGAGACTTTAAGAGCAACTGATGTTGTTTGGAGATAAATGTTATGATTTAACTTGGATGACTATGTGAATAAATCCTTAAAATATTTGGGTTTCAATCTTAGATTGGTTTACATTGAATAATTTTATGGAAAAATTGTTTATCGAATGGTCTTCATTGAACTTTGGGTTCTTTTGGGACAAATTTTGGAGATTAAGAATAGGTTTTCTTTTTATAAAGGATTATACATTTTAGGATTATCTGATCTTGTACTAACCTTTTTGGTTTTGGTTTTGGTTGGAGTCTAAATACATGGGAAGTATATAGTTATCTTTTATGGATTAAGTGATTCTCAAGAAGTTGATTATAGTACTGTTAATGCGAACAAGACTTCCTAAAAACTCATCTTTTGGAGAAAATATGAGTTTGATTAAGAAATATAATAAAAGTTGAAAGTCAACATGATTAGTAATTATGTTTCCTTATGAATAAATTCATCAATAAAAAGTAACATAAAAACTGTTTTCTATTAACTTTTATTACTGGGGAATTGAATACTGTTTAACCCTTCGCAAGTTTTTGATTTTCTTGTGGTTAACTTTCTCCTAAACTTGTATTCTATCACTCTCCATCAGTACATGACCCTATGTTTTCTCCTCCATGTCCATGTTATCCTACATGGAATCCTAGTATGGGTTATATTGGGTGACCGCTGTACTTCTCTTTCTTTATTTTGAAGTGATTGTTTTACTGAATCTTGTTCCGATGTTGGATTTTCAATGAAGATTCCAAGCCCAATTTTAAAATTGTGAGGACGCAATTCCAAAAAGGGGGGAAGGATGTAACACCCCAGGTAAATAAAGGGTATGAAATTTTCACATTTATCCATATTTGTGGATAAAATATTAATATAAATTTAACAGGGACGCAATGCTCGATGGCGTACCCAACACGCAACAACGAGTTTCTTGGGAATCTTATGTTTCACTCTAATAATAAAATAAAATTCTTTTAAATGGTAGTTAACTTCTAGCTGTTTTGATAGCGGGAGTGAGTAGAACTAACTAAAAAATGATTATATATGTTTGTCAAATATGTTTACTCTTTACAATAAATGTTAGAGGATTAAAAATGTGAATGAATCCAATTTTAAGCATAAACATTCAAATATTCTTTAAAAGGTCGATTAACCGCCTTTTGATGGAGAACCTCTTTTAAATCCACTTTTTGACAATTTTATGTGTTATATTTGACAAAAATAAAATTCTTATTTAGAATCCGGACCTCAAATTTTAATTTTTGTAAATTTTTGGTATTTTTCTGAAAAAGTTCAATTTTTAATGAATAGTGAAAAATGTTGTATTTTAATTTGAAACCTCTTTTTAATATAATTTATTTATATGATTAGATTATATTTTGAATTGTTTTTAAAGTGAAATTATAATATATTTTTACCATTTAATCCAATATTGGTTGTTGGAATTAATTTCACTTTGAAATCGGACTTAAACTAGTGTCAATATTTTGATACACTTTGTTTCATAAAAACACGCTATTTGTTTTGAGAGCGGGAATTAATTATTAAATTAATTAATGCAACTTATATGTTTTTAATTTTTTAAAATAGACATCATTTTTGAATTCGTAATATCAAATATATCTTAGGGTGAATTTTTCGTAATTTTCTGAAAAACGTCAATTTTTGATGAATAGTGAAACCACTAAGTGGTACTTATAAAAACTGATTATCCGTTTAAATGAAATTTTTCCATCTTTGTGTTTTGAATTTAAAAAATCTGACATACATTGTTGTCATTAAGAAGTAAAATGTTGTTCAATGGGATTAGATTAATTTTTTTGGTGAATAGTAACTTATTAAGTTTTTAATCGCGATTAGAGGTAATTAGTGTAGTTTAAGGTAAGAATAATGTTTTAATAAAATGAAATGACCTAGACACATGTCCTACCCCCATTTAATGTGTCATGGAGGACCAATACAATCCATGGGTCAACTTGGGGACCCCATGGAGCCAATTTGGTTGGAAAATGACATAAATACCTTTTTATTTAATGTTAAAGTAAAAATGACACAAACATTAGATGTTTTACTAAAACAATTTTTACATGGGGTTATACAAGTCATATTTTTTACTATAAATATTCATTGGAAAGATAAAATGATTTCCTACATTATAGTATTTTTCTATAATTTTTAGACATTAAATAAATTAAATTATTTATGACATCATGATGATACAGTGATGACCTCATTATTTAACGATTTAAATAAAATGGAAAGGTAATGTAAAATCTAAGACCTACACATGTACAAAACCTATTGTATGGGTGGATTTCAAACCCTTATCACCTTATCCTCTAAACACATCAATGTGGGACCATTAAAATCCAAAACTCGTTTTAAAATAAAGTATCATTTCCTTACTTTCCAAGAGTGCCCCTCCTCTCCTCTTATAAAAGGCCCCCACCTCTACCACCTTACACTCACTTCCAAAGCCTTTGGCTCGGCCAAACCCTGCACATTTTGTCTCTACACATCCCTCTATAACTCTTATAAGACTAACTTTGGTTAGAAGTCTTCCCAAGGAAGCCTTTGACCTCAAACCAAAGGGAGTTACCCAATTTTAAGGTAATGTCTTCACTTGAGTCCTTTTGTTTTATTCTGCTTCTCCAACCCCCTAAACTCTTTTTATTCATTTCTTTTGTAACAAATCCAGTATATTAAATATACTAGGATTTTGTTATAAGATGTATTCGTGGTAAACTTACACACACCTACATCTAATGGTTAAAGAAGATACTGTTTCTTTGGATGGCGAATTTCTACCTCACGAAACGATGATTATTCAATATCTTTCTAACACCTTCAAAGGTGGCCATTAAGATGTCACTATATTTATATATGATATATTATATGTTTATTTTTACCTTAATCTTCTGTATTTTTCATTTATGTCATACCTTTATGGCTTCCATTATGGGTATACACGATATCTTCATTTTAGGAAGTGCAGACTACTGCCCCCTCAAAGTGATTTGATTCGTTAATACCATATGTGGTATGTATAAATGATATATTTAATGATATTATATATGATACCATACTGGAATTAAAATACTATTATGTATCATTATGTTTTAATTCCATTAAATATGAAATAGAAATGGAAGTAGTGTTCATGCATACGTACGACTTACCGTCTCTATGAACGGTGCATTTCATTTATTACCTCTAAATGTTATGTAATATTATAAATACATGAATATACTGGATATATATGATATATATTATATCTACATCATGAAAAAAATTCTGGATATAATGGATATTTTACCACATGAACAACTTGTAATTATAAAGAGTTTATTTTTAACTCAAGTACCAAAGATCGTTAAAACGATCGTTATTAACGTAAATAATAACATAGTGTTCATGACATGGTAATAAGTGATATAAAATTAATAATGAACTTGAAAAAGGTTATTAAGGAAGTATAAATTAACACAAGTTTATTATTCAGGATATTAAAGAACGATCGAGTCATGTCGGACTTGAGGTAAGGGATTCTACTCCTCTCTTTCTTTTTAAGTACACTCTTTTATGTCATTCCTTTAAAGCTCATTTATCTTGTTATTGGGATGTTATTTTATATTAATCTTTCTTTAATTTTTATTTTCATATGATGAGAGACCCTATTCTCTCTCATCAATCCATTTTGGATGTTTTGAGTGGCGTCATTAGGATGCCGAATTTTCGTAAGAGATCTAACCTCTCTCATTTTTTTAAGTACTCTCCTTTATGTCACTTCTTTTAAGCTCCTATTTGTTATGTTGGGGGATGTTCTTTTATATTAATCTTTCTGTACATTTTATTTTAATATGATGAGAGACCCTATTTGATCTCATCAATCCATTTTTGGAAGTTTTAAGTGGCGTCGTTAGGCTGCCAAGTTTTCATAAGGGATTTTTCATCTCACTTTTATTCCTGTGAGATTTATGCTACATTTTCCACCATTTCCTTTGAGTGGTGTATGTAATACCCATTATTATACTCCTTGTGTAAATATAATTCCACGTATGGGTATTTACATATTCATTTTATGACCCTTCTTCAATGGGGTGTACGTTTCAAATGTTACCCATGTCGGTAAGGGAACCTTTCACCCTCCTCTTTTTAAAAAGACTTCTTTTGTTATGTATTTTAAATCACATCTTCTTATGTTGGGATATGTTCTTCTATATCCTTATTGATGTAAATTTTATGTCCAAGTGATGAGATACCATTTTTATCTATCATCAAGTCATTTTTGTTTGTGACGCCGCTTGGCTGTCGAATTTTTGCAAGGGAACTTCTTAACCCAAATTTGATTCTTTGGGATAAACTTGTACTCCTTAAATATGTCGTTCTATGAATATGTGCGAATATCCTCTGATTGTTTTACACTTAATATCGACTTATATTTGGTGTATTCTTTTGTCACACATAATTATGTAATTGATTTATCCTTAAACCAAGGATATTGTCTTTGTAAGGGACTTCATCTCAATCTCCATTCATTGAGGCATATTTTGTTTTATACACAACCTTCTTTTATACGGTGTATAAACCCCTTTGACTTTTATGTTTATCAAAAAAGAAATATTTTTTATATGAAGCGTTTTACTAAACGACAAAGGGGAATTTTTTTGTCATACGTATGCGGTGACAACGACTTCTCCACCGCCATGACCATTATTTGAGTTTCATCTTCCTCTACAAGCCGTACCTTCTTTTTAAAAGAAATATAAATACAATGTTTTACTTTTCTTTTATTTTGGTATTGAAAGTCGTTTTCATAAAGTTTTTTATATTAATGTGTTTTATTCATATCTTGTAATTAAAATGTGGAAATGTTATGTTTCCTTTATGCATGTATTATGTGGTACGATTATGTTATGGTTCATGGGAATTATTATGAAGATGGGTGGTTCCATGATAAACTAAGGGCGGGTGAGCCCGATACAGCTCTCCAATGCATTGGGTAATGCGAAGGACTGAAACGTTAAGGTTTCTCCGAAGAGATTTAGGGAATATACTGTGGTGGGTATTCCAAATGTAACAAAGAGGGTTACTCCCTACGTAAGAATGTTAAGAATGCCTTAAGTTACCTTTATGTCTTATGATTTCTATGATTTATTCATGATTTGATGAGGTATGTTAAAGTGCTTATGTTTTAAGAGTAAAGTATGATTTCATTGATTCTTATGTGTACATGTTCTCATGTTTCCTTTCCATATACTTTTTTATCCCTTACTGAGCTTTTTATGCTCATCCCATGTTTTTGAAATGTTTTTCTTAGGTCAAGGGAAAGGTACATGATATGATGATAGTGTCAAGGAAGTGTCAAGAAAGAATCCATGTTTTATTTTAAATATGTTTCAGTTGATGGGAAAAAATGAATACTATCTTTTATGTAACCACTTTGTTTAAATGTGGAATGTAATGCAAGTTTATGATCTAATTCTCTAAAACTCTAAACCTAAAAAGATCCTCAATGTGTAATCTTGTATTAACTCAAGATTAAGAAAGGTTTAAGGTTGGGGCCTTATATCGGCCATCCCTCAATTGCATCTATTTTGGAGGGATCCATAGATATCCCATTTCTTGTGATGATATGGCCCAATAATGAGACTTCCTTCAACCAGAACTCACACTTGTTGTACTTTGCATAGAGCTTCTTCTTGCGCAAAGTCTCTAGTACAGTTCTTAAATGCTCCCCATGGTCCTCCTTGGTTTTGGAGTATATTAGAATATCATCTAAAAAGACTACCAAAAATTTGTCAAGGTAATCTCTAAAGACACTATTCATCAAGTCCATGAATATTTCCGGAGCATTGGTGAGTCCGAAAGGCATTACTATGAATTCATAGTGCTCGTACCTTGTACGAAAAGCAATCTTGGGGATATATTCCTTCATTACTCTTACTTGATAATATCCTGACCACAAGTTTAACTTGGAGAAGTATTGTTCTCCACGCAACTGATCGAAAAAGTCATCAATTAGTGGGAGTGGATAATTGTTCTTTATCGTGATTTTGTTAAGTTCACAATAATCGATGCAAATCCGCATTGACCCATCTTTCTTGACGAAGAGGACTAGTGCACCCCATGGTGAAGCACTTGGGCGTATAAACCCTTCATCCAGATTCTCCTGTAATTGTTTCTTCAACTCTTCAAGATCAAAAACAGCCATTCTATATAGAGTCTTGGATATTGGTATCACCCCAGGTATAAGTTCAATTGAGAACTCAACATCTCTTCTTGGAGGAAGACCAGGCAGTTCCTCGGGAAACACTTCCGCGAATTCCCTCACTATTGGAATTTCTTCAAGGATGGTTTCTTATTTGGACTCAATCATCTGAGGCAGATACATGTGCTCATAGGGTAGTAATATCCATGCTTGAGATGATGGAGCTAAAGGAGATTCATCTTCCTCCTGACACTTGTAATGAATCGGGGGTCGATTCTCCATATGGAGTGTGATTTCCCTCTCCCGACAATTTATGTTGGATATATATAAGGAAAGCCAATCCATGCCAAGAATTTCATCAAATTCCACCAAAGGGAGTATGACGAGGTTCTCTAGGAAATTAAATCCACAGATTATAACATGGGAGGACTTATATTCATGGGATGCAATGATTTTCCCATTTTCCGTACTCACCGACATCTTTACTTCCATGATTTGTGGTGGTGCTGGGATTGTTCTACTAAACATTCGAGATATAAAGAATGTGTAGAACCTGAATCAAAAAGTACGATCGCTATTCTTGAATGAATAACTAGGGTTCCTGTCACCACTTCGTTGCCGGGGTTCACTTCGGTAGAAGTGATGGCAAAAGCTCTTCCTTGCTGTCTTGGAGGTTGTTGGTTGCCTCCGATAACCCTTGGATTAGGGAACTGATTTGAAAAATGACCTGGTTCTTTGCATTTATAGCATTGAACAACGCGTTGAGGTTCGAATGGAGCATTCCTCTCCTTTGTCGCAGTCGCGGGTCCTTCTTGCCGACAGTTAATAGCTAGGTGCCCTTCTCTTCCACACCTAAAGCATTTTCTCGTCCCCTTAAGGCAATTTCCAGGGTGCTTCTTTCCGCACTTTTGGCAAGTGGGGTGCTGGAAGTTCTTAGCGTCGTTGGATTTATCCATCGGACCACCAGAATTGAAGTACACCTTACACTTCTTGTCCCCATGATACCCCTGTGATTCTCCCATCTCCATTTCGACCTTGAGGGCACATCGGACAATTTCCTCATAGCTGTTGAAGTCACAGATCGCTAATGCATTCCGCAAGCTAGGCTTCAGCCCACCAAAGAAGCGGTCAACCTTACATTCGGGGGTAACGACAAAGCCGGAAGCGTATCGTGAAATCCTTGTGAAGTTTTCCTCATACGCTCCCACAGATTCTTCATCTTTTTTCTTGAGGGAAAGGAAGTCCCTTTCCATCTTAAGACAGAGGGTGCCCGGAAAATATTTATCAAAAAACATCTTCCGGAATTACTTCCATTCCAAAGCCTCAATCTCCTCCTCAGGCTTCATATTTTTGATCAACGTCCACCATTTATCAGCTTCACCCTCCATACGATAAGCCTCCAGGAGAACCTTCTCTTGTTCAGAACATTGGAGGATGGAGAATATCTTTTCAATGGAGTTGATCCATTGTTCAGCGATCGTGGGATCGGATGATCCACTAAAAGTAGGAGGCCTTTGTCTCATTAAGCTCTCGATAGAGACTTGTTCTTTTTTAGGGGGGTTTGGACGTTCCTCTTGACCCATGTTTCTATTCAAAATTTGAGTTAGCTAAGAGAGAAGCGTGACAAAGTTCACGATTCCCGCTCCCATTGGATTGGGCATCTCATTAGTACAATCATCACATTGATCTTCACAACGGTTGTTAACCTGAGTCCTCCTATTACCGGCCATTGGCTGGAATAAAAGGAAAGTTATGGGTAACAAATAAAGGGTTATCCAAATAAAAAAGTTGATGACTTATAAATAAACTTTTACTTCCTTAACTCATGAGTCTAAAGGATTCAATCTAGACTTTTCATGATCTACTTTCTAACATATATTCTTAGGGGCATTTTTTCCTTAATAAGGGTTCATACCAAGATTGTGAATTTATCAAAATATATCCCCCAGGAGTGTCGTAACCAAGAGTGTAGCAAGACCCATTGTCGTGCACCAGTTCCCATTCGAGTCTAGCTCAAAGCGGTGTTTTCGGGTTTTAACCATATGATACATCTGTGCCAGAGCCGCCTCTACCTGCTCGTATCCAGACATGGATGTATTTGTTTGATAAACCACTTACTTAGTATTTATTATAACTTAGGGATATTTTTATTATACTTAGTCTTGTATCTAAGGCTTTACTAGGATTTCCTGATCCCAAAAATAACTAAACCTATCCTATGATACCAACTATGACAACCCTGCTTTTTATTACAACTTAAACATGCTTTTTTACATAAAACTTCACTTGATACAACAAAAAAGATAGAGAGGTTTAGTGTCATTGGGGCTTAGTATCATTACATAATAACTTAAAACTTGAAATACAACATCTTCATTAAAAACTTCCTTTACATGACCACTACATTCCTTCGTACTTAGCATTGCATGCGATAACCTGAGGACATGCATAAGAAAAGGGTGAGCTATAAATTCTAGTAAGGGAGTACACATGGAATAACATGAGGAGTACAATACATGTTAGGAAATAGGAATATCAATATATAATAAGAGAAACATGAACATAAAGTCATGATAAAGCATGATAATCATAACATGGAAATGTGGCAAAAACACTTAACATGGATTTAGCATGAGCCAAGGCTCATTGCACATAAAGCATGAGTAAACCCGCATTGCACATGAAGCACGAGTAAACCCTCATTGCACTTGAATTAGAATGAGTTAACACTCATTGCACATGATTTATCATGATACTATACTTTACCCAATGCATTGGAGCGCTATAAGGGCGCACCCTTCTTAAACATTTCATTTCATGCATAAGTGTGCCACATGGATCATAAAACATGGATTCATAAAACATAATCATTTATTCCACGATAAAGGAATGTGGAATTCATACATGAAACTTTACAATCAATAAGTAATTGTGCATAAAGGTGAATAGCCTTGATGGAGAAATGGGCATGGTATTCACTACACAATGACATTGGCTTAGAAAATCGGTGTGATTTCGGCAGCATAACGGCGTGACATAAGAATTCATAAAAAAGGTTTATGAGAGAGAAAGGGGTTCCTCATCATATTTACATGTAATGGACAGTAAGGAGGTCATATAGATACATGTCCCAACAATTGTAATGTAATTTATATTCATGATTCAAAAGTATTGCTTGAATATAAAAGAGGAGAGAGAAGTTCCTTTCAGAATTTCGGCATAGTAATGGGTGTAAATGGGAGGCATTTAATGAAAGAGAAAGGGGTCTCCCAACATTCAAACAATAAAAGGTCAGTATTGGGGAGGTGCGAAACCATACCCCAACATTCATAATTTAAATTAAAATGGCAATACAACATAATGAAAATTGACAAAAATGAGAAAGGAAGAAAAAACTCTTACTTGGAAGTGTGCTTCCAAAGGCTAGAGAGAGGCTTGTGACAGGCTTCTTGGGAGCTTGGGGCACCTTGGGAGGATTATAGAGAGAGTAGGGCAGAGGTTGGACGAACTCCAAGGGATTTTAGTGAGGAGGAAGTGGGAACTTGGGTGGGTTTATATAGGAAAGGTGAGGGAATTCTTTATTATTTAGGTTTGGGTCCCCTTAGATTAAATTAATCCAAACCACAAACCATCCCATGGTTTTTGCCCATTGTTTTTGGAAAAAGAAAGAGGAAAAAAATATTTTATAAGGCCAAGGTCCGAACTTATTAAAATATTAGGGTTGCTTATGTGGAGGTGAGTCACACTCCCATGGAAATTAATTTAAAAAGGCAAAGTGTTGAATATGTCTTTAGGGGTTCATTAATGCTTTGAAAAGTAAGTCAAACAAACCCAAAACCTCGTTATTTTAATGATAAAACATATATTGACCGAAAATAAGGATTATGGAATTTTATTACATCTACATTGGGTCATTATGATGTCATAAAACATATTATATATTTAAACGGTATTTAATTTTTTCCCAAAAATTTGACTGTCTCAGAAAATTATGAAAAATTCACCGTTGGATAATTTCGACATCCTAATTCCAAAAATAATATTTATTTTATCTAAATAATTTTCTAAATATGTGAATTTTTACTATTAAAATAAAAACCGACATTTATCAAAAATTCACGGGTTTTGACAGAAATGGCTTTCAAACCTTAATAAAAATTTTAATTGCATTCATAAAATTATAAGATCATTCATATTTAATAATAATTAATTTAATATTAATAATAATATTTTATTAAAATATTATTTAATTCAAAAATCCCTAAATTTAATAAAATGGATTTTTTAATTAAATAATAACTAAAAACACCATTTGTGCTTTAAAAACTATTTACAATGTATCAAAAAATGACTAGAAATTATATTATTTATTAAATAAAAAAATAATGTACATGAACATAGTACTAATTATTTGTTACATAACCCCTTAAAACAGCCGCATAAGACCTAAGGGTAAGGTGTGCGATGGTGACAGACTCTTGGGTGGCTTGGATAACATCGCTCGAGTGGTGATCTCTATCAACTTACACTTTTCCCGTAGATGGTTCCGTTCAAGCTTGACATGGTGAAGCTCAGCTTGGGCTTGGTCAAGGGCGAAGCCCAAGGATGCCACCTCTTTTCCGAGCTCGGACAAATGGGCTTCATATGGGGCAATTCTACTGGATGAGGCCATCGCTTCCTTTGTCTGAGTAAAATTGGGTTCGTTAAAGCCTTATATTTATACTACTCATGTGATCACTATTCAATGGCTATAAAAGTAATGGTCACAACTCTTAACATAAAACAAAAGAAGTTGACATCTTATAAAAACATTTTTTATAAAGAGACATTTAACTGGATCAAGAGGGATTTTCCATTAATGAAACATTGGGTCGTTGCATGGTAGGTACACGCCGTGTAAGTTTGGAGTCGTGTACCCAGCCATATCACTAACAACACAGGTCGGGGAAGCTCGGGTAGAACACATTGTGTCTAGAGGGAACACACCGTGTAGTCCTGTCTAGTTACTCGGTCGTGTCACTAACATCATGGGCCAACTTTACCATCATTTCCACATGCCCTGTTTTTTTTTGAACACGCCGTGTAGTCTTGTCCAGATACCCAACCGTGTCACGAACAACACAGGACGGTGTCACCTTTCATATACACATTGTGTTTGTTCAAAACATGCCATGTAAGGTTCATCCATGTATATGGCCATGTTTTTAACAACATGGGCCACCGAATCCTTGTCCACTACATTCCATGTCCGTAGTAAACACGTCATGTAGTCTCAGTTTAAGAGAAAAAATGTGTGGGTTAGCTGGGTAAGGAGACTCAGGTAGGGGAATAGTTTTCAAGTACATGTCGTGTGTGGGTTCAACACACCGTGTAGTTTAAAGTGTACATGACTTGTAGGGTAGGAGTACACGCCCATGTCAGTGGGTTAAGAATACATGCCGTGTAGTTTTATACACACCGTCTAGTCATGTTTTGTAAACTTGTGTTTTTTTCTTCCCCTATTTCGGTTTTGTACTCTTGTGTTCTCTGTCCTTGATTTCCTGATCTAAGGTGTGCTTTTGATCTTTGAGAGCTATGCCTCCGAGACGTCCTCTAGTTGTACATCTGTCATCAGGCAGTGATCAGACGCTAGAAAGGGATGATCAGGGAATTCCTACCGATTCTCCAATCAGGCCAGCCTTGGCACCGGCTGTTATACCAGTTGCAGGTGTTGATGCACAGTTTAGGTAAGGTTTCATGAGGATGACGTAGGGTTTCTAGGGTGATCCGCCTCCTGCCATGTGTATGGAAGACTTGATGTGGGTTTTTTAGCAGTAGCATCCTTCCAAATTATTAGGGGAAGGAGGACCTCAGGCTGCAGAGTCATGGCTGGAAACCATGCTGATGATCTTCAAGCATCTGGAGATGCCTCTAGAGAGGCGGGTCAAGCTCACCACCTATATGCTCTGAGACTCTGACAAGAGGTGGTGGGAAGTGATCCCGCATGCGGGTCAGTAGTAGGCTATGGCTTGGGAGGTGTTCCAGCGTGTGTTCTATGACTACTTCTACCCAGAGACCCCGAGGGCCGATTGAGCCCAGGAGTTGATGAGCTTAGAGCAGGGTACTCTTTCTGTCATGGAGTACTCCGCTCGTTTCATTGAGCTGTAGTGCTTCACACCCCTCCAGGATGGGAGTGTGGTGTTCATAGCAAGGAAGTTTGAGGATGGTCTTAGGCGGGAGATCCACTCACAGGTGAACATCATCCTGCTGACTTCCATTACTTCCATCGTCAAATAGGCACTGATTGTAGAGTGAAATCTGAGACTCTGAAGCTGCGAGCTAGGTCAGTTCTGCTTCTAGAGCTAGTCTCTCTCTAGATAACAACAAGAAGTGCCATAGAGAGCCTAGACGTGGTGATCTGAGGAAGCGAGATGCATCTTCAGGCATCCAGGTGACATGCTACCAGTGTGGCCGATCAGGTCACATGAGACCGCAGTGCCAGAGGGACCCCGTGGAGTGCCGATCTTGTGGCAAGATGGGTCACCTTTAGAGTTTCTTCCAGGTCTTATCACGAGCAGCTGGTGACCGCGGTTATTCCGTGACTCCTCGTTCAGGAGTAGCACCACCAGTTTCTCACCAGTCGGGGAACTGGAGTTCTTTCAGCCATTCAGGCTGAGGTGGAGGTCGAGGTCGTGGCGGTCAACCACCAGTTCCTCAGCACCAGTAGGGAGGTTCAGGTCAGAGTGGTTAGCCAGTGGCACAGGGCCACGGTACAGGCCAGTCTTTCGTCATGGATTAGACTTATTAGGATCAGGATCCCAGCCCTTCTACTGCTAGAGGTATGATTTATTAGCCTTAGTTTTATCTTAAACCCTTTTCGATACTAGTTTTATGCATAGCTTCATCTCTATTGTTTTCGTGGAGAGCCTTGGGCTCTGCATCTTTTCTTCTGCTGACTCATTGACACTAGACACACCTTTGGGAACAAGGACATCTAGTGTACGGAAGTGTAGAGAGTGCCCTCTTGAGGTTGCAGGGTATTGCTTCTTATGGGATCTCTATGTCCTAGAGATGGAAGACTATGATGTCATCCTTGGCATGGATTGGTTGATTCCCTTTCTGGCATTCATCGACTGTTATCACCGCAGAATGAGTTTCGTTTCACCAGAGGGAGAGTCTTTTCTCCATAAGGGCGAGTGGGACGTTCAGGAGAGTCGGGCAGGACTCGAGCATCTTGGGCTAGGAAGGGTGACGGCCCAGATTGATAGCCTTTATTTGGATGATCAGGGTACTCCATAATTGGATTTTCCTCCAGTGGTGGATCGCTTCAGGGATGTCTTTCCATAGGACTTTTCAGGTTTTCCTCCAGAGCATGACGTAGAATTATCTATTGAGCTCATGCCAGGAGTGGAAACGGTGTCCATTCCTCCTTACAGGATGGATACACTTGAATTTCAGGAGCTCAAGAAGCAGTTGGAGGAGCTACAGGCTAAGGGTTTCATCTGACCCAGTACTTCTCCTTGGGGTTCACCTATTCGGTTTGCAAAGAAGGAAGATGGTAACCTTTGGATTTGTGTGGATTATCGGAAGCTGAACCAGTTGATGGTCAGGAACCGATATCCTTTTCCGAGAATTGATGACCTTTTCGATCATCTTTGAGGAGATCGGGTGTTCTTAAAGATCGAATTGAGGTCTGGTTATCATCAGTTGCATGTTAGACCATCAGATATACCTCTGATAGCCTTCAGGAGTAGGTATGGTCTATACGAGTATACAGTCATGCCATTCAGTCTCACTAACACACCTGCAGTTTTCATGGCACTGATGAATCGAGTGTTCCTTCCTTACTTGAACTCCTTTATCGTGGTCTTCGTGGACGATATCTTGGTGTACTCTCACACTCGACATGACCATGTCACACATCTTGAGATCGTTATGAGTACAATGAGAGAGCATCAGATTTATGTTAAACTCTCGAAATGCCATTTCTGGATGGATCAGATTCACTTCTTGGGTCACGTCATCTCAGAGGAAAGAGTATCAGTGGACCCAGAGAATGTGAGAGTTGTAGTTTCCTGGGAGCAACCGAAGAACGTCTTTGAGTTAAGGATTTCCTAGGGCTGGATGGATACTACAGACGCTTCATTCAGGACTTTTCTCATATGGCACTACCATTGATAGGTCTGAAAAAGAATAGGGAGAAGTTTTTATGGTTAGATTCTTGTGAGTCAGCCTTTCAGGAGTTGAAAGGGAGGTTAACATCAGCACAGATACTAGTCTTGTCGAAGCTAGGAAAGAACTACACTATTTATTGTGATGCTTCAGGTATCGGTTTGGGAGCTGTGCTTATACTAGGGGATGGAGTCATTGTGTATGGGTCTTGGAATTTGATGCCACATGAGAGGAACTACCCTACGCATGATCTGGAGTTGGCAGCTATTTTTCATGCCTTACACTGTTGGAGACACTATCTGCAGGGAGAGCACTTTGTGGTCTTCACTGACCAGAAGAGTCTCAAGTATATTTTCACTCAGCAGGATCTGAACCTGAGACAGTGCAGGTGGGTCGAGTACCTTCAATATTTTGATTTCGAGCATGCCTATACGCCAAGGAAAGGCAACGCAGTGGTAGATGCGTTGAGTAGGAGAACTTATATTCAGGAAGTTCCATAGGCCAGTAGTGAGTGGTATCTGATGGATCTGTTCTCTGAGATGCATCCAGAGGTGCACGACAGAAAGGGACAGACTTTCTTATCTTCTGTAGCTATTACCTCTACACTTCTTGATCGGGTACGTATGAGGCAGCTATCAGACTCTGAAGTCTTAGTCCTGTGGGAGAGTGTATCAGGAGAGGACCCTCTTCCTAGATGGGTAGTGGGCGAGGATGAGATCTTTCATTTCTAGGGATGTGTATGGGTTCCAGTAGACATACGCGAGGAGCTGATGTAGGATTTTCATTCCTCATTTTGGACAGTTCATCCTGGCATCACCAAGATGTATCGGGATCTTCATTTCCATTATTGTTGGCCAGGTATGAAGAAGGATGTTGCTGGTTTCGTCATGAGATGTTCTACTTGTCAGTAGGTGAAGGAAAAGCATCAACGACTAGCAGGACATTTACAACAGTTACCCATTCCTGGGTGAAAGTGGAACGATGTCAAAATGTACTTTGTGACTGGGTTTCCGAGGATGCCTCAAGGGAACGATGATGTTTGGGTTGTCGTCAACAGGCTTACGAAGGTTGCGTACTTCTTGCAGATTAAGGAGACCTTCATTGTTGATGATCTGGGGTGACTTTACATACGAGATATAATTCTTCTACATGGAGTTCCACAATCCATTGTTTCAGACAGGGATGTGTGCTTTACCTCTCAGTTCTGGCAGGGACTTCAGAAGGCCTTGGGTACACAGGGACTTTTGAGTACAACATACCATCCCCAGACTAATGGCCAGTCTGAGCACACGATCCAAGTGCTTGTGGATATGCTCCGAGCTTGTATCCTAGACTTTGACGGTTCCTGGGAGAAGCATATCCCTCTGGTGGAGTTCGCCTACAACAACAGTTTATAGGCGACCATTCAAATGGAACCATTCGAGGCTTTGTATGGTTGGCCATTCTGATCGCCCTTATACTGGTTAGAAGAAGGAGAGGCAGCTTTGTTGGGACCTCATCTCGTTCAGGAGACCTCAGAATAGATAGAGCTGATTCTAAAGAAGATGGCTACGACACAGTCTCGACAGAAGTCTTATGCTGATCAGCGGAGATGACCTCCAGAGTTTGAGGTTGGAGATCATGTTTTCCTGCGTGTCGCACCGAGTTTGGGACACAAGTGGATTCGGATACAGGGTAAGCTTTCACTGTGGTAAATCGGGCCGTTTGAGGTCTTGGAGAGAGTGGGGTTCGTCGCCTATCGGTTGCAACTACCTCAGAGGTATCGGGCCATGCACGACGTCTTCCACGTCTCTCAGCTCTGACATTACTTTTCAAACTCTTCTCACGCCTTTCAGCCAGAAGAAGTCAAGCTTGAATCAGATGCGTCATTCGAGGAGCATCCTATCTGGATTGTCAATCACAATACAAAGGTTCTCTGTGGGCGGTCTGTTCCACTGGTATGAGTGTTATGGCAGCACAGGCGAGTACAAGATGAGACCTGGGAAAGGGAGGTCGATGTATGATCGCATTGGTCGGAACTGTTCGGGGATTCTTCTTCTACGCCCTATTAGGGAAATTCAGGGACGAATTTATTTAAGGGTAGAGGTTTGTAAGAACCCGGATCTTCATTCAGGTATGTTTTTCCTTTTTCTAGAGTTTTTAAGAAAAATGAATTTTCTGGAAATTTTCAAAGTATACACCGTGTACTTTATGAGTACACGCCGTGTACTCTGATCTGGCTCGAAGCCGTGTGCCGACTGTGCCCAGGCCACACACACGGTGTGTAGGGGTGATGTGGAGGCTGATTTTTGAGGAGTACGGAAAGGACCCAGTACAGGCCGTGTACTCTAAAAGTACACGCCGTGTACTTTCTTTTTTTACTAAACGGACTAGGGTCGCGCCTAACCCCCAATTTCATCTTCTTCTCCAGATTTCGTCCTCCCGAGAGCAATTGTACGGCCAGACCTTTGACGAGATCTCATCTCTTCATCTGTTCTCTAATTCAAGCATGGTCAATTGTGTTGGAATCGCAGCGGTGAGCTCTCCCTTTAGCTTGAGTCTTGTTTCTTGATTCCTTCAGGTTTCTATGTTATTGTTGGTTGATCATTTTGTGCATTTTTTCAGATATACATCGTTCCAAGGGGAATCTGTCTTCTTGGTTCACGTATATCGATCTCCTAGGATCAAGGTAGGTGGTTTGTTCCTTTCTATAGAAAGTTGATGAATATTTTGTGAAAATTCCACCAATACCCTTCAATGGGGTATTGCGTGTTCCTGTTTTTCCCTTGTTGTATATCCTGCTTTTCTTGATTGCTAGAGTTGATATTTTTCCTATGATTGTGGTAGATTTACTGTACTTTGGATGTTTTATATTCTTGTCCTATCTGTTTGGAATTTTTCCAGTTTCCATGCTTAGTCGTAGGACAATGGAACTGTTACCTTGTTTTGTTGCTGAGCCTTAGTTGATATCCAAGTAGCTCTTGAGGTTTACTTGGACGATGTACACGCATGCTGATAATTTTTAGTTTCACTCAGGACTGTGAGATCCTAGAGTAGTAGACCAAAGGGAGAATTGGCGGAAGGGCTTCTCCAGAGTGTCTTTTAATTACGATACAAAACCATAGGGGGAATTGACGTTTAGTGCTTCCTCAGAGAGTCTTTAGTTCCTTAATGAAGGCCACAGGGGGAATAGACGTTGAGTGCTTCCCCAGAGAGCCTTTAGCACGATACGAGACTATAGGGGGAATTGACAGTGAGTGCTTCCCCAGAGAGTCTATTATTTTCAGAGCTGAACCAGAGGGGTGAGACTACGTGAGCCTCATAGAGGGTTGCTGGTACTTATAGGTTGAACCATAGGGGTTAGGCAGTGAGATCTAACCGTAGGGTTACCTGTTTTCTTCTTGTTGTTGGCTGTTTAATTGTGTAATTTATTTGTTAGAACTATGGATTGTAGCTGCTTGTGCTTTCATGTAAACTGCTTCTTGTTTTATTACTTGTCTTGTATTCATTAACTGTTAGGCACAAATCTTTGGGTGATTGCCTACTGGGATTGTATCTCACACCCTGTTTGGGCCAAGCTTTTGGGACCAAGCAGCCTATGTTGCTGTAGGTATAGATAAGGGAAAGCACCTTCTACTTCAGGTACCAGACTTGCTGGATCTGGAGAGCATGGGACCGAGCCGGGGCTCACGATGCTGAGGAGTTTATTCTGTTTTTCTTTTGCACTTGTCTTCAGTTGTATCCCAGCATGTTGTTGTGTTCTCTGCTTTCAATAGATACTTGTACCTGCTGCATCATTGTCATCATTGCTATATATATTCTTTGCTTCTGCTATTTGTATTCTATTGTTATACATGTTGTTACTGCTTCCACTGTTGAATGTTGTTTTTCCGCTGTATACCCTACCAAATGAGTGCATGGTTTCCCCACCGACTCACCAAGTCCATCGCTGCTAGTCGGCAGCCTCTGGCATTTGGGGAAACGCGCTTGAGGTCATGTGGCGAACCGGTTGCGGGGCACTAGTGGAGGGGCTCCAGATTCAGGTCGTTACAACATATTTGTCAACCATGTCCATGATTCTTAAAATGTATTTCAAAATATTATCAAAAAAAATATAAAGTATTTTTTACACATTTTTGACATCTTACAATTTTTTTTAAAGTAATCCTTTCATCATTTTCAAAACAATGTACTTTATGACCTTTTTCAAAAATTAAGGAAATATTTTTTTTAATTATACAGCGCGAGCAACTATTTTCTGCCATTATGACGTCTTAACATTTTAAATAATCCATTACATGATTATAAGGTTATTTTAAAAAGAAATGTTTTTTTATCGTTCTGTGGCTTTTAAATAATTTCAGAGTAAAAATTGGATATTTCTCTAAAATAGTTTTGATGATTTCAGTAGATTATTTTCATCAATTTCAACATCATTTGTTGGATGTTATACTTAATTGAGGTATATTTATTATGATAAAATCATCCACATTGTATTGAAGGGTTTATAATACTCATGACTATGGATGTGATATTATGAAACCATTCATGGTTTATGGTTATAGTATTAATATTTAAAATGCTAGTTTTAATACAAATGTTTTCATTCCACTCCTTTCATAAGAAGAATGAATTAGATGTTGTAAGTATTGGGTGGGCCCTATATAGCCCCTCTATGCATCGTTTGGTGTCATAAGACAATTATGTTTTGGTTTTAGCTAGTTTATTACCCAATTATGAATGATGTATTCACTAAAACCTTGACAGTATTTTTAAGATGTACCGCATTATGGATTCCCTATTTATGAGATTAGTTCTTACATGTTATTATTTGACTAGTAGATATCCATGTGTATGTTTATATGGTGATTTTTGATTTATTATTGAAACATTATTCTCAATATTATATTTAATGACCTTGTGAATTAGTTTCATTTTTTTCATTAAATGATTATTCTTTTTTATGAAATATTACGTTGTACTGTTTAACCTTACTAAGAAACTAAGATCACCCATTTCTTATATTATATTTTATAAGGTTTCCAATAAGTTTTTTATGATTGATAAGAAGGTTTAATCAAGGATAATAATAGTTTTCACAAAGAATCATATTATCTTCATATTATTTTTTGTTTTTTAATGTAAGGATCATGTATGTAATCAATTTTCCAAGTCTGATACACTGATTGGTCCTTTGGGATTTGATTCCTTGTAATCATTACAATGTATTAAAATAATTCTCCGACCATAGGCTTCTAGAGTTGGGGGATACAATTATCATATTGAAAAAATTAAATAACAATTACCCTATTTCTATAATGATCATCAAAAAATGGAAACGTTACTCATGTGTACGTACAACATATCATCTCAATGATTGTAACACAGTTCTTTTTTCATAACCATATTTCATGGATGGTTTAAAAATTATAATATTTATAAATAAGAAAATTATTTCATGTTTATGATTGTTTATATGATTAAATAATAATCTATTTTAACTCATTCAATTTACCAATGGTATTTTGGACATATGATTCATTTCTCATTAAAACATCTGATGCAGAACTAATTTGCCATGAAATTGAATATGACATGGTAAAAATTAAAATAAAATGAATAATAAATTTGAAATGTTTTATTAAGAAATAAAATAATTAAATTAATTTTCATATTCATATATATAATATATGCACATTAAAAATCTATCTTGAGGTCATGGATCATTCTGACCCCCCCCCCCCCATTTTCTTTGGGTCATAACCATTATGTCTTTAACTCTCTTTATCATTATTTAATATTATATAATAGTTATAAATTATTTATATTTGTCTCTCACATATATACCTATCTTATTTTCACTTCATTTGATGGGTTAATGCATCCCTTATTACCATATCTAAAATTATTTCTTTAAGTAATCTTATTTGATTATATTTTGAGAATATATTATGCAACACGTTTATTTATATGGGAAATTCTTAAATTTATTACTTGCGATTGATATCCTTGTACTGTATGAATATTACTATAAATTAAATTAATTATATGTATCTAACCATAAATATATATCCCTCCAATGCATTGGTTTGTATTTTAGTCTCATGAAACGTCATTTATATGATTAAGGAGTGAGCCTATCCACCATGGGACTCTATCCCCCATGCGATGTTGTCTTGAAAGTTAAACTGGACTTATGTTTTTTCATCTCCAGTTTCCGATGTTTACATTATCTTATGATACCAATCTATTTATTATATTCTTCCACTTGATTACTCATGTAAATTACCTTTCATAATATCATGTTATACCTTTTACTCACATGTTATTTTTCCTCGTCATGTTTATTCCCTTACTATGCTTTTTAGGTTATCTGTTTCTTAAAGTACTTCCTAGGATAGACCATGAAGTATTATAAGATAAAATGGATTTTAGGATCTCACTATAGATAATAAAATAAATATTCCATGTTTACGTTTATTTTTATGTAATATAAACCTAGCTTTCTAAAGACACTAAGCCTTTATGATCCATGAATTTTATTAATAGATATTTATGTCTAGAAATCCTATAATAATATTTTTTATAATAATATAGAATCATGTAATAATATATCATCTAATTAAATTTTATTATAATATGATAATAAATTTTGTGAGTGATGGTGTCTATAGATATGCTCAGGATGACTTAATCTTAATGATATGATATATTCAGAACGTTATGTAACAATGCTATATTTTTTATTGTATTCTTTTAAAGAATATAATTTTTGAATGTGTGTACCACACAAAACAGAAATATTAATTGAACCAAAAAAATTATTATTTAGATATAACCATTATTACCTATCCATTTCATTGGATGGTATGGATAGGAGTAACTGAATTATGAAATATATATAGAAATGTTTTACGACTAAAAGTGTTGTTGATTTTTTATTTAAAAAATGATCTCAACATATGATTTCAATGGGACATATTAGTTTTATTTTTTCTTAATAAAATGTCAAAATACCTCCACATAATATTATTACCATGTACATATGCCCCTAGATTGTTCAAATTTTAGTTCTAAAAAGGCCTTAAATTCAATTAGAAAGTGGTGTCTCAAATATCAATGTAAGGGCTACCAATACCCTTTCACCTTTATTAGTTATGATTATTTATATTGAAATCATATTAAACCATCAAATATATTTAAAAATTTATTAAATTCTTTTTCTAATGGAATATATTTTATTAATATACCATGGGGGATCACTTGTAACCACTTAACGAACTCTTCTCCATAAGCCGTTATTATGTCAAAATGTGGGAGTTTTAAATATAATGTTTTATTTTAAAATTATCCTCTTACATTTTCAATTATGAATGTAATAAATCAAAATTTGTCCTAAATAAATTTTTTATGTATTATAAAATTAATTTTATGAAACTAACATAGTTATAATATTTACCCTTCTTTTAAATACATTTCATAAACATCATTCATTGTGGTTGTTTTATGAAACCTACATGGATGATGAAATTATCATGAATTTAAGTCTCCCATGAGTTTTTTTTAATATTTATTTTATGAATGAATATAACATTAATATTAGATAAATTTCATTATTATGATTCTTTATTGGTAAATTATCTGTCATAATAGTGAATGTAAATATAACCAAAAATGGATATTTTTAACCATAAAAAGGATTAATAATGAAGGTTCTCATGATGATACAAATTCATGTCCTATTGAAATTATTTATTTATAGAATGATATGAAACATATAAATTTACACTTATAAATTTTATTAAACCACTTAACTAACCCTTTCATAGTTTTGAATATTACAAACCTAATTACATATTATGATCCAAAAAATATGAAAATGTCTTATTTCTATACCAATTTAGTGAACGAATAAAACATGATAATAAGGGATAATAATATGGTAATAAACATGAAATATGTTATAAATAAAGTATATAATTCATATTGTTTTATAGTTTTAGATTTTTGTTGATATTATAGGCAATTCAGGATTTTTGGTAGGGGTATCTCAACTTAGATTCATTTTATTAGGGAATATCGCTTATTCATTAACTATATATTAACATGATTTTATATTTACTGAAATTTTATTATTCTAACAATTACTTCAACCTATATTTTATTGATTTATGTGTTTACACATAATAACATCATTTATTAATTCTCACTTTAATGCTTTTATCATTATAAGGGTTTCTCATCTCAAACTTCATTTTTTAGATATGTTTAATATTATACACATATTTTCATATAATTAGTTGTATTATTCAAATTCAAATATTTAATGTTGAATAAAATTATTATAATGATATTAAATTTCATTTAAAATTTCTCCCTATTATGATTTATTGATTTAAATTCCATAAAAGATGGAAGGTTTATCTTTGTCTCAATTTCAGTATCCTAAGACATGTTTCAAGTTATGAACCTTGATTTATTTTATATAGTTTACTAAGTCCAACATGAATGTATTTTGACACATTATTTCATGTAATTAATTGGATTTATAATGATAATTCATGTTTTATCATTCAATTTATTTTTATTTTCAATATAACTAAACTAGAAAGGGTTTTGTCAACTAAAATTTCCCCTCGTTGAGATATGTTTTATATTCCCCACTTTCAATTTATTTTTTTTATTTATATACTAAAAAGGAATGAAATTTATGATTATTTCATGAAAATAAATTATTTTTCAAAATACACCTATATTGTTAATTTTTTTGGAGTTTTAAATTTTAAAAAGTTGCATCATTTAGACTCATTAATTCCAATGTTTTCAAGGATTTTACCCAAAATATTTAACTCCATAATATTTATATTAATTCAAGATTCTTCATTTAAAAAAATGATTTTATAATGGTATTTTCAATGGTGTTTGACCTTATTTATAAGTTTTAATAGAAATTTATTAACATTTTCTACAATGTTCACATTTGACTCTACAAAACATTGAAATGAATATTTTTCATTAAATATACAACCTGATACCTTTTCACATAGTTATATAATTTATTCATTATTTTGATTCCATTTAATGTTTACATGCTTTTCAAATAAAATATTTGACCAATTGTTCTATGAATTTTTAGTTTTTAAAGGCCACTAAATGAAAAGTGGCATACCTTTTTATTGTCAAATGTTTATTTATAAATTATTTTTTATGATTTTGTTAATTATTTTTATATCTTTTAAATGATTCCAAATTATTTAATGGGGATATTATAAAATGATACCATCCACTACTTTTATCTACATGTATTTGTATTATGTTCTGATTAAAATTTTCATGAAATTTCTTTCAATTCCATGGGTTATTCAAGTTATGAATGGGATTATGTTCATTTCAAGGAGTCTTGTGATAAATTGAATGATATGTGTAATTTATTCATGTTATGGTTCTTATAAATTTTTAATGATGATGTTTGATCCCAGTTTAGCTCATGATGGATGATGATCCTAATATAGCTCTCCAACTCATTGGGTAAAGTGATAGAGGAACTAGAAAGATGTTAATTCTATGAGAGATATGGTTATCTAAATATAATAAAATGTTAATAGAATATGGATTTAACTAGTTTTATGTCAATCCTAGGAAAAATTAGAAATTATATTATTTATTTGACTAATTATTAATGATATTTGTTTTTATGGGTATGAATAATATTTTTTTATGTTCATCATATTTGATTTTATTGTCAAACCCTTATTCTCACTGATGATTTTAAATTGTTAATTTCTATATATATCCTTATTAAGAATTCAATCTCACACTTATTATTTTTATACTTCCCTTTGTTATGAATAATTATGTTTATTTATGTCTAGATTGGTGTCATTTGTGGATAATGTTATGAGAGATGTTTAAGACTTATCAAAAAATACTGAAATCTATGTATAATTGGATAATTTCTAATTTGGTTGGAAATACATGGTTCTATTTATGTAATTTTTTTTCATGATTATATAAAACTAAAAACCAAAAAGGAATATGTTATGTACGTGACCCAATATTTCCTTTTCATTTTGTAATTATGGATGGTTAAAACTAAGTTGCATTTATTGGTTTCAAATACATTACTGTAACAAGTATGCATTTTCGCATCAAATTGGTGTATGGGTATGGCGCATTAAACATCAGCTAGGTCAAATAATCACATTAAAAAACAAGTTGATGATCTCTAAATATAAGACAATAGATTATGGTACTACTAATATAATACTGAAATTAAATTTAAAAACATTATTATGAAAAAACATTCTAGATAATCTATGAAATTTATGAAGTCATTGAAATGTAGTTAGAGTTCTGATACTCTATTTCATCATCGTTGTGATATTTCATTCTACATAAATTCTATCTTCATTATTCAATTTTATTTATCAAATTTTTAATCATTCATAGATAATGAGAAGGCTATTTGAAGTGGTTTTAAATTTCTTCATTCAAGATTAAATGATTCCATGGCATCATGTATCAATCATCATATATGACTCTAGGATAAGGTAATGATATTATATATGAATACCATATTTCTAGGAAATAATGTTACACTACATTACATGAAATTTATTATTTTGGATTAATGATCAATATAAACTAACGAATATGTAATATCATGATGTGAAGCAAAAGTCAATATTGAAGTGTTAAACACATTATTAATAGAATGTTGAGAGTATATTTCATGGATGAAAATATTTTTAGGAAGACCATGAGGTCACATTGCATAAAAACCCATGATAAGTGTTATTGTGAGCTTAAATTTAAGATAAAAAGATATTAGAACTTAAATGAGATCAATTAAAGGGAGAATACTATATGAATGGAAAGTGAGGGATCATGTAGGATAACATATGTTTGATATTAAATTTATAAGTAATAGTGATATTTCCATGTTATTGAATTATTCATACCATTTCATTATAGTATGTGTATAAAATTTAGGAAATACCCACATTAATTAATCATTTACCACTAAGAAGAAGATCATGGAGTTTAAACCAAATTTCATAGCCATTGTTGTTCCATGTATAAAGGAAGACTAATACACATATGACCGTTAATATATAGAAACCACACTATAGAAGTGTTGTTATGTCTGAGAGAGAGATTATATTACACAATAATATTCTAATCTATAGAGTCATTCCTAAATCACCAAAATTTTCATTATTATAAATTAATACTATGGTGTTTATGATCATTTTTTTATGTAGGAACCTTATCTACAATGTCCGTTGATTTTTTTGTTTTCTTATTTTCATTGTACTACAATATCTTTCACATTAAATTCATTCATATACAATCTATACTTAAATTAAATGTTATATGTACTATATATGAATACTTGAATAAGAAAATTACTCGGATGTGGCTTCGTGTCTATGAAAAGAAATTTTGGAGTTATTCCACCATGTGTGAAAAAGTAAATAAGTTATAAATGATCCTTGAAAGTTTGTATTCGTTTTGATCCCATGTAAAATATTTGGTTTTCTATACTCTTATGTAAAAGGATATATATCTTTTGGAGATCAATACTCTATGGTTGAGATTTTGTTAAGTATATGATGGAGTGTTATGATCTGAGCTATTATAAATCCCATTTGATCTCCAATTTACATCATTCCATATACATAGGTAACATTCATTATACATTGTATTTTTAATCAAATTATTTTATCATTTATTCCAAAAAATCACACACTATTATTGAGGTACTATGATTGTTTAAATTCATAATTTTCACCCCCATCGACTATTCTTTTCCATCACTACTGTGAGACCTGACATAAATGAAATTCATAATGAATTGGGAGTTGGATTTCAAAACATCATGGAGGTAATTACATAGTTGTATTTGGTTATAAAAGAAAACATAAACCATATAGAATTTATTTCTTCACCAAAGCAGGATAAATTAGTTAATGAATCCTCTAAGTGATAACTTCTACCTTCCTTTAGTGGATCATTAGATCCACTTATTATAGAAAAATGGGACAACTACATGGAAAAGTAATTTTTTATGCATCATTTTTCCTAGAATTAAAAATTTATGATGATCATATATCATTTAAAAGTATAATCTAATAAATATGAATATTTATTAGTAATAAAAATTTAAATGTTAAATTTTCATTAATGGATTGAAAATTAATTAAAATTTATTATTTCCATTGAACTTGTCATATCCATATAGATAGAGAATTCTTGGAGCTTAATAGAAGGAGAATGAATATGTTGAAACATAAAAGATTAATTTTACAATTATTCCAAGTAATTCCTATTTTTTCAATAATGATATATATATATATAAAATACAAGTTTGTTTAAAAGAAAATATTTAAAAAAAATCTTGAAACATGAGACTTTTGGTGTTATAAATACATGGTTTGATGTTCTCTGAATGTTGATATAGAGTTTATATAATAGAACCATGTACATGGTGATAATAAATAAAGAATGAAATTCAAGCTAGAAGATAAAATAATAAAGGAGACAAAAGATCCATCTACCCATATTTGAAAAATATTGGAATAATCACTAATGAAATTAAGTCAATGGAATAAAGGTATTCATTATGTATATAAAATATAGGAATCATTATCATAAAAAAAAGTTAGGTGATTAATATAACTAACATGATATTGGAAATTAAGTTAGAATCCAATGCACCACATATAGTTCAGCAATTAAAGTACATGGAACAGAGATACTCTAAAATCAGTGAACCAATCCAAATGTCTTCAAGGGTAATCAACATTAGTAACCACGTTGGCCAAGTAAACAAGCTAAATCATACATCATCACAACTTCTATGTTTGGGAAATAAAATGAATTATGGAAAGGTACACATATAATTTATGCAACAATATTGAATTTTTTATTTGATTCATGTTATGATCATTTCCTTATATCAAGAAAATTCTCTAGAACTATTAAATAACCTCTATAATATCTTTATGTAATGATATTATTAAAAACACCTTGTGTTTGAATCATTATTACCCAAGATTTGAACTATTCTCTGGTTACCACATATGGGACAATTATCCTTAAAAATTTTATAAACCATTGTTTAATAGAATTCTATGTAATACTAGGCATGCCTTTTGTAACATTAAATATAGTTCACATAAACCCCTAGGAAAATGAAATCTGTTTCCAAATTCTAGACCATCCCATTGTTGTTAAAAAATGTAATGATGATTTTAAATCTCTATTTGAAAATTACTCCAATGTGTGGGTGATGGAACCCAATAGATAATCATATCTTGATCAAATTACTAAGAAAAAGGAAAGAATCAACCTTAAGGTCCTTTTTATTATATGGGAATATACTAATGTATTCCCAAATTAATTTTTGATATATACCCCATGCAGTGATGTAGAGTTATCAATTGAACAAAAACCCCAAGTGACACATATATTCAATATTATTTGTAGTATAAACCTAATAGAAAAAATAAAGAAGAAACTAAAAGAGAATTTCGATAATGGGTTCATACACCCTAATGCATCACATTAGGGTGAACTGGTGAACATGGTCAAGAATATAGATATATCAATGCAGTTATATATCAGTTTTAGAGATATCAACTAGATTACTATAAATAATAGGTTTTCATTTCTAATGATTGATGAATTTTTCAATCAACATAGAAGATATCAATACTTCTCAAAATTGGATCTTTATTCTAGATATCATCAGCTAAAGGTGAAGATATATGATATTTGGAATAAAACCTTCCATACAATATAAAAACACTCAGAGTTCATATTGATATTATTTGGACTCAAAAACACTCCAAATAGGATTCATATACTTGAATAATTTAGTATTTGTAGAATTCCTATCTAAATTGTTTAAATTAATTATTAATGATATTATCAACACTACAATAGTATAAAATAATATGAGGATCATCCAAGGATTGTGATGAATGCATTATTGATGTAGTTTTTGTATGTTATGTTCATAAAGTGAGAATTATTTATATATAAGGTCACATTTTTTGTACATGTGGGGAGAATATGATGTATTGTTACTAATCCTTCGAAGAAAAAGATGATTAAAAATATACTAGATTCACAAGTTTCATTGATGTATATAGTTTTTAAAGATTATCTATTTACTAAAAATATGTTTTTAGAAATGTATCCTGAATGTTTATCCATATAATGATATCAATGCTGAAGGGAGTGATGTATAATTAGACAAAATAATATGAGGAGATATTTAAGGAGCATAAGATGTAGCCAATCACTACACATGTACTCTAAATCGCCTCAAGTAGATAAGGGTTTATGATATATATAATTTTATCAAAGAAATTAATGGGATTCATATTCTTTATAAATGATAAAAGAGATATAATATTCCTCTTGAAAATGTTTGATCTCTGGGAAAAACTACTATATGCATGATATTGAGTTAGCATCTCTGATATTTTCATTGATGATTTCATGGAATTACCTCTATAGATATAAGGGTTATGTATGTAGTATTTATAAGAGAATAATGAATATATTCACATAGAAGGAGATGTGCATGTGTTAATGATGGTGTATAGATGTAATAAAGTACTATGACTTCCTCCTATAATACCTTCCTAGAAAAGAAAGCAACGTAGAAGATGATCTTATCCAAAAAGAACCTAACAAATTTTCTAATATGAGGATTACAAAAGGCTATATATTCATGGATATGTAAAGAATGAATCTGGAAATCCGAAATTTTGTGGATACATACTAACTTTCAAAAATGATTATCCAACCATCTATCAAAGATAAAATCAATAAGGTAGAAAGGGATGATTTGGAGAATCAAAATAATGTGAGGGAATATATGAAGGGATGCTTTATGAATTCAAAATTGGTAATGGTAGAGTTAGTCTATTTAAAAATAGACTCTATGTGACAATATAATTTAAATTAATGAATGAGTTATTATATTATAAAAATATTTTACCTTTCTATACATATCCTATAAAAACCAAAATTTATTGTGATCATTGAGATAAATTCTGGTGGAAGACATGAATAAGTTTATTGACTACACCTTAGAGATATTCATATAATAGAATCTAAATCTACATAATCAAACTATTAGAATGATTTAGTGAATACATATACCAACATGGAAACATGTGGACATCATCAGGGATATTGTTTTCTAAAGAAATATAAATGAATGAAAATTGTATGGGTTTTCATGGATCATCACACTAAGACTACACACTTTATTTCTATTGGATAATATTTCTCACTCAACCAGTTGAAAATATATTGGTCAAGGAGTGTTCAAGCTTCCCCGACCACTATATTCAATCATATCTAATTGAAATACAAGGTTCACCACTTAGTTCTATAGGATTTTTCAATTTATCCTGAATATTAAGTTGAACATTATTACAACCTATCACCCATGAACTATTGAGAAATACAAAAACACCATTTAGACTTCTAAAGATTTGTTGAGATCATTCTTGATGGACATCGAATGAGTTAGAGATCAATATCTATTCATAGTTCAGTTCTTTTTGGACAATAATTTAATCTTTAGTATTTAGATATCCTCATATAAAGATCTATATGGAAATAGATGTACAATTACAAGATATTTTCATTAATATCATGAATAGAATTTTATTAATCATATAATTATAGAATAAAATATAGAGAAGTTTCAACACATTAAAAAAATGCTAATCATATTCGATAGAAGATATTTGATTATAAAAGTATAAGATACATAGAGTTTGAAGTTAATGAAAAATAATTCCCTTAAATATGATTGTATATGAGAGTCATGAGTTTTAAAAACAATAAATGTACCAAGACTAGGTACATTAGACCCTTTGAAATCCTTGATTGAATATGATGTATGGCTTATTGAATTAAACATGCACCAAATCTATCTCAAGGTCTGGATTTATTACTTGTATCTCTTTTTAGGAAGTATATAACTGATCATTCACGTGTATTTAATCTAGATGTAGTAAAATTGGATCATGACTGTTCATATAAAGAGTAACTAGTGAAGAGCGTGGACCATAGATAAAAATTTATATGCATAAAACAACCCTACTCATCAATGCACTTTCTCAAAACCATATGTATAAAGAAGAAACAAGGGAACCATAGGACTTAATGAAACAAAAGTACCCTAATATATTTTGAACCAAGAATATGGATTGAAATTTCATGGTTAGACTTTATAAAGGGGGAAAATGCAATAACTATGAATATTATATATGAAATTTACTTTCTATATAAATATTTCTGTCACATTAATGAATCTGGTATAGTATAAAACACATGCACCATATAATAAAATCAAAAACTACATTATTTCATTAATTTAGATCAATATATGTGGAGAAAAAATATAGTATATAAACATAAGAGATTTGTAATGGGATAATAAACACAAACAAAACTAATTAAAATTTGACATTCTGGAACATCACGGTCCCCTAGAATTAAAATGCTCATGAACACCACTATGAAACCAATCAAAACATTTAAAACATAATTAATATTTTAAAATTGATGAATGTTAATCACTAAGATTAATTTACGTATTATGTAATAATATAAATAATGAAACCAAAATGGAAGATAAAATAATAATCTATTTATTTTAAATATTAAACTAATCGATAGAATAGTAAAATGACAATTCAAATAGTAAATAACATAAAATTAATATTTATTAATTAATAATAAATGTTAATTTGTTAAATAATAAATATTCAAATTATGAAACTCAAAAGAATGTATGTATTAATTTTTAATAAGATGCATTCCTAAAAAAAATTAAAAGCATTAATATTTATGTTTTTGAATCAATACATATGTATTATCTAAGAGTTTTTTTAAAGGTTGGGATTGAAGCCTCATTTTATTATTAAAGCAATGCAAAGACCTCTTTCAACTCGGTAGAGGGAGACCCATTACATATCCCGAAGACCCAGTGGAAATTTAGCCCATAACTTGGCCCGCATGCCCAAATTTATGGCCCAAGGCCCATTCTGTGAATAGTACTTCTATAGTACTCACCTGCTATAGTATCGCATAGTACCCACCGCTGCTACAGTACCCTACCACCACTATAGAGACCTGTCACTACTAAAGTTCCCACCATTGCTACAGGCCACTGTTTCTATATAATTCATGTATTATGATATCTTAATGTTTTAATAGTCAACTGAAAAATTATAAAATGGTTATAGAAACCCAAAATGGACTTAATAAGATAAATTTATCAATGAAAATAATAAATCAAAATTCTATACCTAAGAAAGTATGTTTTGGAGCCTAAAATTATAATGTATATCCTTATATTAAAATTATTCTTTCTTATTAGTATTTTCATTTGTATAAACTTAATAATTCATAAAAAAGTAATTAATGTAAAATAAAATTCATAATATACAAATATTTAATGTTTTAATTTGAAAATAATAATTTATTAAATATTTTAATTGAAAATGCACTTCTCACAAAGTGTAAATATTCATTCATCCTTCCCTTGTGAAATCCTTTATCTTGGCCCAATATTTTCACAATTCAATTCCCCTAAAATAATTTGTATCCTTTAGGAAATTCAGGTGTCATCCAACCTCAATCCTCTATGGATTTAGTACTATAACATGGTAGTAAGCATTTAAAAAGTGGAAACCCAAAAATAAATATATTTTAATTTTTTTCTATATTACTCTCCAAATATATTTTAATTCTATATCTTCCCAAAAAATTAACAAATATACATAATAAATCATTATTAATACTGGATATAACTATTTTGAAAACATTTATAATATATATACTCTCTCCCTCTTCTTTTCCACACATACCGTCAATGGTTTATTTTATCAGACTCTAAAATCATTGAAATAATTTTCATTATCCCCACCTATATTGATAGTTATTATAGAAAATATATAATAGATATAGATATAGATATATATATATAAATAAATTAGGTTATTTTGTTGATTCCAAAGTAAATTTTTCTAATTGATAAATAACATATAACAAAAACATGAAATTAAAACATAAATGAGAAAATTCATTCTAGAATGTATTATTGTTAAATTTTGTGTCTTAAAAATTATAAAACAATCATTTATGTAACTAAGGTTTTTATATAGTTTCCCATTATTTTTTTCAAAAAAATACAATAAATCATAATTATAACATTTTTAAGATCACATATCACCACCAAGAACCCTCGAATAAAAAAATAGCATTAAATCACTTCAACATAAATTTTAAAATAGGAAATTACTCATTCACGGTATAATAGTAATAAGGGATGAAATTAAAGAAGGTGTAACATGGTAATAATAAATATTACATAATCCCAAAAAACCTTATTATTTTAAAATTAGCATATAAACCATTGTATATAAACTTTTAAAATCAACTAAAATTAAATCAATGCTTTTATCAAACATTCAATGTTCCAAAAATACATTTGAAATGAAAATTAGGCATGTTCATGAATTCATTAATTATGTAATATTTAAACCATAAAGATAAAATGAAATAATATCCTAAAATAATTTTAGGAAATTGAATGTGACTTATATTTTTATGAGATCAGTTAAAAACATTGAATTATATTAAGTTATGTAAAATGGTAGGAATTGTAGAAAACCAGTGACTAAAATGTAATGTGTTCAATGATAAATGGATTAAATCTACAAAAGGAGAAGCTAGTAGGAAATTTACAGAATATTATAAAAGTTAATATCAAGAAATTCCAAATTTATTTTCTCTCAAGATGGAAGTTTAAGCTATCATGGAAAAAATATGGTATGAGAGTGAAATGAGAAGATGAGGAAGGAAAATTATAGGATAATATATGTTTATAAATTTGATAATACATGAAGAAGTAAGAGGAATGATTAATTTAATGGATATGAATAAATTGGTTGATTTTCGACTGGAACTAAAATAATCCAAGATGTGTGAGTATAAAATTAAGGGACAATGGTATTAAAATATATTTAAATTAAATGAAATATTAAAATTTGACTTAAATTCATAATATGAGTTTATGGTTAAGAATATATTGAAAAGTTCTATAAAAATTTCAATGTTTTATAATTTTTTAGCATATATCATTGGATTAGATGATCTCTATTTCCATTCCCATTTATTGTTTGTTCAGTATAATTTTCTGTTTCCATTTTAGGACACTAATAAAAAGAAAAATATAAAAAATAACAAAATAAAAATCTCTTAGAGAAAAGACTGGAGTCACAGTGAGATTGTGCATCATGATTTGATTTAGGCATATTTAAGGAAAATGAGATAAATATGGTATAAGGAACTATATTATTGAGAGTATATATTGAGATACTATAAGAACTATAGTATGTGAGATATTTTGATAGGGATGGAGTACCCTAGGTACTTGATCAATACTGATACACAATCCAATGAAATATATTATTTCTTATACAACTAGAATTCAATATTAGTAAAAAACTGGGTTGTATCCCAATGACTATCACTCAATAAAAAGTATTTGAAGATTCAAACTTAATTAGTAATTTTAAAATAACAAAAAAAAGGTGAAATAAGGAAAACTATGAAATAGAGAAAATAAATTAACAAAAACATAATATAGACAAGGGTGAATGGAAACCATCTCTAGGATTAGCCTAAATATGCATTCCCTCCCTTTCAAAAATAATTCCTATTACTACTCAGTGATCATAATGTATCATATGTATGGCCATAATTTATATTTTAATGGATTAAACACATGATACAACTTGCTATCTCATGTGTGCTACATTCTAATATCTCCTCAGTTTAAGAAAGGGATGTTCTTAAAATATGTGTTAATCCATCACTAGAGGCAAAGGGTTTTAATCACATATCGATCCTCACTTAAGCACAAATACCTCCATATACCAATACTCAAGCTAAATAAGTAGGAGTAAATTTTCATCGAAGGAATAAAATAAGGAAAGACCAAGATGAAGGGAAATAATACAATCCCAATCTCATCCTTCCTTTGGTTTCATAAAACATTAAATATAAAATATAAAATAAAAAGTGAATATGACTCAGGATAACACTGATATTCTAGGTGGAATAATTACTTATGATATGATCTCATTATCATGAGATAAAGAGATCATAGTTGAGAGATGATAAATAATGAAATTCAATTAAAAGATACTATAGTATGTGAAAAAAACTATTCCAATCAGTTATAGATGAACTCCTATTACAATGGTTGGGGACAGAATATGTTGATGAATCCATTGATCATGTAACAATCTCTTCAACTTATCTTCCTTCATTATTAAACAACAATGTTATATATTTCAAATCCCATCCTCTTCTCCCATATAGATCTTCTTCCACATAGATTATTTATTGAGGATTTAGCCTATTTAGTTATATAATTCATATATATATATATATATTCATCTTCTCCTTTCCATTAAATTGTCCATGTAATACATGTAAAATGTATTTGATAATAAATAGATACATATTTTTCACTTCTTATTCTCTTTAGATCGATCTTCAATTTTTATAGGGTAAAACCATAAATGGGAATCAATTACTCATACTTATGTTCCCACAACTCTTATATAGAAAATTTTAGTTTGAATTTAATCTTACATATGTGTCATTCATTCTCACATATATTTGGGTTAACCATACATATCCTTTATAACTTTCCATTTAATATTACCTTGATATCCATTGGTACAATATCCCATTTAAAGAGGATAAAACATTTTTTAGAATCCATATAGTCTAAGGTATTCATACACAACATCTTATTTCACTATTTATTCATACATGAATTAAATTTTACTGTTATATAGCCAAGAGAATCTCTATGTTTCTCATTTAAAACTTATTCAGAATTAATTTTACTCATAAAAATATAATTTGAAATCAAATTTGATCATTTTCTTCCAATATATTCTTCACTAATACATTCAAAATATCTCAAACTAAGTTATTGCCGTGTAATTTTAACCTCTAAAATTAATTAAATCAATAAAATTTTATTCTGAGTCAATTTCTATGATAAACTACAAAATAATCCTAAAATATAAATTTTAATAAATTATAATAAAATTTTAAAAATTATATGGATATTATGAATTAATTTCAATATATACATAAAGAAAAATTGTGCTTCATCATCTACCTTATTAAAAACACACAGACATATTTTTTCTCTCCTCTATAAATACAACATACCAAGTTTATTTCCAACATATTAGGTAATAAGTGGATAAAATTTCAATTTTAAAAACCTAATATTCATCTTACTTATTATATGAATCTACTTATAATTATATGAACCTTCTGGTCCACATGAAATTCAACCTGTATTTTCTATCTTCTACTATTTTGTGATATGTATCACATTAATTTTTTCATCATCACATAAGAAATACTTTGTATATAGTTATGATAATTCCTATTGTATATGACATACACTATAATATTTCCAAAATAATATATTTCCTACTTCTAGATTCAATGTGAACTGCTCTTGAGGTCTTTCGACAGGTTGTTCTATAATTATAGTTTATGTAGTCTTTTGATGTGGTAAATTATTATTCAGATTGATGATGATTATCTCTAGTGATAAATGCATGATATAATTTCTACAAGTGTATTACAGTAAATGTATCTCACTCGTCTCCTTCAAATTTTACCACTCCCACACCTTTCTCCCATGTTCTTTTGGTGTGTCACTACTATAACAACCAATATATAAAACATCAAATATTCACTATTTTTCATGAATTATTTTCTTTTATTCTATTTTTTATGTTTGGAATGTTTTTTTAATATATTCTTTCCCTTAAAGGGTAGGAGATAAACAATAAATAAAATCAAAATATAATAATGTGACTACACTTCCTATAACCAAATGTTAGTAATCCTCACATTCTTCCCAAATAAATGAACATACTATAAAGAGATACCATGAACACACCTTATCCCATAGTCATAACATAAAATATAACATGAAATACAATAATTGATGGAAAGTAATAAATATATATTCTTGTGATATATCTTACCTAATAAGGAATTCATGGTCTCTAGAGGATAAATGAGATCGAATTTATATATTTAATGGGAGTTTTAAATTAATTATTTACTCAATAATAAAAATTTGACTTTGAATCCAATAACATTAAAAATTAAAAACGTAATGTTCTATGTTCTTACATATCCTAAGAAGTTTAAATCAATCAATATTTTTCAAAAAAACAAAGGTAGTTCAAATTAAAAAAATATATTTGATGAATCAAAAGACGTTTAAAACTCTCCAAAAAGAAAAAAAGAAAAAAATCATCTCAATAATAAATCATTACCATCCCCTCACACTCATCTATTCACTAAAAAATTTAATATTAAACTATCATTATAGTAATGAACACATAGATAATTTTTTGGGGGTAAAATAATTAATGGGAAAGGGTGATACAATAAGGAGGTAATTTCCATGGTTGGGAATTTGGTTAATTGATTTATTAAATGAGATGTACTAACCTCTTACCCAACTTGATACTAATAAAATAAAACAAACAAAGTAACAAGATTTGTTTTGAATATCCATCTGGAGAGTTTCAGCGGGTTATCCTCAATCTATATGTGATGGGGTTTATTATGAAGAAACCTGAAAAACTCAACTTATTATAGTGACATGTAATGTAATGGGTTTACAATACACAAGTAATACCTTATGCATCTTTCGTGTTCTAGGAAACTCTTTGTCCATGTAATAAGTGTCTACTAACTTTATTGGATCCTTCATATAGCACATGAATGGTGGGAACTTCAATATGGATGTGTCGATTATAAATTCATAATTTTAACCAATTAAATATATTTTAATAAAATTTTGCAGATATATATATATATATTAATCAATATATTGTTCTTCTTATAATTTCTAATCCACCAAGGGTATAAAATAGTGGGTTCAATTTATAGTAAAATCAAGTGAGTAATGGGTTAAAAATTTAGATTTAATAAAATTTGAAAAAAAATGAATTCAAAATGAAATTACCTCCCTACTAATTTTTTTACCCTCCATGTTTGTTTGTAAATATTTTTTACGTTTATTAATATAATTTATTATCAAGTAAATCTTACACTATTAAATTATGAAATTTTTTATATTTTTGAATTTTTGAATTTTGTGTCTTTTTAAAATGAACAAGAATTGAAATGTTTGAGAAAAAATCCTGCAATATGGTTCTAAATTTTGATATAGGATTTTCATGAACCTCTACTTAATAGTTTTTATATTACTCCTATAATTGATTATTAGTACAAAATAGAGTCATATCCAAATTTTTATTACATAAAATAACTATTCTTGGATTTTCACTTATTAAATTAATTTCCAATGTATATGAAAAATTATAAAAATAAATATTAAGTATATTGGAAAAATTAATGCGAGGGAGATTACATAGAAACCCAATCCATTAATGGTTGGAAGGAAACTACTCCTACAATTAACCTAAATGACATTTCATTGTCTTACACTAATCATTTTTATTTAAAATCAATGATGATACTCCATTGTATGTGGAGTAATACTTATTTATTAAGTGGTGTAGACACACAATAAAACTAGATACCTCAAGTACACTATATGTTACAATATATTAGGGTTAAGATTGGGAAACACATCAACCAGGTGTAAATTCATCATTAGACTCCATGGGTTACAATTATGTCCTTTCGGTCACATGAGACGAAGTCCCATCCCATAAAAATACACAGAATAAGGGGGAGAAAATATATTTCAATCATAATAATTTAACCAATGGGTCAATAAGATGATGGATATCATCACTAACCATGATATTTTTATTCCTTTGATTTCAAAAATCTTTAAATATTAAATAAGATATAATAAATCATATGACTCTAAAGAACATGTAGAATCTTCAGAGAAATAATTCCTTTAGGTAGCCTCTTATTATCATGAGTGTAGGATATCACAATCAAGAGATGAGGAACCATAAATATCAATTAAAATAGAATAAAATATAGAAAAACAACTAGAACTATACTAATACCTCATAGTAGAACACTTATTATAATATTTGAGGATGAAATTTTTAGATATCTACCTCAAACTTATAATAACTTTCTCAACTTCTCACCCTTCCCTGTTAAGGATTGGTTCTTTGGGTTTTAACTCCCTTCCTCTTCTATCATCTCTATCTTCTTCTTTGTTCTATTTATATTTTGGATACACTTTGTTCAGTAATATAATTATACAAACACACTTTTTTGGTTCTTTAGACATATATATATATACACATATATATATGCCATGTGGAAATACCATTGTCATCAACAAATGAGGATTTTTTTATACATCTTCACCTCAGCTAGCTAATAAATTTTTTTCTTAAGAAGAAAACATGAATGAATATAGATTTCCCTTATAGGATTTCCTTAAACTCATACATATTCAATAGTGGTTATGATTTAATGTTTTATACGTTTTAGTTACTCTTATATAAAATAATTTTAATCATTTGTATATAATGAAATTTATCATTTACTCTTACATTTTCATTGAGAGAACACCAGAGGCCATGTATATAGTCATCTGACCCCATGGGTCTTATTTTATATATTGGTTTCCTTCCATGAATGACATAGTCATTACCCATTTGGGACTCTTATCATACTAATAGTTATCCCCATGGTCCAACACATGTTTTTATAGTGTGTTTTCGACTCACTAACACACACCCTAGGAAATATCCTAGAATTCAACTCAACATTACAATATTACAGGATATGAATTTTCAACTATTGAGTTCAAATTTGGTAGAATACCAAAAACTAAAGGTTCTCCTTATTGAAATTAGTAGTAAAGTCTAGTATTTTATTTATAAAATTTCTTTGTTTGCTACACTCTATATCCCATTAAGAAATAAATTATTCGTTGTGGACCCCACAACTTAATCCTAGGTAGTTTCACTACACTTCTGCCTGGGTAATGGCTCTGATAAAAATTTTCATGCTCTAACCTACACAGGCCATGAACCTGGACATTTAAACCCTAATGACTCCTATAATACCTTTATTTCCATCCCAACAGATCACAGGCTATTACACACTGGGGTCCCTTGTCATATTAATGATTGTCCCCACATTCCTACGCATTTTATTTTAGTTTTTCTTTTAATTATATTATTACCAAAAAATAAGAATAGGGATAATTAAATATTATAGCATGAGTTTAGAGTTAAATTTTTATGATCAAATAATTAATTTTTTTATTGATTATTATGAATGAAAATTATTGGATTTTATTAAAAGGAAAACAAAATGTATTTGACATCATATTGGTTAAAGTGTGTTAATGTGTTCTTAGAATGAAGGAATTTTGATATTATATTAAAAAACAAGAGCATATTTCATGAATGTAGTTGTTTTAATGATGAATTTCATTTACCATGGTATGACAGTGTTGATTAAAATTATCTTGAATAGAAGTTATTAATTTGAATAAGGTAACTTTTTTTAATGTTTTTAATTATAGTAAAGAGAATTCTGAAATTAAATTCTAGAAATTGGTTTATCATGTTATTAAATTATTGATTATTTATATGATGATAAATATTTTTTAAAATAAATGTATTGTGTATTGACTAATTGAATTCCATGTTTTTTCCATGATTATTTTGAACACATTATTATGATAGCGTGATCATTAAAAAAAAATTAACGAAGAAAAATCTCGATAATTCTTGGTGAGTAGTTATTATATTTGGACCATGATTGATTTTATTATTATTATAATGACTATTAATATGTAAAACTAATTTTTCCAGACATTATATAATAAAATATGTGTGAATTAAATTATAAGTTATGATATTTTGAAAGGGAAAAATGTTTTACCTATAGGTATTTAAATGTATTTAAATTAATGTTCTGTTTTAAGAAAATATAATAACAATCCTAAATTTATTGTCTAATAAAATGTACATTGAGTGGAAAATGGGTAAATAATAAAAGTAAATTAGTTATGTACTTTTTTTAATTGAGTAAAACATTTTTGCGTGAAACATAATGTTTTTAATGTGTTGAATTGTATTTCAAAATGGAAATTCCTTTGTAAAATAAGAATTTTTTTTAAAAAATTACATTTGTAATGAGTATGTTTTCTTCATTGGTATAATGTTCTATAACTTACTGTAAATTATTGGTAATAAATTATTAATATTTTTTTACTAATAATTTCAGTCAAAGTGAAATGGATTATTTTGGTAATGGTGTATTAAAACATGACATAATTTTATTGTGATAAATAAATTTTTTGTTAAAAAATTGTAATGTTAAAATATATAGTTGTTGTTGTTAAAAATGATCAATTTTTATATATATTTTATAAAATATGGTATGTTGAAGAAAAAATAAATTTAATGGGTTTTTTTCTTCCCAATATTTAATAATTTGAATTTATCTGGTTTCATATAAAATTAGTTTTTTCAAGAACTAAATTGAGTTGATTGTAAAAGGAAATGTATTGGTGGAAAAGTTTTGTTTTGGTTGATAGACTATGGAATGTTTTTTACCTAAAATATATAAAAATATATTGATAATTTTTTATGTATTATTCAATCCTATTAAATTATAATTTCAGTAGTTCATGATTATAATATTTTTTAATTTAATTGTTTGAAGTTATTATTATTAGAATGAGACCATGTTTGATAGTGGTTGGAATTATTTACAAAAAATTTAATTATATATTATTTTTTGTATGAAAGTGTTTCATAGAAAAAATTAATAGAGTTTTAATTTTCATTTGGTAATAATTAATTAAATATCGCATAGGATAAATTAAAATTTTTTATAGGAATGATATTTTTTGGTGGGTTCTGTAAAATTGAAGAAAGAATGTTTTATTATGTTATGATCTATTTGGATTTTCTATAATGGCCCTAAGGCCTTCTTTTTTTATTGATTTTTGATAACCCCCCTTTCAAAGAATGAGGGGAATCCCTTACAAGGATCGTAGGCTCATAGATTACAAGGCTCGTAGGCTTAGGAGATTACATGACCCGGAGGTCTTAGAGAATTCAACTAGACTCTCAAAAAGGAACTGCCCCTCCCCAGCATCAGCATCATGATAGTAGATCTCCACCTTCGCATGGTCATCTGGCTCGGATTCCCATGAAAGCACAGGGTGTTCTCGATGCCATAGTGATACCCTCTCATTCTGAAAATCCATTTGGCTCTACTCTCTTGAGTGCACTTTCTCTGAATCATCTTCTGGGGCTGCTCCTTTTTTATAGTCTGTTTGGGGAAACATCATGTGTCCTGAAGGCCTTGAGGTGGCCCAAAAGCCCTACTGACCCAAAGACATGGGTGGCCCAAAATCCTTATGGACTCCAAGCCCAAACTGATGGCCCAGGGTGAATAGTTCCAACTGATACAGTACCAAACAGTACCTTCTACAGTACCTACATAGTGTATAGTTCTGCTACAGTACCTACTACAGTACTTCTACAGTACCCCCAGAAATATGCCTCCACCTGGTTTTGAACCTGGGTCTTGTGGATGAACATAAGGATATCTCACCAACTGGGCTAAGGCTCATGTGCCCTATTTGTATTTGAACTTTTTTTTGATTTTATGTCTTTAAAATATGTGAATAAATAATTTAAATTGAGTGGAAAATATATATGATGACATGATGTGAATTGTCTTATTTTTATTAAATTATAATGTTAATTTTTATATTATAATTTTAATATAGAATAATTTTTGGTGTGGATTTCCATGGGTAGATATTGATATGTGTTTTTTGGGTTTGTACTAGTAGATTCTTGAAATAATAATCTTTTCGAGGTTTAGAAGCATTCTGGTGGGGAGATTATAAAGCCTATGTGATTATTTTTTAATTTTTGGATTAATAGATTTATTAAAAGGGGGATTTCATTAGAAATATATTAATTAATTAATTTATGATTCATTTAATTGATAAAAAAATTTCATCATGGGTTAATATTTATTGGGTGGTTAGAAATAAAAATTTGGATATAATTATTTGTCATAAAAAATTGAATTGTGTATTTAATAATTGTTTTATCATTATTTTTTTGAATTTAAAGATTTTTTTGAAATTTTTTTATTTTTTAAATATTAATATCATTTTTTCAATTAATTTATAATTAAATTTTTTATAGTTATAATTTTTTTATTCTAATTATTCTTGTTGATTTTTTAAAAAATATATGATGATGGGATGTGCACTGTAAGTGCATTGCTAAAAGGAAAAAGGATTTTGGGAGGGGTGATTCACACTCATGCACATTAGGGAAAATAGGTAATGAAAAAAATTGGTTTGAGATTCAGTTGAAAACACATGTATATTAAAGTTGAAAAATAAGAAAATTATGTAGGGTATACGCTACAAGAACATTGAAAGAGGGAAGAAAGATGGAAAAAATTTGGGGTTGGGTGCCTTACTACATACAAGCATGGGGAAATCCCCCCCCCCCCCCTCATTCCTATCACTCTCCCATATCTCACCCTCTCACCTCTTACTCTCTCTATCATATTCTCTCACTCCTCTTCAATATTCATTCTTCAATATCTCTGTCGATATTGATTGAAATGACCTATTTTCAGTGATGTTTTATTTTTCTTAGTAAGAGAAATCTAAGCACTATGTTTTTTTGTTATAATGAAATAATTTTTCCTAATTTAAAAAAATTACTTTTTGTTATATATTTAGAATAAATCGATTCTTATAGTTGAATCCTTGATCATCATCACCTCTTAGTTGTAGAATAACACTCACCTAGTTAGTTTTCTATATATTTGAGGTATATGTCTATATATAACCCCCCATTCCATTTTCAAGATTAGATCTATTGAGTTATCTTTGGTTTCACTTTATTAAATATTAATATAATGATTTTTTTGGGATGATTGATATTTATTAATTTACTATTGTTTATATTCAGTAAATTCATGTTTTCACCTAGTTTTTTTGTTTAGAAGTAAATTTATGCCTATCACATGTTTGGGAAAACATCTTTAAGGAATCATTTGTTTCCAAATAGATTTTGAAATACTTTTTAAAAAGGGAATTTATTTGGTTTTTATATTCTATGGATGATATAAAAATTGGTGTATTGATTATATGATTAATTTAAGGTTTCCCGTTCTTAGGATGGTCATCTATTGTGCCACATAAGAGACCTTGGGTGTATATGGGTGACATTTATGGGTTCCACTGTAGTCTAAAATATGAGATGGATAGGTAATTTGGATTAAGTCATGTGTTGTGCCACATAAGAGACCTTGGGTGTATATGTGTGACATTGATGGGTTCCACTATAGTCTAAACTATGTGATGGATAGGTAATTTGGATTAAGTGATGAGAGAGTGGAAGATATGGAAACTTAAGAATTGGAAAAATTGTGAGATATCCTAGAATTAATAGGTTCATTTTTTCCAATATAGTTCCTTGAGAAAGTCCGAGTTACCTTAGGCCTAAGGTTTTACCCCCATGTGAAGATATTGTTCTTTCATATTCATGTAATAATTTTTTCCATGTATGCTTTATTTGGATGTTGTGATGATGATTAAACATTATTTTCTCTATTAAATAATTATTTTTTCATGTGTTTTTGGATATGTCGTGTTTTATGTAAAACCAAAAAATTTATAGAATGTTTTATAAAAAATTGTATTTATTAAATGTAGTGGGTTTTCAAAACAAATGGATTCAAACTACAACTAACCTTTTTAAAATTAAAACAATTTGTATAGATTAATAGAGGTATCATGTTTTGATTTGTCTCACACCTTGTATATGCCTTTGGGATAATGAAGAATTTATTAAGAATGATAATGTTAATGAGAAATGATAAACATAATATGGTGATGTTTCTTGATGTTTTCATCATCCTCCTTAGTCTTGGATTGATGGTGGATATTGATCACATAGACATATCTTTATTGTATTCCTTGTGGGTTTCTCCATTGAGGGAATTGGAATTTGTATATTTAACAACAAATTCATTAATAATTACGTTTTTTAAATTTATGTGATATTATAGTGTTACTTTACGAATTTTATTTTGGTTGTAAAATGATGATGTATGTTTGATTAATATTTATTTTTTATTATACATTGTTTGGTTATTTATATTATTTGGAATAGTTTTTTTATGGAAATCCAATATATGGATAAGTCAATCTATATTATTGTGTTGAATGTATTTCATGGTTTTTTTGGTTTCCAAGGGTAAAATCATTCCAATTTTTTATTCATTCCTTGATTCCTATCACCAATCTATGGAAATCAAAAATGGTATATGGGAATTTTGGTATGATGCATTGGGTAACATGTCAGGTTGACCTGGTCTAGTTCATTAAATACATATTTGTCCCTTAATCATTAATATCAAAAATAAAAGATTTAAATTTTATATATCATATATGTACAACATGTCATTCATACAAAACATCATATTTATATATTTATTCATATCTTGATATAATTTTACTATTATAGAGATAGTACATGTTCAAAATTTAATGATACATAACTTATTCATAATATATTTTACTTGTACACAAGTCATCTAAAATACAATTTAATAACTCTTAGAATGTATTTCTTTCGCCAATACCTTAAAACATTCGAAATTAAATCATATAATTTCAATTTTAATGTTAAAAATTAATTAAATCTATACAATCTAATTATTTATTGATTTTTATAATAAACTCAAAAATAGTCATAAAAACTAAGATAAAGTGTATTTACTTAAAATATAAATAAATCGGGGTATTATAAATGAATCAAATAAAAAATAAATAAAAATTGTGATTTTAAAAGATATAATTTGAGTTAGAGTCATAGTATATTATAGAGGTTCATGAGATGAAGCACTCACATACATTCAGTTATAGTGACACTTAATATTTTAGGGTGTAGATTTTTATGGTATGGTTGTTTTCAGGGTAGAGGAGTTAGAGATTTTGTTTAATTTTTTTCACCCACCATCACATTACATTGTAATCTTATTAACCAGTTTCCTTTAGAATACACTATTATAGTGGTGGATCCTTTAATGTGGAGATTAAGATGGGAAAATGTATGCATGGAAGAGTTTTGTACACACTTTATCCTGCAGTATCAATTAATTATACAAAAAACTAAGATAAAACTGGATAATTTAAGGGTGTATCAAATAGATTCTATCAAGTGTGATTTTTTATTATTCTATGTGATTATCTCATTATTCTCCTAATAGTGAATAAAGAATTGTGGGTGAGTCAAGTTTAGGCATCCTTGTAGCCATAGATATAAAACACTAAGATTTTATGAGATAGATTAATTTTAATTTCTTTGAATTATTTTGTTGTATGCAACACCAATATTAGATTGCACTATATGCAACACCGTATTATTTTAAGTATATGCAACATTATACTTGGCTTGTGTTACACACAATTTCAAGTTCATTTGATAGAATTTATTTCACACAGCACTGAGTATAGATTTTTTTCAATGTATAATATATCTATGTTTGGATTATCTTATAAGAAACAACAAATTAAGCTTGCAGTAAATGCAACATAGACTTGGATTTCATTACAGACAAAAGTGACCTTCCTCGATTGCTTGCATTGTATGCAACACTGAGTTTCACTAAACAATGATATATTATTAAAATATTATATTAACAAGCTGTTATGAATGTTATTAACCATATTTTTGTATTTTATATAACATTAAAATTCATCTAATGTATTTTCTAGAACATGATATACGAATATATTCATTTTTTCGAATAAAAGATGTATTTTTCAAAAAAAAATAGTGTTTCCACCTTTTGATGGAGCACGAGTTATAAATCTAGTTTCTAACACATTTATATATTCTATTTGACAAAATAAACATATTTTTGGAAGTGGGAAAAAAATTCTTTGGTTTAATCTTTAATATTTTTCTGAAAAAAATCATATTTTAATGCATAATGAAAAATACATCATTTTAATTCAAAACCACATTTTCATCTAACTTATTTTTATAGTTATATTATCTTATTAATTGATTTTAAAGTGTAACTGGATTATTTTTTCATTTAATTCAATGTTTATAATTGGAATTAAATTTATATTTAAACAGGACATAAACACATGATAATATTTTTATATATTTTCACTTCTTAAAACTCACTTTTTGGTTTTTAACAACATGAACTAATTTTAAATTAATTTATAACAATTATATGTTTTGAATTATAAAAAATGGATTACATATTTGGAATTAGTGGTTCTAAATTATATTAATATTTTACTTTTTTTGGATATTATGAATAGAAGCTACGATAATTTTTATTTACCACATTTAATAGTAAATCGGGTAAAATAGTGTTACTAAAAATATGATAAATATAATAAAATTACCCTAACACATAAAAAAATTATTTTTTTATGAATTAAAGTTGACTAATATTACCTAGTGGTTAGAATTGATTCATTTCATGGTATTTTTTCCATGAATTTAATGTAATTATAATTAAAACAAATTAAGGTGACAACATGCCACTCTCATTTATCTTATAAGTATAATAATTTTAATATTGTGATAAATAAGATCAATATTAGGACCTGACCTTAAAACGTTAATTAATAATGAATTTTTGACAATACCATACATTATTACACATTAATTATCTTTTTTTGGTTTATAGATTTAAATAATTAGGACATCTTACAAATATGAAATACCGCATTCATACAGGAGGATACAACTAAAATAGTATCCATTTTTTCAAAATGATAAACATTTAAACTAAATACATGATTTCTTTAACAACACTCCATATCAAACATCATGACTCTTTTCTTTCTCTTACCCATCCTTATATACTATGAAAAACATTTTAAAAACTTGGGATGAGTATAAAACCGAGTAAGGGATATAAGGAAAGAAAGTGTTAGACAAGTGATCACATAAACATCATTAAAACCCATTATCATAAAAACTCATATGCATAGAAACATCATACAGTTTCTTTGCAACATAATTACGATATCACTCTTACATTCACCCTTACACATGGAATAACCTTCTGGTTAACTTCCATCTCTGGAGTACCCAATGCATTTGAGAGCTATAATGGGTCTCACTCATCATATCTTGAGCTATAATGGGCTCAACCAAACATATCTATAGCTATAATGGGCTCAACCCAAAATATCATGAGCTATAATGGGATAAAAACAACGTTATTAATTTCTAATGAACATATCAGGGTAATAAATTATTTTTAAAATAAGAATAAACCACTCAATACATATACTTGTAAAAAGAATCCTTTTGAAATTTATTAAAAAGAGTTTTCAATGGATTTTATAAAGAAAGTACCTTAAAATATAATTGGAGTGAGAATTAATAGAATGGAATGGATATGCATATACTCTGTAAAGACAAATATTACAATATTATATAAACAAAAAATCATCACACCAATAATCTTAATACCATAGAATGAATAAAGAATAAGGTTAACCCAAAGAATAGAAATTGGGTTAAAAATTCCCTTACCTTCGGTTATTCTTACATAAAAAGTGTTTAAACCTCATGTATAATTGTTAAAATATTGTTACTAATATATTAAGGAAACATTTTAATATTTATAACACCTTATATGATCATTTTACAACATCATTCGACACATTTCTTAGTAATATTTTGTTATTTACATTGTGACAGGTGTGTTCTTTACTTGGTTTCCATGATCGGTTCGTGAAGGATATTCTTATCGATTGGAAGTGAACATAAAGAATTGGAATGGAATGGTATTTACATATTTTTAGAACCATAAATTATACCGTTTATCTTTTGGTATTCTGAAATGATGATGATTTATAAGTAAAAACATTATTGATATTTTTTTATTTCATTTTGGTGATTCTTCGATCATAATGAACCCGTTTTGTATTATAAATTAATCAAATGTGTAAAAAAAGAGTCTATAACCTTATATAAGATATAATACATAAATTATAATTTGGTTCAACCAGAAAATTTTTTCCATGGTCATAATTTAAGTAATTAAAGAAAATTGAAATCACATCATTCACGATGTCTGTAATTTGACACCTCATGGACAACATTTTTATTCTTTTAATAAGTGGGAGAGGATAAAAATAATGATGATGAATTTTCCATGATGATGAGAACATAAAGAATATACAATATTTCATGAGATTTCATTTTTCTTGGATAAGAGGATTGGAATAGACTATAAAATAAAAGGAAAGGAAAGGAAAACACAAGAAAAGGAAGATGATTTCTTACCTCTAGATCTCTTCTCTTTGAGATTCTCTTTAAGGCCTTGGATTTTTGCCTTTGGAAAATACCAGCAGGTCTTTGACCAAGGGAAGGATATTGGGGAGGTAATTTAGCAGAAATTAGATATTTATCAAGGCTTGAGAGGTGTGGGAGGAAGATGGGAATGAGGGTGGTATTTATAGTGGAGGGGTAGAGGCATTTTACATTATTTAAATCTTTATTATAGTATTGTTTTCTCAAGACTATGAATAATATTAATTTTTCATACCCCAAATAGTAATAATGGCATGTGAGTTTGAACAAAGTGGTCTTAAATTATCCTTTCATCACCTATGATACAGTAAATCAAGTATTTAGCATTTATCATATTTTATCATATTTTACTATTCATCGAAAATTTTCAAATTTCAGAAAATCCCCAAAAATTAACCCTAACCATTTATCGATGTGTAGAATTTAAAAATGTAATCCATTTTTTGAAAATAAATTTCAATTTATTATTAATTTAATTTTTAAGTAAAATCACACTTTATTCAAAAATTAACAATTTTAAAACTATAAATGTTTTTATCTCACATTGAAAATTTAACCAAAATTTTATTATCTTAAATCCTTAAGAAAATAAAATAATAATAAAATTTATTATTCATTAGGGTCATATTAATATTCATATTACTATTCATAAAGGTAAGTTACTATTCACCATATATCATGTTGGTTCCATTGGACTCCAAATAAGATATTGAACCCAATTATAGATGACTATTTTTCAAAATTCAAAACATAGAAGCAAAAAAATTATGTTTAAAGACTAGTTATAAATTTCTACATAAAATAAAGTTTCCTGAATTTCAATTTATTTTTAAAAAACCTTCAGTTTTTTCATTATCCCAGCCTTCTATAAATTGTTTCCTCACAATTTTATTAACTTATTAAACAAGTGAGGGTACCTTTACCTCATAGCATTTTCAGACTCCCATGTTTCTTCTTTAACCATGTGGTTTCTATAAAAAAACATTTACCTTCTAGATTACCTTATTCTGAAATACCTATTCCTGTCAATCAAGAATTTGAACTAGTTTCTCTTCATAAGAATGGTTCTCTTCTAGATGAACTGCTTATGGGCTCAAGACATGTGATGAATCTAGCACATACATTCTCAACATCGATACATGAAAAACATTATGTACATAAAATAATCTTGGAGGAAAAGCTACTCGGTATGAAATTGGTTCAACTTTCTCTAGGATTTCAAAAGGACCCATGAATTGCAGACTTATATTTCCTTTCTTACCAAAATGCATCACAATTTTCCAAGGAGATATTTTATGGAAAACATGGTCACCTAGCTCGAAAGATAATTCTTTCCTTCTATTATTTACATAATGTTTCTACCTTCTCTGAGCTGTCCTCATGTGTTTCTGGATAATCTTCACCTTTTTTGCCACTTCCTCTATTAATTCTGGTCTCATCAACATCTAATCCCCAACTTTATCCTATAAATATGGATTTTGACACCACTTCCCATAAAATTCCTCAAAATATTTCATCTATATACTGGAATGAAAACTTTTATTATAAGAAAACTCAAATAAAGAAATATGTTGATCCCAAATTCCATGGTAGTCCATTGAACAAGATCAAAGAAAATATTCCAAGGTCTAAATCCTTCATTTAAAATTCCTATCTGATTGTGGATAAGAAGCTGTAATGAAATTTAATTCTGTTCCTAATGACTTCTGAAGCCCCTTCAAAAATTTAAAAGTGAACATGGGATCCCGATCAAATACAATGGATAGATTAACTTCATGTAACCTTACAATACCTTTGAGGTACATTCGAGAAATATTATCCAATGACATTATATCTCAAATAGAAAGGAAATGTACAGATTTTTTAGCTCATCATCAACAACCTAAATCAAATTGTTACTTCGAGAAGTCTTAGATAGTCCCACCATGAATCCCATGTATATATTATTTTATTTCCACTCTAACACTGGAAAAGATTAATGCACCCCCATCAATAAATTCCTCTCTACTTTAACCTATTGACATGTCAAACATATCACAGTAAATTGGGAAATATCCCTTTTCATTCCATCACACCAATAATACTCCCAAAGGACTTTGTACACCTTATTACTTCCAGGATGAACTAAAAATGGAGAACTATGAGCTTTACACAATAATTTTTTCTTTAACTGGGAATCCCAAGGCACACACAACCTTTTTCCAAATCTTAAAACTCAATCTTTATCAAAATTAAATTCAAGAAACTTATCCATTTTAATAATTTCTACCTTTTTCTATTGCTCGTGGTGTTCCTTATGCACTTTCTTAATTCTGTCTGATAGCAATGACTACATTGAAACCTTAAACAAAAAAGATTTATTTTCTACGCCAAAAACATCTACGTCAAGATTCATCAAATCATTAATCAATGGATTATGTTCTAAACATGACATGGTTAATGATGTATGATGTTTTTTTCTCAAGGAATCCACCACTTTGTTTGCTTTTCTTGTATGGTAATTGATGGAGAAATCATAATCCTTTATCAATTTAAGCCATCTTCTATGATGCATGTTTAATTCCTTCATAGTTAATATATACTTTAGACTTTTATGGTCATTATATATTTGACATTTTGATCGTATAAATGGTGCCCCAAAAATTTCAAATCAAATACCCCAACTAACAATACATAATCATGTGTGGTATAATTTAACTCATATTGTTTTATTTTTCTTGATTCATAAGAAATTACCTAATCATTTTTCATCAGAACAGAACCAAGGCCCTTCAATGAAGCATCATTGTAGATGAAAAACTCACCATTTTGGGAAGGTAAGGAAAAAAATAGAGAATTCACCAATCTCTTCTTCAGTTCCTAAAAACAATCATCACATTCTTCTATCCAAAAAAATTTAACCCCTTTTCATGTTAACCTAGTTAGCAGGATAAATAACCATGAAATGTTTTTAAAAAATTGTTGGTAATAACCTGCTAATCCAATAAAACTATGAATCTCTGTAACATTTTTAGGTCTTCACCATTCATCAACCACTTTTGTTTTGGTAGGATCAATTTTTATTCCATCCTTATTTATAATCTTCCTAATAAAAGAAATCTGTTGCAACAAAAAATCACACTTTCTGAGTTTTCCTTACTATTTCTTTTCTTTTAAGGTTTCCAAAACAACCCTTCTATTTTTTTCATACTCCTCTTTAATTATAGAATATATTATAATGTCATCAATAAACAAAACCACAAACTTATACAAGAACTCATGAAATATTCTATTCATAATATCGATGAATACAACATGTGTGTTTCTTAACCAAAAAATTCATAACTACAAATTTATAATGACCATATCTAGTATAGAACACAGTCGTCAGGGTGTCTTCATCCTTTAATTTAAACTAATGGTACCCCGACCTCAAGTCAACCTTTGAAAAATACTGTGCTCACTGGAGATGATCAAACAAATCATCAATATGAGAAAAATGATACTTGTTTTTAATAGTAATGTTATTCAAGGCTCTATAATCGATGAAAAGTCTCATTAAACCATCATTTTTTAACAAACAAGACAAGAGTACCCCATTGTGAAGTGCTGGATTGGATGAAGCCTTTATATAATAATTATTGAAACTACTTTTTTAATTTCAAAAGTTCTATTTAGGCTATTCTATAATGATTTTTAGAAATTGGATTAGCATTAGGAACTAATTCAATAGTAAACTCAACCTCTCAATTAAGAATAACACCAGGAAAATAATCGAGAAAAACATCCAGGTATTCATTTACCACTGGTACATCATTAATCTGGATAGTTCCCTTATCTTTAAAAATAAGAGCAAGATAACTTTAATTTCCATCATTTATCTGTTTCTTAGATTTCTAATATGTTATTAATGGTATGGGTTCATTCTTGTACAAAAACTGAAATTATTTCTAAAAAAAAATATTTTTCTCTAGAGTCTAACTTAGCATGATAAAAAGAAATCCAATCCAGACCCATAATTACATCATACTCTACTAAAGGAAAAACAACAAGGTTTTTAGGTAAATTCTTTCTACAGACAAGGATAGAAATTTTCTTATGATTTCTTTTTTCCATAATATTTCCTCCAGGTGTTTTTACCATGAGATCTATTTTCATTTCATGAGGTTGAATTCCCAATTTTCTTTGAAAATTTCTTAGAAATGAATGAATGCTTAGAACCTAAATCAAACAAAACATTTGAAAAATCTATAAAAACAAGAAATGTACCTGATACCACCTCATTTGATGGCTCAAAATATACTGAAGTGGATAAAAATTATTTTATTAAACCCTTATACTTTCAATCATGCTGATTCTCTGCTTGAGTAACTAGCTTCAGACAAACATTAGCAAAATGACCCAATTCCTTACAGTTAAATCATCTCACCATCGGGCTATCATTAGTTTTTGGATCATTTCCCTTGCACTCATGAGACATGTTTCCAAAATTTCTACATCTTTATCATTTCCCATAATTTACAATACATTCACCAGGATTCCTTTTACCACACTTTTAATAAGAAGAGAAATTCATTTTCTTACCTCTAGACATCTTTAATGAGTCATTCCCCATTGCTTTCCAACCTGAAAACTTCTTATTATTGTCATAGGGAGTCACATATGTCTCATCAAACTCTATATCAACTTTTCATAATAATTAAAAAAGCTTCCCAAATCTTTTAAAATATCATGAAGCCAAAGCTCTTCACAAAAATGGTTTCAAACTAGAGTAAAATCTATTAATATTATTTCAAAATCTTGAGTAAAATCTGGTGCATACATGGACAGTCCTATAAAATTGGATTCATATACTTCTATAGAATCATCATCTTTTTTTCTTCAATTCCAAGTATTTTTTCTCTATTCTGATTCGTACAGTTTTGGGAAAATATTTTTCCAGAAAAATACTATTAAAATCATCCCATTATAGACATTCAAGATCCTCTCTTTCTCTCATATTCTTAACCAGGGACCACCATTGATTGAATTCATATTCCAAATGATAAATGGACTGTATTTCCTTTTGACATTCTGAACATCCCATGACATCAAATATCTTTTCTAGAGCATTGATTCATCCTTCGTCTATAACTAGATATGTGGTTCCACTGAATGGTGGAGTATGTTTCCTCGTAAAATGCTTCATAAAAGACATTTATCTTCATGTTAGATCATGTTACTCTCTAGAATGGATACCAACCCCATTTATTGCATGAGTCAACTGAGCCATTGCTGCCACAAACTGCCCGGTTCCAATACCCACCATTTTGGGCTGCAGATTCAGACAGACATCAGCCTCTTGGTGCCTTCCTACTTCAACTTCCCTGTTTCGTATGCATGGTACCATTCTAAGAAAAAATATCATAGTTTAAGAAACATGGTAATATTTAAATTCTATAACATTTCAAATTAATCATATATTTATCATCATTTATTAGATTCTATTAACATTATCCTAACCCCTAATGTTATCTAAACTATCCTCTGATACCGACTATAAGGACCTAGCCTTAAAACATTACTTCATCATAAAATTTAGACAAGAAAATACATTATTACACATTAAGTATCTTTTCAGGTTTATAGTTTTAAATAATTTGGATATCTTACAAACATGACATACCATATTCATAGCATAGGATACTAGTAAAACAATATCTATTTTTTTCAAAATGTAAAACATTTAAACTAAAAACATGATTTCTTTAATAACACTCCATATCAAACATCACGACCCCATTATTTCTCATAACCATCTATATATACCATGAAAAACATTTTAAAAACATGGTATGAGTATAAAAATTAGTAAGGGACATAAGGAAATAAAGTGTTAGACAAGTGATAATATAAAAACCATTAAAACCCATAATCATAAAAACTCATATACATAGAAACAACATGTAGTTTCCTTGGGAAATATTTACCATATAACTATTACATTAACCATTTCACATGGAAGAAAATTTTGGTCAACTTCATTCTCCAGAGAACCCAATGCATTAGAGAGCTATAATGGGGCTCACCCGTCATATCTTGAGCTATAATGGGCTCAACCCAACATATCTTAAGATACAATGGGATCAACACAACATATCTTGAGCTATAATGGGATAAAAACAACATAAATAATTTCCAAGGAACATATCATGGTAATAAAGTATCTTCAAAATCAGAATAAACCACTCATTCCATATACATATAGAAAACAATCCTTTTGAAATTTATTAAAAAGAGTTTTAAAAGGATTTTAAAAATAAAGTCCCTTAAAATATAATTGGAGTGAGAAATAGAATGGAATGTATATCTGTATACTTTGTAAATACACATAGTTCAACATAATATAAACAAAAATTCATCACACCAATAATCTAAATACCACATAATGAATAAAGAATATGGTTAACCCAAAAAAAGGAAATTGGGTTAAGAATTCCCTTACCTTGGGTTCTTCTTACTTCAAAAGTGTTTAAAACTCCTATATAATGGTTAATAGATTTTTATTAATTTCTTAATGAAACATATTAATGTTTATAACAACTTCTATGATCATTTTACAACATCATTTGACACATTTATTAGTAATATTTTGTAATTTACATTATGTTGGGTGCAATCTTTACATGGTTTCCATGATCGGTTCATGATATATATTCTTGCCGATTGGAATTTAGAATCTAGAATATGAAAGGAATGGTATTTAAATAATTTCATAACCATAAATTATACCATTTATCATTTTGAATTCTTAAATAGGGATGGTTCATAAGTTAAAACCTTATTTATATTTTTTTAGGCAATTTTAGCAATTATTCGACCTTAATGAACTTATTTTACATTATTAATTAATCACATGGGTAAAAAATGATTCCAGAAAATAATATAATATATAATAAATAAATTATAATTGGGTTCAATCATAAAAATTGTTTCATGACCAGACTTGAAATAATTAAGGAAAATTAAAATCGCATCATCCATGTTGTTGGTAATTTGACACATCATAGACAAAGTTTTTATTCCATTAATAAGTGGGAGAAGATAAGAATAATGTTGTTGAATTTTCCATGAACTTGATAAAATCCAGAATATAAAAAATTTATGGATCTTTAAGGCTTATGGGATAATAGAATTGGAAGATACTATAAAATAAAATTAAAGGAAAGGAAAGGAAAACACATGAAAAGGAAGAGGATTTCTTACCTCTCGATCTATTCTCCTTGAGACCCCCTTAAGGACTTTGATTTTGGACTTTGGGTGAGACCAGAAGGTCATGAACGTGGATAAGGAGATTGGGGAGGGAATTGAGTAGAAATTAGACAATTATAAAGGCTTGAAATGTGTGGGAGGAAAAGGGGAATGAGGGTGGTATTTACAGTGGAGGGGGGGAGCTATTTTACATTATTTAAATCATTATTATATTATTTTTGCTAAATAAAATGAATAATAATAATTCATGTGACCTCAAATAGTAATTATGGAAGGTTATTTCAAACCAAGTTGTCTTACATCAACCTTACATCACCTCTGATGCATTAAATCAAGTATTTAGCATTTATCGTATTTTATCGAATTTTACTATTCATAAAAAATTCTAAAATTTTAGAAAATTCCTAAAAATTCACCATAAGAATTTATCAACATGTGGAATTCAAAAATGAACTCCAGTTTTTGAAAATATTTTTGTTTGTGTTATTAATTTAATTTTAAAATAAAATCACATGTTATTCAAAAATTAACAATTTTAATACTATAACCGTTTTTATCTAACATTGAAAAATTCACCAAAATTTCATTATCTTAAAGCCTCAAGAAGCTAAAATAGTAATACAATTTACTATTCATTATGGTCATATTACTATTCATAAAGGTATTTTACTATTCACCAAAAATCAAGTTGGTTCCATTAGACTCCAAATAACTTACTGAACACAATTGTATATGACTATTTTTTTAAATTAAAAACATAGAAGAAACAAAATTATGTTTAAATCCTAGATATAAATATCTACTTATAACAAATTTTCAAGCATTACAATTTATTTTTAGAAAACCTAAGGGTGTTATAATAAAACTTAAAAAAAATATTCTCTATAAATATAAATAAATTATATACATCATGTGAATTTATTTTGAATTTTTAGATATTAAATAATTACCATTAATATTAACACAATAGTGATGTAGAAATTATTTTATTTATAAAATTATCAAATAAATGGTGTTGGGAAAAAATCTATCAAGGTAACATTGTAGTATTTTTGAATTGATTGTGTTTGTTGACAAAGCAGGTTTCCATGAAGAAATTGTCGAGTTCCAAAGAAGTGTTGACAATCAATGTTGACAAAAGAACAATGACAAAGGAAAGAAAAATTTGCAGGCGGTACAAAAGAGTAGTATAAGGTGGTGTTGTTTTCCAGTGTTTGCCAAATTTTTGGGGTCCAAAATTTGGAGGTTGGTGAGCATCGTGAAAAGTGGATTTCCATGAAGATCATATTTTAATATAAAAAAGGCATGAATTTCACGAAGAAAAGCTTCATGGTTTGGATTTCGCGAAGACCATAAGAATAGAGGTGGTTATTCTTTGCGATTATGACAAGCTTCGTGAATGGAAGAGGCTGAAGCGCATCGCGACGGTGAAGGGATTTGCAAGGGAGCTTCACGGCGATAAAGTGAATTGTGAGGGAGCTTTGCAGAGAAGGCACGAAGGAATTGACAGGATGCTCCGCGATTACGACGAGCTCCGCAATCGGAAAATTGTCGTGGTGCTTCGCGATTTTGAGAGAATTCCGGCGGGAACATCAGAGCTTCACGATTTGAGCTGACGCGGTTTTGACTTCACGTGGAAAGTTAGAGGGTCAGTGGAATTGCCTATAAATAGAGGTCGACCCCCTCGAGTGAAGTAGAGAGAATTTTCAGAGAAGATATTTTTCTCTCATTTTGCGAATGTGGTTCGCGTAGCCAGTGTTCTTCGCGAAAGAGGAGCTTTGTGGCGGTTATTGTAGCTCCGCAAAAGTTGCGAGCTCCGCGTTGGCTCAGTGAGCTTCGCGAGGGACATCGCTCTGTGATGTCTTGAGCTTCGCAAGAGTGCTTCGTGAAAGTTCTTCACGAGAGTGCTTAGCGAAAAGGCAGGAGCTTCGCAAAGGCTTGTTTGAGCTTTGTGAAATTGGGAGGCTCGCGAAGTAGGGTACTTTATGAAGGTGTTTCCAAAAGGAATTGCCCAGTGTTTAAGAGGCAAAGAGGTATTCATCAGTGGATGAAATTTGGACTTCAACAGAGCATCTATCAACAGTTGAGGATGCATTAATTTTTGATAATGAAGAAACCTACAGGTCTATAAACTATGAGTGGATTCCCTTCTAGTTCAGTGAGCTTAGGAAGAGGAAGAAGGTGATCCTCTTCACCGGCAGTGAGCTAGAGAGAGAGAAATAGGGAGTGACCCTTGGGAAAGTAGTGAGGTGACCCTAAACCTTGTAAAGGCAGTGAGCCAGGGACAGAGTGACTGTACCCGAACCTTTTAATCCACAGCTAGTGAAGTTTAGTGCAATTTTGTATGACCGACAACTTGTCGGCGTATGCTCCTTGGATGTAGACCTTAGCAGTGAACCAAGTAAAAATTGTTCTGTCATGTGCTTGCTTAACTTTCTATTTATATTGTGCAATAGGAAAGAGAGAGAGGAGTGTTTTTTCTTAATAGCGAAACAAGATCAGAACGGGATTTAATTTCAAATTAGTCATACCCTGATTCACCCCCCCCCCCCCTCTCAGGGTATTCAGCCTTGTGGACTTAACAATTGGTATCATAGGGAAAGGTTGAAATTAGTTCTTCTCTCAATGGAGGTCACTAATCATAAAGGGATTCCGATCTTCAATGGATGTAATTTTCATATATGGAAGAATCAGATGCAACACTATTTCCGATCATTGGGAATGGATGTGTTTTTAGCAGCTATTCATGGTATCATAGCTGATATTAATAGTGGTGCATTAACAGAAGCTGAGAATATAGAGTTGGATGCTGATGAAAAAGCAATCAATTCTTTATTGGGAGTCCTTTCAAATCTCATCTACACAAAGGTGATGTCATGAAAAACATCACATGCCATGTGGGAAAAACTATTGAATATATATGAAGGAGATACAAAGGTCAGAGAGGCAAAGCTGCAAGTGTGGTTGAATAAATATGAGGATCTGAAGATGAACCTGAATGAGTATATTGATGCATTCTTTGACAGGGTAAACATTGTTTTGGAAGATATTCTAGGACTTGGTGAATTCATTGAAGATATAAAGATCGTAAAGCGCTTCTTGAGGAAGCTTCCACCTCAGTTCATCTGAATGTTTCATTACTAGAAGATAAAGATCCCAAATAGCTTACATTGGACAATTTGCACAGTACCTTGGTAGCATCTGAAATGAGGAATGATGATAACGAGGCTGTGGAAAAGGGGAAATCCAAAGAGATGGCATTTAAGGCCATGAAGAAGCTCACCGTTGATGATTCTCAGGAAAAAGAAGAGACAAATGAGGTGATTTCATTCCTTTCTTCAAATATACAAAGAGGAAAAGGAAAGTTTATAGGGAAACTTCCACTAGCATGCTTTCTATGTGGAAAGTTTGGTCATCTTGTGGCAAGGTTCCCTAAAAAGTTTCAAGATAACGATAATGATGATGATGAATTCAAAATTCCCATGAAGAAGTCTTCAACATTTGTGAAAGGGAAGAAACAATTCAAGAGAAATTTCTTCAAGAAGAAGAATCTTCTTTCACAAGAAATAGATAGTTCGGATGAGTCTGAGGATGAAGAGGTTGAGGAGTTTGAAAATTGTAAAGATCATGGAAAAAATGCAATGGTGGCTGTTGTCGGTAGTGCTCAAGAAAAGGAAGAAAATGAAGCTAATGAAGAAAAGGAAGAAATTGAAGGTAGAGTGGACATGGAAGCTGAATTAGATGTAGCTCTTGAAGAGATAGATATTTGGAGAGCAAAAACAATGAAAACCAACAAGGTGGTACATGATTCCAAACTCTACATGCAACAGAAGGAAGACGAGAAGTCTGATCTTGTAAAAGAAATAGAAATCCTTAAGTCTTCAAGGCCAGAGATCACAGAAAATGTTGATGAGCATAAACTAAAGATTGAAGAACTGAAAAGGGAGATCGATGGCCTGAATGGAAAAAGATCACATCAAGCATATCGAAGATCTTGAATAGGAAGTTGTCTGTCTGTGGAGAAAAGTCAAAGACCATGAATGACCTTTGATTCCTAACACATTCTTGGGAAAGAAAGATATTTTGAAGACGGAAAAGATGAAAGAGGAACCTATTAGTTTAGAAGGGAAGAAGAAACAATTGAGCTCAGACGTTAAAGTTGTTTCAGGGCTTAATCAGACACAAAAATCTATGAAAGTGGAGGTCAGACCACAAGCACCTGTCCCCAAAATTGAAGGTTGATTTGGGCACAAATAAAATTCAGAATATTCAGAGATCCCAAAGGAAAAATCATAGTGCTGAAGTAACATGAAAGAATGCACATTATATCAGGTGTTATTGTTGTGGGAAGATGGGACATTCACAGTATGTGTGTTCCATATCCAAGAGATATAGAAGGGAACAATAACAGAGGTTGAAGCGAAACAAAGAATAGTTTTCTAGAACATATTTTGAAGGACACTATTTTTGGTGCAGAGGATTTGGGCATATGGCTAGGTACTGCACTTTGACCATTTAGAGAAATGTGCCAAAAAAATCAAAAATGTACATAGGCAGCAGATCAATAAACCAACAGATGAGTTAAAAATGCAGAATAGATTTGCAGCTCTGCAATATGAAGCTGGTCCATCATACTCTGAGAAAGAACAGAAGCCTTAATCCATGCCGAGTGTGAAGGAAAAAGTATGGACCGAGAAGAAGAAAAATGAGAAGGCCGTGGTGGTAGAGATTGCCCTTAAAGAATCATATCGATCTCGTGTGTGGATCCTTGACAGTGGTTTCACATCCCACATGAAGGGTAATAAGGATCTTGTTATAGGCATAAAATATAACAAAGAAGGAGTTGTCAAATTTGGAAATGATAAAGGACTGAATATTTTTGGCTCAGGGAAAGCCATGTTTGGGGGAAAAGAAATGAGACATACTGATGTCTTGGTAGTAGAGGGTCTTAGTCATAACTTTCTCAGTGTCAGTTAACTATGTGACTATGGTCACTCTATCCGATTTATCAAGAAGATGTGTGTTTTGAAATGAATATATGAAGCAGTTATTGTTGAGAGAAAAAGGAAAAAGGGAAATCTTTACCTTGTAGGGGTGGAAGAAGATACATGCCTTTTATCCAGAGAGGAAGAAAACCAGATGTGGCATAAGCGACTTGGTCATCTATGCCAACCATCTATGGAGGATCTTGTAAAGTGTGATGCTGCTAGAGACCTTCCCAAACTATCATGTGATCGCACTCATACATGTGATGCTTCCCAACAAGGGAAGATCATAAGAAAGGCATACAGGTCAAAAGAACAGAAATCAACTAGAGTTCTCAAATTGGTACATGCTGATGTATGTGGACCTATCTCACCACGATCTATAAATGGGAAAAGGTACTATATTATTTTCGTTGATGATTATAGCAGAATGGCCTGGGTATTTGTCATTACCCATAAGATATAGGTGTTCAGTTGCATAAAGTAGTACAGGAGGGAATCAGAAAGGATTCTTGGGTAGAAAATTTTGAAATTTCGTACAGATAACGGTACAGAATTCAAAAACAGTCAAGTAGAATAATATCATGAGAAACATGGGATAAGGCATCATGTTTCATTAGTAAGAACTCCCCAACAGAATGGAGTTACTGAAAGGAGAAATCAGATCATCAACAATATGGCCATAACAATGCTTATTGAAAAGGTCCTACCAGAGAAGTTTTGGAAGGAAGAAGTTTTGACATCGGTCTATATTTCGAACAGGTCTTTGTTCTGTCTGAAGCAAGGGAAGACTCCGTATGAAATGTGGTATGGAAAGAATCCAAAATTGAAATACTTTTGAATATTTGGAAGTAAGTGTTTCATTCTCAACAAAGAAAATCACAGGAAGTTTGAGTTATGAGGAGATTAGGGGATATTACTTGGCTACTCTGGAAAAAGAAAATCATATAAATGCTTCAACAAAAGGCTGGAAAAAACTGTTGAGAGCAATGATGTCACTATAGTTGAAAATGAACAGAATGCTCAACGATCCAGTGAACAGTTTTTGGATGAAAGTGATGATGAGGTAAGAAACACAGGGGGAGTAGAAGTGGCAAAGGCTGACTTAGAAGAAGATACTGATGATGAACAAGAAAGTGTCAAGTCTGTTTCTTCAAGGAAGAAAAAGAGTCGAGCTGAAATTGATAGGCAAAATATCATTGGTGACAAGACAACTCCAGTTCAGACTCGAAGAACGAAATCATTACAGCAAACATCATTTTTATCTCAGGTAGAGCTGAAATGTTTTTCTGATGTAGTTGAAGATGAAAACTAGGTTCAGGCTATGAATGAAGAGCTTAATCAAATTGAGAAGAACCAGACATGGGAGATTGTTTCGAGGCCAGCAGACAAGAATGTCATTGGGACTAAATGGGTCTATTGCAACAAGATGAATGAAGATGGCATAGTGATTTGGAACAAAGCATGGCTAGTTTGTAAGGGATACTCCCAAATAGAGGGAATAGATGTCGATGAGACATTTTCACCAATTGCAAGGATGGAGACAATCAGATTATTTTTGGCCATAGCAGTGCAATGAAAGTTCAAAGTATTCCAGATGGATTTCAAATCCACATTCTTAGATGTAGTTCTGGAAGAGGAGGTGTATATTGAGTAGCCAGATAGTTTTCTCATTCATGAGGATGAGAACAAAGTTTGTAGGCTAAAGAAGGCGTTGTATGGGCTGAAACAAGCACCAAGGGCATGGTACTCAAGGCTTGATTAGTACTTGAAGAAGCTTGGTTTCCAGTGTGGAGGATTTGATTACAATATCTATATCATCAACGATAGTAATCAAAGAATTATGGTGTTGGTGTATGTCGATGACATAATATTTGGCTGATCAGATGAAGCTCAGTGCAGATAGTTTTCTGAATTCATGAAAAATGAGTTTGAAATGTCAATGATTGGAGAGATTATGTTTTTCCTTGGTCTACAGGTGAAACAAGAAATTAATGGAACATTCACTACTCAATAAAAATACACCAAGGATGTTATGAGAAGGTTTGGAATGGAGAATTACAAGGTGATAAAGACACCGGTTACTACCCGGATGAAATTATCAAAAGATGAGAATGGAATGGCAGTTAATATTACTGAATATAGGAAAATTATCGGGAGCTTGTTGTACTTGACTACAACAAGGCCTGATATTGTTTTCTCCACATGCCAAGTATAGAGGTATCAAATTAATACAAAGGAAATCCATATGCTTGTAGTGAAAATAATACTTTGGTATATTCGGGGCATAGTGGATTTCGGCTTGACATATACTGAAAAATCTCAGACAATGTTATTGGGATATACTAATGCAGACTGGGCCAGTTCAGCAGATGATAGAAAATCCATGTCAGGTGGTGCATTCTATCTTGGTGGATTGTGTATTTCATGTCTTAGCAAGAAGCAGGATTGCATTTCATTAAGCAGCGCAGAAGCTAAGTATATTGTGGCCACTCAAGCATGCACATAGTTACTATGGATGAAACAGCAGCTTGAAGATATGGGAGTTGAAGTGAAGTCTCCGATCAGAATCAAGTGCGATAAATCAAGTGCTATAAATCTTAGAAAAAATCTCGTCTATCACTCAAGGACCAAGCACATTGAGATCAAATATCATTTCATCACGGAGAAGGTTGAGCAAGGAATTGTGAAATTGGATTATGTGCCTACAGAACTACAGGTTGCAGACATTCTAACCAAGGCCTTACCCAAAGAATATTTTGAGAGACATCGACTGGATCTGGGAGTTCAGTCGACTCCCCGCACTTAAAATAGTGTGGCTGTGGACCCCCCCCCCCCCCCCCCCCCGAGTTATGATTTGTTTTTCCCTAGTGTGCTGATATGTGATCTCTACTATGTTACAGACTACAAAGGATTGACCTTTGGGTTCATTGAAAAAGGGGGAGAAAATAGTGATTGTTCAAGGGGGAGAAAGTGTGGAGATTTGAGAAATCATGACAAATATGGGGAGAAGCTGACAGGTGGAGCAGCAAGACAGGGGAGTTGAAGCTATGAACAGAAAGGGGGAGAGTATTAAATCTGACGATGTTAGAAGTGATCGATCAATGAATAGATATCACGATAGCTAAAGATCATGATAAAAGAAGAACAGTGATATTGGAATGGTGAGAGAAGGCTTCCAGCTATCACCAATTGGTACCAGTATGGATCGAGAATTGGTATCAATTTTAAAATTGGTATCAGTTTGGAATCGATAATTGGTGTCTGACATGAAGTGATTCATTGATGAACTTCTCATACTACTCTTGTTTCTCACACTGAGCATTGCTCATGTGGGATTATAGTACGTGCTAAGTGATTCCTTGAACGCTAACAGAATCTCAAGAGGCGAAGGGTGGTAGTGGTTGGAAGGAGATTCTGAGAGATATCAAAGTGCAGAAAATCATTCTAAGAAGAGTTATGAAGAGTTGTCAACAAACCCATAGGGGGAGATTGTTGGAAAAAAATACCTCAAGATAAAATTGCAGTATTTTTGGGTTGATTTTGTTTGTTGACAAAGCAGGTTTCCAAGAAGAAATTGTCGAGTTCCAAAGAAGTTGTTGACAATCAATGTTTACAAAAGAACGATGTCAAAGGAAAGGAAAATCTGAAGGCGGTACAAAAGAGCAGTACAAGGTGGCACCGTTTTCCAGTGTTTTCCAAATTTTGGGGGACCAAAATTTGGAGGTTAGTGAGCATCGTGAAAAGTAGATTTCCATGAAGATCATATTTTAATATGGAAAAGGCATGAATTTCGCGAAGAAAATCTTCATGGTTTGTATTTCGCGAAGACCAGAAGAATGGAGGTGGTGATTCTTTGTGATTACAACAAGCTTCGCGAACGGAAGAGGCTGAAGCGCATTGCAGCGGTGAAGGGCTTTGTAAGGGAGATTCACGGCGATGAAGGGCATTACAAGGGAGCTTCACGGAGAAGGTATGAAAGAATTTACGGGATGCTCTGTGATTACGATGAGCTTCGCGATCAGAAAATTTTCGTGGTGCTTCGTGATTTTTAGAGAATTCTGGCGGGAACTTCGGTGCTTCGCAATTTGAGCTGACGTGGAGTTGACTTCGTGTGGAAAGTTGGAGGGTCGGTGGAATTCCCTATAAATAGAGGTCAACCCCCTCGAGGGAAGTATAGAGAATTTTCAAAGAAGATATTTTTCTCTCGTTTTGCGATGGTGGTTCGTGTAGCTAGTGTTCTTCCCAAAAGAGGAGCTTTGCGGCGGCTATTATAGCTCTGCGAAAGTTGCGAGCTCCGTGTTGGCTCAGTGAGCTTCATGAGGGACGTAACTCTACGACAGCTTGAGCATCACAATAGTGCTTCACGAAAGTGCTTCGTGAGAGTGCTTCACGAAAAGGCAGGAGCTTTGCAAGGGATTTTTTGAGCTTTGTGAAATTAGGAGCCTCGCAAAGTAGGGTTCTTTGCGAAGGTGTTTCCAAAAGGAATTGCCCAGTGTTTAATAGGCAAATAGGTATTCATTAGTGGATGAAATTTGGGCTTCAACAGAGAATCTATCAATAGTTGATGATGCATTCATTAGTGATAATGAAGAGACCTACTGGTCTATAAACTGTGAGTGGATTCCCTTCTAGAGCAGTGATCTTTGGAAGAGGAAGAAGGTGATCCTCTTCACCGGCAGTGAGCCAGAGAGAGAAATAGGGAGTGACCCTTGAGAAAGCGTTGAGCTGACCCTAAACCTTGTAAAGCCAGTGAGCCTGGGATAGAGTGACTGTACCTGAACATTGTAATCCATAGCTACTGATGTTTAGTGGAATTTGGTACGACCGACAACCTGTCGGCGTATGCTCCTTGGACGTAGCCCTTAGTGGTGAACCAAGTAAAAATTGATGTGTCTTGTGCTTGCTTTACATTCTGTTTATATTGTGCAACAGGAAAGAGAGAGAAGAGTGTTTTTCTTAATAGTGAAAAAAGATCAGAAAGGGCTTTAATTTCAAATTAGTCATACCCTGATTCATCCCCCCTCTAAGGGTATTCAGCCATGTGGACCTAAAAAATGGTTTGATAAATATTAAAATAAATATCATATTAACTAATTAATGTGATCCATGAATGTTATATGTTACTATGACATGTTACAAGTGTATTAAATATTTTGGTTTTAATTTTTCTTCTTTTTTTATTTTATTTAAATTCAAATAAATGAATAGTGTCAAAATTGACACTATTAATATTTTAATAAAACAACATATTATTAAATTATTTAATAATAAAAAAAATATTTAAAAATTACAAAGTTAAAATTATATGGTTAAAAATGTAATAAAGTTTCCAATTATGGAAAATTGACAACACATGATTTTATATTTATTACCAATTAATATTTATAATATTATTACCCCAAATAAAATTAAATAGATTAAATAATGGTTAATCAAAATGATATGGTTGAAAATAAAATCAATAAATGTTTAAATTTTATTGGTATAGATTATTTAAACCCATAATCATCTTATCTTGGAAATAAATTGTCACAAATCCCTCCCTACAAAGTGTACCCCTCCTGGGTCTGCAATGTGAGAAGGGAGATAATGACCCTCAAGTCCCGCCTCCAGTAGGCCCCATGTTGGCGACTTGCACCAAGGGTATAATAAACACACAAATGGGAGGTATTAACCTCTAAGAGAACACATGCAGAAGAGAGAGATAAGATAGAAACCAATAAACTCCAACTCAGAACTGGAATATAAAAGAAACCCAAGTGCATATATGAAATGTAATGCAAAAGTAATACAACTGGAAGGGAAAAACTAAAAGTACCTAGAAGAAAGTAAAAACAGAAGCAAATACAAGCCTGAGCAGCTCCTGCAACCCCAAGCTAGTAGAAACTAGCTTGATCTCCAACCTGGTCTAAGTGACCTAAAAAATAGTTTATATATACATAGGGTGACTATAACAGTATACTCGGAAGGATCCTCCTCAAAGACTCCCATGAAAAAGTAAAGGAAGCATGTTAAAGCATAGTGAACAACAAGTGAAACTAACTCATCACCTAAACATGTATACTAAGTTTCCAACCTCACCATGGCTACTCTCACCAAGTAACGCATATAAGAATATATCATATAATAAATAATATCAAGGGTACCCCACTACAACTTCCCCACTAGTTTGACGCTTTGCCCTATCGTCACACGTACGAAGCATCTCTCTCCAAAAAAGGCTTCCCCGTAGACAACTGGGCGAAGCACCACAATATGCACCTCGTGCAACAAAACCTCCACGTCCACACACCAAAGTAACCAGGTAGTTTCTGGGATCCACCATAGCTCACATAACATGTATCATACATTGGGTATTATACCTCAAGAAATCACAGCCCATACACCGAGTAAGGATCCTCAAGACATCACAGTTTATACACGTTACACCTATAGTAGTCCATAAAAAACTATATCGAGAATATATGTGTGTGAATAAACACAAGCAATTACAGCCCTCTACACACATATATGGGGAAAACTAACCAATGTGCCTGCCATCACAAGTAACTACCAAGGGAAGAGAGTGGGGCCAAAGGGGGTAGTCAGCCATCCATCCTCCCATCGGAATGTTGGGAAAAACACCCCCCCAGGGCTTAGAATTATTGGGGTTTCATTTTCCCTTACTGACAGGGTGGAGTAGCGTATAGAAACACAAAAGGTATAGAATATACTCTAACTCACAACTACACTATGGGTGTAACCTAGTCTTAGATAGAATTGTAGCTTACATCTCTCAGACTCCGGGATGCTACTTCTAATGTAACACCCTAAGATTTTATGAGAAGTATTCTTTTTAATTTATTTGATGTCTTGTGTTGTATGCTAAACCAAGATTGTCTTGCGCTATACGCAACATCGTATTAGATTGCAGTATACGCAACACTATTCTTGGATCGTGTTAAACAAAATTTCAAGTTCAATTGATAAAAGATATTCTACGCAACATTGAGTGTATATATATATATATATATTCAATGTATAAATAAAATATGGTTGGATTCTATTATAAAAAACAACAAAGTAATCTTGTACTACACACAACCCTGACTTGGCTTGCATTACACACAATCACGACCTTCCACGATAGCATGTGTTGTATGCAATACCGAGTTTCACTAAACAACGATATGTTATTAAAATATTATATAAACTAGCTATTATGAATAGTAATACCCACTTTTTGAAATTTTATAAATTTTATCACTTAAAATGGACTTCATTTTTGGATTCAGGATTTCGAAATTAGCCTAGGCTGAAATTTTGGTATTTTTCTAGAAACTTTCCATTTTTTATGAATAGTGAAAACACTGAGTTATTGGTTAAAACTGAATTTTTATTTAAATAATAATTTATTTTATTTAAATTTATTTTAGGTAAAAATAGATACATAATACTTATATAAGTTCAATTTAATTTATTGGAGTTATTTTATAATAATTTTAGATATATAAAAATTTTATTGATCCTTTCACCGTCTTTTACCCACCTCCTAGGAGCATTTGCAATTGTACATAAAACATAATTTAACCACTTCTATGATTGGAATTTAGAAACTCCGAGAGACATAGTTAATATCAAGGAGTAAAATGTGGTTTAATAAGATAAAAATATTTTTTGGTGAATAGTAACTTTTTACTCTTATATACCATGGTTAAAAGTAAATAGTGTACTTAAGGGTAAAAATGATAATATTATTACCCTAACACATGTCCTAATTCTATTGGATAAGTGTAATTAGACCAAAAATAACCTTAGGAATAAAATATTACCCTTTAGGTCCACTTGGATTAGAATAGGACACTTATTATTATTTTATTTAAAGAAGAGTTAAAAGAGTTAAAATGAATGTTTAATAACTAAAACATTTTTAATATATAGTTATACATAAGATAAATTCGACTATAAACATTCATTAGAAAGATAATAATATTTCCTACATAATGGTATTTTATTTATAATTTTTATAAATTAAATAATTTAATTTATTTATGACACAATGACGATGTAGTAATTACCTTATTAATGAAATATTAACATAATTGATGTTATAAAAACCCATATAAATTTAATTTGAGACTTTTTATGAATTAAACTAATTTTATAGGTTAATATGACATGTTAGTATTTATTTAATAAATTTATTTATAACTAATCATGCTGTTATGATTTTCACAAAAATCAATTACCAAATAGTGTCAAAATTGACATAAAATAGTTTTTAAAACAAATATTATATTATTAATTGTTATTCGATTCCTAAAAATCTAATGTTCAGAAAAATGACTTATGTAAGGTTTTATATATTAATAATGAACCACATTGGGTTATTTTGGCTTGTTATAGTAATTTTATTAACCATATATTGTAAGAAAATAAGAAGACATAGTAAAAGTTAAATTATTTAACTTAGAGTTAAATCTAAATGATAATGTTAAAATAGGAACCTAGACTTGTCTAAAACCTATTGGTTGAGAGTATTTCGACCCATACACACCTTATCTTAGAAATAAATCAATTTTGTGCAATTAAAAACCGAATATGACTTTATTATAAAATAATAATTTAGGTTTTTCTTAAAGTGCCCCTCTCCTCCCTTATAAAAGGGCACCTCCTCCCTCTACATTTTACACAATTTTGAGCTTTCAAGCTCAGACAACCCCTACCCATTTCCCTTATAAACTTCCATATATACATTATATAGGTTCTTGTCTCTCCAAAATACCAACTATAGTTCCTTAAGAGGAATATTAAAAGAGGTGTGTCGAAGAAGAGGTAATCTCTTCTACTGATTCTTTCAAGTTTTCTTTGTTATTCAACTTCTTCTTTAGTTGTTTCATTATAAAGTAATAACATTAGTATCAATAATATACTAATATGTTATTATAAATATTAAACAACCCCATTTCACCTTCTATTCATCCTACGAAAAATGAAATCATTGCACGTGCGTACATACGGAATACCATCTCCACACCGTGGTGTAATCTGTTTTTCCACCACCACCTTACTTGGATGGGTATAATGGTGTAAAGAATAAATATATATAGTTATTATAAAATCATACTGATTATGAGATATTATATCATCCACTACAATTCAATTCAATAATTTTGTGAACAATATCATCGCTCGTGCGTACGTACGATTTACCATCTCCACGATGCGATGAGATTCATTCTCCATGTTAACCACTCAAGAATGATTATAAAGTATATATAATGAATAATACTGAAATATATGACATTATAAAGCTACTGTATTTATGTGTATATATATATATATATGTAATCTACTTGCTTCCAATCAAGTCAATAAGGAAAAGAAAACAGCGTCCATGCGTACGTACGGCCTACCATCTCCATGAACGGTGTATTTCACTTCATTTATCTATCTATTATATATATATATACTGTATATATATGATATATAAATCATGATTTAAATTCTGGAAGTAATTAAATCATGATATAAGTAATAATAATATCAATAACAACATGTCCAAACACGTACGATAAATAAAACAATTTTACCCAAAATGATGGTTTAACATGGAATTTACAAAAGAACGGATAATATAAATTCATAAGTGAACCATATATGATATCATAACAATGAATATGATTCCGTAATAAGCCAAAGACATTATTTAAATCATTATGCAGAAGGTTTGGATACGTACAAAGCATATCAGACCTAAGGTAAGGGAAAATTTTGCAGATCTCATTTTTATCGGAGATTGCTTATATGTAAGTATTAATTGGGGTTATATTTTTCATCCATTTCCATAAAAATGTTTTTCATAAAGTGTTTAATATTATTAAAAGTATGTTTAAAGTCATTTTTACCCCTCTTTGACTTTTACATTGTGTTATGGAAGGAATATTTCTTTTTTTACCATACAAGGAACTTTTTGACTTTTCCAGCAAAAGTACGAGGAGAATGTTTTCTTAACTTATACTACATAAATGGATTTTTATGGTTTCATAAAATCTAATTTTCATTAATATTACTATACAATATTTCATGATTATTTTCAACAAAATCATTTTCTTTTAAAATTTCATGGCATTTTGTGAAAAGAAAATGATTTTGAAGAAGAAAAGATATTTTCCTCAAGAATTCATTTCATCTGTTTTATCAAAACCATTTTCCATATAAGATGACATTATTTCATATGTGTATGTTTCAAGTATAATGACTCTATGATTTACATTGTTTCACTTTTCTTATGATGAAATGATATCCATTTTTTTATATGGATTATGTTGTGATGCGATGATGTTTATGAAACCCATTTTATTATTTGGGTTATGATAAATGATTTATGTTTATGTTGTGGCACATGTAAGAATGATTTCATTATGAGATGGGTGAGACCTATATCTCCCTCCAATGCATTGGGTAAAGATTTATATCTCATGAGATAGACATGGATGGAATGGTAAGTTAATCTGGATTAGTGGTATAGGACTGGAACGAGGAGTGAACTCAATTCCATAAGGGACTTTGTCCACTAAGATGGTCTTGGCAGCAATTCCTTGGAAACTATGGAAATCATATCAAGTGATTAATGGTTTTCCACAATTACATGTTTTATTCCCATGCTATTTTATCACGATTAATGTTTCTTTATGATCTATGCCTTACGTACAACCATGTTTTATGTCATTTCTCAAGATTTTGATGTTTAAACATTATGTTCATGTTTTTTTAAGATCAAGTGTTTATGATTTGTTTTATTTTCTCAATGATTACCCTTTCTGAGAATTTGAGCTCACCATTTTTTATTTTTTCTTTTCCCTGGGATTTAAAGAAAGGTTTTAGGTAAGAAAGAATGGGATGATCTTTATGGGAGATGTTGAAGATCTTTCACCAATATTAGAAGATTATGTTCCACGTTTCCAAAGACACTAAACAATTACGGTCCTTTGGTGTCTTTTTTTGTTATGTATTAATTATTCTGCAAAAGTAATATAATATCCATGTACATAAAGATTTGGGTCTCTATAGTTGGTATTAGAGGAAAGGTTTAGTTAACCATTGGAAACTAGGATGCAAAAACTTTAGTGAAATCCCTAGAGATATTTCTAAGGAATATCTAGGAATGTCCCTAAGGATAAGTATACATATAGGTTATAGTGCTAGAATTATGGTAATGATATTATAATTAAACCTAAAATGTTAGATATTGAAGGTACTCCCCCTTTATTATGATTTTTGACTCCTAAAATATTCTTTTGGGTTTTAGAAAATGGCTGGAAATAGTAAGATTCATGATAATGGAGGATATGATGGAAAATGGAATGATATTCTTCATGAGAAACCAAATAAAATTGGATCTGGAAGTCCACATATCATTATTATGCCTAATCATCAATCTCATAATATGATCAATAATCTCAACTTGGTAATTTTCCCGACTCATCTAATAAGAGAAAGATGGAGTTTCATGATGATCATAGAGGAAAGGGTGTTCAATTTCCCTCATGTAAATCATGTGGGAAGAGGAATTAGAGAGAATGTTTCAAAGGAACTAGAAGATTCTTTAGGTGTGGAAAAGAAGGACAGAAAGACAGAAATTGTAAAAGAAAAAGTTTAGTTAACACCATGGACAAGGATAATGGTATTTATAAGACATCAACAATGGTTAAATGTTTTAAATGTGGAATGTACGAGAATTATGAAAACCAATGTCCTAAGGTAAAATCTCATGAAGAGAATTAGCAAGGTCATATGGGTAGTATTTATGTTGATGATGATGAAGAGACTACAAATGATATATGAGATTAAAGAAATGATGAATCTCAGTCAGTGCTTTAAGAGGGTAGTGGAATGATTGTATGTTTATCAATAATAATGTATAGTACTATAGAATAAAGAAAAATATAAGGATTGTTACACTGTTGTCTTTCCTTAAGTTTTTGAAAATATATGATGAATGGTACTTGTAACCATGAAAGGTTATTCAAATATTTTTGGAACGTAGATGATATGTGCATAATGAACGGATAAGGAAATAATGAGATGTTTTATAGTATTAATGAGATCATGAATGGTATAAGGACAAAGTGAAATCATGGTTTGAGTATACCGAATTTTGGGATTTTGGTATGTGGAAAGAGTTAACTTTTGAAAGCATTCATGTTTTCACTAAGCTTCAATGGGTATTCATTTTTCAAGAGAATACATGATTAAGGTATTAACATGTTTATAATGTGACCAAAAAGATATATCGTATGATAAATGATGGTATTCACATGCTCAGTAGATGACATTTCTAGTAATCATTTACATTACACTATGAAATTGGATAGAAGTATTTTGGATAAGCCTAAAGATTGGAATGGATTAAATTGGACATAAGATAGTATTTTTTAAGGATAGAACCTTTTTTCAATATTATTTCTGTTATAATAGTGTATTTTTAGAAAAATTAAAACCTGAAAGATGGGTGACAACCCATCACGTCAGACAAGGATGTGGGAATTGAACCCACAACCAAAGTGCGACAGGCCTTTATTGCCTACCGCTGGCCTACAGGAAGTCTCTGGTTAGTAGAAACTAGTTTTATTTTATTATGTTCTATGATAGATGAAGTATAAGTCCATTTTTGCAACCATATATGATTAATCTCATCATGGATGGACTTGTGTATATTTAATAAATTGTGTTAAACTTTTTGCGATAGAAACAGATGGAATGACCTATCATTCTATCTCATGATCTGCTAACACTTCACGAATGACAAATTCAACGTCATTTCGTTAAGAGATGATTTGGAAATTTTTCAAGGAACAAACAACTGTGAGATTGTACAAAAATATAGTAAATATTTCTTTTAATTTTTCAACATTAGGGAAATGATTTTGAGAACTAAAAACGTTGTCCTAGTACCCTCATACCGGATGAATCAGATGGTACCTTAGATCATCACAAATTTATGGTTTTGTGATTGTTGGATTTTTTATAGCCATGTTCTCAACCACTCTTCATCTAAACATGATGGTTAGATTTCTCTTCCATATATATATATTCACCTATGCTCTCCTAGTGATGAGTTAATTTGGGTAACCGATATGTTTCATACTTCACATTTTAAAATTAAGTTTTAGTATTCCTTTTTATGATGTGGGTTTCTATGAAAGAAACTTTCAAGTAGTAAACGATTTATAACCCCAATGAATTTTGAGGGTGAAATTCATTTTAAGGGGGGTAGAATGTAACACCCCGATATTTTATGAGAAGTATTCTTTTTAATTTATTTGATTTCTTGTGTTGTATGAAACACTAATATTATCTTGTGCTATACGCAACACTATATTAGGTTGCAGTATACACAACACTATTCTTGGATCGTGTTAGACAAAATTTCAAGTTCGTTTGATAAAATTTATATTATGCAACATTGAGTGTATATATATATATATTCAATGTATAAATGAAATATGGTTGGATTCTATTATACAAAACAACAAAGGAATCTTGCACTAAACGCAACCCTGACTTGGCTTACTTTACACGCAATCACGACCTTCTATAGTAGCGTGTGTTGTACACAATACCGAGTTTCACTAAACAATGATATGTTATTAAAATATTATATAAAATAGACATTATGAATAGTAATACTCACTTTTTGAAATTTTATAAATTTTATCTTTCAAAATGGACTTCATTTTTTAATTCAGAATATCGAAATTAGCCTAGGGTGAAATTTTGGTATTTTTCTGAAAAGTTTCAATTTTTGATGAACAGTGAAAACATTGAGTTATTGGTCAAAACCAAATTTTTATTTAAACAATAATTTATTTTATTTAAATCTATTTTAGTTAAAAATAGATACAAAATACTTATATAAGTTCAATGTAATTCATTGGAGTCATTTTATAATAATTTTAGATATATAAAAAGTTTATTGATTTTTTCACCGTCTTTTACCCACCTCCTAGGAGCATTTGCAATTGTACATAAAACTTAATTTTACCTCTTTTGTGAGTTTACTTTCAAAAATCTGAGAGAAATGGTCAATATCAAGGAGTAAAATGTGGTTCAATAAGATAAAAATAATGTTTGGTGAATAGTAATTTTTTTACTTTTATTTACCACAGTTAAAAGTAAATAGGGTAATTAAGAGTAAAAATGATATTAATATTACCATAAAACATGTCATAATTCTATTGGATAAGTGTAATTCGACCAAAAACAACTTTAGATATAAAATATTACCATTTAGGTCCACATGGATTAGATTAGGACACTTATTATTATTTTATTTAAAGAAGAGTTAAAAGAGTTAAAATCAAAGTTTAATAACTAAAAAAAATTTAATATAGGGTTATACATAAGATAAATTTGACTAAAAATATTCACTATAAATATAATAATATTTCCTAAATAATGGTATTTTATTTATAATTTTTAGATATTAAATAATTTAATTTATTTATGACACAATGATGATGAAGTGATTACCATATTAATGAAATATTAACATAATTGAGGTTATAAATACCCATATAAATGTAATTTGATAATATTTATGAATTCCAATAATTTCATAGGTTAATATGACATTTTATTATTTATTTAATTTATTTATTTTGAATTAATCATGCTTTTATGATTTTCAAAAAAATCAATTACCAAATAGTGTCAAAATTGACATAAAATAGTTTTTAAAACAAATATTATATTATTAATTGTTATTCCATTTCTATAAATATAAGGTTCACAGAAATGACTTAGATAAGGTTATATATATTAATTATGAACCACTTTGGGTTCTTTTGGCTTATTATAGTTTGTTTATTAACCATATAGTGTAAGAAAACAAGAAGACACGGTAAAAGTTAAATTATTTAACTTAGAGTTAATTTTAATTGATAAGGTTACAATAGTAACCTGAACTTGTCTAAAACCTATTTTTTGAGAGTATTTAGACCCATACCCACCTTATCTTTGAAATAAATCAATTTTGAGCTATTAAAAACCTAATATTACATTATTATAAAATAACATTTTAAGTTTTTTTAAAGTGCCCCTCTCCTCCCTTATAAAAGAGCACCTCCTCCCTCTTCTCTTTACACAATTTTGAGCTTTCATTCTTAGCCAACCCCTGAAAATTTATCTTATCAACTTCCCTAGAAACATTATATAGGTTCTGGTATCCTAAAAATACCAACTCTAGTGCCTTAAGAAGAAGCTTAAAAGAGGTGCGTCGAAGAAGAGGTAATCTCTTCTACCGATTTTTTCAAGTTTTCTTTCTTCTTCAACTTCTTATTATTTAGTTTTTTAATTATAAAGTAATAATATAAGTATAAATAATATACTTATATGTTATTATAAATATTATAAAACCACATTTCACCTTCTATCCATCCTACGAAAAACTAAATCACCGCGCGTGCGTACTTACAAAATACCGTCTCTACGCCGTGGTGTAATCTGTTATTCCACCACCACCTTACTTGGATGGGTATAACGGTGTAAAGAATAACTATATATAGTTATTATAACATAATACTGATTCTTAGATATTATATCATCCACTACAATTAAATTCAATAATTATGGGAGTGATATCATCGCTCGTGCGTACGTACGGATTACCGTCTCCACGACGTGATGAGATTCATTCTCCATGTTAACCACTCAAGAGTGATTATAAAGTATATTTAATGAATAATAATGAAATATATGACAGGATAAAGCTATTTTATTTATATATTTCATCTACTTACTTCCATTCAATTCAATAAGGAAAAGAAAATAGCATTCATGCGTACGTACGGCCTACCGTCTCCATGAACAGTGTATTTCACGTCATTTATCTATCTATTATATATATATATATACTGAATATATATGATATATAAATCATGATTTACATTATTTAAGTAAGTAAATAATGATATAAGTAATAATATTATCAAGAACAAGAAGTCCAAACATGTACGATAAATAAAACGATTTTACCCAAAACGCTAGTTTAACATGAAATTTACAAAAGAATGGGTAATATAAAGTCATAAGTGAACCATATATGATATCATAAAAATGAATATGATTATATAATAAGTCAATTACATTATTTAAATTATTATACAAGAGGTTCGGATACATACGAAGCATATCGTACCTAAGGTAAGGGATAATTTTGCAAGTCTCATTTTTATCCGAGATTGCTTATACGTAAGTATTTACTAGGGTTATATTTTTCATCCATGTCCATAAAAATGTTTTTCATAAAGTGTTTAATATTATTAAATGTATTTTAAAGTAATTTTTACCCCTCTTTGACTTTTACATTGTGTTATGGAAGGAATATTTCTTTTTTTACCATACGAGGAACTTTTTGACTTTTCTGGCAAAAGTACGAGGAGAATGTTTTTTAACTTAAACTGCATAAATGGATTTTTACGGTTTCATAATGCCAAATTTTCATGATTATTCCTCTACAATATTTCATGATTATTTTCAACAAAATCCTTTTCTTTTAAAATTGTATGGCATTTTGTGAAAAGAAAATTATTTTGAAGAAGAAAGGATATTTTCTTCAAGAATTCATTTCAAGTGTTTTATCAGAACCATTTTCCATTTAAGATGACATTATTTCATATGTGTATGTTTCAAGTATAATGTCTCTATGATTTACATGGTTTCACTTTTCTTTTGATGAAATGATATCCATTTGTTTTATATGGTTTATGTTATTATGGGATGATGTTTATAAAACCCATTTTATTATTTGGGTTATGATGAATGATTTATGTTTATGTTGTGATACACATAAGAATGATTTCATTATGAGAAGGGTGGGACCTATATCTCCCTCCAATGCATTGGGTAAAGATTTATATCTCATGAGATAGACATGGCTTGAATAGTAAGTTAATCTGGTTCAGTGCTACATGACTGGAATGAGGAGTAAACTTGATTCTATAAGGGAATTTGTCCACTAAGATGGTCTTGGCAGTAATGCCTTGGCTACTATGGAAATAATATCAAGTGCTTAATGGTTTTCCACAATTACATGTTTTATTCCCATTCTATTTTATCATGATTAATGTTTCTTTATGATCTATGCCTTACGTACTACCATTTTTATGTCATTGCTCAAGATTTTGATGTTTAAACATTATGTTCATGTTTTTTTAAGATCAAATGTATATGATTTGTTTTATTTTCTCCATGCTTACCCTTACTGAGCATTTCAGCTTACCATTTTTTATGTTTTCTTTTCCCTGGGATTTAAAGAAAGGATTTAGGTAAGAAAAAAAGGGAAGATCTTTACGGGAGATGTTGAAGATCTTTCACCAAGATTAGAAGATTATGTTCTAAGTTTTCAAAGACACTAAACTATTACGGTCCTTTGGTGTCTGTTTTTGTTGTGTATTAAGTATTACTCAAAAGTAATGAAATGTCCATGTAGATCAAGATTTTGGTCTCTACATCTAAGATTAGGTATCTTATAAGCACACAACCATTTAAAGACCTTTATTAGATTACTTCATTTCCTTTTTATCAGTTCCAATGTACGTTAATTAATTCTTTAAACATTAATTAACCATGAACAATCCCACATTAAAATTCATTAGCATCACTCCCAAGTTCACTGTTACCTCAAAATTACAACCTCATCATTATGTTCCAGAAAACTCCAACCCCATGGGTTAACACCATTTATTAAATCATTCATTATAGAAAAACTTTCCCACATTCTCGGGCATTCTAGAAAAACATTCTATGTTACAAAACACAAGGGGGATCAACATGGTGAGTAGATATACTCCCTATCAAGTCATTGCCACTTATATCAAGAGCATATACCCATCCTTCCTTGATAAGCTAAACACAGAATGCATGTGTCATACCACGCGTGTCTTCGCCTCTTTCGGAAGAAGGGTATATAAGACCAACTTCCTTGAGTAGTGGGGAAAAATAAAGTAGATAAACATCCAAAGAAACAACAAGCATCCAACAATCACAACCATCCCTTTCCATCATCCCTGGTGTCCTCCCTGACACCCACATGCATAAACCGATGCATCTCGCTACTCTAGGCGTTATCTGCTACCACAACCAAAAAGGCCTCCATGCCTCCACATATTACTACAACCATCCAGGCTCACATCAAAACACAAGCAGTAGTAAAAAAAACATCTTCACAATTGGGGTCTTGGCCCTTAAACAAAAAAAAGGGTAACTCAGAACCCTACAAGAAATTATCTTTTAACAACCAATAGTTCTTTAATCCATCTTGTATTAACTAATTTATTATTCATTGGTTCTAAATTTGGGAAACCTAACAGTAAGATATCACAAATAAATGAACATTCTTACTGCACCAATTTGATTAACATAAAATTACAACAAGAACCAGATTCATTTACATACCTCTTTATCTTTATCCAAATAATTATAAATTGATCTCAGTTTACGTTTTTTACTGATTTCCATCATGAAAAATCATAAATATCACACAATCTTGCAAAAACAAGAGGCAATAAATATGATTGATATCAGTTTATTTATCCTGTTTAAATATTTATTATGTCAATTAGGTTGTCATCCAGTGGTATAAAACATGATAAAGATATAGTTTATCATAAAATTAAGAGAAGCAATGAATCCCCTACCCCACGTAGTTCTTGACGTTCTTTATCCACACAGTGGGTCACGATCCTCCTCTCACGATAACTGTATCCACCCGAGGATGCCACAGTACGACGGAAAAAACCAAACCCCAAGAAAAACACCCTTATAATCATATATATTACATTCTATAACATGGGAAGGAGAAATAGGAGAAGATGATCCTCAAAGGAATGATGATAAAACATACCTTATATCGAAGATTGATCGATACAACTTGGTTGCATCAAAATAGAGTGAAACCAATCCTAGGAGTAAAGTTTGATTGTGAAACTCCTACAAGATGGATTGAAAAGTTCTAGAGTCTCATAGCTGAGAACAAAGTGGATGAATAATAGTGGAACATATCTTGTCCCTTTTTAAGATTTAACAGGGCCGCGGTTTAAGATACACTTAATTCCCCATTAAAAGCGGATCCCATTAACCCGTGCGGTTTGACCAAGTAAAAACATTCCAGGCCTTAGGAATAATTAATATAGGATCTATGGCCTTTGAATCATCATTAAGAGTCCTTAAAATAAGGCTTTAAATATATTTTATGTCAAAGGAAGCATCAAGGGGGAAAACTGTAGGAATCTGAAAACATTGTTCACTTACCGTTACTGTACACCTATCGATCTGTGAAACCAATCTGTGAAACCGATCTGTGAAACCGATCTGTGAAACTGATCTATGAAACTGATCCGTTAAACTGATATGTGAAACCAATCTATGAAACCGATCTCTAAAACTAATCCATGAAACCGATCTAGGAAACAGATCTGTGAAACCGATCTGTGAAACCAATCTATGAAACTAATCTGTGAAACAATTCTGTGAAACCGATCTGTGAAACTGATCTGTGAAACCAATCTGTGAAGCCGATATGTGAAATATATCTATGAAGTCGATCTGTTAAACTGGTCCGTGAAGATGATCTATGAAACCAATCTGTAAAACCGATCTGTGAAACACTATACACCTACTGTTACTATACACCTATCCATACTGTACACCTACCGTTATTGTTCACAAAATTTGAAATTTGGAAAAGTGTTGGGGATAAGTCACCTTGACCTCCCAGAACACCTAGAACACCACATTTTCACAAAGTAATAGACCGGAGAGGTCCAAACCATTACATCAGATACCTCTCAAAACATTCTCATCGTCGGGAATTAAAAACCCAGCTAAAGAGAAAAAAAAGGAAACGGGGTCCGAACAACCACCCATCGAGATCCCTATCAAAATAGAGCAAGCCACAAAATCAATAAAAGAAAAACACAAGTAAAACATGAAAGGTCTAACCATAAAGGGAACATCGTTACATGAAAAGAGTTAAACATCAAACAACTCTGGGTACTGAGCACGTATCTGTGACTCACATTCCTCGGTACTCTCCTCCATGCCACCGTTTCTCCACAAGACACAAACTAAGGGAATAGAAATCCCACACAACACCTTCTCCTTGCGGTCTTGGATCTCCATAGGTCGCTCCTCAAAGGTTGCATCATTACCAGCATATATCTCCCCCCAATCAATGATGTGAGAGTCATCATGAAGATAATGACGAAGCTATGAAACATGGAAAACATCATGTATCTGACTCACCTATGGGGGAATTTCTACTCGATACGCCACAGCTCCAACATGAGCTAACACCTAGAAAGGCCTAAAAAACAGGGAGAAAGCTTACTTACATGACCAAACCTTCGCTGCCCATGATGGGGAGTCACCTTCAGAAACACATGATCCCCAACAATAAACTCTAAGGGTCTCCTTATTTGATCAGCATATGATTTCTGACGATCTTTCACTATCTTCATCCTCTCAAGAATCACCTCAACCAACTCTGTTTTATTCTACACTAGTTATTGTCTAAGAATTGCGGACTCTCTAACCCCAGTCCATCACAACGGAGAACGGAAAGGCCGGCCATACAAGGCTTCAAACGGATCTATACCGATGTTCGACTGAAAACTATTATTGTAAGAGAACTACACCAAGGGTAAGTGCCTCATCCCTAAACCTCCAAAACCAAGAACACAAGAGCATAACATGTCTTCAAGAGTCTGGATGGTTCGCTCTGTCTGACCATCCGTTTGAGGATGAAAAGAATTGCTAAGTCATAGTTGAGAACTGAAAGCATATTGGAGACATCTCCACACCCTGGAGGTAAAATGAGGATCTCAATCATAAATTATTTTCTATGGACTAGATGGAGTCTCACCACCTCTTCTAGATACTGCCTTGACAAAACTTCCATTAAGCTTGACTTCTTGATCTCTATGAAGTGGGCCGATTTTGTTAAACGATCCACTACCACCCAAATAGCATCTTTTACTCCCAGAGCTCGAGGTAAACAAGAAAAAAATCCATTTAGATGTCCTACCACTTCCACTAAGGAGTGTATAGTGTATGTAGAAGACCACCAGGAACACGGTGTTTGGCCTTCACCTTCTGGCAGACTAAACATCGAGACACAAACTCTGCAACCGCATGCTTTAGCCCAGGCCACCAAAACTGACTCCTCAAGGATCGGTACATCGTTGTCATGCCAGGATGTACTGATAATGGAAAACTATGAAACTCTTTGAGAACCATCTCACACATCATCAAGGGAACAAAAATTCATCCATGACACAACACTCGGTGTTGTTCATCCACTGACCAACCATCAGGGGCCTCACCACAAACAACTTGGTCTCTACAGACCTCCACCTCCAGATCATCCAACTGGGACTCCTCCACCTTCTGCATCTTAGATTATTGTACTGTCATCTGAAAATGGAAACCTCTACACCTAACTTCTTCCATATCAAGATGCAATGATGACATTTCTTCCATTACTCTCCAGGAATCATCAGATTCACGCATAGAATCACTACGTGACTTTCGACTTAGCGCATCAGCTACAATATTCCCTTTTCCATGTGTATATGATATTTTAAAGTCATATTCCTGTAAGAACTCCATCCACTGATAATGTTGTTAGTTCAAGTAACGTTGGGAAAAAACATACCGCAAACTCTTATGATTGTTGAAACCCACAAAGTGCTCACCAATGAGGTAATGTCTCCACAACTTCAGAGAAAACACCACGGCTGCCAACTCAAGATCATGGGTGGCATAGTTGCATTCATGGGGACGTAACTGGCGAGACCCATAAAAAACAACTAACCTCTGCTGCATGAGAACACAACCTAACCCCAAATGTGAAGAATTGTAGAAAACATCAAAATGAACTCCCTCTGCTGGTAGACAAAGGAATGGAGAACTTACTAACTTCTCTTTTAGATACTCGAAAGCTACCTGACACTGATCCATCCATATGAATGCCTGATCCTTCCTAGTCAAAGTTTTCAACAGAGTTGAAACTCATGAGAAATCAACTACAAACCTCCTATAGTAGCCAGTGAGACCAAGGAAATGCCACACCTCTGACACTGTCTTGGGGGCTGCCCAAGACACAACTGCTTCTATCTTCGATGGATCCACAGATACTCTCTATTGGGACACAACATGCCCCATGAAACGGACTTCTAGAGCCCAAAACTCACACTTTGACAGCTTCCCGAATATCTGATGTTGGCGAAGAACTCCCAAAATGGCTTGTAGATGCTCTGTATGACCCTCTTTAGATGTGGAGTACACAAGGATTTCATCGATGAAAACTACCCTGAAGTTGTCTAGGTTCTCACAGAACATAGAATTCATTAATCCCATGAATATAAATGGAGAATTCATCACACCAAATGGAATTAAACCGAAATCATAATGCCCATGACAACAACGGAAAGCAGTCTTCAGGATATCCTCATCCTTCACACGCATCTGATGATATCCCAACCGCAACTCGATCTTTGAGAACCAACTTCCACCTTTCAGTTGATCGAATAAGTCATCAATCCACAGAAGAGGATAGAGATTCTTTATTGTCACTTTTTTCAAGCGATGATAATCGACACACAACCACAAATTACCATCATCCTTTTTCACAAAAAAAAATAGGTGCACCCCACGGTGACACACTTAGACGAACAAACCGCACTATAACAGACCATCAATCTGTATACGTAACTCTCATAAATAAGAAGGGGACATCCTATATGGAGACATAGAGATAGGAGATGCTCTTGGCTATAGTCCAATTCCAAACTCGATCTCTCTTGAAGGGGTAAATGCTACAAACTCTTCTGGAAAGACATCAGGGTACTCCTCTACGACCCTAGGAAATGCCAACTGCTGAACCTTTGAAGAACTCAGTATCATCTCAGCCATCATGGATGATAAGGATGGAACACACCTATGACCCATCTTACGATCTTGCTCACCAACAAACACCACTTTCTCTCCATCTGCACCAATGAAGATGACCTTCTTCCTGAAGCAATCCATGATAGCCTGCACCGAATACAACCAATCCATGCTGAGGATGACATCATATGGTTTTTTCATAAACATAAGAAATCTCTCTAAGAGCAGTATTTCCCCAAAACTTGCTCACAGTCTCTACATACTTCAAAAAAGTTTTCTTGACCTTCAACTGGTGTATTCAACGCCAAGGGCACCGGAAGCCTCTCAACCTCAATTCCCAAAGCATGGACAAGGGTAGGTGATATGAAGGAGTGTGTGTCTCCTAAATCAAACAAGGCATACATCAAGGTAGAAAACAAGCAAGGGGTACATCGAACAATGTATGGCTTGGCTAGAGATGGAAATGCAAGAGAATGAAGCTAACCACGACCTCCTCCATGGTCTCTCTGACCCTGATAACGACCACCACCAAGGCCGAACTCTGCTCTATGAGGATGGGGAGTATCATGGGGCTGTCCTCTACCTACCCCATCTACCCTCTGCTGATCTAAAGCTGGTGCACCTAGCTGTTGCTGCCTCGGTTGGAACTGTCTCGACGGAGTAACCTGGAGCATAGTGCCTCGTTTATGATGACCTCTCTGAATGGTCAGGCACTATCACTACTGATGGCCTTGACCACAAGAATAAAAACAAGCACCTGATCCCTTGGCATAATCCTGAGAGTTGCTTCCTCTGGAGAAACGGGATGTGAAGGGCTGGGACCTACCCCTAGCTGAACAAAAACTCTTATACCATGAAAACTGAGAACCTCATACCACAGCTCTAATTCGTGAAGAATCATGCCAATTCTCCTCTCATGATGATCCGATGTAGGACAAAGTCTTCTCAACAACCTCTACCCTCTCCAGTACCTCAAGATATGAATTCAATATAAATGTGGTGACCTGGTGCTGTATCTCTGGACTCAAAGCCTCCTCAAAAAGTCTCACTCTGGCCTCCTCATCTGGAAACAGGTCCGAATCATATCGTATTATTTTTATGAAATGGATTCCAATCTCTCGAACATTGTAGCTCCCCTATTGAAGGGTAAGAAGCTCTTGGAGACTGGACACCTTCGCAGTCAACGAAAGAAACTCGACTCTAAAAATTTCTTGGAACTCCTCCCATGAGATCACTAACTCCTCACAATCCCCAAGGAACAAGAAACACTACTGCCTTGTTGGTCCACACAGCATCATCACAACCAAAGACACCCAGTTCTCATTCTGAGCACGAATCAAACTGAATCCAATCTCGACCTCCTCTAAACAGTCTTCCGTGACAGCATCTGAAACAGAGCCCTCATACTTCTGTAGACTCTGGCACTAAAACTCTCAGAGTGTCTTCCTCAATGTTTCATCATCGTCGACCTCTACCTTGTGGTGATCTACTGGAGCAACCTACAAGACATTTTCTGCACAAACCTGATGAGGAATTTAACCTAGAGCCATACCTATAAAATAAAAACCCGTTAGAGCTCCTAAACCTGGAATAAGGAAGACTCAACATTAATTAATTAATTATTTTATTTTATTCATTTTAGGTTAACTTATCCCAAGGTCTACCCATTCAAACACTGGCACAAAGAATAATGATGAATGATCCTTTCCTAGGTCTCTACCTTGCAACTAGTAGCACCTTGTTTAGTAGCCATTTTAAACATAAAGGTTCATAGATCAGATAATAGGGGGGCCTAAACGCCTATGTCTCAGCTGGTCTCCAGTGTTTACCTCACTTTCTAAACATGAATGACACTGCTTCCCTACTAACCCATGAAACCTCGCCTGCGCCTAACTCCAAACTTCATCCTATCCCTCAACCAGACCTCTGATACCACTCTGTCAAAACCCCCTCCCCACAAAGTGTACCCCTCCTGGGTCGGTAATGTGAGAAGGGAGATAATGACCCCCAAGTCCCGCCTCCAATAAGCCCCAGGTTGGTGACTAGCACCTCGGTTATAATAAACACACAAATGGGAGGAATTACCCTCTAAGAGAACACATGCATAAGAGAGAGATAAGATAGACACCAATCAACTCCAACAGATAACTGGAATTTAAAAGAAACCCAAGTGCATATATGAAATGTCATGCAAAATTACTACAACTGGAAGGGAAAAACTGCAAGTACCCAAAAGAAAGTAAAAAACAGTAGCAACCACAATCCCAAACTGCTCCTGCAACCCCAAGATAGTAGAAACCAACTTCATCTCCAACCTGATCCAAGTGACCTAAAAAACAGCTTACATAGGGTGAGTATAACAGTATATTCAGTAGGATCCTCCCTGAAGCCTCTCGTTCAAAAGTAAAGGAATCATGCTAAAGCACAGTGAACAATAAGTGAAACTACCTCATCACCTAGAAAGGTATACTAAGTTTCCAACCTCACCATGGCTACTCTCACCAAGTAACGAAAATAAGAATATATCATATAATAAATAATATCAAGGGTACCCCACTATTACTTCATCACTGGTTTGCTGCTTTTCCCCGGCATCGCACGTTCTGAGCATCTATCTCCAAAAAATGCTTGACCATAGACATCTAGGTGAATGACCACAATATACACCTCATGCAAGAAAACCACCATGTCCATACACCAAATTAACCAGGTAGTTTTCGAGAGCCACCACAGCTTTCATAACATGTATCATACATCGGGTATTATACCTCAATCCATCACAGCCTATACACCGAGTAAGGATCCTCAAACCATCACAGCCTGTACAAGTTACACCTATAGTAGTCCATAGAAAACTATATCCATAATATATGTGTGTGAATAACCACAATCCATTACATCCCTCTACACACATATATGGGGAAAACTAACCAATGTGCCTTCCAGCACAAGTAACTACCAAGAGAAAAGAGTGGGGCCAAAGGGTGCAGTCATCCATCCATCCTCCCATTGGAATGTTGTGGAAAACACCCCCCCCCCCAGGGCTCAGAATCCCCAGGGTGTTAGTTTCCCTTACTGACAGGGTGGAGTAGCATATATAAACACAAAAGTACAGAATATACTACAACTCACAACCACACTATGAGAATAACCTATTCTTAGACACAATTGTAGCTAATGTCTCTTAGACTCTGGGCTGCTGCTTATAAGACTAGGAATCCTATAAGAACAAAACCATTTAAAGAGCTTTATTATATTACTTCATTCCCTTTTTATCAGTTCTAGTGTATGTTTATTAATTCTTTAAACAATAATTAACCATGAAAAATCCCACATTAAAATTCATTAGCATCACACCCATGTTCACTGTTCCTTTAAAATCACAACCTCATCATTAAGTTCCAGCAAACTCTAACCCCATGGGTCAACACCATTTATTAAATTATTCAATATTCAAAAACATTCCCACATTCCCAGAAATTCTAGAAAAACATTATATGCTACTAAACACAAGGGGGATCAACATGGTTAGTAGATGTACTACCCGTCGAGTATTTTCTACTTATAGTAAGAGAATATACCCATCCTTCCTTGAGAAGCTAAGCATTGAAAGCACATGTCATACCCCGCGTGTCTTCGCCTTTTTCGGAAGAAGGGTATGTAAGACCAGCTACCTTGAGCAATGGGGAAAGTAAAGCAGATAAACAACCAAAGAAACAAGAAGCATCCAACAATAAAAACCATCCCATTCCATCATCCCTGGTGTCCTTCCTAACACCCACATGCATAAACCGATGCATCTCACTACCCTAGGCTTCATCTGCTGCCACAACTAAAAAGGCCTCCATGCCTCCACATATTATCACAACCATACATGCTCACATCAAAACACAAGCAGCAGTAAAACAAACATCTTCACAACTGGGATCTTGGCCCTTAAAAAAACAAGAGGGTAACTCATAACCCTACAAGAAATTATATTTTAACAACCAACATTTCTTTATTCCATCTTGGATTAACCAATTTATTATTCATTGGTTCTAAATTCGGGAAACCTAACAGTAAGATATCACAAATAAATGAACATGCTAGTTGCACCAATTTGATTAAAATTAAATTAAAACAAGAACCATATTCATTTAAATGCCTCTTTATCTTTACCCAAACAATTATCAATTAATCCTGGTTTACATTCTTTACCGATTTTCATCAAGAACAAGCATAAATATCACACAATCTAGCAAAAACAAGAGGCATTAACTTATGATCAATATCAATTTATTTATCTAGTTCAAATATTTATTATGTCAATTCCATTTCCATCCAGTGGGATAAAACATGATAAAGATACAATTGCACATAAAATAAAGAGAAGCAACAAATCCCCTACCTCAAAGAGTTCTTGACGATCTTTATCCACACAAAAGGTCACGATCCTCCTCTCACGACAACTGCATCCACCTGAGGATGCCACGGTATGACCGCACCAACCAAACCCCAATAAAAACCCTATTATAAGCATATATATTACATGATATAACATGGTAAGGAGAGATAGGAGAATATGATCCCCAAAGGAATGATGATAAAACAAACCTTATATCGAAGATTGATCGATACAGCTTGGTTGCATCAAAATAGAGTAGAACCAATCTGGGGATTAACGTTTGATTTTGAAACTTCTATGGGATGGATTTAAAAGTTCTAGAGGAAGAATAAGGGAATAATATATCTTATCCCTTCTGAATATTTAACGGGGTGATGGTTTAAGATACACTTAATTCCCTATTAGAAGATGATCGCATTAACCCATGCGGTTTGACAAAGTAAAAATATCATGGGCCTTAGGAATAATTAATATAGGATTTATAGACTTTGAATCAGCCTTAAGTGTCCTTAAAATAAGGATTTAAATGTATTTTATGTCAAAGGAAGCGTTAAAGGGAAAAAACTGTAGGAAGTAGGAAACACTACTCACCTACCATTACTATAACTAATCTATGAAACTGATCTGTGAAACCGATCTGTGGAACCCATCTGTGAAACCGATCTATGAAATCGATCTGTGAAATTGATCTATGAAACCGATCTGTGAAACCTATAAATGAAACTGATCAGTGAAACAAATTCCTGAAACTGATCTATGAAACCAATCTATAAAACTGATCTATGAAACCGATCTATGAAACCGATCTCTGAAACCAATCTGTGAAACCGATCAGTGAAACCGATCTATGAAACTAATTTGTGAAACCGATCTGTGAAGACGATCTGTGAAACCGATCTGTGAAGTTGATCTGTGAAACTGATCTGTAAAGATGATCTGTGAAACTGATCTATGAAACCGATCTGTGAAACACTATACACCTACCGTTACTATACACCTACCTATACTGTACACCTACCATTACTGTACACCTACCGTTACTATTATTAGAATTGTAAATTTGGAAAAGTGTTGGGGATAAGTCACCTTGACCTCCCAGAACACCAAAGACACCACATTTTCACAAATTAATGGACCAGAGAGGTTCGGTCCATTACATAAATGCGTTGGGGGGCATTATAAACTGAAAATGAATATATAATAAATTAATATTTCAAAACTTCCCAAAAGTGACCCCCCACCCCTCTCTTATAAAAGGGCATATCTCCTCCTTTAAAAACATCTCAAAATACCATTTGATCTGAAAACCCCAACCCTAATCTCCTCTAAACTTCCCTCACCTTATCCTAGAGGCCACACTTTGGCCATAAAGCCATCTTAAAGAGTCCTCTAGTTCATAACAAAAATAGACCCCCAAAAATAGGTAATTGTTTTATCACCTTTTTCAGAATTCTTTTCTTCTTATACTACCTCTACTTATGTTGTTTCTATAATAAAATAATAACTATGGTATCATCTATATGAGGATATTTTATTATAATTATGGTAAAACCTTATACCATTTTTTATTCATCCTACGAATAACAATTATATCATGTGTGCCTAAGTTTGGTATACCATCTCCATGTTGTAGAGTAATTTTTATTCTATAATACATAATTTGGATGTGTATATTGATGATTATAATATATTTACACAATGAATATAACATAATAAGTATTCTTTAAAATTCTTATACCATCCAATTTCGTACTAATTACTCATCAAGAGAATGATATTGTCGCTCGTGTGTACGTACAGCTTATCGTCTCTACAACACCATCAGATTCATAATCCACATTAACCATTCAAGAATGATTGTAAAGTATAAATAATAAATAACAATTAAATATATGGAAAAATAATTCTACTGAATATATATATATGTCATTTACTTATTTCCATACAATTAAATAAGGAAACAGAAATAGTGTTCATGCGTACGTACGACCTACTGTCTCCAAGAACATTGTATTCCATCTCATTTTCTTATATATTATATATATTTTTGATACTGAATATATATGATATATAAATCATATTTTACATTTTGTGAGTAATTAAATCATGATCTAAGTAATAATATCAAAAATAAGAACTCAAAACTCGAATGATAAATAAAATGATTATTACAAAAAATGTTGCTCTAAAGTGAAATTGATAAATGAAAATGTAATATAAAGTCTTAAGTGAATCATATATGATATCATAAATAATATTATGGTTCTGTTATAAGTTTATAATATGTTTAAACCCACTATAAAATAGTTTCTGACACATATAAATGAAATCTGAGCTAACTTAAGGGATAATTTTTCAATCTCTTTTTTTATCTGAGATTGTTTATATGTATTTATTTACTAATTGTATATCTTTCATTCATATCCATGTTTCTAAAAATGTTTTCATAAAATTTTTACTATTCTTCTATGTTTTTTTAAATTCATGCTTACCCATTTTTGACTTTTACTATATGGTTGGGAAGGAATCATTCTTTCGTTTACCATACGAGTTACTTTTTTTCTTTTCTTGAAAAAGTATGAGGACAATGTTTTTTTTAAATTATACAGCATGAACGGATTTTACATCTTCATAATACCGTATTTCCATGATTATTAATTTACACATTTTCAAGCTTATTTTGTACTAAATTATTTTCTTTTAAAATTATGTGGCATTTTGAGATGAGAAAATGTTTTTGAATAAGAAAGGATATTTTACTCAGGAATTATGTTCGAGTGTTTTATCAAAATTATTTTCCTTCTAAGATGATGATATTTAAATAAGGTTATGTTTCTATCCTATTAATTCTATGATTTAATTGTGTTAATGATGTAATGATATTTTATATGGATTATGTTATGATAGAATGATGTTTAAGAATCCCATTTTATTTCTTGGGTTATGCTATGATGAATGATTTATGTTTTTGTGGAACATGTAAAAATGATTTCATTATGAGATGGTTGGGACCTATATCTCCCTCTAATTAATTGGGTAAATATTTATATCTCATGAGATACACATGACTGGAATGGAAGGTAAATTGGGTTCTATAATATAGGGCTGGAGTGGTAAGTAAATATGGTTCGGTAATGCATGGTTGGAATTACAAGTAAACTCAGTTCAGTAATAAATAGCTAGAATGGAAAGTAAACCCAGTTCATTAAAGGAATTTTTTCACTATGATGGTATTTTTAGCAATTCCTTGGATACTAGGGAAATTATATTGTGTGATTATTTGTTTTACATAATCCCATGTTTTATTCCAATGCTACTTTATCATGGTTACTGTTCCTTTATAATCTATCCCTTACATACATCTAAGATTTATTTGATGACTCGTGATTTTGATATTCAAAATTTATGTTCATGTTTTAAAATTATTATGTTTATTTTTTGTTTGATGTTATTCATGTTTATCATTATTGATTATTTGAGCTCATCCTTTTTATGTTTTCTTTTCCCCGTGATATAGAGAACGTTTTTATGTAGAAAAACTAATGTTAAAGATCTTTATGGGAGATGTTAAAGATATTTCACAAAGTTAGAATATTGTGTTAAATGTTTCCAAATACACTAAACAAATACTGTCATTGGGAATATATTTTTTGTAATGTATTAAGTATTCTTTGAAATAAATGTGATGTCCATGTACGTCAATCTTGGGTCATTACAGTTTGTATGAGAGTAAAGGATTATTCAACCATTAGAAACTAGGATGAGAATAATTTATAGTGATCCCTAGAGATATTTCTGGGGTATGTTTAAGGATTTCCCTAAGGATATTTCTAACTATGGGTAATAGTCCTAGAATTATGTTAACAATTTTGAATAACCTAGAATTAAACCTAAGATATTAGAGATTTAGTGTACTTCCCCTTGATTATATTTTTTTCCAATTATGATTTTCGCCTCTCTCACTATTCTTTTTGGGTTTTAGAAAATGGCTGGAAACAGAAGGATTCATGTTAATGAAGAATATGATGAGCAATGGAATGATATTCTTCATGGGAACCCAAATGAAATGGGATTTGAAAGGTGAAACATCATTATTATGCCTAATCAGCAGTCTCATAATATGATGAATAATATCAACTTTGGTGAGTTTATTGACCCTGCTAATAAGAGAAAGATAGAGTTTCATGATGATGATAGAGGAAATGAAGATCAATTTTCCACATGTAAATCATGTGGGAAGATTCATCACGAAGAATGTCTCAAAGGAACTAAAATATTCTTTGGGTGTGGAAAAGAAGGAAACAAAGCTAGTAATTACAAAGGAAACAGGTCCAATTAACACAATGGACAATGATAATGGTATTTCTAAGACATCAACGATGGTTAACATTTTAAATTGTTGAATGTATGGGAATTATGAAAATTTATTCCCTAACAGAAAATATCATGAAGAGAATAAGTATGGTCATATGGGTAGTATTTATGTTATTATGATGAAGAGATTACAAATGATATATGAGATGAAATATGTGTTGGGGAATAAAATGATGAAGTTTGGTCAACAGTTTAAGAAGATAGTGGAATGTTTTCATGTTTATAAAGAGTAATGTTGTATAAGTAATTTTATGGTACTATGGAATAAAGAAATATCTAAGTATTCTTACACTATTGTTTTTTCTTATGTATTTGAGAAATATGTTGAATGGTATCAGAAACCATAAAAATTTATTCTAATATATTTGGAAAAAACATGATATAGAATAAAGATGTGATAATGAGATAATGAGTTGTTTGATAGTATTAGTAACATCAACACTGATATAAAAACTAAGTGATATCATGGTTTGAGTATATAGAATGTCTTGTATTTTTGTTGTGTGAAAGAGTGAATTTTGATAGAATGAATGTTTTTACTATGGTTCTATGGGAATTTATATTATTATAATGTTTCAAGAGAATACATGATTAATGTATTCACATGTTCGGAATGTGACAACCAAGAACTACCTTATGTGATATGAGATCTAAATGTTAATTCGATTTAGTTTAGCTCTTTATAATGTTTTATATTTGTAGTTTTTTGAAGGATTGAATGGTTATCCATTTATGGATAGTATGATTTATATTCTGGTTGATGTTTTTTAAATCAATATATTATCTCACTATAGGTAGACTCATGAATTTTTGATAAACTATGATAATATTTTTTTCAAGACAAATGAAATGAACTATCATTTTATTTATGAATATCATGGTATACTAACACTTCAAAAATGAAAAACTCAACTTCATTTCACTAAATAAGAGATTGAGTGGAAATTTTTCGAGGCATGAACAATGGTGGGATTGTACCAAAATAAAGTAAGTATTTACTTCATGAAATATTATTTAACTTTTGGGAAAGGATCTTGAAAAAAAAAAATTTATCTTAGTTCCTACTTATTAGATGAATTAGATGGTCCCTTAAATCATTTAATATTTATAGCTTTCCGGTTGTTAACTTTCTCTAAACTTTTTTGTCTATAACTATCCATAAAAACTTGATGGATAGATTTCTTTCTTCCATATCCATTTTTTCACTTCCCACCTATGTTATATTATGTGGAAACCTAGTGATTAGTTACTTTGGGTAACCATTATTTTTTAATATTCCTTTTCAAAACGATGTTTTAATATTCCTTTTTACGATGTGGGATTGCATGAAAGAAACTTTTAAGTAGTAAACCTTTTATAACACCAACAAATTTAGAAGGTGAAATTTATTTTAAGGGGGTATAATGTAACACCTCAGGATTTTAGGAGATATATTCTTTTTAATTTCATTGATATATTGTGTTTTATGCTACACCAAGATTAGATTTCACTATACCTAACATTGTATTTGCTTGCATTTTACTTGACACTATACTTGGCTTGTGTTACACACAATTTTATGTTTGTTTGATAGAATTAATTTCACACAACACTGAATATAGATTTTTTTCAACTTATAAAAGAACTATGTTTGGATTATGTTTTATGGAACACCAATGGAATAATTCACTAAACGCAACACTAACTTGTCTTGAATTACACGCAAGAGCTACCTTCCCCGATATCTTGGGTTGTATGCAATACTGAGTCTCACTAAACAATGATATAATATTAAAATATTATATAAACTATCCATTTTGAATAGTGTTAACCACATTTTGAGTTTTATATAATATTAAAATTTATCTTATTTATTTTCTAGAACATGATATCAGAAGCATTTCAGTTTTTAAGCTAAAAGAAGTATTTTTCAAAAAAATGCAGTTTTGGGACCTTTTGATGGTGCACCAATATTAATTTTATATTTTTAAAACATTAAGATATTATATTTGGAAAAATAATTTTCTAATTTTGAATCATGACATCAAAATTTAATTTGGTTGATTTTTTTGGTAATTTTCTGATAAAATTCATATTTTAATGAATAGTGAAAAATACTGCATTTTAATTCAAAATTGTCTTTCCAACTAATTTATTTGTATAGTTAGATTATATTTTTAATTTTTTTTAGTCTGTAATTGGATTTTTTTTTCATTTAAATTTTTTTCCAGTGGAACTAATTTCCCATTTAAATTGGCCATAAACGAATGACAATCTTTTGAGAATTTTAACTTCATAAAAACCTGCTTTTTGATTTCTGACAATGATAATTAATTTTAAATTAATTTCTTCTAATAATTTGTTTTGAATTATGAAAATATGATTTTTTATTTCTAATAAGTGATTCTATTTTATGTTAATTTGATAATGTTTTTTTATATTATGAATAGTAACTACGGTTATTATTTTTACCACAATTAAAGGTAAATCAGGTAAATTAGGGTAAGTAAAAATATGATAAAGATAATAAAATTACCTTAACACCTGCCAAAAAATATTGGTCAAATTAAAGTCGACCAATATCACCTAGGGGTCTGAATTGATCCATTTAATGGATTTCTTCCATGAAAGTGATGTAATTATAATTAAAACAAAAGAAGGTGACAACATGTCACTCTCATATATCTTATAAGTATAATAATTTTAATATAGTGATGAACATAATAAAACATTTTAAATAAATAGTATCTAGAAATATAATACAATTATATACAATATTTGAATTTATTTAGAATTTTTAAATATTAAATAATTAACCTTAATCATGACACAATAGTGATGCAGAAATTATTTTATTCATAGAAATATCAAATAAATGGTCTGAAAATATTAAAATAAATATCATATGAACTAATTAATATGATCTAAAAATTTTCTAAATGAATATGACATGTTAAGAGTTTATTAAATATTTTCTTTTAAATTTTTATTCTTTGGGGATTTTATTTAATATCAAATAAATAAATAGTGTGTAAAGTGAAACTTGATATTTTATAAAAATTTTATATTATAAATTATTAAAAAATAAGAAAAAATATTTGAAATTTGAAATTGAAAATTATATGGTCTAAAATCACATAAAGTATCCAATTATTAACAATTTAAAACACATAAGTAAATATTTATAACCATTTAATATTCATAATATTATTACCACAAATAAAATTAAATATATTAAATGTGGATAAATCAAAATGATAATGTTTAAAATAAAATCCAATCATGTCTAAATTTTATTGTTTGAGATGATTTAGACCCATAATTCTCTTATATTTGAAATAAATTAGTTTTGGGGAAATATAAAATGAAAATAAATTTATAATGTATTAATATTTAAGGAATTTCCAAAGGTGCCCCTCCCCTCTCTTATAAAAGGGAACCTCTACATACCTTTAATAATGCCTAAAACCCCTTTTTCTCATCCCAAAACTTCCCAAATATACTCCAAAATTCTCTCAGTTCATCCTTGAGTCCACCCTTTGGGTAGAAATCCATCTTAAGGAGTTAATCTGTGCATACTAATATGATATACCTGAAAAAGAGGTAATTGTTTTATCACCTCTTTCAAACTTATTTTCTACTTCTACTTCCTCTTCACATGTTTTTTACATATTAAATTAAAAACTATAGTATATATTAAATTATGAGATTTTATTATAATTATGGTACAACCTTATACTACCTTTTATCCATCCTATGAATAACAATATCACCATGCATGCATACATACGACTTACCGCCTCCATGTCATGGTGTTATTGATATTCAACAATACTTAATTTGGATGGGTATATTTATGAGTATATTTGATGTAAATGATAATATAACATAATAATTATTTATTAAAATTCATATACCAAATAATTCCATACTATTTAACCATCCTGGGAATGATATCATTGCTTGTGTGTACGTACGGCTTATCGTCTCCACGACGCGATGAGATTCATTCTCCACATTAACCATTAAAGAATGATTATAAAGTATATATAATATATAATAATGAAATATATGAAATAATAATGCTACTAGGTTTAGGTGTATATATATATCATTTACTTCCTTCCATTCAATTCAATAAGGAAATGAGAATAACGTACATGTGTACGTACGACCAACTATCTCCATGAATGGTGTATTCCATTTCATTTAACTATATATTATATATATTTATATAATAAATATATATGATATAAAAATAATTTTTTCTCATTATGGATGTAAGTAAATCACAATATAAGAAATAATATCAAGAATAACAAGTCAAAACACATATGTTAAATAAAATGGTTATTACCAAAAAATATTCTTTAACACATAATTGATAAATGAACGAGTAATATAAAGTCATAAGTGATTCATATATGATATAATAAATATTATTATGGTTCATATATAAGTTAATAATATGTATAAACCCACTATATTTGAGTTTTGGACACATACAGAAGAAATCAGACCTAAGGTAAGGGATAATTTTTCAATCTCATTTTTTATCCGAGATTGTTTATACTTAAGCATTTACTTGGGGTATAGTTATCCTCCACGTCCATGTTTTCTAAAAATGCTTTCATAAAATTTTTAATATTCTTATATGTACATTTAAAGTCATTTTTACTCATTTCTTACTTTTACTAAACGGTTTGGAAGGAAAAATTATTTCATTTACCATACGAGTTTCTTTTTTACATTTCTAGAAAAAGTACAAGGAGAATGTTTTTTTAACTTATACGGCATGAAAAAAATTTTAAATCTTCATAATTCCTTAGTTCTATGAAGCTTTATTTACACGTTTTAAATTTTATTTTAAAATAAATTATTTTCTTTTAAAATTTTTTGGCATTTTGAGAAAAGAAAAAAATGAAGAACAATGGAAATTATCCTCAAGAATGTTTCTATCCCTATTACTTCTATGATTTTATTATGTTAATGATGTAATTATATTTTATATGGATTATTTTATGATAAAATGATGTTTAAGAAGCCCATTTTATTTCTTGGGTTATGTGATGACGAATGGTTTATGCTTTTGTGGAACATGTAAGAATGATTTCATTATGAGATGGGTGAGACTTATATCTCCCTCTAATTCATTGGTTAAAGATTTATATCACATAAGATATACATGAATGGAATTTAAAGTAAATCTAGTTCATTAATATAGGGATGGAATGAGAAGTAAATCTTGTTCAGTAATACATTACTAGAATGATAAGTAAACCTGGTTTAGTAATATAGGGTTAGAACGACAAGTAAGCCCAGTTCAGTAAAGGACTTTTTTCACTATGATGAACTTAGAAGAAATTCCTTGGATACTATGGAAATCATATCATACTATTTTTTTTACAATCTAATTTTTTATTCCTATGATATTTTATCATATTTAATGTTCTTTTATCATCCATGCCTTATGTACTGCCACGTTTTATTTCTTGACACATGATTTTTGATATTCAAAATTTATGTTTGTGTGTTTAAATTTTTTATTTATGTTTTTTTGATGTTCTTCATGTTTACCCTTATTGGTAATTTCAGATCACCCTTTTATTGTTTTCTTTTCCCCAGGATATAATGAAAGGATTTAGGAATTAAAACTAAAGGGGAAGATCTTTATGGTATTGGAGATCTTTTACCAAGTTATAAGATTATGTTCCATGTTTCCAAAGAAAAAAAACTAATACAGTTTTTGGGATTTTATTTGTGTAATGTATTAATTATTCCATAATAGAAATGTAATGTCTATGTATTTCATGCTTGGGTCATTAAAATAGATCTAGTTCCACATGAGTGTAATTATTTTTATGTACCTACTCTTAGGTAATGGAGATGGTAGTGATTATTGGAAGATTATAATAAAGAATATGTGATCTTCTAATTAGTGATCAATGGGCTATCAGTAAAATACATGATCAAGGATCTATAAAAGATAGAAGGCTGATGCTACTGTTTAATTGAATGAGCATGACATTATTGAATAGGCTCAAAATCCCTTTCTTTTACACTTCATTGTCGATCTCAGGAATCAAAAGAAGGTAGTTATTTTATTCTAAGAGGTTCAATAAATATTTTGAAATTTTTTAACATGAATTTTTAGGGGTCAAATAATGTTTGGATTACCAATGGATTATCAATTCCAATAGATATAATTAAAGAGTGTGATACTAAACGGTTCTCTATGAAAATATTTATCATTTTTTCCTTAGTGTCAGACATTATGAACCAAAGTAGGCATGTCTACTCAAGGATATGAGTAGGCTAGATAAATATGATTAACACCTTATAGAGATATACATGGAATACTACCATTGTGATGCTAATAATAGGTATTATTTATACCAATAGGACAGTGAGATAATTGTAAGGCTAAAAAGAATGTAGGCCCTAATGGTTCAGGGTTAGTTTCATGCAGTGGAGGTAATTAATGACAAGATATTAGTGAGATATAAGGTTTATAGAAATATTATTACTATATTATCTACTATACCATCATTCATGATAGATAAATGTCTTTAAAATATTTTAATATTATGAGTATAATAAGAGAACGCATCCATTCAATGATGAGACTAAAAAGGTGCTTGACTTTCTGGACATCCATCAATGAGATCCATATCTTAATAGAGGTATGAAAATACTATACCCTAGTTCTCAATTATGACAATATGATAAGGGATATTATCATATCATAAATATATATATGATTTCCTTCATTGAATTTATTCTTTTGAACCCTATTAGAATTCCATAGATTTTTTTAGTGGTGATTTAATTATACTTGTTCTAGTGGATAGTAATTAGTGGTTATATGATATATGAACTTTTTTATTAGGTAAATTATTTGTTGGTGATATACTATCACTGTCAATATGAATATTTTATTATTATGTCTTATATATATGGAATCCTGAGAGATTTTTGTTTTTCCAAGAGAGTGTGTTGATGTTTTTCTTTGGGATTTCTTTTTTTACTACCATAGTGAGATGTAAAGTTCGTCATTAACACTTCATTTGGAGGGGTTTATCTTTATAAAATACATTAATGGATAATATTAGTGGAGATCCATGAGATTAGGTTTCTCATGGTTTATTTTCTTTTGAGGGGATTAATAGACCCCAATTTTTTCTCATGGGGTTCTCAAGCAATATTTTAAAATAACTTAAATAAGAGTAAATTGAAAAGTAGTGATTATATTTCATTAAAACAAATTTTTTTGTAAATATAAAATACCCATGATCTCATATTAATGACTTATTTGATCCATATATAGGAAATTGAGAATTATCTAATATTTATCATAGGTGTGGGTATCATCATCTTTGATTTTTAGAGTATGATATTTTGAAGATAGTTATCTGGTATAATATAGTCACTATGAGTTTTTCATTCTTGAAATTTTGGTGATGAATTACCTCATGGTGATTATAAGTTTCATGAAATAGTTATTTTATCCAATTATAGACATATTTATAATGGTATTAATTTATGAAATTGTGGATTAATCTCAATATAAGGTAGAGAAAATAGATAACATATCGGCGGTGTTGGATACTTTGAAGAAGTACCAAATTTGTGTGAAACTTTTTATATATAAGAATTATATTTGATAGATTTATTTCTGGGATAATATTATATCATTGGAAATAGAATTATTTAACCCAATGAAGATGCAAGTAGTGTTGTCTTGGGATCCACCTTGAAGTATATTTAGGGTCAAGAGTTTCACAAGAATAGTTGGACGTTATCATCTCATTATACCAAATTTTCTAGGATAATTTCCCCTTTTTCAGCATTTAAAAATAAGTGGTAAGATTTTAATTAGAATGAATATTATAAGAGAGAATGTGACTAGATAAATGATATCTTAACAAGTATAATTTTACATAGACTTTTTAAAACATTCTATTCATAATAAGGTGCATTGTGATAATGTGGTTCCTCATTATACAATGAAGTAGTTTTTGAACCATTAATATATCTACACCAAGTAAGATTTGTAGTTAGAAACTATTTTATTCACCCTCAATTCATATAGAAATTAATTTCATGGAGAATTAATTAAGGTTTTCTCAAGAATGGTAAAAATATATATTTTTCCATAGGGATCATTGTTTATGACAATATATTTTAGTGGATTTTCCATAGGATTGTGATTTTTAGGAAATACATCCTCTAGTAAAGGGAAATGTTTTGGTATATTATTTGAGTAGGATGTATTACCATTTATTGTTCTAGGAGGATCAAGATTAGGAAATGTCTATAGAGTAGTTTTCTAATTTAAATATTTATATAAAGGAGGTTTATGGGTGTTAGCGCAAACATTCGGGACAAAGAGAAGGCCCCAATATGGCCCCACGGACTGCCTCGCGAAGCCACTTTGCAGAGTCCCCCAGCATCGCGGCTGCCATGAAGAAATGAAGGCAGGAGGCTCTGTGAATGCATTTGATGTTCGTGAGCCCACTGCGAAGCAAAGAAAGAGGGAGGCTCCGTGAACGCATTTGATGTTCACGAGCCCGCCACGAATCAAAGAAGGTGGGAGGCACCGTGAACGAATTTGACGTTCATGATGCCGTCATGAATCCAAGGAGGTGGGACACTCTACGACTCCAGTTGACGTTCACAACTTGCCGCGAAGCCCCCAAGACCCACTTAATTCTGTGTGTGCTCCGCTCTGTAGTGCCTCCTGCCTATAAATATTGGGCTCCCACTGAGCCCAAAAGACGGACAATTTGACCTTTCGGCTTCTCATCTCCCAAATCACGAAGCACTCTTTTTATCGATCAACCATGAGTTGTGCGAGGTACTTCTACTTCGCAAATTGCCTCCCCATTTTCTTGTTTTGATCCCCTCTTCCGAGAGGGATGCCTTTTGTGAAGCCTACGGGCTTTCGCGAAGGAAGTGGATCCCCAAGGGGACCCGGGTCACCACAGAGCATTTATGCTTCACGAAACACCCTTCATGTAAACATGATCCACATGCTAAGGCAAGGTCACTATACCTCATGAAGCACATTGCTTCTCTTCATCTTGCTTCATGAGGCATATTTTCTCCACAAGGCTATGCTCCTTGAATGCCCTTCCACTTCACAAAGCACCTTCTATTTTCACCGCCGCCCCATGCTAAGGCTAAGGCACCCCACTTCTCGAATCACACCCCTTCGCAAGTGCTCTCTTCCATGTGGAGCAATAGAGCTCCCTAAGGCCCTTTCCTATAGACCCCTCTGCTTGGAAATCCCTTTTCATGTGAGACCCTCCAGGTTTGGATGATGTTACTTCAAAGTCCCCTGGAAAATATCACCTGTTGCGTTGCTTCGCATAATGATTCTTCACATATGCATGCTAATGGATTTTTCTTCTTCACATAGCCATGCTAACATGGAACCCTCGATGGTTCGCTCCGCAATACCCCCTCAGTACGGCAATGTCGGTGCCTTCCCTCCCACAAGGAGCAGCGGGTACCGATTATGTAAGTCCTAGGGGTGAAGAGAAAACCCACTTCATCTGAGCTGCAAGACATTAAACTGCCATGCACCATCATCCCCAACACATGACATTAAACTATGATCTGACCACGTGCCTCGCACGTGGGGTCCCGTTCACCTTGGGCAGTCCCCACATGCCCTAGTCTCCACAGGGTATGATATCCTCCTTCTTGGAGTGGATTTTGTCTGTGGGGAAGGGAAACCATCTTGGTATAAGCCCCTAGATTTTCTTGCAGGAGGCATCACCCCTACTCCTCCTCACTTCCTCGATTCCAAGGGTTGCAGACAGCATGATAGGGAATGGGGATCCTCCCTTTTTCCATCAAAAGTCCCTCTCCCGATGCGCTTTGTCGCCCTCAGGCCTCCATCCTGCTGTAAGTCCCAATCTTTCTTTCCCTGGGCCGCTCCACGCATAAGCCCCACTCTACATCCCACAGACACACCTTTTGCGATGTGATAATCAGGTCTCTACCACCTCTTAATTCTCACACCGATCACGACCCACATGGGCTTAGAGTAAGCATTGACCATGACAACATCCCCATCCCACATGACATTAAACTGTGTTTCTCCCCCGTCCCGCATGACATTAAACTGTACACCCGAACAAGAGGACTTTGATCCATGTCAAGGCATGGTACGTAGGAAGCCTCCACGAGGTTCAAGACCAACAACCATTGGCCCCGACCATCTCCGTGTTGGTGCACCAAGCCCCATTAACACCATGGGAATCCTAGAGTGTAATCTCCACACATTCTGAACTACGTGGTCTTTGATCCTTGCTAAGGCAGGGTATGTAGGAATCCTCCTTGAGGTTCAAGCCCACCACCCATTAGTCATTATGACCTCCTTCATATCGGTTCACCAACACCCTGGGCATCCTAGAGTGTAAGCCCAAAACATCTGAACTGTGTGGTCTTTGATCCTTGCTAAGGAAGGGTACATAGGAAGCCTCCATAAGGTTTAAGACCACAACCCATTGGTTGTTCCGACCTCCTTCACGTCAGTTCACCAACACCCTGGGCAGCCTAGAGTGTAAGCCCTAGACATCCTAAACTATGTGGTCTTTGATCCATGTCAAGGCATGGTACGTAGGAAGCCTCATGAGGTTCAAGACCACCACTCTGGCCATTCTGAACTCCTTCACATCAGTTCACCAGCACCCTGGGCATCCTGGAGTGTAATCCCCACACCATTCTGAACTACATGGACTTTGATCCATGTCAAGTCATGGTATGTAGGAAGCCTCCATGAGGTCCAAGCCCACCACCAGGTTATTCTGACCCCCTCCACATCGGTTCACCCCCATCCTACATGATGTTAAAGTGTATCCATCCCGAACTATGGGGAATTTGACCCATGGCAAGGCATGGTATGTAGGAAGCCTCCCTAAGGTTCAAGCCCATCATCCATCAGACCCTTGGTCAATCTTCACATCGATTCACCGACACACCCCATTCGGAACTACGTGAACATTGATCCATGTCAAGGCATGGTACGTTGGAGGCCTCTACGAGGTTCAAGCCCACCACCAGTGGATCCTCAGGTCCACATTCATGTTTCTTCACTGACAACTAGCCACCCGAACTACGTGGACTTTGATTCCCAGCCACGAGGATACATAGGAAGCCTCTTCACGATACAAGCCCAAAACCATCGTTTATCCTGATTCTTACCCGGGCCTCCACATCCCAGTGAGATCATGCCACTTCATTCTCCTCCACATCATTCAGCAAATCGTCCACATGTTGGGACCAATATCGGTTTCCCTCTAGGGGGGTTCCTCAATCTAATCTACTCTAATCAGTGTTTCGATCAGTTTGATATGTCTCTGCTGGATGTTAAACTTGCGGCATACCCTGTGTTAAACATGGGAAGCTGAGGAAAACCTTGAATACATGCCTATGGAATATGAATCCCTGAGTTCGATGTGGGATGCCTCAGGATTCCATGGCCTTGAGAAGCCCTATAAAAAGAGATAGAAAAGAGACACACCAATCCCCAACATCCAGACATGCCAGTGATGCCCAGCATGACTACTCTCCTAACCGAAGGTTGGTGCCTTGACCAGACCCCTTGTAATGTCTTGACAGAAGCAGCGTAATTAACTGGGGTCCCTGAAAATATGGCACTGGGAAGATTTTCAAGAACAACATATTAAATCTATGATGGAGACCCGGACTAAGTGACGAATTCTACGGAGTAATCCACAGAAGGAAGAACCGACATCACATCATCCCGTTTTGATCAAGGAGAAAATGTACCTGAACAAGGAATGAATGTTGCCCACCTTTGGAAAGCAGGAATGTGGGGTAAACAAAAGTAGTGCCTATCACACCCAAGCAGACGGACGCGTGCACCCTGGCGAAAGCGTCGGAAATAGAAATGGTGAACCCGATGTGAAATTCTTCTCCTCAATATGGAGATTAGTAACAATCGGGGCATCCATGGATTGATGTGTCATTGGATCCAGACATCCAACGCTAGGTACCACCATGAAAATAGCGTTCTGGCGTGAAACTCACTAGAATTTGGGGTATTATAATGTTGGACATCTTGTTCTATGACATTGTTAGCGTGGATCCCTCTTACCGATCACGGAAGACAAGATAGCATTGGGGAATTGGTCATCGATTCTGTTTTCCTTTCAGCACTGACGAGTTCATTTATCTACTTCTCATGCATCAGGTTGCTGTCATAGGAAGGTGATAAACACCCACCTGCCTACGCAGGGGAAAGGGAAATGCCAGCACAGCTACTCCATGTGGTTTTACCACTTCTGTAACGACTTATGTATCCACAACCATGGGGCGCCCATGCCCCCCCCATCAGAAGTTATCCAATAAAGGGTAATTAACGACCTCATATGTCATTACGAGGAGGAGGGCTTCATACCTACGTGGGATATGGCCCACTTGGACCTAGAGGCATCCAGACCCCGCCGTCAACGCTGCCCCCAAGGACCATGCAAGGAACCGCTGCTCCCCACCCCAAAATTCAATCATTTCAGGAGTATGTCCCTAGAGCATTTTTACGACTCCCTACCATATATTGATGAGGTTGGCAATGTCTGGCCCAGCCCGGTCAGAGTCCCAATCCAGGGGCTCCCAGCAACGGCCCCCACCCAACCGCATCAGCTCTGCCACCCGACTTTGACAGAAGAGTAGGTAAACTATGCACCTACACCACCAGTGCTAGCTCGCCTGACCCGACGCCAACGTTAGGCACGAGATGAGGATGCCCGCCAAGGGGCTTCAACATCGACAGATACTGTGGCCCAAGCCATCGCCGATGCATATCATTAAGTCCTTGCACACACTAAGGTGGGGCGCTCTTACGCCTAACAGGTATCGAGAGCCCAACTGCCCCTCAGGCAGGCTGGGTCGACTCTCCTGGTCACGGGCATGAGTGGGGGTCGTTATGAACCAACCCACAGTGATGCCACCCCGTACAGAGGTCCTCCCCATACCACCACCACAGAGAGTATGGGTCTTCCCTGCTTCGAGGCTCGGCATGGAGGTTTTCCCCATGCCACCCCCAATCCGGCTGAGGGACTGCCCCGCGGTAGTGACATTCGCTATGGAAGCCTCTACTGTGCCCATCACATCGGGTATGAAGTTCATCCTCCTGCCCCAGACCGTCGACATGGAGATGTTACCCATTCGGTCTCCCTCCAACATGGGGATCCTCCCTACGTCCTCTCTGGAGCTGGAGAAGGCCGTCCTCACCCCGAAAACCAGAGGGGTGAAGGCCAGCCTCGCTCCACCCGCACCAAGAATGGAGGTCCTCCCCATGCTCCTGCTGGTTTCAACAGAGGTTTCGCCTGCTTAGGTGTTGTTCATGGAGGTCCTCCCCATGTCCCCTTCGACATTTGTCCCAGTGGTCCTTGCATCCCGGCTTTCCCGGGTGGAAACCCTCTCCTCCCTATCCCCAACAAGACCAAAGGACCACATTTCAGAGATAAGCCCTATCATGAGGATCCACCTAGGGGAAGGAAGATGGGTCGTCGTCAACACAAGAAGAATCCTGGGAAGGCCTAGATAGGGATCAAACTAGTCTGCTTCTCAGACCCTAAAGCAGAGTGCAACTTAGCTCGGGAACCATCCCCTCGCTCATCCGAGTCAAGGGTCAAGGTAGGGACAAGGTGCATCAGCCTAGTGCTCCTGGAATGAGAGGTCCAGAGGATTACCACTTCCCTCTGCAGGTTCATCCAGGAGGATGAAAATCTGGTGACCCCACAGGTTACGGTCGTGCAGTCACCACCATCATCACCATAAGTGATCTCTACCTCCATAAGAGATTGCAGAGATCTATTATAGGGACCAATGTCGGGCAATCAGTAGTGCGACCCACCACTGGTGGCCCTGGCCCCTGAGCTAGGAACAGTGGCCGTCAGCCCCTCCTACCGCGACGTAGTGGCTAGGTCACTACACTCCTTAGAGGACAACCTGAGAATCGGCAGCTAGTCAGCTCATTCGCAATATTCTCCACCAGCCAACCTGCCATCCCAGTGGTATTCCTCAGTACCGCTTCAAGTTCCTCAACCACACCAAGTTGGCGAGTGGGGAAATCAAGGACCAGACCCTAAATTTGAGCCGTGGAGCTTCTGGAGCATCCTTGAAGTGGACCACTTCCCTGAGATGTTCTGGCCTGCGGTGGCATGGTATTTCCACATACCTGAGTCCCTCACCCCATAAGAATTTGAGTGGTTCTACTACACCCTTTGGGTGACGCATTTCAGTCTCTATAATCAGTGTGTGTTTTATCCAAGGAGCCAAGCGCATTTTGAAGACATCAGTGAGTAGTTCCGTTTAGTCGATCTGGCCGTACTCCCTATGGCCCAGTGCCCCAAGTCACCAGGCCTTCATGAGTCCCTACACCACCAATGCATTTAGAATATCAAGGTACTCCGCAAAATCATCAAGGAAGATACCCCCTAGTGCTAGTTTGTAGCTGGGGGATGTATGTTTCCCTCCTCTTCAGCCCTATCAGACAGTAGCCTGACTCGCTATGCGATATTGAGGACACACCCCCGAGAAGAGTCATGGTCCACATGGCCGACATAGTGGAAAAGGAGGATGAGCATGATTTTCTCGATAGAGACTTACCCCCTGAGGGTGTCCCGCCATTGTTGGACCCATCGGGGAGGATTACTCATCAGTAGAGGAACCTCCTAGGTTTCCCTGTGCCCACCGAGGTGTTGGTACTCAGCCAGAATACTAGTAAGGGAAAAGAGCATGTCGGAGCTTTCAAGCACTCCGAACCATTCTCCTTAGTGCAGAAGACGTAGGAGGACCCCAAGAAGGCCGTGTTGCACTAGAAACTTGCTGAGAAAAAAAGGTTGGTTGATGAACTCATGGCTGAACATGTAGTAGAGTGACGACCTGACTATGGTGATCCTAGGCCAGGGCAGCAGGGGAAGGAACAACTTCACCTCAGTGAGCTTCCCCCAGGCAACCCTGATCATGCCGCATTCCCTGATAGTGCAGAAACCGAAGCTCACGGAAAGAGGGTGCGGTATGTCTCGCCAAACCCTCTTGAACAGCGCAACAATCCAAGTAACCCCACTTGGGCTCCTCTGACAGCCCCAAGGTTTTCTCCACCAGTCGCTCCACAAGCCGCAGAACCTGTCTACCACTTTGAAGAGCTCGGCAACATGCTCGTGGTTAGGGACCCCCATTAAGACAGGGACCCATGTCTAGAAAATCCAATGGTGGCACTCATTGCCCACCTTGATGCATTGGAGACGCGGCAGGTGGTGATCCCACCATATGGAAAGCCATATTCGGCATGGGTGGATGATATGTTGGCGCCTTGGGGTTTCAGGAATCTCACCTTCTCCCCCTTAAACAGAATGGGGGACGTGCCGCAACATCTTTCCCACTTCAAATTGAGGTGTGGGCCCATGTTAGGGACTCCAACATAGCAGGAGGCCACCAAGCTCCGTTGTTTCATTCAGACACTGGAGGGGTCGGCATTCGTCTAGTATAGCCAGCTCCCCATCGGATTTGTGGCCAGCTGGGAGGACCTTAGTAGGCAGTTCCTCTACCAGTTCAGCTCTACCACATGAAGGATCAGCATTCTATACCTCTTCAAGTGCAAGCAGAGGACATATTAGCGATTCGTGGACTTTTTCGCCCGGTGGAAGGGGCTCACATACTCCCTTGACATGCCGCTGACTCAGGAGCAATTACTGAAGATGTGCATATGGAATGTCAATACAGAACCGGTTCCCTCCCTGATCACTTAGAACTACACTAGAGGTTTCTGAGACTTATCGGATAAGGCCCAACACCTTGAAGAAGCCTTACAACAGGCCAGGAAGGCATGTTTGTTGCCCCCTGCAATCCCAGCAAAGAGAGATGCCAGAGCTGAGCAACCCGCAGTGGCCTAAATAGAGGACCCCAGGCAGCTAGAGTTGCTACTAGTAGCACCGGCCCCACTTCATCACCGAGGTTCTCCACCTCAGGCATAGCATCAGGCCCCACAGCATCCTCAGAATCGACAGGTGCCTCCGCGTAATGTGCTGCCACCGCCCAGGCGGGACAATCAGGGTCCCCCTTCTCGATAGGCCCCTCCAGCCCCTCGTCGGGGCCAGGCTCCAAGGCCTCCTTATCTAGAAATAAGGCACCAGACTTACTTGTTTACCGAGAATCAGTTCCCTGATTACTTCTTTAGCATCCTAGAGCAGGGGATTATACACTTTCCTGAGTGCAGAAGGCCGGCAAAGGCGAATCTCATCGATCTCCCCAACTACTTCCCCTATCATCAGATTATGGGGAACACGCTCAAGTAGTGCTATGTGTTTAAAGGTTGGCTCCAGGACCAGGTCAATAACAACATAGTTATGCTGGACCCGACCCTGACATAAGTGGTGGGTCTCTTAGTAAGTTCAAATGGCAGTAGCAATGGTGAAGGCAGTTGGAAGCAGGTTCCTAACCGCGGGTCCCAGAAGTATAATGACTGGATGGCTCTCAAGACGGTTGGTCATGCCCATGGAATTATTCAGGCATGCCTGAATCAGCCAGATCCTTCATAAGCTGCGGCCGCCACCTTTACATCATTATCTCAGTCGGACTCTTCACAAAAGAGAAAGCATTGGTGGTGTAAGAAAAAGCAACGCGCCCCACCAATGGCGTCATCGTCCTGCACTCTCGGTGAATTTATGCCCTTTGAGATGAGGATCCCTCTTAGGATCTTCCCAGTGGTGGATTATTCTTCAAGTGATAGTCAAGGGTACGCTTCGGTTAACACTGTCGAGTTAGTAATCTCTATATGACTCCCGATGAGTGGGAGTGTGAGGAAAACCACCCCAATGTCCCCATCCAACACCAACATCAGTGAAGCCATGGCTATATGGGTTGTCGAGGAGCATTAGTAGGTGCCTCCAGCTAGTCCGTGCATGCCACTAAGACCAGACAGAAGGCCCAGTGCAAAGCTCAGCACTCGCAGCCTCTTCATCTGGTGTCATCAGGATCGCGTCCACCACAGTTTGTGCTATTGGATCCGGCAGAGCCACATCGTCCATACTGGAAACCAGATTCACCCCACTACAGGTTGACCTCAGTCATCTGGACCTCATCTGGCAGCTAATCTTTAGGATTTGACCAGTGAGTAGCAGGATTTTCCCAGTACCAGTGAGTCGCTGGTCTTGCCGGCAGGGTCCACCATGCCTCCATTCGCCGATCGACTCCCTTAAAGCAAAAGTCTGCACCTGGAATGGAAGTATGATGTCCTCAAGCACCTTGTCGGCATCCCAGCAAGGCTTTCCATCCTTGAATCCCTATTCCTATCATCAGATATACGCTAGGCCCTCACTAAGGCTTTAAGATTCCCCCTCCAGTTTCAAACGAAGGTAGCAGTGGTAGAAGCTTTTCATGCTGAAGTAGTTGGGACTACCGAATGTCAGGCCATCATTTCATTCTCAGTAGAGGATGAAGGCTTTCCCATACAGGGGCACGTCCACCCACTGTAAATCAACGACCAATTTAATGGTCTGGAGGTTCGTCGTCGTCTTGTTGACACCAGCTCTGGGATGAACCTTATCACGACGCGGACATTGCGAAAGATGGGGTTATCTGAGGATGACCTGACTCCCTCCAAATTAAGGAACCAAGGATATGACAGGACAGAGCAGACCCCAATTGGCATGACCCATCTGAAGACCCAGTTCGGTGGCCTAGTTTCCAGTACTGAATTTATGGTCATCTTCCAGGACACCGCGTACAATGCATTTATGGTAAGACCATGGCTCCATCGGAACGTGGTCGTCCCCTCGTCGTACCACCAATGCCTCAAGTACCCCCTTAATGGTCGAGTAGGCGTAATCTAAGGTGACGCAGCTCCTTTCACCTCTTGTGAAGCCTTTTATCTAGACACTGACTATTACAAGAGCAAGGATAAGAAAATTCTGGCAAGCGAGGTTGAGCCCGCCACGGTCACCAGTGACCCTTTGGACGGTCTGGATGACACCTATGTCTTCCCAATCCATCTATTGGAGGCCACGAACCCTGACATGGGGCAATTCTTTGTTGTCTCGGGTACAAGAGGAAGGCATATTCCCAAGTCCAAGCGACAGCGGAAAATCACCTCATACTCTTACACAAACTAGGCTCAGGTGATCCTGGAACCTCTTACCCCCGTTCGATATCAGGATGTCCACCCCATGTCGATGGAAGTACGTCATACATGTCTATTTCACTAGGAAAGGATTAACTAGCTCAAGATGACACGCCACTATTGTTTTGATATCACCAAGCATGGCCCCTAGGGACGAAGGCCATATGGGATCGGATCGACTGCCTTTGTCGCTACAGTCTCAGCGGCATGTGAGTATCCTCATGTGCTGTTTGTTGCTTCCAAGGATGGTACCAGCCTCATATCAGGTTCATCCGACCAAGTGTAATCCTCACCTGCTAGGAATCCCTCCTCCGCAAGTGAAGAATAGGATTTAGAGGATGCTCCCCCCGCCTTTGAAGAAGGTGTCTCTCCCACAGTCTATGAACCGGTACAGGTGAACCTTAGTAGCGAGGCAGATCCAAGAACCACGTTGATCAGTGTCACTATGTCCCTCTAGGAGCAACAGCGGTACGTGGACTTATTTAAACAGCACAGTGATGTGTTCTCCTGGAGTTATGACAAGATTCCAGGGCTAGATCCTCAGGTAGACATCCACCGTCTCGGTCTCCAGACTAACCATCATGGGTTCAAGAAGCTTCCCAGAAAGATGCACCCTTCTCACGGTGCCATCGTCGAGGACGAAGTTGAAAAGCTCATCAGGGCCAACTTCGTCGAGGAGGTCCAGTACCCCAAGTGGCTAGCCAACATTATACCGATTAGGAAGAAAAACGGCCAGATCAGAGTCTGTATCGACTTCTGAGATCTCAACCGTCATTGCCCAAAGGATGATTTTCCCCTTCCAGTGGCAGAATTGTTGATCGACGCCACAGCTAGTTTCCAAGACCTCTCCTTCATGGATGGTTACTCTGGATATAATAAGATCTGGATGGGTCCCGAGGATGAAGAGTCCACAGATTTCAGGGCACCCCAAGGTACTTTCTGTTACCAGGTTATTCCCTTCAGCCTGAAGAGTGCAGGTGCCACCTATCAGCGGGCCATGCATCACATATTCAAGCCAATCCTCGAGACATTGGTGGAGTGCTATGTAGATGATCTGGTGGTCAAATATCACCAGTTCTAGGACTATGTCAAGGACCTTGAGAAAGTGTTCAGTTTCCTTCATTCTTGCCACTTGAAGATGAACCCGTTGAAGTGTGTCTTTGTGGTTACTTCTGGGAAGTTTCTTGGTTTTGTTTTTAGGTACCAAGGCCTTGAGATCGACCCAGAAAAGATCAAGGCAATCATCCAGATGTCTTCCCTGAGAAACATTCAGGAGCTTCAAGGTCTCTAAGGACACTTAGCCTACATACGCCGATTCATTGCAAATCTGGCTGGTAAGTTTAATCCCTTTTCTTTGCTAATTAAGAAAGGCTCCTCCTACGAGTGGGATGAAGAGTGCTAGACCACCTTTGAAGAAATCAAGTAGTATCTTCTCCAACCTCCGGTCTTGACGCCACCCATCTCCGGTAATCCACTAATCTTGTATGTCACTTCCCTAGAATGATCTCTCGGCACCCTTCTCACCTAGAAGAACAATGAGGGCACAGAGAACAATCTCTACTACCTCATCTGCATGCTTATCGATATAGAGACCAGGTACTCCCCCATAAAAAAGAGTTGCCTTGCATTGGTATTCATAGTATAGAATTTGTGACATTACCTACAACACCCTGAGGTACATCTAGTGTCTCGGGTAGACCTGCTGAAGTACATTATGAACCGCCCCATGTTGACCGGCCGTATAGCATGGTGGGCAGTAATCCTCTAGCAGTTCTACATCAGGTTGGTGCCTTATAATGCTATCAAGGGGCAGGCATTGGCAGACTTTCTATCTTCCCATCCAACCTCTGCAGACCAGTCCCTAGATAGGGATTTTCCCGACAAGGCAATCCCCTTGGTAGATTGTACTGTCCCATGTTGGAAAATGTACTTTGACGGTGCCTCCCAGAGTCCCACTGGTAGGAGGCTCAATGATCATAGGCTCAACATAGTGGTCCTGGGTATCATCTTCATTACCCCAGTGCAAGCCATTCTACCATGATCATTCCTGTTCTCAGAAGGCTCCACCAATAACGAGGTACAATATCAGGCTCATATCACTAGCCTCGAGCTGGCCCTCGAGATCGATGTACCCCATTTACAAGTGAAACTGGATTCCGAGCTAGTCATTAATCAAGTCAATGGCAGATATGTTGTCAGGAAGCCAGAGATCCTACCATTGTTAGAGTGCACCCTCCATCTAATGTCCCAGTTCCCATCTCGACCGGAGGTTACCCATGTCCCTCGATCACAGAATGGTCGAGCGGATGCTCTGACTGGCTTAGCTGCATCACTTATAGAGCTCAAGCAGGATGATCTGATTATACATGTAGCACACCGGAGAGTCATTACACCCGTCAAACCATAGGATGATTACGACCTATGAGTAAGACATCTTACCGCCAGATCCTCTACGTCAGTATCACTAGGCTCGTCAGATCCAATGGTTGAAGTGACTCCCAACTGGAGAGCCCCTTTTTTCGAGTATCTCCAAAATGGTTTCCTCCCAGCTGATCAGGCCGAGCACGAGCGAATCCAGCACCGCACGCTTCAGTTTAATCTCTATAGTGGTCCCAGTCTTGAGAAGATCCTCTACAAGCACGGTTTTAATGGTGTTCTCCTCCATTTCATTCAAGGTGTTGAGATTCCACAGGTCATGTAAGAGGTTCATGCTAGTTCTTGTGGTTCCCACCAGGCTGGGCTGAAGTATTCCCATCAGATATGGAGACTAGGGTACTTCTGGCCCTCAATGATCCATGATTGTATCGAGTTTTCCAAGAGATTTCACGCGTGCCAAGTTCATGGTAACTTCCTGCATCGGCCGCTAGAACCTCTCCACTCCATCAAGTACTCTTAGCCATTTGTGGTATGGGGACTTGATGTTGTGGGACCATATCCTCCGGCGACCACTCGCCAATGCAAGTTCATACTGATCGCCGCATATTTCTTCTCTAAGTGGTAAGAAGAAATTCCACTCAAGGAGGTCAAGGCCTGTTCCATAGTTGACTTCATGAGCTCCAATATCATCCAAATGTTTGGATTCCCTCACTTTGTCCTCATCGATAATGGCACCAACTTCCAAGAAGCTGAGCTGAAGAAATTGTACACCAAATACAATATCTATTCAAACCATACTTTCCTATATCACACGTAGTAAAATGAAAATACCAAGTCGTTCAACAAAACCCTCTCCAACATTTTGCAGAAAATAGTTGGCCAGAACAAGAAGATTTGGCCGGACAAGCTCCCCAATGCCCTTTGGGCTTATCAGACGACGACTCGTAACTCCACCCAGGTGACCCCATATTCCCTGGTGTACGGAGTCGAGGTTGTCCTACTCGTTGAGATTCAGCTTCCTTCATTACGCAATGCGGTCTATGACTATCAGGCACCAGTTAAAGTGGCTAAAATCCATTTAGCTGAATTGGAAGCACATGACAAGAATTGACTCCATGCCCTGCAAAATCTGGAAAGGCATCATAATAAGATGGATAGATCCTTCAATAACAAGGTTTACCTATAATCTTTTCTCCAAGGTGACCTGGTATTGGACCTCCGAGCGCTAATGATCCCTGGTAGGAAACCACCCAAGTTGGAGCCCAAATGGGAAGGGCCTTAGATAGTCCACAGAGTTTAACCCAACGAAGCATACCCTCTGGTAACCATGTATGGTGAGTGTATAACTCCTCCCACTAATGCCAAGTTCCTCAAGAAATAATTTTCCTAATCCTAATGGTCCTGCATGACCTTAAACGGCTTGGTCCTGCATGACCTTAAACTGCTTGGTCCTGCATGACCCTAAACTGCACGCCAGTCCTGCACGACTTAAAACTACGCATCGTCCAGCATGATGTTAAACTACATTTTCAGAACTACATGTGGCTTGATTCCCATCCTCATGGGATATGTAGGAACACTAAGACACTTTTTCTTGAGCCCAGCCCTGATCTTTTCTCTTTGTCTATCCCTGCTGGGTATAGTTCTCTTGGAGGATCTTTTCATGATATGGTGTAGGCTTCTTGTAGAGACCCGAAGCCTGACGTACATGGACATTACATTACTTTTGCGGAATACTTAATACATAACAAAAACACACACACAAGGATCGTAATAGTTTAGTGTCTTTGGAAACTCGGAACGTAATCTTCTAATCGTGGTGAAAGATCTTCAATATCTCCCATAAAGATCTTCCCTTTTTTTTATACCTATAAACCTTTCTTTATATCCTGGGGAAAAGAAAACATAAAAGGGTGAGCTCAAATGCTCAGTAAGGGTAAACAAAAGAAATATCAATCACATCATATACAAAAGAACATAGCTTTTTTGGAAATCTTAACCTGCAAAAGAGCTCATAATATCATAACATGGGATAAATCATAGAAGTGAAAATGAGATCATAACTTAAAACATTACTCATTGTGGCATACACACATAATCATAGAGAATCATTTCTTGTTAGTCAAGACTCATTGCCAAGACTATCTTAGTGGACAAAGTCCCTTTCTGAATCGAGTAATCCTCGTTTCAGTCCTGTTTCACTGAACCGGTATAACCTACCATTCCAGCCATGTCTATCTCATGAGATATAAAATCTTTACCCAATGCATTGGAGGGAGATATAGGTCCCACCCATCTCTTAATGATACCATTCTTATGTGTGCCACAAAATCATAAATCATACATCATTTCATAACCCATGTAATAAAATGGGATTCTTAAACAACATGACATCATAAAACCATTCATATAAGATAAAGGAATTCATAAACATAATTCCATCACAACATAGTCAAATCAATGTAAAAATATGGATAGAAACAGAACCCTTTATTATCTTAGATGAAAATAATTTTGATAAAACACTTGAATTGAATTCTTGAGGAAAATATCCTTTCTTCTTCAAAATCAATTTCTTTTCACAAAACATCATGAAATTTTTAAAAGAAAGAGATTTTATTGAAAATAGTCATGAAATCTTTTGGAGGAAGGTTCATGAAAATAAGGCTTTATAAAACCGTAAAAATCCGTTCGTGCCGTATAAGTTAAAAAAAACATTCTTCGTACTTTTTTCGGAAAAGTCAAAAAGTACCTCGTATAAAAAAAACGACAAAAGATTCCTTTCATATTCTTTACTAAAAACTCACCGAAGGGTAAAATTGGATTTAAACTATTTTAAGTGGATGGAAACAATATTACATATTGAGGGAACATGGATGTGGATGATAAAATACACCCCAGTAAATACTTACGAATAAACAATCTCGGATAAAAATGAGATTGTGATATTTCCCTTACCTTAGGTCCGACTTGCTTTGTAAGTGTCCGAACCTCCTGTATAATGATTTAAATCATGTTATTGACTTATTACAGAATCATATTCATTGTTATGATATCATATATGGTTCACTTAGGACATTATATTACCCGTTCTTTTGTAAATTCCATGTTAAAGAAGCGTTTTGGGTAAAATCGTTTCATTTATCGTAGGTGTTTTGACTTGTTGTTCTTGACATCATTATTACTTATATAATGATTTACTTACTTCCAGAATATAAAATATGATTTATATATCATATATATTCAGTATATATATATATATAATAGGTAGATAAATAAAATGAAAAACACCGTTCATGGAGACGGTAGTCCGTACGTACGCATGAACGCTGTTTTCCTTTCCTTATTGTCTTGAAATGGAAGTAAGTAGATGACATACATATGTATATATATACATAAATCCAGTAGCTTTATAATGTCATATATTTCATTATTATTTCTTATATATACATTATAATCATTCTTAAATGGTTAACATGGAGAATGAATCTCATCGCGTCGTGGAGACGGTATTCCGTACGTACGCACGAGCGATGATATCATTTCTATAAATATTGAATTGAATTGGAGTGTATTATACAATATATCAGAATCAATATGATGTTGTAATAACTATGTATAGTTATTCTTTACACCATTATACCCATCCATGTAAGGTGGTGGTGGAAAATAGATTACACCACTGCATGGAGACGGTATTCCGTACGTACGCACGCGCGGTGATTTCTTTTTCCGTAGGATGGATAGATGGTGAAATAGGGTTGTTTCATACTTATAATAACATATCAGTATATGAGTGATACTGATGTTATTACTTCATAATGAAACAACCTAAGAAGAAGAAGTGGAAGAAGAAATAAAGATGAAAGAATTGGTAACGGTAATTACCTCTTCTTTGAAGCGCCTTTTGGAGACCTCCTCTTAGGGAACTAAAATTGATCTTTGAGGAAGACCAGAACCTCTAGGATGTTTCTAGGGAAGTGGATAAGAGATTTTGGCAGGGGTTGGCCGAGCTTGAGTGCTCAAATTGGTGTGAGGAGGAAGGGGGAGGAGGTGTCCTTTTATAAGGGAGGAGAGGGGCACCTTAGGAATATCTCAAAATATTATTTTATATTAAAGTCAAAATCGGTTTATAATGGTTCCAAAGGGTCTTATTTCGAAGCTAAAGTGGGGATGGGTCGAAATCCTGTCAACCAATAGGATTTAGACAAGTTTAGGGTATTATTTTAACCTTATCAATTAGATTTAACTTTAAGTTAAATAATTTAACTTTTACCGTGTCTTTTTGTTTTCTTTCACTATATGGTTAATAAACTTACTATAACATGCCAAACGAACCCCAAATTGTTTATTATTAATATATATATCCTTATCTAAGTCATTTGGCCGAACCTTAGATTTTTAGGAATACAATAACAAATAAATAATATAATATTTGATTTAAAAACTATTTTGTGTCAATTTTGACACTATTTGATATATGATTTGTTTGAAAGTCATAACAGAATTATATGTTCGAACCAAGTTGATTAAATCAATACTAATATATCATAGTAACCTAGAAAATTAGTGGAATTCATAAAAAGTCTCAAATTATATTTATTCTGGTGTTTATAACATCAATTATGTCAATATTTCATTAATAAGATAATTACTGCATCATCATTATGTCATAAATAAATTAAATTATTTAATGTCTAAAAATTACAAATAAAATATCATCATGTAGGAAATCTTTTTAGCTTTCTAATGAATATTTACAATTGAATTTATCTTATGTATAACCCCATATTAAAAATGATTTACTTATTAAACTTTGATTTTAACTATTTTAACCCTTCTTTAAATAAATTAATAATAAATGTCCTAATCTAATCCAAGTGGGCCTAAATGGTCATATTTTATTCCTAAGTTTGTTTTTGGTCGAATTACACTTGTCCAATAGAATTAGGACATGTGTTAGGGTAATATTAATATCATATTTACCCTTAGTTACCCTATTTACTATTAACCGCGGTAAAAATAGTAAAAAGTTACTATTCACCAAAAAATTATTTTCATCTCATTGAACCACATTTTAGTCCTTGATATTAACCGTGTCTCTCGGATTTTTGAAATTCCATTCACAGAAGCGGTAAAATTAAGTTTTATGCAAAATTCAGTTTTTAACCTACCACTTAGTGGTTTCACTATTCATCAAAAATTGATGTTTTTCAGAACAATGCCAAAATTTCATCCCAAGCTATATTTCATATTCCGAATTCAAAAATGAAGTCTATTTTACCAAATTCATAACATAAAAGTTGCATTAATTAATTTTATAATTAAATCCCGCTGTTAAAACAAATAGCGTGTTTTTAAGAAACAATATCTATCAAAAGATTGACACTTGTTTATGTCTAGTTTAAATGTGAAATTACATCCAATGACCAACATTGTATTAAATTGTAAAAATATATTTTAAATATACTTTAAAACTACTCAAATTAATAATTTATCACTATTAATTATTTCGATTAAAAAGTTGTTTTTTAATTATAATTTAGTAATTTTCACTATTCATCAGAATATGAAAGTTATCCGAAATGTACCAAAATTTCACCATAGGCTAAATTCGATACTCCGAATCCAAAAATGAAGTTCATTTTGAAATATAAGATTTACAGAATTTTAAAAAGTGGTTATTACTATTCATAACAGCTAGTTTTAATAATATTTTAATAGCATATCATTGTTTCGTGAAACTCAGGATTACGTACCACACACGCTATCGAGGAAGGTTGCGATTGCGTGTAATGCAAGGCAAGTCAAGGATGCGTGTTGTGCAAGCTCCTTTTGGTGTAGCGTATAACACAAGACATTAAAGAATATTTTTCATAAAATCTCGGGCTGTTACATTCTACCCCCCTTAAAATGAATTTCGCCCTCGAAATTCGTCGGGGTTATAAATGGTTTACTATTCGAAAGTTTCTTTAATATAAACCCACATCGTAAAAGGGAATACCAAAACTTGGCTTTAAAAACTAAAGTATGAAATGTAACGATTACCCAAATAAACTAATCACTGGGTTTCCACATAGGTGAAAATATGGATATGGAAGAGAAATCTAACCATCATGTTCTGATGGAGAGTGGTAGAGAACATGGCTATGGAAAAGCCAGTAATCACAAATCCATAGATTTGTGATGATATAAGGTACCATCTGATTCATCAGGTATAAGATCACTAGGACAACATTTTTTTGGTTTTCAAGATCATTTCCCTAAAGTTGAAAATTTGCTTAGAATAAATACTTACTTTATTTTGGTACAATCTCACTTTTGTTCGTGCCTTGAACAATTTCTACTTCATCTCTTAAATAAATGAAGTTGAATTTGTTATTCGTGAAGTGTTAGCAGATCATGTGATAGAATGACGAGTCATTCCATCTGTCTCAAACAAAAGGTTAGTAAAAATTATATACATAAGTCGATCTATAGTGAGATTAATCACATATGGTTTCTAAAATGGACTTATACTTCATATATCATACTGCTTAATATAATAAAACTAGTTTCTACTAAACAGGGACTTCCTGTAGGCCAGTGGTAGGTGATAAAGGCCAGTCGCACTTCGGTTGTGGGTTCGATTCCTACAGCCTTGTCCGAAGCGATGGGCTGTCGCCCGTCCTGCAGGTTGTCCTTTTTCTAAAACTACGTTACTATAACATCTCATCAATAATATCGAAAATCTTCTATCCTTAAACAATACTAACTTATGTCCAACATAATCCAGTCTAATCTTTAGGCTTATACATAATACTGCCGTCCACTCTCATAATATAGTGACATCGATTACCAGAGATTTAATACTGTCGTTGATCCCCACATATCATAAGATATGTCTTGTTGGTCACATTCCAAACATTCAAAGTCCTTAATCGTGTATTCTCTTGAATACCTTAGTGAAAACATGAGTGCAGTTAAAAGTTAACACTTTCCACATACCAAAATCCTCAAAATTCTATATACTCAAACCATGATATCACTTAGTCCTTATATCAATCATGAGCTCATGAATACTATTAAACATTTCATTTTCTCGTCTTCATTATGCGCATATCATCTTATTTCCAAAAAATATCTCAACCACTTTGAATACCACATCAATAAATATTGCAATACTCAATGATACAACATTATCCCATTACATAAACACTTAATCATTCCACCACATCGTTGTCATATTCAACATTGCCAATAGTGATCGCATGTGATTTCCCTTTGTCCTTTGCCTTCAGTGGTTGCTCATGTTGATCATCACTAACCCTTGGATTAGGGCAATTATTAGCATAATGCCCCATTTCCTTGCACTTGAAGCATTGAAGTGTTGGCGGTGCGTTCTCTGCAGTGTTTGCTTTATTCACATCATTAGAAACCCTTTTTCCATTACTTCGACACTCAGCTGCTCGATGACCTTCTTTTCCACACTTAAAACATTTTCTAGTCCCTTTAAGACAATCTCCACCATGCTTATTTCCACACTTTGTGCATAAGGAAACATTCATCTTCTTTTCACCATTATTCTGAGATTTCTCCTTGAACTCCATCTTTCGTTTCTTGTCAAAACCATGAGATGGATATGTAACACCGAATTCCATTTCTACCTTGATAGCACAACGCACAATTTCTTCATAGCTACTGAAGTCTCTTATAGCTAATGCCCTTCGAAGACTTGGTTTTAAGCCACTGAAAAATCGATCAACTTTACTTTCAGGTTGGATGATAATTCCAGAAGCATACCTTGCAAGTCTTGTAAAATTTGCTTCATAGGTACCAACAGATTCATCGTCCCTTTGCTTCAGTTCAAGAAACTCTTTCTCTATCTTTGTTCGAAGAATACGAGGGAAGTACTTACTGAAAAACAAGTTCTTGAACTCGTCCCATTCCATGGACTCAATTTCATCTCTTGGCCTCGTATTCTTGATAAGATTCCACCATTGATCAGCTTCACCTTCCAAACGATATACTGCTAAGATGACTTTATCATGATCAGAACATTGAAGAACTGAAAATATCTTTTCAGTAGTACTGATCCATTGTTCAGCCACAAGTGGATCAGAAGACCCACTGAAAGAAGGTGGACGTTGCCTCATGAAGGACTCAATAGAATATTGCTCCCTTCTTTGTTCGTTTGGAAATCCTGCATGATTCATAGCTTGAGAAAGTTGTGTGAGCATGGCTACAAGATTTTGCATTCCAGCTCCCATATCGTTTGGTTGCTCAGGGGGACAATCATTGCATTGCCCATCGCATTCCGCATTAACACGGTTCCTTCGGGTTCCAGCCATTGACTAAAACCAAGAAGAATAGTGTGAGCAACACTAATTATAATAGGAAATCACATAATTCAAGAATAAAATTTTCATGCTTATGGTCTTATCCTAGGTTATTCATGGCCATTTCTAAGATTGTGTTCTATGCTTAGACTTATTCTTAGGGTTCTTACTAAGGCTTTCACATCCTAGTTTCCAAAGGTTGACTATACCTTTCCTCTGATACCAACTGTAGAGACCCGAAGCCTGACGTACATGGACATTACATTACTTTTGCGGAATACTTAATACATAACAAAAACACACACACAAGGATCGTAATAGTTTAGTGTCTTTGGAAACTCGGAACGTAATCTTCTAATCGTGGTGAAAGATCTTCAATATCTCCCATAAAGATCTTCCCTTTTTTTTATACCTATAAACCTTTCTTTATATCCTGGGGAAAAGAAAACATAAAAGGGTGAGCTCAAATGCTCAGTAAGGGTAAACAAAAGAAATATCAATCACATCATATACAAAAGAACATAGCTTTTTTGGAAATCTTAACCTGCAAAAGAGCTCATAATATCATAACATGGGATAAATCATAGAAGTGAAAATGAGATCATAACTTAAAACATTACTCATTGTGGCATACACACATAATCATAGAGAATCATTTCTTGTTAGTCAAGACTCATTGCCAAGACTATCTTAGTGGACAAAGTCCCTTTCTGAATCGAGTAATCCTCGTTTCAGTCCTGTTTCACTGAACCGGTATAACCTACCATTCCAGCCATGTCTATCTCATGAGATATAAAATCTTTACCCAATGCATTGGAGGGAGATATAGGTCCCACCCATCTCTTAATGATACCATTCTTATGTGTGCCACAAAATCATAAATCATACATCATTTCATAACCCATGTAATAAAATGGGATTCTTAAACAACATGACATCATAAAACCATTCATATAAGATATAGGAATTCATAAACATAATTCCATCACAACATAGTCAAATCAATGTAAAAATATGGATAGAAACAGAACCCTTTATTATCTTAGATGGAAAATAATTTTGATAAAACACTTGAATTGAATTCTTGAGGAAAATATCCTTTCTTCTTCAAAATCAATTTCTTTTCACAAAACATCATGAAATTTTTAAAAGAAAGAGATTTTATTGAAAATAGTCATGAAATCTTTTGGAGGAAGGTTCATGAAAATAAGGCTCTATAAAACCGTAAAAATCCGTTCGTGCCGTATAAGTTAAAAAAAACATTCTTCGTACTTTTGTCGGAAAAGTCAAAAAGTACCTCGTATAAAAAAAACGACAAAAGATTCCTTTCATATTCTTTACTAAAAACTCACCGAAGGGTAAAATTGGATTTAAACTATTTTAAGTGGATGGAAACAATATTACATATTGAGGGAACATGGATGTGGATGATAAAATACACCCCAGTAAATACTTACGAATAAACAATCTCGGATAAAAATGAGATTGTGATATTTCCCTTACCTTAGGTCCGACTTGCTTTGTAAGTGTCCGAACCTCCTGTATAATGATTTAAATCATGTTATTGACTTATTACAGAATCATATTCATTGTTATGATATCATATATGGTTCACTTAGGACATTATATTACCCGTTCTTTTGTAAATTCCATGTTAAAGAAGCGTTTTGGGTAAAATCGTTTCATTTATCGTAGGTGTTTTGACTTGTTGTTCTTGACATCATTATTACTTATATAATGATTTACTTACTTCCAGAATATAAAATATGATTTATATATCATATATATTCAGTATATATATATATATAATAGGTAGATAAATAAAATGAAAAACACCGTTCATGGAGACGGTAGTCCGTACGTACGCATGAACGCTGTTTTCCTTTCCTTATTGTCTTGAAATGGAAGTAAGTAGATGACATAAATATGTATATATATACATAAATCCAGTAGCTTTATAATGTCATATATTTCATTATTATTTCTTATATATACATTATAATCATTCTTAAATGGTTAACATGGAGAATGAATCTCATCGCGTCGTGGAGACGGTATTCCGTACGTACGCACGAGCGATGATATCATTTCTATAAATATTGAATTGAATTGGAGTGTATTATACAATATATCAGAATCAATATGATGTTGTAATAACTATGTATAGTTATTCTTTACACCATTATACCCATCCATGTAAGGTGGTGGTGGAAAATAGATTACACCACGGCGTGGAGACGGTATTCCGTACGTACGCACGCGCGGTGATTTCTTTTTCCGTAGGATGGATAGATGGTGAAATAGGGTTGTTTCATACTTATAATAACATATCAGTATATGAGTGATACTGATGTTATTACTTCATAATGAAACAACCTAAGAAGAAGAAGTGGAAGAAGAAATAAAGATGAAAGAATTGGTAACGGTAATTACCTCTTCTTTGAAGCGCCTTTTGGAGACCTCCTCTTAGGGAACTAAAATTGATCTTTGAGGAAGACCAGAACCTCTAGGATGTTTCTAGGGAAGTGGATAAGAGATTTTGGCAGGGGTTGGCCGAGCTTGAGTGCTCAAATTGGTGTGAGGAGGAAGGGGGAGGAGGTGTCCTTTTATAAGGGAGGAGAGGGGCACCTTAGGAATATCTCAAAATATTATTTTATATTAAAGTCAAAATCGGTTTATAATGGTTCCAAAGGGTCTTATTTCGAAGCTAAAGTGGGTATGGGTCGAAATCCTGTCAACCAATAGGATTTAGACAAGTTTAGGGTATTATTTTAACCTTATCAATTAGATTTAACTTTAAGTTAAATAATTTAACTTTTACCGTGTCTTTTTGTTTTCTTTCACTATATGGTTAATAAACTTACTATAACATGCCAAACGAACCCCAAATTGTTTATTATTAATATATATATCCTTATCTAAGTCATTTGGCCGAACCTTAGATTTTTAGGAATACAATAACAAATAAATAATATAATATTTGATTTAAAAACTATTTTGTGTCAATTTTGACACTATTTGATATATGATTTGTTTGAAAGTCATAACAGAATTATATGTTCGAACCAAGTTGATTAAATCAATACTAATATATCATAGTAACCTAGAAAATTAGTGGAATTCATAAAAAGTCTCAAATTATATTTATTTTGGTGTTTATAACATCAATTATGTCAATATTTCATTAATAAGATAATTATTGCATCATCATTATGTCATAAATAAATTAAATTATTTAATGTCTAAAAATTACAAATAAAATATCATCATGTAGGAAATCTTTTTAGCTTTCTAATGAATATTTACAATTGAATTTATCTTATGTATAACCCCATATTAAAAATGATTTACTTATTAAACTTTGATTTTAACTATTTTAACCCTTCTTTAAATAAATTAATAATAAATGTCCTAATCTAATCCAAGTGGGCCTAAATGGTCATATTTTATTCCTAAGTTTGTTTTTGGTCGAATTACACTTGTCCAATAGAATTAGGACATGTGTTAGGGTAATATTAATATCATATTTACCCTTAGTTACCCTATTTACTATTAACCGCGGTAAAAATAGTAAAAAGTTACTATTCACCAAAAAATTATTTTCATCTCATTGAACCACATTTTAGTCCTTGATATTAACCGTGTCTCTCGGATTTTTGAAATTTCATTCACAGAAGCGGTAAAATTAAGTTTTATGCAAAATTCAGTTTTTAACCTACCACTTAGTGGTTTCACTATTCATCAAAAATTGATGTTTTTCAGAACAATGCCAAAATTTCATCCCAAGCTATATTTCATATTCCGAATTCAAAAATGAAGTCTATTTTACCAAATTCATAACATAAAAGTTGCATTAATTAATTTTATAATTAAATCCCGCTGTTAAAACAAATAGCGTGTTTTTAAGAAACAATATCTATCAAAAGATTGACACTTGTTTATGTCTAGTTTAAATGTGAAATTACATCCAATGACCAACATTGTATTAAATTGTAAAAATATATTTTAAATATACTTTAAAACTACTCAAATTAATAATTTATCACTATTAATTATTTCGATTAAAAAGTTGTTTTTTAATTATAATTTAGTAATTTTCACTATTCATCAGAATATGAAAGTTATCCGAAATGTACCAAAATTTCACCATAGGCTAAATTCGATACTCCGAATCCAAAAATGAAGTTCATTTTGAAATATAAGATTTACAGAATTTTAAAAAGTGGTTATTACTATTCATAATAGCTAGTTTTAATAATATTTTAATAGCATATCATTGTTTCGTGAAACTCAGGATTACGTACCACACACGCTATCGAGGAAGGTTGCGATTGTGTGTAATGCAAGGCAAGTCAAGGATGCGTGTTGTGCAAGCTCCTTTTGGTGTAGCGTATAACACAAGACATTAAAGAATATTTTTCATAAAATCTCGGGCTGTTACACTTCTTTAGCCCTGCTCCTGTCAGGATTATAGCAGTCTCATCATGTGCATGTTACCCGTTCTTCTATTCTCCCATGTCTTCACTGCATTATGTTAAACTTCATGGCAATCAAGAACTACATATGGATTGATTTCCATCCTTATAGGATACGTAGGAACGCCCAGGAATTTTGTCTGTTGGCCCAGCCCAAACGCCAGAATCTTCCCCCTGGGGTCAAGACTTATGGAGGAGGTGAAAAATTTTGCCCCAATTCACGTCGATTTAACCTCGATTCGGTTGTATGTCCCGCTCCCTGGATACATTCACCTTTTTGAGAGATGGGTACAACTATTCTTCACCCACTCCTCGACTGGGATTCAATCACCTTTCCCATCTGTAAGGGCCCCTGAATGGTATAGATGCTAGGAATGAGGTCTCTCTCTTACCACTTCATGCCTACACCCTTGAGGATGTTGAGAAAAAAGCTGATACAAGTCCCATGTTTTGAATTTGTTCAGCAGTCGATGCTCATTTGTTGCTCCTGAATGGTCACTATAGGGACACTGTGTTTCAAATATGGTCAATAGTTGTCCTGGATCATTAGAACCACCCCAAGATATCCCAAACGTCAAGTTTAGTGGTTCATTATGCCCCGTTGTATCTCTAAGTGATGAACTCCTTTTGGGAGATTCCAACCATCAGGCCCCTCAGCCTTTTCGGGGCCCCGACCCAGGTTCTCTCTTCTAGGATCGTACAGCATGGTATGAGATTATGTCCTCATTCACATCGGGTTTCTCACCATGCCATACACATACCCGGATGAGACACCTCACCTGGTCCTTGTCCTCAATGTATTACGTTAAACTCCAAGTTGGTCAGGCCTTCATGACCGAGGCCCAGACTCGGGCCCCTTGGACTTCTCAGGCACCGACCCTCATCCTCACTATAAGATGTTAAACTACAAGTTGGTTAGGCCTTCCTAACCGAGGCCCAGCCTCAGGCCCCTTGGCCTTCTTGGGCCCCTGACCCTCATTCTCACTACAAGATGTTAAACTGCAAGTTGGTCAGGCCTTCTGGACCGAATCCCAGCCTCAGGCCCCTTTGCCTTCTTGGGGCCCCGACCCTCGTCCTCACTATAAGACGTTAAACTGGAAGTTGGTCTGGCCATCCTGGCCGAGGCCCATCCTCAGGCCCCTTGGCCTTCTCGGGCCCCCGACCCTCGTCCCCACTGCAAGATGTTAAACTTCAAGTTGGTCAGGCCTTCCTCACCAAGGCCCAGCCTCAGGCCCCTTGGCCTTCTCTAGACCCCGGCCCTCATCCTCACTGCACGACATTAAACTATAAGTTGGTCAGGCCTTCCTGACCAAGGCCAAGCCTCAGGCCCCTTGGCATTCTCAGGCTCCGGTTCTCATCCTCACTATAAGACATTAAATTGAAAACTGTTCGGGCCTTCCTGACTGAGGCCCAGCCTCAGGCCCCTTGGCCTTTCAGGACCCTGGCCCAGGTTCTCTTATGGGAGTGTACGGTGTGGTGCGGGATTATGTCCCTATTCGCATTGGGTTAGTCATCGTACCGTACACCCCCCTCGTTAGTGTATCATACCCCTGGTGCCTTCAAGAACTATGTGTGTCATGATTTATATCCTCATGGGATATGTTGTACCGCCCGAATGTCTACACTTCAGGTCTAGACCCATCTCCTAGAAATCTCCATTTCACCTTGGCCCCTTGGCCACCGTCTCCTTCTTAGACACCTTCATCAACCCTCTTTGGTAGTTCACCAATGTACCTAAGGGTACTCTGGTCTAGTACCTAGAATGTCAGACTCTGCTCGAACATGCTTCCACATGCTTTTCAGGAGTTATGTTCCCCTTCATTAGGGCTTCTATCACCTTTCACACCTGAAGGGACCCCCGAGTGGCATGGATTCTAGGCTTAAGGGCTCTCCTACCATTACGGGCCAACGCCCCCCAAGGGTCTCAGACAACAAACCGATACAAATCCCATGTTGCGAATATGGTCAATGCTCGATGCTCATTTGTTGTTCCAAGTTCAGCCTAATACGATATGGATACTGCATTTCCTCCATGGTCAATAGTTATCCCTCATCACCACGCCAACCCCTTTAAGACCAAAATGTATGTTACATGATTCACATCCTCCTCCACCTCACCATGTCCAAGTAGAACTTCATGACTCTTAGTACTATTCCTTAGTATGCATCCACACTTTAGGAGGAAAAAATCCGCGATAGGGCAATAATTCTGGGCTTCTTCGATTTCCCCCTTGCATGCATCTCATATATCATGAATACTGTATCCCCCCTTGTTTTCTACACCAAGTTTAAATCATGAAGTCTTAGGGATTGGATTAGGGTCCTCCTTTACTTGGGATAGTCCTGCTTCTCCATGGTCCAATTTCTAAGACCGTAAACTAAGATCCTTTCATATTTCCCCTTTTTCAGAACTACGTGTGGCTTGATTCCCATCCTTATGTGATTCGTAGGACCACCCGAATGCCTTGTTTTCGGGTCCAACTCAGTTGGGAGCTAGTTTCTCTTCCCCCTTTCCCTATTAC